>CM066198.1:34956279-36156279 GCA_033675215.1 Rhodiola kirilowii
CATTTGCACAATGTATTCACCAATTAACAACAATCAAACAGCAATCTTACCGAGTGTCATTATTTTGCCGCGATGAGCTGTCTATTTTTATTTGAGCCCTAATTGCAATCGAATCGCGGTCGGGTCTACAAACTTTGGCACCAGCCTCCCCCGTTCACTCAATGTCGCCCCAATATTCTCAGCGACAAAGCGTAGGCCGAGTGCGCCGTTGTTCCGCGCGCAGAACAGCTTCAGCTCCTCTTCCCTAATTCAAGCCCTAATTTCGTACACAACGCCTCTCTGAGCAAGAACTGTTAGACAATATTTACTGAATATTGAATATAACGGGCGAATTTCAATACTGAAATTACTGCACAGATATAATAGTAATAAAGTTCAAATACACTGAAAAATTAATTGCAAATCGTAGTTGGATCGAGTAACGTTCGACGCTTTCCTTAAAGCAAGATTGACGCCCTGTGCTGTGACTCATTGGCAGTATGCTTCCCAAGATAAAACGATCCTCGACAACAACTTAGCACCAAGCTTTGCCGATCGAACCTTCCTGGCCTTTGGCTATCAAGACCGACGCACTGATATGAATGGGAAAAACGAGGAGAGCTTATGTGTTTTCTGAGTGATTTGAAACTGAAGCGCAGACTGCAATTTATAGGAGTCGTAAACTCCATTGAACTGCCCATGACGCGTTAGTGGAGAGCCGTTTCCACTTTCCCATGACGTCTAACCGACTTCTTTGACCCACAGTTGATAAGTTCGTGGGATACGAACCGTTCCCAAAAAAACCGAAGCATATGGAAGACCAAGTCGTCCTTGTCTTGGTTTAATGCTCAAAAACTGAAATTGAATTTTGAAAAATCGAACTGCACTACCTGCAGAGAAATCGATGCACCATTCGTGTCCGCAAATGCGGACGCACACAAGTCAGGCCAAATCTGACGTCGTCAAGCTGATGATTTGCAACCCCCTGGGCGCTCGCGTAGGTAATATGAAAGACTTTGGCTTAGCATCTTACCAAGTAAGAAAACCATGATCATATATAAACATATACTCACTCTCAATAACTTCCAATGTGGGATATAAGGTTTCACTCAAGTGAGATCCATCTACATATCCATCCCTACCAAACTCATGTTTCCATTAGTTTTGGTCCAACTTTGGGCATTGATTTCTCATTTGATATATCTTCGATTTTTGCATTTCAACATTCGATTTCATATCTCTCAATTCAAGGTATTTTAATCTAATTTTATCAATACGAGTCGAGGTGTCCTCCACGCTCATTTTTAGGTATCAAATGTGGGGCATCACCATTTTCTTCACACCTTTTAAAACACATATGCCTAGTGCTAGTGTTGGTATTGATCATATGCCTATTGCCTTTCTAAGCAATGATAATGTTGCTAGTGTTGGTATTGATCATATGCCTAGTGTCTCTCTAAGCAACAGTGAGAGAGGCATAACTACTATATCTAGTCTTGTTGAGAATGTTGGATTGACTGGTGAGATTGTTATACATGATGATATTGCTTTATCTGATTATGTATTAACAAGAGATAGAGTACCTATGACTAAAATTCCAAATAAAAGATATGCAAATGTGACTGAGTTTGCTAATGTTGCTGAGTATGCTTTGACTATTGCTGAAAACATTAAATTTGTCATTTCTGATACTTATGCTGATGCAATGAAAAGTAAAGAGAGTGATAAGTGGAAGTTAGCCATGTGTGAAGAGATTGAGTCTATGTTTAATAATGGTACTTGGGAGTTAGTTCCCAAACTTGCAGGGGCTAAATGGTTCTAAATGGATGTTTAGGATAAAAGAAGGTAATAATGTAGATGATCCTCCAAGGTTTAAGGCCAGGCTATGTGCCACATGCTTTAGTCAGAGAGAGGGGATATATTACAATGAGATATTTGCCCATGTAGTTAAGTATAAAACATTGAGACTCTTGCTTGCAATGACAACTGTTTATGATTGACATTTACAACAAATGGATGTAAAAATTGCTTTTCTTCATGGAAATCTGAATGAAACAATTTACATGTCTCAACCTATAGGTTTTGAGGATAGCAGTAAGTCTAATCATGTTTGTCTATCAAAGAAATCTATCTATGGTTTAAAACAGTCACATAGGCAATAGAGCATTAAATTCAATCAGTGCATGTTGTCTCTTGCTTTTACTAGAAGTAAGTAAGATACTTGCTTGTATTTAAAGAGACCTAAATCTAGCATGATCCTATACTTATTGTTGTATGTTGATGACTGATGGACCATAATTGTATGAAACATAAATGCAGTTAAACCCACCAAATTAGACTGTTTGTCTATCTAACTTCTACGTGTTAGTCCCGATATATTTTCACAGGGCATTTTAGAGACTGAAGTGAAAACACGCTAAGGAGAGGATTTTATGCTGAAAAGATAACAAGAGTCAATCCAAGGTCAAGATCATATGCCGACTGAAGAAATATCAAGGATCCTGACGTTGAATTGACCATAACAAATTAATCAGAAGAATCAGGAGTGGAGTCAAGACAGCCCGGGGAAGAAACACATTGACAGTTTTGTGAAAAGACTGCACAAAACTGTACAAAACTCACATATGGGCAAGGATGACCGGCCACTTGATGAAGTGGTGGCCAAGGGAGGAGCTCCTCCCCACATGGTGACGGCCACCGGTGGCTATCACCCTCTCCTCCTCCACTACTCCCCTTCCTCCACTTGGCGCCACCACACTCCTCCACCAAAAGCCGCCGGCCTCCTCTCCTTCCTCCACATGTGGCCATCTCCTCCCTTGATTTCTTCCTCCAATCAAAATGCAACACTTGTAGCCATCTCCTCCTCCTCCCATGGCTATATAAGGAGGAGCTCCTCCTCCTCCAAAACACACCTCAATCTCATTTCACTTCTCTCTCTAGAAGTTGTAATATTTGTAATGTTGTAATCTTGGCTTTGGAAATAAAGGATAGCTCCCTTGGCGCTTCAACGGTTGTAAGTAATTCTTAGTATTTATTCAACTGTTTTATTTCCTTAGTTATAATGTTTAGCGCGATAAATAGTAGCTAAACTTGTAGTTCGGTCTAAGGGGCGCACTTGTATTATAAAATGTTTTAGACTATTAACTTAGTGTCTAGTCTAAGTATTCAAAACTTATTCTATATGCCATATATTAAGTCAGAACGTCCAAGGTAGAGTGGATGCTTGGAATGGCAAAACTCTACAGCGGGGTTCGTAAACTTGTACGGATAACTGGATGCTTGGAATGGCAAAGCTTATCTGAGAAGTTTGACTCATCTTAAACACCATTTGGTTGATCGGGAATGATTGATCAAATGGATGCACATAGGCTAATATAACTGGGAATGGAGTATTAGTCTAAATAGAATAAGTGTTCTACATCCTTGGAATAGGCTAGACAGTGTACGCAAATCGAGTGCTTGGAATGGCCTTGATACACCGTTTGAATACTTAGGAGAGTCACTAAAGGTCAATGATAAACAGGATATAATACAAGTCCCCTGAAACCGAACATTTCTCTTTAATTATAAACTGTAATTTACTTTCCAGTATTAAAACCAACCAACCAACCAATCAATCAAAATAGCTGGTAGCTTTAAAACCAACCAACCGACCTTAAACACGCTCCCACGCTGCGTAATCCCCCCGAAGAACAATTATTCCCCTGGTTCCCTTGGGTTCGACCCCTACTTACCAAGTACTACCCAGTAGTATAGTTGCGAGTAGCGGACTATTATAAATTTATTTGCACAAATCGCTTTGACGACGAGGGTTCTGTCAAATTGGCGCCGTTGCCGGGGAATCAGTCGTCGAATAGTTGTTCTTTCCCTCCCTTTTCTTTTTTCTTTCTTTTCTCTATGACAGCACCCATTACGCATGCATGGACAACGCAATTTCTGCCCCTGTTCGGAGGAACGGAGGGAGAAGACCCTGTACATCACTGCCGAAACTTCCACCACGTCTGCCATCACATCAAACCGGAGAACGAAGTATTAGAGGAATTTAAGCTGAAATGCTTTAAATTCTCTCTAACTGACTTCGCCACGATATGGTACTACACATCCACCGCTTGCAGTGCAGAACGTTTCGTAGACCTCTGCGTTCCGTTCCTGAAAGAATTCTCCCCACCATCTTTACGCCAAGAAACCCGTGAGAAGATCATGAGCCTTCATCAATCCCGGGATGAGACTTTGGACGAATACTACATAAACTACGATGCCATCGTCTCAAGCTGCCCGCACCATGGATTTACGAAGAAAGTTCTTCTCCAAAAATTTCTTCGTGGGATGAGGGCCGAAGAGCTGGGAAGAGTTAACGAAGCTATGAGAAGGTCTGCAACAAACTTCACCGTTGCAGACATGTGGTGCCTTATAATCGGCCTGGCCGCTACCACAAGACAAGTACCCCAAACTGATGAGGAAATGCAGACAGAAGAAGCTGATCCTGAGGCTGATGAAGAAGAAACCACCGAACCATCAGAAGAGACTCCTGAACCGTCTGAGGAATCAGACATGGAAAGCACCGGAAGCAACGAAGTAGGAGTCCAGAACACCACTGACGAACTGCCCAAGCCATACCCGACTATCATTACCCAGGTAGCTGAAACTATCTACGATTAGTTCTTCATGAACCAACATAACGAGGCAGAACCAAGCCTCATGAGGCCTTCCCGACTTTTCCCCTTAATTAATGAGCAAGTCGCCGCGAACTATGCGATCCAAGAAGAAGCTCAAAGGAGAATGGGAAAAGCACCTCTGCAGAATGACCCCTCGATGGAGCATTGCTATGCCGCAACTGGACTAGGCAGTCCCAAATACAAAAACTTCGAAAGGCTGGTAGTGAAAGGTCCATCACCCCCTCCGGGGTATTGGAAGGAAAAAATCCCGAAACAAAGGAGTCCTGACCAGAACACAACATCCGATAAGAAGTCAGGAAGAAGCAACACTGGAACGGTGGCAAAGTTTGACCTCAGCCACCCATGGGACCCAAACTAATGAACCACAAACGAGGTATCGTCGAGCCAACGACGTTAAACAAGTGCACTGGTCGGGAGGTAACCCGACACTATCTTACTTTTCCGCACTTTAATTTCTGTCTTTTAAATTCAGTATTTAGTTTTAAGCTTGCATGACTTTTGAACTAAGGCACGCCTTCATTCAAAAGTGTGGGGTGAGATCCACCTCTGTACATAAATAACATGCGGCTGTTTTTCTTTTTTAAGAAGTACCTTTTTGAAAATATGAACTTAAGAATGTGAAAAAGATAAATCATAATTCATGCATTAACCTTGTGAAAATTCAAACTGTTTAAAAACTTAGAATGTAACTTTCCATTTGTCCTTTGTGCTGAGATAACTAGGGATGTGGCGTTGACATAAACTGCCCTAGAGAGGCTTGGCAAGCAATCAAAGGATCAGATCAAACTATATGGTTTTCGAAGTCAGTGGAGGCTGCACTTCGGGTTTTCAGTGAATAATTGAAGTCAACTCCACCAAGAAGCATCTATGCAAAGGCGAGGACGGGAATCAGACTGTCCTCTCTAGTCAAAATAGCCGAGAAAATAGATGAGCGACCCTCATCTTGACCCGCGCAAAACGACAAAGACAAGAGGAGCGGGGAGGTATTTCCATAGGCTTGCGGGCGATGATTGGACCTCCCAAAAAGGCTTGAGAAAATGGACTAGCAGTCACAAAAAGGCGAAAAACTCAAAGAAGAAAATCAAAAGAGGCCAAAGGCCCAAAATTGTGAAGGTTTTAACCAAGCAAAAGTGAAGCACTCAAAAAGTCAAATCAAAGGCCAAAGGCCGATTCACTAAAACAAAAAAAGCAGTCCCTCGCCAAAGAAGAAAATCAAAAAGGCTCAACTCACTGAAACCCGAATCGAATCATGTGCTAGAGAAAGCTACAAGAAAACCATATAGTAAGAGACGATCCCAAGATTGCAGTCCAGGAGCCTAAAAAGGGCTATCTCCCGAGACATCCAATATAATTTGCATCTCAGCACGGAGGTACAAGTATTAAGTTTCTTCTATTTATTTACGCAGTTTAATTTGGTAATAAGTAAGCAATGCATGAATTAGGATAGATCAAGTACCACAGTCTAATTTTCATATTCCAAAGCCAAACTTAGAACTTACGCCATTTAATAGCATTGTTCGGGACGAACAACTAAAAGTGTGGGGTAATCTGATGGACCATAATTGTGTGAAACATAAATGCAGTTAAACCCACCAAATTAGACTGTTTGTCTATCTAACTTCTACGTGTTAGTCCCGATATATTTTCACAGGGCATTTTAGAGACTGAAGTGAAAACACGCTAAGGAGAGGATTTTATGCTGAAAAGATAACAAGAGTCAATCCAAGGTCAAGATCATATGCCGACTGAAGAAATATCAAGGATCCTGACGTTGAATTGACCATAACAAATTAATCAGAAGAATCAGGAGTGGAGTCAAGACAGCCCGGGGAAGAAACACATTGACAGTTTTGTGAAAAGACTGCACAAAACTGTACAAAACTCACATATGGGCAAGGATGACCGGCCACTTGATGAAGTGGTGGCCAAGGGAGGAGCTCCTCCCCACATGGTGACCGGCCACCGGTGGCTATCACCCTCTCCTCCTCCACTACTCCCCTTCCTCCACTTGGCGCCACCACACTCCTCCACCAAAAGCCGCCGGCCTCCTCTCCTTCCTCCACATGTGGCCATCTCCTCCCTTGATTTCTTCCTCCAATCAAAATGCAACACTTGTAGCCATCTCCTCCTCCTCCCATGGCTATATAAGGAGGAGCTCCTCCTCCTCCAAAACACACCTCAATCTCATTTCACTTCTCTCTCTAGAAGTTGTAATATTTGTAATGTTGTAATCTTGGCTTTGGAAATAAAGGATAGCTCCCTTGGCGCTTCAACGGTTGTAAGTAATTCTTAGTATTTATTCAACTGTTTTATTTCCTTAGTTATAATGTTTAGCGCGATAAATAGTAGCTAAACTTGTAGTTCGGTCTAAGGGGCGCACTTGTATTATAAAATGTTTTAGACTATTAACTTAGTGTCTAGTCTAAGTATTCAAAACTTATTCTATGTGCCATATATTAAGTCAGAACGTCCAAGGTAGAGTGGATGCTTGGAATGGCAAAACTCTACAGCGGGGTTCGTAAACTTGTACGGATAAGTGGATGCTTGGAATGGCAAAGCTTATCTGAGAAGTTTGACTCATCTTAAACACCATTTGGTTGATCGGGAATGATTGATCAAATGGATGCACATAGGCTAATATAACCGGGAATGGAGTATTAGTCTAAATAGAATAAGTGTTCTACGTCCTTGGAATAGGCTAGACAGTGTACGCAAATCGAGTGCTTGGAATGGCCTTGATACACCGTTTGAATACTTAGGAGAGTCACTAAAGGTCAATGATAAACAGGATATAATACAAGTCCCCTGAAACCGAACATTTCTCTTTAATTATAAACTGTAATTTACTTTCCAGTATTAAAACCAACCAACCAACCAATCAATCAATCAAAATAGCTGGTAGCTTTAAAACCAACCAACCGACCTTAAACACGCTCCCACGCTGCGTAATCCCCCCGAAGAACAATTATTCCCCTGGTTCCCTTGGGTTCGACCCCTACTTACCAAGTACTACCCAGTAGTATAGTTGCGAGTAGCGGACTATTATAAATTTATTTGCACAAATCGCTTTGACGACGAGCGGTTCTGTCAATGACATATTGATCATGAGTAACTCTGAACTTGAGATAACTAAGATAAAAAAGGAACAGAGTTCAAACTTTGACATGAAGGATCTAGGGATTGCTAAGAAGATCTTAGGCATTAACATTGTTAGACAAACCTAAGAAGATGATGTTCTTATCCCAATCTAATTATATAGACAAAGTTCTTAATAAGTTTAATATGACAAACTCTAAATCTACTGATATACCCTTGGGAGGGCATCTGGTACTTAGTAAAAGTGTCTGTCCTGAAACTAAAACAGATAGGAAGAAAATGGCTTTAATTCCGTAAGATGAAGCAGTTGGTTCTGTCATGTATTGCATGCTTTGTACTAGACCAGATCTAGCCTTTGGAATAAGTGTATTGAGTAGGTTTATGTCTAATCCAGGGGAAACTCATTGGAATGCTATGCAATTATTGCTGAAATATCTGAATAACACTACGAACTTAGGACTTGTTTATGCTGCTCATGGAAATAAGAATGAATTTTTTGGCAATTGTACATCGTGGAAGTCTCAACTTCAATCTGGTGTTGCATTGTCCTCTACTGAGGCTGAGTTTATAGCTGCCACTGAGGCAGCAAAAGAAGCCATATGGCTTAAGGGTTTATTGTCTGAGATTGAGCAATGTGTATATGTGCATTTGATTTATTCTGATAGCATGAGTGCCTTGCACCTTTGTAGAGATCCTGTTCATCATGAAAGAAGTAAACATATTGATGTTAGGCTTCATTTCTTTAGGGATATTGTTGACAAAGGTGTTATTAGAATTGAGAAGATCCTTGGTGATAAAAATCCTGCTGATTTTGGTACTAAGGTTGTGCCTTATGTCAAGTTTGAGTATTGCAGGAGAGCCCTTAATGTGGGCAATGTAACCTGATGCTAGTAGCTGACCAGAGAAAGGGCAATGGAGCAGAAGGACTGTTGTTGTTGCTGCTGATAGAGGCTGAGTTGAATAAGAGATGTCAAGCTCAAGTAGATTAGGAGGGCAAATTGGGGAAATTTTCCAAATTGCACAAAAATTGAGATTCAATTCCAATTGTACACATTTTTAGATTGATTTCCCAATTTACACTAGTTTTGTAAGCCGTCGTTGCTCACAGCGTCTTAATGTTAAGACGCTCTTGTTGAGGGCTGATGAGTCGTATTTATACGACTCGTCGAGTCAATTAATCCCGTTTATTTCGACACTTTTATATGCGAACAATTACTTTCCAGTATGGTTTTGCATTTCAGGTGTTTCGGAAGCTCTAGGAGGAAACGTGCATAAAAGACGGCATTTTATGCCGAAAACATCACAATGGCAGATCAGACCTTTGGACGTTCGGCGGAGCACTGGGAATGGACCGTTGATCAGAAAAATACGAGCTACATGGCGTTACGTAGCTGACTCAATTCCCTACAACTTTCTAGTTCACACCGAGAGCATCCGAGGTCATTTGGAGGGTCAAAACGAGAGTCAAAGTCGGAATTGGCGCGCAGAAGAGAGCAGCAACTCAGACCGGATCACGGACGCAGGCAATTTTAACTCACCGATAAAGTGTTCATGGTCCGCGCCAGTTAAAATGTACACGGTCCGCGTCGATGACGTCATCAACATGTTTTGATGACGTCAGCGAGTCCGAAAATTGGAAATTTCAGCCCAAATCAAACTTGGAAACCCTATCTTTTTTTTATAAATAAGATGTTTGGGTTAGGGTTTCCATGATCCATCAACCAAGACGGCTCTGGAGGAGAAGACGAAGCTTCGACGAGAGAGAAGATTTTTCTACTTTTAATTATGCGTCTTTTCATAATTATGTGTAGCTAAACTGTTTATTCGGTTTAGGGTTCAATATATTGTGACGAAGTTTTGAGATTCTTTGCTTAATGCTATTTTATGTTCCACTAGTTTTTGTGCTATTTATCTCGGTTTGAATTGCGAAGCTAAGTGGAGACTTGAAACGGTAAAACTTAGCCGAGCAGTTCAGCCCTTATTTTTGCTGCTTGTTTGATACTGAAACGTTAGGACAAGTAGTCGCACGTTAACCTGATATAACCTGAAACGGAGTATTAGGTTTGCTAAAACTAGAAGTCTATAACCTGAAACGGGGTAGATTGTGGTGTAAGTGCTTGAAACGGCCTTACCTTAGGTTATAACCTGAAACGGAGTAACCACACTTAGGAACACAAAATTAGATTATTAGAAGTCAATGATAAACGAGTCACAATAGAAAACCCTAGACCGAGTGCTTTCTCTGATTGAATACTTTTCGTTTTATTTCCCTTGCGTTTTACAACAATTGCTCACACCAAACCCCCAATTTTATTGTTTACAGAACGACTTTACCAACACCAGCTCTCTAGGGTTCGACCCCGCTTGCCGCTTTACTAGCTAATAGCAGGAGACATAAATAATTAAGTTTGACGCGTCAAACGACGCGCGTCAAATTTTGGCGCCGTTGCCGGGGAGCTGCGCTTCGGTGAAGTTGTTCTTTTTCTTTATTTATTTTTCTGTTCTTTATTTATTTGGTTTTGCTTTATGGTGCACCATGTCTTCTTATTATAGTACAGAGCCTTGGAACTATGAGGAGTTTTCCCCACCATCCTTCCAACTTGAAGTCCGCGAGAAGATCATCAACCTCAAGCAATCCTGGGACGAAACATTGGACGAGTACTTGTCGTACTTCGATTCCATTGTGATGACCTGCCCGCACCATGGATTCGCAAACCTCTATCTTCTTCAAAGATTTCTCGGTGGAATGATGCCACATGAGTGGAATTGGCTTAATGATGCGGCGGGAGGCTCGGTGAATAACTTAGACATGGACGATCTTTGGCACTTGATAGATGATTTGGCCGAGAGGTCAAGACCAAGACAAGATCAGGACGAGACGCTAGAGGACGATGTGGCAGCTAGCCTCCAACAATTGGCTGACACGATACAACAAAACCAGGCCAAAGCCGAGGAATCTTGGGCAGAAGTAGAGGCGGCTCTAAAAGAAAGTGCATATCGGATCAATGAGATGCTCGAGACAATGCCAAGGGACAGCGAGGTAGAGCCTATATTGGATTACACGGAACCAACGGAGGATGAGGACCCATGGTTGACTGAAGAAGAGCTCAATTCAGATTACCCCGGGCATTTAGAAGAAGACGGCCCACTGGCGCCTGAAGAAGAGCCGGCCGAGCCACTCGAATCGGACCTCATTGCCAAAATACCCGAGACAGTCCCTGTGCTCGCTGCCGAAATGCCCGAGATCGTGCCCGACATCATATGCACCCCCATCGAAACCATAACGTCGCAGAGCAGAAAGGATTTGAACGAAGTAGCAAAGGAATCCGCCTCAGACCAGATCGCGGATGAAGTACATATTAATGTCATCCGCGGTCCATTAAAATGCACATCACCCGCGGAGATAAACTATGAAGAGACCGCGACAGAGCAGTTGACCGCGAATGAAGAGCATATTAAAGCCGCGAATCAAGAACATGTTAACGTTCCGCGGAAACACTTAAAGTGTTCACCACCCGCGACATGGTCTGCCCCAAATTTTGAAATTGATCTTCCTATATCGTTTTCTGTGCAGATGATAGCTCCCGAAGACCATGTGAGCGATAATGATGAGAAAGAAGATGAGTTGGAGGCAAGTCATGCCTCGGAAAAACCAACGACGGAGCACTTACTCATTACGAGTCAAGAAGAGCCGCCTGAAAAGTGTAAGATCTCAGGTGCCTTGACAGTCACCCGTGGTGTTGGTAAGACCCTCATACACCACTGCTTAATCGATTTGGGTGCTAATATTAACGCCATGCCATACTTTTTAGCTTGCTCTTTGAAATTGGGACCATTGAAATTTCCTAAAGTGTTGGTAGAGTTAGGAAATACATCACGTACTCATCCTGTTAGTTTACCTGAGGATCTAACGCTCCATGTTAGAGACATTGTTGTTCCTATAGACTCATATATTTTGCAGATGGGAGATGGTAGAAATAATGATCCTCCACCACTTATTCTTGGACGACCATTCATCTCTGCTAGAAAGAGGAAGATTGACATGGGAACATGCTTGATGTCACTGGCGTTTGCTGGCAAGAAACTAAACTTCCATGCCGACCGCTCATTCATAAAGAAACGACCGAGACATGGCGCGTTTGAATGGAAACCAGGATGGAGAAACACTAGAACACGACTCGATGGACCAGTAGCTACGATGAAGGTGTCCTCGCCAGCTCGGAAGGATGTAAAGGTGAACCCGCCTGATCGATGGAGAGCAGACTCGAGCACATCATTCCATGAGGATTTTGGGCAGGTTGAAGGAATAGCTGAGGCAAAATTTGACCTCACACGTCCATGGGATCCTAACTTGTGATCCCTAAAGAGGTAACGTCGAGCCAACGACGTAAAACAAACGCGCTCGCAGGGAGGCAGCCCGGCATTTTTTATTTTTTATTTTTATTTTTTTTTGTTTTCAGTTTTTATCTTATTTACTTATGTCGTTTATATTTTCTATGTTTGAGTCTTTATTCGTGTTATCACATTGTCTTTTGGAAAAGAAGAACATTTTTATGCAGGAAACAAATGCAACTCAGAACAGGTCGCGGACCACGTATACATTATCCTCCGCGGATGGAGTTCAGTTTAAGTGTTGACCGCGGCGTTAAAATGAACGTGATCCGCGGTTGACCTTTGACCAGCGTTGACTGACTCGTTTGACCAGAATTTTCATCTTCACACGACGAAACGAGGGGAGTACCTGTTCACTTTAATATCTTCCTTTTCCATTTGTTGCATGCATAGATGTGTCTTTGAATTTCAGTCGTGCCGTGAGGACACGTCAGTTCAAAAGTGTGGGGTGGGAAAGTCAGTCTGTTGTGTCAACACGTTTATTTTTTTGCACCTGCATAGTGTCAGCACGTTTCCCTTAAAAAAAAATTTGAAAATATGAAATTTCTCTCTATTTCTTGGATATGCAGTATTGAATTTTGGTGATGTGAAATAGATGAGCTGATTAAATGCGTTTCTCTCGTGAAATTTGAATTGTGTGACTACATGTGAATTTAACCTAGTACGTGTCCTTCTGAGTTGAGATAAACAGGGATGTGGAGTTGATAGAAATGTCCTAGAGAGACTTGACGAAGCATTCAAAGGACCGAACTCGAGTTATATGGTTATGTGGATTTCGTGGAGGCTAGCACTTCGAGGCGACATGGTTACGAGTCTGCTCCGCCACTGCGGTACTTTTGCGGTTGGTCGGGACGGGAATACATCACACCGTCCAAACTCTAGTCCAAGTAGCCGGGAAAATAGTCAAGCGACCCTTGGCTTGACTCGCGTCAAAAGGACAATGATGAGTGAGAGCAAGTAGGTTCGAGCAATCACAATCCGCAACACAAGGAAACAAATTCGATCAATTGTGAAATCTTACACCGCAATAAAGTGAAGTGTCCCATTGATACATCAAACCGAGTCACTACAAGCTGTCCGAAAAGTACTCAAACACCTTGAAGCTCGAATCAATCACGTGCAAGAAGAAGCAATGAAGCGTAACCATATAGCTAGAATTCGGGACAGAGAGTGCAGATCATGGGTCTAAAGAGGACTATCTCCCACTCATCCGAATTGATTTGGATTTCAGCTCTCAGGTAACATGTATCAAGTAATTCCATGTTGAGCATGATGATTTTAGTAGCGATTGAGTTATGCATAGAAAAGCGAGTCTAGACTAGCAACTCATATTCATGTAGCATTATCTGGGACGTCGAAGAAATTGTGGTGTTGCATTTATTTTCCTTCTATGACTTAGTTCTTGTTCGGGACGAACAAGCTTAAGTGTGGGGTGGTTTGATGAGTCGTATTTATACGACTCGTCGAGTCAATTAATCCCGTTTATTTCGACACTTTTATATGCGAACAATTACTTTCCAGTATGGTTTTGCATTTCAGGTGTTTCGGAAGCTCTAGGAGGAAACGTGCATAAAAGACGGCATTTTATGCCGAAAACATCACAATGGCAGATCAGACCTTTGGACGTTCGGCGGAGCACTGTGAATGGACCGTTGATCAGAAAAATACGAGCTACATGGCGTTGCGTAGCTGACTCAATTCCCTACAACTTTCTAGTTCACACCGAGAGCATCCGAAGTCATTTGGAGGGTCAAAACGAGAGTCAAAGTCGGAATTGGCGCGCAGAAGAGAGCAGCAACTCAGACCGGATCACGGACGCAGGCAATTTTAACTCACCGATAAAGTGTTCATGGTCCGCGCCAGTTAAAATGTACACGGTCCGCGTCGATGATGTCATCAACACGTTTTGATGACGTCAGCGAGTCCGAAAATTGGAAATTTCAGCCCAAATCAAACTTGGAAACCCTATCTTTTTTTATAAATAAGATGTTTGGGTTAGGGTTTCCATGATCCATCAACCAAGACGGCTCTGGAGGAGAAGACGAAGCTTCGACGAGAGAGAAGATTTTTCTACTTTTAATTATGCGTCTTTTCATAATTATGTGTAGCTAAACTGTTTATTCGGTTTAGGGTTCAATATATTGTGACGAAGTTTTGAGATTCTTTGCTTAATGCTATTTTATGTTCCACTAGTTTTTGTGCTATTTATCTCGGTTTGAATTGCGAAGCTAAGTGGAGACTTGAAACGGTAAAACTTAGCCGAGCAGTTCAGCCCTTATTTTTGCTGCTTGTTTGATACTGAAACGTTAGGACAAGTAGTCGCACGTTAACCTGATATAACCTGAAACGGAGTATTAGGTTTGCTAAAACTAGAAGTCTATAACCTGAAACGGGGTATATTGTGGTGTAAGTGCTTGAAACGGCCTTACCTTAGGTTATAACCTGAAACGGAGTAACCACACGTAGGAACACAAAATTAGATTATTAGAAGTCAATGATAAACGAGTCACAATAGAAAACCCTAGACCGAGTGCTTTCTCTGATTGAATACTTTTCGTTTTATTTCCCTTGCGTTTTACAACAATTGCTCACACCAAACCCCCAATTTTATTGTTTACAGAACGACTTTACCAACACCAGCTCTCTAGGGTTCGACCCCGCTTGCCGCTTTACTAGCTAATAGCAGGAGACATAAATAATTAAGTTTGACGCGTCAAACGACGCGCGTCAAGGGCGTCTTCAGCTGAGGTGGTCTTTCGCGCCCCAAATACCAAACATGGTGGCATAATATTGCCAAGGAGGCACTAACCACTGTAGCAAACAGCGGCCAAAACTAAGCCGCTCTATGTAAGAGCGTTTTAATGGATTGCAATCTCTCAGTGGGATTGGTTTTTTTGGTTGTTTATTACAGGACTAAGCCGCTGCTACTAACAGCGTCTTAATATTAAGACGCTGTGAGCAACGACGTTTTAATGGTTTTAGATGAAATGTATGCGTCTCAGAACGCCATCTCTCCACTAATGCTGTCATAAATGACCAGTCAACCTCTTAGTTCTACATGTAATACCAAGGTCCGAAGCCCGCCCTAATGATGTAAGGTAATATACGCTCGTCAGTAGCACAGTCAATGCCACGGTGACGAACTGTTAACACTTCGTCAGTATCCGGCACAGTAGAATATACAGTTTGAATAAATTAAATCATAATACATTAAAAATTGACATGAAATGTAATTTAAGAATTTTCAACTAACCGGTGTTTCCCGGATCATCTTAGATCGATGAGTGCCCTGCTTGTACAACAACGTGCTGGACATGGGACCTGGATGAAGTTGGTGTGTCACTGACAGGTATCGTTTGTCCCGTCAAATTTAAATTGATATTTTCCATGCAAGAAACTAGTAAAGCGGCAAGCAGGGGTCTAACCCTAGAGAGCTGGTGTGGTTCAGTTATCCTGTAAACAAATTAATTGGGGGTTTGTGTGAGCAATTGTTGTAAAACACAAGGGAAATAAAACTAAAGTAAATTCAATCAGAGAGAGCATTCTATCTAGGGTTTCTATTGTGACTCGTTTATCATTGACTGTTAATAATCTAATTTCATGTTCCTAAGTGTGGTTACTCCGTTTCAGGTTATAACCTAAGGTAGGACCGTTTCAAGCACTACACCACAATCTACTCCGTTTCAGGTTATAGACTTCTAGTTCTAGTAAACCTAATAATCCGTTTCAGGCAATATTAAGTTAAGTGCAACTACTTGTTCTAACGGGTTAGTATCAAACAAGCAGCGAATATAGGGGCTGAATTGCTTGGCTAAGCTTTACCATTGCAAGTCTCCACTTAGCTTCACAATTCAGTCCGAGGTAATTTAGCACAAGAACTAGTGGAACATAAAATAGCATTAAGTAAATAGTCTCAAAACTTCATCACAATATATTAACCCTAAACCAAATGGTAGGTTTAGCTACTCATGTCCTTGGAAATAACAAAACAATGTTTATGCATGAAAGTAAAGAATTCTTCTCTATCGCTGAATGGTTGAAGGAACTCGTCTGGAATGAGGAGAATGAGGCACGGATCCAGGATGATGTAGAATGGGATGATGAAACCCTAGACCGAGAGGTTTTTGGTAAGATCCAAATCTGTTCCGTTTCCAAATCTGTTTTTGGCCAAAGTCTAAAAACGAATTTAGGAAACAAGCTTAAACCGCCACGCTTGGCTTGACCGACTTGCTTCAAAAGACGAGCCGAGATTGCTTCAGCCATGCTAATTTGTGACCGGGCAGGCGTTCGTCTCAGAACGCGGGCTGGAACGCGTCTCGGAATGTGGGCTGGAACGTGGGCTGGAATGCGTCCTGGAACGTAGCCTGGAACACGACCTGGAACGCGGCCTGGAACGCGATCTTGTGTTGAGCCAGTCGGTTGAGAAGAGCTTCATGGGACTCCAACTCTCGGACCCTTTGAGCCGGCCGGCTGAGTTTTGTGCACTCAGTTGAGCCGGCCGGTTGAACTCTATGTTGAACGGCATGAACTCTCGGAGGCTCTGAGGCGGCCGGTTAAGCTTGGGCAATGAATTGAGCCGGCCGGTTCTAACACTCAGACTCCTCCTCTTGCTTCGATCTTCATCCAGCCGGTTGGCTGGATTTGGGGTCACTTTCCCAGCCGGTCGGCTGAGTCTCCATTGTGATGTTTTGGCGTGAAATGCCGTCTTTTAAGCGCGTTCCCTCCTAGAGCTTCCGAAGCACCTGAAATGCAAAACCATACTAGAAAGTAACTGTTTGCATAATAAAGTATCGAAATAGATGGGCTTTGTTGATTCGATGAGTCGTATAATTACGACTCATCAAACCACCCCAACCTTAAACTTGTTCGTCCCGAACAAGAACTAGGTCATAGAAGGAAAATCAATGCAACACCACAATTTCTTGAACTTCCTAGATAACGCTACATGAATATGAGTTGCTAGTCTAGACTTGCCTTTCTATGCATGACTCAATCGTTACTAAGATTATTGATTGGTCGAATTCTTGACCTATTATTCACTTCATTCGATGATGGATTAGGTTTGTTTTCCGAATATTTTGTTCTCATTTAACCTCTTTTCTAGTGTTTCAAGTCATATATCATATATCTAATACTTTTGGATTGATCCAAAGCAAAGCAAAGCAATTGGTGAAGATTTGAGCAAAAATAGAACAAAATAGGGCAGACAGACCTTTGCGACGTATTTTGCATGCATAGGGCGCATACGGTGTCCAAATGAGTCGAAATTTAGCTTGTTGGAAAGCTAACTCGAAGGCCTACAACTTTGTAGTTGACACCAAGAGCAGATTCGAAGGTTTAGACCTCGAAAAAGGCAATGGAAGTCAGGTACTGTGACTGCCCGCGATGACTTTGGTCACGGGCCGAGACCCCGTGACGGCCACCTATGTCACGGGTGTTACGGGCCGACTCAGAAAATTGTGAAAATTGAAGACCCCGTGACGGCCCGTGACGACCTCAGGTCACGTTTCGTTTGCCCCGTGACGTCCCCCTATGTCACGGGCGTTACCGGTGTCATGGGTATCGTCAGGGCAGAATTATCAAAAGTTTCCTAATTTAATTTTGGAAGTTTTCTGGGCCTTTTTGGAAATCGATCGATTGGGCTATAAAAGAGCAACGACCAGAACGAATTTAGTGTGCTTTTTCTAAGAAGAATAAACCCTAACTTGGGAGAGAAGACAGAGTCATCACGAGAGATTCAACGAGCACCTGCGTCATTACGATTTTCTCGCCCTTATCTCTTTATTACACTATTTGTGGTTTAATTGCCATGAATAGCGAGTAGTCTATTTTATTCTGGGATCCTAAGGATCTCGTGCTATGTACCCAACTCTCATGTGATTGACAGATGCTTGTCGTCAGAGCAAATGTACAAATAAATTTATAAGTCCGCTACTCGCGACTTAACTACTGGGTAGCAAGTGGTAAGTAGGGGTCGAACCCAAGAGAGTCAGTGTGGATTAGTTGTTCTTTAATGAAGCTTATGCAGAAATTAAATACGATTGGGGTTGGGTTTGAGTGTGTTTTGAGAACTGAAAGTAAATTACAGCAGTTGATAATAGACTATAAGGAAATGATTCGGTTTTAGGGGCCTTGTATCATATTTGTTTATCATCGACCGCTAATGATCATACCAAGTGTTCGAAGATGAATCGAGGCTATTCCTAGCACAAGACTTGCAACATCGCGTAGAACACTTGAAATGATCATGCTAAATGTTCAAAGATGAATCGAGGCTATTCCTAGCACAAGACTTGCAACATCGTTTAAAATACTTGTATTATTTAGACTAATTCCTCCTTTCGAAGTATCTTAGCCTTATGTGCATCCATTTGAATTCTTTGGTCCAGTTTCCAAATGGTTTTTAAGATAAGCCGAACTCCTCGGATAAGCTTGCCCATTTGGTCCCCTTGGTCCGGTTACAAATGGTCCACTTACCCGAGTATGATCACGAACCCCCACGGAAGAGCTTTGCCCGTTAAAGCGTCCACTCAACCTTGGAGATTCTGACTTAATATATGGCACATAGAACAAGTTTTGAACATAAAGGTGTACTAAGAGTAAGATCTAAAACATTTATAATACAAGTACACCCCTGCGACCGAGTATAAGCTTTTAGCTGCTTGTATTCATGTCAAGGAATACAAGCAAACTAATGTCTTGCACAAGGGTACCGAATAATAAAATAACTTTACAGTAAAATCAAATAATACTGAAAGTAATTTTATACCTTACAATAAGCGGAGGAGAGGAGCTCCTAGACAATATCCAAGCGCCAAAAGTAGCTCCAAAATAAAGAACAATATTTATTGAAAGTGAAGAGAAGAGGGTTAAGCCCTCTATCTCTCTAAAATATTACAAGTTTTTCTTGGATGATACAAATGAGGAGGAGAGGAGCTCCTTTTATAGCCAAAGGGGAGGAGGATGGAGGGTGGAGATGGTGGCACTTGGTTTTTATCCAAGGGAGGAGGAGGAGAAGGGAGGAGTGCATGTCAAGTTTGCTTGGAGAGCAAGTAGCCGCCACTTATGGATAAGGATGGAGGAGATGAGTCATCCTCCTCCTTATCCTCCCCATAGCCGCCCCTTCTAGAAGGAAAGAGGAGGTTGTGTGGTTTTGTGCAATTTTCACAAAACCAACAGTCCAATTTCGCTTTGGTCTGACTTTAGTTGTTCCTCGGTTGGATTTGATTTGAGTAATTCAATGTCAGGATCTTGAGATTTCTTCGTTCAGCGTCTGATCTTGACCTTGGAATTACTCGTAACATCTTTTCAGCATAAAACCCTCTTCTTAGCGTGTTTTCTCTCTAAGCGCCAAAATACCCTGTGGAAATATATCGGGACTAGGGGTGGGCGTCCAGACCCGAAGACCGAAAAAAAACCGAACCGAACCGAAAAAAGACCGAACGGGTCGGTTTTTATCGGACCGAAAACCGGACCGAAAAAAACCCGAACCGATTCTCAAAATTCGGTTCGGTCTCGGTTTTGATTTTTCCGCGGACCGAAAGACCGAACCGAACCGAATATATGTTTTTCTGTCAATTTACAGAAAAAAGACCGAAAACCCGAAAAAAGACCGAAAATTCGTGAAAAGCCCGAAAAAAGACCGAAAATGACCCCCAAAAAAAAGACCGAAAAAAGACCGAACCGAACCGAAACCCGAAAATCGGGCTTTGATCGGTTTTTAATTTCAAAAAGACCGAAACCGAACCGAACCGAATTTTCGGGTTTCGGTTCGGTTTTCACAAATTTTGGGCCCGAACCGACCCAAGCCCACCCCTAATCGGGACTAACAAGCAAAAGTTAAATAGACAAACAGTCTAATGTGGTGGGTTTTACTGTGTTTTTGATTCGTATAATTATGGTCCATCAGTGATCAATTAACGTTTTTTATTTATGCGATTCGAATATTCAATTTCATCATGCTTAATTTTATCGTTCCTGTAAGTATTTACATTGAATGGGATGTTTGCATGCTAGAACATATTTAGGTTAATTACCGAAAGATGGATGGGTCCTAGGTATTAATTGGATAACATGAAATTGATGTTAGGTCATGTTGCTACAATGGTAGTACATGAATTAATAGGAAAAACGTTTACTTTAACAATCGAGATCGTTGATAATCCGTGGATGGGCAGCGTTCAATGATTGGTATTAATCTAGACAATGATCCGTGGATGGGCGGCTTGTCTAGTGTTATTTCGGTTTAATTCCATATTCGATAGCATGAATAAATTACGTAACATGATTGCATGATTAGTGGGGTTAACACGGGTGATGTATGGATTCTGGAATTCTTTCTCTGATAAGTACAAACCTTTTATTTTCTATTATTTAATTTTTGCAATTTTTGTGACAACAAAACCTTTTTACAAAATTTAATCGGAATAGCTAAATAGGTCAGACTGTTTGCTAGTACTCACACACCTGTTCCTTGGATCGACACTTGGCTTACCAAGGTTTATAAATTTTGTTTGACTGCAATTTGACCCCTAAAACTCATAATTTGACAACTATAAAGGGTTAAAAATACGCTTGTCAAAATGGCGCCGTTGCCGGGGAGAAGCATTTAGTGTGATATTAGATTTAACGAGTGTAGTTTAGACTGTTCCATTTTTTTATTGCTTTCTTGTACATACTCTATATATTTCTGACCTTCACTAATCACTTTTATTTTGAATATTGCGAGGATGTTCTCTTTTGGTCATCAAGACGCCTACCCAAGGGAAGAGCCTTATTATCAGACATATTCATATGATGCAAATTGGGAAGGAAATCAAAATTAGTTCTACAATCAACATTATTATCAAAATGATCCTTATTATGAGAGCTGCCAGAATCACTCGCAGCAGCAACAGTCTCAGGACACTGATGGATTATCACGTATAGAGTTTATGTTGGCTAGCTACTTAGCGGAGCAAGAGAGGTCGTCTCAGGAGCATGCTACGACAATAAGTGACATTTGGAAGACGGTGGAATTACCAGGACCCTTTTATCAAAATGACCACTACTATGAGAGTTATGAGGACCAGTCGCAGCAGCAACATCAGTTTTATGATCAGCAGTACAACTATCAGCCGCAGCAGCCCAAGCAACAGGAGTCTGGCAGCTCATCTAGCATGGAATCCATGATGGCTAGTTTTATGGCTGAGTAGGATAGGCGAATGAAAGGATTGGAGCAGACACTCGAGCAGATCGGCATCCGGAACAAAATACTTATGAACCAATTAGAGCAATAAGCTATTGCAGCCACCAATGCATGCGAAGATGAGGACATCGAGATGACAATGGCCAATCATCAAGAAGTTCAAGTCTATGAAGCATATTCATCTTCAGTTTTATTTCCAATCCATGTCGAAGATGATCAGGATACGAGAATGCTCTCTAAACCAGAACAACCCGTTTGTGAGGATGGTTTTAAGGCATTGATAACGGTTGCCAGGGCTTACACTGAGTTGTAGGATGATGAGTCTTGTATTGACGACATCTCAGAACATGAAGATGCATCTCCCTTTGTTACGAGCGCCTCTAAAGGTCATTTACATGAGCAGATGGAAGAGAGTTTCATTCTTTCAGTTTTTCTGGACGCTGAAGAGCCATCAAGGGATCGTAGATACGAAAACTTTGTTGATGTGTACATGAGCTCATTTAAAGAGGACCCTCGCATACGCGTAAATATGACGGTGAAGGAAAATTCTGAAGTATATGCACCTGAGATCTTATCTAAAGGGTATAAAGGAAGTGTTCTTGCTGGAGCTAGGTCTGAAGATCTATATCTTGATACACCGCCTCCAGATAAGTTTCAACAGTTCTTACCTTACTTCTTGAAACTGTTATTAGGGAGCTTCTACAGTCCCTTGATTCTTAAGGGTCTCGAATTTTTGAAGGGACTGCATGCTCTACTCAACGTTCATGTCATACTAGATGGACGTAAATTTTAATGGGATTTGAAGGTGAACTGACACTACCTCCCTTGCTGAGTCTCGCCAAGACGTTAAACTAGGCCTCTTTGGGGAGTAACCTGCATTGTAAGTTTTTGTTATTTGCATGTTTCATTTGCCTTATGTGTGGACATTTCAAGGTTCTAAGTGTGGAGTGCCCCTCCTCGATTTTTGATGCTAACCTATCACTTGTGAAGCTCTGTGTTTTTATCTGTATATCTACTAGCTCACAAGTCGTGTTTCACTCCCCATGCATCGCTTAATCTCTATGGATATCGAGCTATCACACACGAGGGAAGTTCCTATGCGCCTTTTCTTATTTTCTATTTCTTCGCTTAGGGACTAAGCTCATTTTTAAGTGTGGAGTGGGTAGCACAGAGTCACATACATCACACATCACATGTCACACATTCACTCTTGCATATGCTCAACTGTCTATGTATTGCGATTGAAATCCTCGTTTTCTACAATACTCCTTGACTGATTGACACTCATTTGGATTCGAAGTCTAGGACTTGAAATAACTTTAATCGTATGTGTATTCTCTTGAGTCAGTATCATTGCTAGCCTTTGCCTATCACATGTTCTACGTATTTCTTAAAGCATGTTTGAGACTTGAAATTAGTAGGCACCGGTTCAAAAATGTCAAAAATTTAAATATGCATCTCTTTTTCTAGGTGACCTTAGTACTAGTATGTGTTTCTATATACTTGTTGTGATTTGCATGCACCCGCCTTTATTCATACACTATGTCAAGTTTTAAGTGTGGAGTTAGAAAATTGGTTTTCAATGTTTTCAATCAAGAACGAAGTTCTAAATTTTCAAAAGAGGAAGAATTATTTTTTACCTCAAACATAGTTGTTTTTGAAAGAAAAAATTGCAGAAAATACCAAGGGCAAAGTGAGAAAAGTCACCCATTGTGTGAAAAAAAATAATAATACCAAGGGCAAAGTGAGAAAAGTCACCTCTTGTGTATAGAAAACAATTTTGAAACAATTTTTGCCCCCTTCTGCTTGATGTAGTGTAATTCCACCTTTTCATTGCCTGCATTCATGACTTGTCTTGAGAATTCATATACTAGAGTCTAAGGGACGATCCTCGTGCTTGCATTAGAATTTTGATGCAAATTTTCGTACTATTTTTCAAAAAATCCTTAAGCCAGGCTCCTCTTCTCTTACGGGTCATTGCCTAGTCCTTGGCACTTGAGAATGAGCTTTGCGCCAAGAGCCCGTGGACTATCCCTAGATAGCATAGGTGAATGGCGAGCATGTTTTGTGTAACTATTCATGTTCCTTATACGTTGCTATAAAACTATTTAGAATATGTGATTATCGATTGATAGCCATTTGTATTGACTGTTTGAATACATAACTCATTTGATCTATGATTGTCTGAAAACTTTGATGAAGATGTTTGCCTTGAAGTTGAGGTAACACAATGAATCCGAGGTATGACAAGACGTTACTGTGACTCGTTGGGCATCATTTCATGCATGCACGTTAGTTAGTTGTATACGGGATTTGTAGGTAGTCCAAATCTTTAAAACCTTCACGAGACTATACTTGTCTTACTAGGGCAGCCTAGGGGTTTAAAGGCTTGATGCATATGCTAAATGCATTCGTGTCCTCTACGACAGTGAGTTATCTTTTTGTTTTTGTTTTAGTTAGAATTGATCATATGACCCTTGAGTGGGTAGCTTTGATTACCATATGACTTAGGATGAAATTTTTCTTATCAAAAGTGATTACCATGTGAAATTGATTACCCTTGAGTGGGTAGCTTTGAAATTGCTCACTTAGGATCAAAACACTCCTAGGTTACATGAATATTTCATCAGGCACACCAGAAGAAAAAAAGGCTAAGAGTCATGCAATGTAAATGACAATATTTATAACACTCCTCATTTGGTGCACTTGTATAAATATTATGCCTCATTAAAACTTTTACTAGAAAAATCATGTAGGAAAAGTCTAGTGAAAAAAAAAACAGTACATAATTTGTATATACGCGTAAATGTTACTTCATTAAAACTCATAGGGATAAAACCTAGAATAAAGAATAGAATATAGATAGCCTTTAACTTAGATCTTTAAGCTTTCACACGTAGATTTTCTTGATCAATTTCTGATGAGTCGTATTTATACGACTCGTTGAATCAACTAATCCTATTTATTTCGACACTTTTATATGTGAACATTTACTTTTTAGTATGGTTTTGCATTTCAGGTGTTTCGGAAGCTCTAGGAGGAAACATGCATAAAAGATGGCATTTTGTGCCAAAAACACCACAATAGCAGATCAGACCTTCGGACGTTCGACGGAGCGCTGGGAATGGACCGCTGATCAGAAAAATATGCGCCACATGCCGTTGCGTAGATAATTCAATTCCCTACAACTCTCTAGTTCACACCGAGAGCATCCGAGATCTTTTGGATGGTCAAATTAATAGCCAAAGTTGGGACTCAGTGGGCACCACGTTTCGTAGAGACATTAGCTCGACGCTAATGTCTAAAGGAAACCTGGTCACTAATGTTAAAGCGAAACGCGGTCGCTACTGTCAGCATGCATCCCCGAAACTTGGAAATTGAGCCCAAAAATAGATTTGGAAACCCTAGTTTTTGCTATAAATAAGATCTTTGGGTTAGGGTTTCAATAATCCATCATTCTACGAAGACCAAGACGGCTCTGGAGGAGACGAAGCTTCGACGAAGAGAAGAGATTTTCCTACTTTTAATTATGCATCTTTTCATGATTATGTGTAGCTAAATCCTGAATTCAGTTTAGGGTTTCGCATATTGTGACGTTTGTTTTAAGACTTTGTTCTTAATGCTATTTCACGTTTTACTAGTTCTTGCTTTATCACATGAATTAACTTGTTAGATTAAGTGGAAGCTTTGTCGCAAAGCTTAATTGAGCAATTAATTCTTACCATTAATATCTACTGGAAACTTTGTCGTAAATGTAGATCGTAACACCTAGGCTGAATAATACCTTTGCCGGATTATTGAGTTTAGTAAAGAACTAGAAGTCTAACACCTGCGTCAGGTTAGATTGTGGTGTATCACCTTTGTCGGGATACTTTAGGATATATTACCTTTGTCGGAATTCCACACTTAGAAATATGAAATTAGATATTTAGCAGTCGATGATAAACATGTCACAATAGAAACCCTAAGCTGAATGTTCTCTCTGTTTGGAAATCTTCAGTTATTTTTCTCTTTCGCACTCTTTACTGCTAAACCCCCCTTTCTTAATTGCTTACAGGAACAACTTCAACAACACCAGCTCCCTTGGGTTCGACCCTGCTTGCCGCTTTACTAGCTTATCGTAGGAAAATTATAAATAATTAAATTTGACGGGTCAGACGACGCGCGTCAAATTTTGGCGAAGATGATAGACTTCTAGTTCTTTCCTAAACTTAATAATCCGACAAATGTATTATTCAGCCTAGGTGTTACGATCTACCTTTACGACAAAGTTTTCAGTAGATATTAACGGTAAGAATTAATTGCTCAATTAAGCTTTGCGACAAAGCTTCCACTTAATCTAACAAGTTAATTCATGTGATAAAGCAAGAACTAGTAAAACATGAAATAGCATTAAGAACAAAGTCTCAAAACAAACGTCACAATATGTGAAACCCTAAACTGAATTCAGGATTTAGCTACACATAATCATGAAAAGACGCATAATTAAAAGTAGGAAAATCTCTTCTCTACGTCTTCTCTAGAGCCGTCTTGGTCTTCGTAGAATGATGGATTATTGAAACCCTAACCCAAAGATCTTATTTATAGCAAAAATTAGGGTTTCCAAGTCTGTTTTTGGGCTCAATTTCCAAGTTTCGGGCTTACTGGCATCATCAAAACGCATGCTAACAGTAGCGACCGCATTTCGCCTTAACATTAGCAACCAGGTTTCCTTTAGACATAAGCATCGAGCTAATGTCTCTACGAAACGCGGTACCCACTGAGTCCCGACTTCGGCTATTGTCTTGACCATTCAAAAGACCTCGGATGCTCTTGCTGTGAACTAGAGAGTTGTAGGAAATTGAGTTATCTACGCAACGGCATATGGCTCCGTCGAACGTTCAAAGGTCTGATCTGCTATTGTGGTGTTTTTGGCACAAAATGCCATCTTTTATGCATGTTTCCTCCTAGAGCTTCCGAAACACCTGAAATGCAAAACCATACTAAAAAGTAAATGTTCGCATATAAAAGTGTCGAAATAAATAGGATGATTCAACGAGTCGTATAAATACGACTAATCAATTTCTCAAAGGATATTGTAGGCGAAGACAAAACTTTTTTTTCTTCCAAAGTCTTACATTTCAAATTCACTTTTCATTTGTGAAAAGGGCTTTGGTCGAGTGGTTTGATCTCTAGAAAAATTATCAAGAGGTCAAGGGTTCGACTCCCTCAAGTAGCATATTTCTCCTCACTTTTGTGTAGAAATGTTTTCCTCTTTCACGGAGGTGTTGTTCTCCTCCCTTTTGTGTAGGAGTGTTTTCGTCCCTCGTTTCGTGATAATGCTCGTGGGTTCAAGTTATAGATGTGCTTCAATGGACACAGTTCAAGTACCTAATCCGGGTTGGTGTCGTGTGTGGTCCGTGCTCCAAGAGTCTAAGTTCACATGTACTCAATAAAGTTCTCATGCAATATGATTAAGATGTATGAGTTGTATGAGATGTAAAAACCCACCATAAAAAAGGTTCACTTTTCATTTTAACCAATCATTTATTCGTTAACATTCATTAATCGATCTTGACTCATGATCGTTATTTTCCTCTATAATGTCTATATCTAGTGGTCAACATTCAGCCATAGGATTCAAAAACTTTATACGAAGCCCTTAAGCCTATGAACTCTAAGGCCGACCTGACCCGTTGATGGACCAAAATTATACGAATCATAAACACAGTATAACCCCCTTAATTAGACATTTTGTCTATTTAACTTTTGCTTGTTAGTTCAGATATAGTTTTACAGGGTATTTCAGAGCTTAGAGAGAATACACACTAAAGAGGAGCTTTTAAAGCAGAAAAGATGTTACGAGTCAATCCAAGGTCAAGATCATATGCCGACTGAAGAAATATCAAGGATCCTGACGTTGAATCACTCATAACAAATTAATCAGAAGAATCAGGAGAGGAATCAAGACAGCCCGGGACAAAACACACTGACAGTTTTGTGAAAAGACTGCACAAAATTGTACAAAACTCACACATGAGGCAAGGTGACCGGCCACTTGAAGAAGTGGTGGCCAAGGGAAGAGCTCCTCCCCTTCCACCACCGGCAACCGGCGGCTCCTCCACATGGTGACCGCCCGCTTTTGCTCCTCCATAGGTGGCGGCTCCTCCTTGCTCCTCCTCTCCTTCCTCCATGTGGTGGCCATCTCCTCCCTCCATTTTTTCCTCCAATCACCATGGGACACTTGTGGTCATCTCCTCCTCCTCCCATGGCTATATAAGGAGGAGCTCCTCCCCTCATTTGAATAACAACACACACCTCAAAATTCCATAATTCACTTCTCTCTCTAAGTTTATGTATTTGTAAGTTTGACTTTGGAAATAAAGGATAGCTCCCTTGGCGCTTCAACGGTTGTAAGTAATTCTTAGTATTTATTCAACTGTTTTTTTATTTCCTTAGTTATAATGTTTATCGCGATGAATAGTAGCTAAACTAGTAGTTCGGTAGAAGGGGCGTACTTGTATTATAAAATGTTTTAGACTATTAACTTAGTGTCTCGTATTAGTATTCAAAACTTATTCTATGTGCCATATATAAAGTTAGAATTTCCAAGGGTGAGTGAACCATTTGTAACTGGACCAAAGGGACCAAATGGGTAAGCTTGTCCTTGGGGGTTCGTGATCATACTCGGGTAAGTGGACCATTTGTAACTGGGCCAAAGGGACCAAATGGACAAGCTTATCCGAGGAGGTCGACTTATCCTAAAAACCATTTGAAAACTGGGCCAAAGGGATCAGATGGATGCACACAGGCTAGCGTACCTTGAAATGGGTACTGGTGCTAGTTTAAGTAGAATAAGTGCTCTACGACCTTGAAAAAGGCTAGGCAATGTTGCAAGTCTTGAGCTAGGAATAGCCTCGATTCATGTTTGAATACTTAGATGATTCACTAAAGGTCAATGATAAACAGGATATAATACAAGGCCCCTGAAACCGAACATTTCTCTTTAATTATAAACTGCAATTTACTTTCCAGTACTAAAACCAACCAACCAACCAATCAATCACTTAGCTGGTAGCTTTAAAACCAACCAACCGACCTAAAACACGCTCTCTCGCTGGACAACCCCCTCAAAGAACATCTATTCCCCTGATTCCCTTGGGTTCGACCCCTACTTACCAAGTACTACCCAGTAGTATAGTTGCGAGTAGCGGACTATTATAAATTTATTTGCACAAATCGCTTTGACGACGAGCGGTCTGTCACCCGTCCTAGAGTCCTACCTAGCTATGGCACAATTAAGTTCGGGTTGTGACCTACCCTAAAAACATTACAACGGCCTACTTATTAATTACTCTGTCCGACTTAAAAAATCATAAGTGTTATGCCCTTTAATATCCTACCTTTTATTATATGAATTTATACTACACGTAGTGACTTAGGCCCTGTCCATTTGAAATTATATTTTTTTGACGGTTAAGATAAGATAAGTTCCTTTCAATCAACATAAGTTAATATCAGTTAATATAAGTTAATTTCAGTCAAGTTAAGTTAAGTTCGACCACCACCACCAACACCCTCGCCCGCCGGACCGCCGCCCCACCTCCATCGCCGGCCGCCAGACCACCGCCCGTCGCCGGACCTCCCACCGGACGGCGGTCTAGCGGTGGTCCGGCTACCGACGGTGGTGGTGGGGCGGCGGTCCGGCGGCTCAATCAATATAAGTTTCAATTAAGTTAATATCAGTTAAGATCAATTAAGATAAGTTAAGTTTCAGTTCAAATGGACACCCCCCTTAGATTGATTTGTATCAGTGATTTTTCATATAATCATATATCATAATTCAATATATCTAATTAGTTTTACATTTTCTATCTAATTTCATTTTCAATCAATTACAATCATTCATTTAATTGATACTACTGTGATTCTTTTTTATTATAGTGGGTGGATACAACTGGAAACATTACAATGCATATGAACTTTTATCATCTAGTACATATATATTGATCTCCGGAGCTCTTAGCAAGACATCTTGATCGAATCCGCAAGCATCTGGTACATCTCGACACTTCTGAAGCGCATGCCACGTTCGGCACCTTTACTATGAATCCAATCCGCACACATCCACCCAAATCGGCACATCTTTGACACTTGGAGCTCGGGGTACATTTGGGCACCTCTACCGCACACATCACGCGCGAAGCGTGAAGATGAAGGCCTCCAGAGCATAAGGATTCAACCATTTTAAGGTGGACTCCTTAACCAACAGGTCACCACCCTTGTTGGCGATATTACTATGATTCAATTAATCAAAAAAAAAATTACACCAATTTGTTATTATGGGAATAAGAAGGACCACGAAATTGATTAGTAAGAAATAGATTTTTTTATTTCTAAGCCCGACCCTTAATTCGTCCTAGAATTAAGGACCGGGTTGATTCGGTCCTAAAAACCTTTTCGATAGTTCATCTTAAGACCAACCCAGTTGAATTTGTAGTTTATATTGATCATCTGAAAATCATGGCAGTGTATGATTTCTGAACTTTTGGATAAAGATCAAATCCTAACTCACTGACTCTGTCAACAATATATGATCACAGAATCAATAACCACACAAAAAACAAATGCCAAGTGAAATTTGGTAATACTAAACGACCTAATTGAAGAAATCTTACATTTCTGAAACTACAAGTTTAAATGGTACAATATCGGATGCGCGCATTCATCAAACAACGCGCAAAATATATATACTATGAAGCTGTGCGACGAGTTATAAAACGTTTGAAAAAGAAAGATAATCCACATCCTTTTGGAGTTTTCACACCCTGTCCTGAATTAACACGAGCCTGATGTGGTTGTTTCTGCTGCTGCAAATCATTGATTTGATCATTAAGAGTTGTACGAGGCGTGGTAGGGAGATCCAAACCTGTTACCCGGTCTGCCCATATCCTCCCCGATGAGCCTAGTCGTCTGAACGAGACAGATGATCTTTGTAGTGGAATCATTCCTTACCTCTTTCAAAAAAAAATTGATCCAAGATCTGGCTTTTCAGGTTGTGCATTTTGTAACTTATTTTCAACCAACCAAATGACCCCTCGCTCGTATCGCTATACATTTTTCGTTTAACGGTGTTTCTTTTTTTGGCTTCTGAAAACAATACCGAAAAAATAAGAATGCTATTTTTGTATAATAGTGTACTATTATAGTTCATAAACTTTGTATACTTGTTGAACAATGTCTCTATTTGTAAATCTTTATGCTGTGTCACTGCACACTCCACAACTCTTCATACAATGCCCTCCAGTATTATTTACACCAACCATGTAATTCGAGTTCCTTTCACATTCTCCATGTACAGCCCAGTCAGGGCAGTGCTCGTTCTCATCCGTGCAAGATGCATCAGGCATAAAAAGGGGCCTAACACGGATCCATTTTGTAGCAGACCATTTCTCACCCTCGATCACAGGACAGCTCCCATGTAAACTTTTCGGGTCTGTTGTTCCATTAAGGTGAAGACCAAAGAATAGCAATGCATCTCCTTTGCGAGGCTTCACTGCACGGCAAACGTCAAAATGAAATACAATCAATCAGATAAGTTAAGTACAACACACATACTTTGAAATTGAAGTACTACTGAATGGAAAATGTGATCTATGGTTTCATGTACCTGCGTATCCTCTTTTAGCACAATCAGACCAGTCATCGCCTTTTTGTTGCAATAAACCTCCCTAACAAATGCCGGGGGAAGAATAAAATTGATAATCAAATATGAAAAATAAATTGAAATGAAACGGAGCGAGCACTCATTAATTACCTCTGCAAGAGGAAAAATTGTTTCCCCACCCTTGATGACATTAGATAGATACATGAGTACAGTAGCAACACGATGGCCACCAAACCGTTGATTATGCTCGTCTGTAAAGTAATCCCTATGCGGTTCGTACTTCTGGCCCAGTTCATAGCGCAATACTTGCATTGCTTCCCCATTTTCTGTTTATATGAATAACCATGTACGAAGTCAGTTCAGTGTCGGGTCATTCGAATGGAAAGAAAATGGGATTAAGAAAATTTCCACGCTCACCGATAGGAAGGAATGTCCATGTAGCAATCCTGGCCTCAATATCTGCAACGATTTCATCCTTCAAGTAGAATAATCGGATCAGAAATATTATAAATTGAACCCGTTGTGTGAACAAGCAATTTATAAAAATGTTAATTAACATCCAAGTTTCTATAGAAATCAACGGATCAGAAATATTAAGAAAAAGCCATTGATAGACATGCTAAGAGTTGTTGGATAAAGTCCTCAATCCTCTAACAGTGTGGCCAAACCATCACCAATTTTACAGACATTGTTTAAAGACTGCGATGATCAGATAATATAATGAGGAAAGGAGATGTACTTGGGCGTAATCGAGAAAAGTGCCAGAGCTTGTTCTGACTTTACTTTCTACACCTTTCCCGGTTTTACTGTCGGCAACCATAGACTGCCCCAGCCTTCCATTTGTCTAATTTAGCCATTTCAAACAATGTTAATCATAGCCCACGGTAAACAAAAGTGTGTAACGGTGCACAACATAATACAAACCAATTTGTAAACGAAGCATCATTACTCACCAGACTAATGAAATGATCACACTCCTTGTCTGACAAAAATCCCTTGTAATGAAACGCCCTATTATACGATTCATCAAAAACAATAATGCTGAATTCGACAATAGTCAATTCTGACTCGTAATTTGTGATTAATTCGATAATACAAGCAAGCAATTCTTTCAAATAACATGTCGAATTCAATGAAAATTAAAAACAACATAAACCTAGAGACTAAAAAGACCAAAATAAGAATAGACATATATATATATATATATACCTAGGACTCCACGACAGCAGGGTGACTCTGGTGGGATCAAAACGAGGCTTCAATGGAAGGGCTGGTTCATGTCTGCTGATTACAAAACACAATCCAGCCACCGACCAATTATCATCGGGAGTAAATTAATTTTGAATCAGAAATGATTTTTTTTAAAAACGTAAATTAAATGAGAGAGTTACGTGTTTTTTGGGTCCCGGATGCAATGCGAGAGAATCGGCAATAAGAGGATGACAAGGAAGACTACAGAGAGTTGTCGTCGTTCGGAACTCGCCATGACTTATGTGTGTGTGCTTTTTTCGGACTTGGGCGACTTGTTGTGAGAAACTGAACAGGTCAGGTATGATTTTGTTTATTTAGGAAGGTTTTTATTTCATGGAAGACTCTTGAAAGATCATCAATTGGTATTGGTCGAATTCAGTCAACGTGGCTCTTCGGTTTCAGTTTCACCATTTGTGTTTTATATTTTTATGGACTTTGCAGAATGGTATCCCAATTTAGGTAGAGTTTTTTTAGTACTACTTTATGAGTCGATATTTCCTAGCCCTGCGTTAGCTAAGTTTTTCCTTTCCCTTTTTCTATCGTTTTTCCTTCCATTTGCAGGATCATGAGTTGCCCGTGAGATTGACGGTGCATAAGCCTTATTCGTTGAAGTTTCTACTTCAAGAGTTGAGATGAGACTAGTCGAGTGTGTCATGGATGGCTTGTGCTTCAGTTGCTTGTGATAAATGTGCTTGATGATTTATCCTAGAATTATAAATTTCAATGATCTTGTATGAATTGTAACACATCAATCAAAAAAAAATTGTATCCGCTGTTTGATACTTTATTTCACGCTTAGAGGCCAGGTAAAAACCATATTTATTTATAAAAATTATAAACCATGTAAAAGTTCAGACTTATTTGATAATGTTCAGACTTAACAAAATGTAAAAGTTCAGACTTAACATAATGTTCAAACTTATTTTGATAATGTTCAGACTTATTTGGTAATGTTCACACCTAACAAAAAGTTCAGACTTAGCATAATATAAAAGTTCATACTTTATAATGTTCAGACTTATTTGCTAATATTTAGACTTAACAAATGTAAATGCTCAGACTTATTTAGTTTGTAGTTTTTATATTTAAATGTGGTTTTTATTTGATACACAACCTTCTTTCACATTTGTATAAAATGATTTAAGAATTTTAAACTACAGAAATTTCCATCTCCTGAGAACCTCCATCTGAATGAAGAACACCTATCCTCCCACCACATACCACTTAAAAACAACATGAGGTTCTTCATTATACCCCCTCCATATGTGTGAAGGAGAAGAACCCATTCTAGCACTGAAGATACTGTCATTGTGACAATATTTGGCTGCCAGAATTTTTGAGACCTGCATCTGACGATATCTCACCGTTCTCCATGCAATCTTCAGTAATAGAGCTTCATTAAAGACTTTCAAGTCCTTAAAGCTCATCCCGCCTTCAAATTTCTTAAGTTATAAGATCTCCTACTTTAGCCAACTAATGCCTTTACCGCCCTCTTTCTTATTCCACCAAAACTGCCGAATCATCTTAGTCAATTCATCAATCACTCTGCGCGGAAAATAGTAGACCGACATCATGTAAACAGGGAAAATTTTCCAAATTGCACTAAAATTGAGATTCAATTCCCATTGTACACACTTTTTAGATTCGTTTCCCAATTTACACTAGTTTTGTAAGCCGCCGTTGCTCACAGCGTCCTAATGTTAAGACGCTCTTGTTGATAGCGTCTTAAGCTGAGGTGGTCTTTCGCGCCCCAAATACCAGACATGGTGGCATAATGTTGCCAAGGAGGCATTAGCAGTTGTAGCAAACAACGGCCAAAACTAAGCCGCTCTACGTAAAAGCGTTTTAATGGATTGCAATCTCTCAGTTGGGATTGGTTTTTTGGTTGTTTATTACAGGACTAAGCCGCTGCTACTAACAGTATTTTAATATTAAGACGCTCTAAGCAACGGCGTTTTAATGGTTTTGAATCTCAGTGGGGTTGGCTTGTGGGTTGTGTGATTACAGGACTAAGCCGCTGCTACTAACAGCGTTTTAATATTAAGACGATGTGATCAACGGTATTTTAATGGTTTTAGATCAAAACGTTGTCCATGACAGCGTTTTAGCCTGAATTATTGGCATGTAAATATTGTTTCAATTCAAAACCCAATAAACCTGCACAAAATCCAATGAAACATAAAAAACCCGCACAATCCATCACCGGTACACCAAATTCCCCATCAAACATAAGTGAGGAATCAAAAATGACATGACAACATGTATCATATATCAAAATACATGAACGATCCATTTTAACATACAACCGTATCTAGTTCCCGGAGTGAAACGCTATGTTGTCTTTCTAGATCGTGTCAACACTCTCCGCAAAGGACCTCTTTGTGACTCTGCTTGAGTCACTTGAGAAGGACCAACACAAAAGTATCATGTGGCAAGTCAAGGTCTTCATTTGAATCTACATTAAATTGAAAATAGCTAGTTAGAATTAAGATGTATGAAATAAAGTTTCAAAATTAAGAATAGCCAAATTATACCACTTAGTAGATGAATCTGCGTGACATCAACATCTAATGCTCAACCCTCTCCAATTTTTAACAAGTCGGCACGAGTAGCATGAACATATCATGTAGTTGTCTTTTAACTTCTTTGTCGTTCGTCTTAAAGAACATATTGGCACTCATCTTGCAAGTGCGCACTAATGACGCGACCTATATGAATCATTAAAGTGCATTTAGTTACACATTTCATAAAAATGAACACTTACATTATGAGCAGTTAGGATGCTTACCAGCAGATAATGCTCATGTCCTGATGGACGATACGTCTCTGGTGTATACAAAGGTGCCTGAATATGCTTGCGTGTGACGGTATTGTACCATGAGTAGTACGGATCCAGATATGATCTGTCTACGTCTGGCTCACCGGTAACAATGTTCGCTGCACGATTATCCCAAAGATCTATGTAACCTTGCATTACATCATCGACAAGGTGAGCAGTTCTTCGGATATGCATGTGCATCTCTTTATGACTTGCAGGTGGCAAAGCTGGTTACGGCTGTCTCCATCCAAACTGGCGAAGAACTCGAGATGTATAGTGCCACTCAGCTATATGGAAACATATGAGTGGAACCTCAGCCCTCTATCAACTCCCACACTTGCTTAGGACTATATCTCAAATCCTCTCGAATTAAATGTTTTATGTCCATTCCAATAAAGTGTTTGTTGAAATGGACGTTGTCATGGCGGATAATATCAACCTCGCATGTATGATCTCCGCTGTATGTACTGATTCTTCACATACCTTCCTTCTTCTTCTTCGAAGCTCGTAATTCCCATTGACATTTATCCTTGCAACTGCGACGTTTAAGTAGCAATCGTTTTGTATTCGAATATCTAACATCATACTCACGATGTTGTTTAATGGAATATCTCTGACAAACATATATAACATTTGTTCGGGACGAACAAATCCTAAGTGTGGAGTGTTTTGATCGGTCGAATTCTTGACCTATTATTCACTTCATTCGATGATGGATTAGGTTTGTTTTCCGAATATTTTGTTATCATTAAACCTCTTTTCAAGTGTTTCAGGTCATATATCACATATCTAATACTTTTGGATTGATTCGAAGCAAAGCAAAGCAATTGGTGAAGATTTGAGCAAAAACAGGACAAAACAGGGCAGACAGACCTTTGCGACGTATTTTGCATGCATAGGGCGTATACGGTGTCCAAATGAGTCAAAATTTAGCTTGTTGGAAAGCTAACTCGAAGGCCTACAACTTATTAGTTGACACTAAGAGCAGATTCGAAGGTTTAGACCTCGAAAAAGACAATGGAAGTCAGGTCCCGTGACTATCCGCGACGACTTTGGTCACAGGCCGAGACCCCGTGACGGCCACCTATGCCACGGGCGTTACGGGCGCTACGGGCCGACTCAGAAAGTTGTGAAAATTGAAGACCCCGTGACGGCCCATGATGCCCCTCTATGTCACGGACGTTACGGGTGTCACGGGCATCGTCAGGGCAGAATTATCAGAAGTTTCCTAATTTATTTTGGAAGTTTTCTGGGCCTTTTTGGAAATCGATCGATTGAGCTATTGATGGAGCATATTTATATGATTCATTAAGTACTACTAAACCCACCAATTAGACATTTGATCATAAGAACAAGTGCTTGTTAATACCATTCTGTGTATACATGCCATTTTGGAGTCTAAAGAGGAAACACGCCTAAAATGGAGATTTATGCCCAAAAGCCAGCCAAAGCCCGAGGACCTCAACCAAGGACCGAGAAATGTCGGGCCGCGTCCTGGAAATGCCGGACGCGTCCGAGGCTGAGTGCCGAGAGTGCCGAGCGCTGAGCCGGGAGTACCGAGAAAACCAGGCCCGGCAGGAAGAACATAGGCCACGGCCTATCTCCGGTGGCGTTCCAACCAAACCACTTCGAGCACTCGATTTCTATGAAGGATGTCGTTCCAAATCCACACTCAAAAGACCAAGAATGCAAAGTCTAAAATCCAAGCCATCCTAGGCCAAGCGACCGAGTTCTAGGCCATCCTAAGGAACGACCATGCTACACTCAAAATCAACCTTAACATCCTTCATGGAACCGACTTGGAATCACTCAAAAATGCTAGATCCATCGCCCAAAGGTCAAGAATGCAATGCAAAGGGCCCAAGCCCGGTAAAGGCCAAACAAGGGCAATATCGGCCGTTTTGGGATTTCAACCTTGTTCCGGGCAGAATTTGGCTTAGCATCCTTATTGAGATCATCTTAGAATGACTTTTTCATTCAGAATACACCCTCCAAAATCCAAGAAGGTCCGACCAAGGCTCCGGTCAGATTTCGGCCACATTCCAGTGAACTCCGGCGAACTCCGGCCATGCTCCGATCAACCTCCAACCTAGCTCCGGCCATGCCACGTGGCACCACTCAGCTGGCTGCAGGTGGCGCAGCCATGTGCAAGGAGGTGGAGAAGCAAACTTAGCCTCCAAGTCTTTGGGATATTTTCAAGCAAACTTAGCCTCCAAGTTTTTGTGATATTTTCAAGCAATACTTAGCCTCCAAGTCTTCCTCTTCTATAAATAGAGGCCTTGCCTCATGTAATCCATATCCTACTCCCATGTCACTTGTACCCACATTAGAGAGAAGAGAGCTTAACTCTCTTTCTCTTCACTTTTAATACAAAACACACTTTTGTTCTTGAGTTCTCTCACTTGTCTTGCAAAGCCACGGTTCCTTACTTGCTCTTGAAGTTTGAAGTTAAGTTCCCTTTATTTTCCTTGTTGTTCTTTACTTTTATGTTGTTCTCCTTACTTCCTTGTTTCGGTTACTTTTGTTTTCCTTGTTCAAGTCACAGCTACTTGTATTCCTTGACATGAATACAAGTAGCTAAGGCTTAAGATTTGGTTTAAGGGTGTGCTTGTATCATAAAATGTTTTAGACCCTTCTCTTAGTGCCTCTTTGTGTTCAAAACTTGTTCTAAGTGCTCTACATTCGGGTAGAACATACATGGTTATGTGGATGCTTGAAATGACAAAGCTCTTCCATGGAGTTCGTGAACAAACACGGTTAAGTGGATGCCTGAAATGGCAAAGCTTTTCCGTGGAGTTCAACCTCTCTTTAAGTCGCTTTGTTTGATCAGAAATGACGGATCAAGTGACTGAACATAGGCTAATATACCTTGAAATGGGGTATTAGTCTATCTAGAACAAGTGCTCTATGCCTTGAAATGGGCTAGACAGTGTGGCAAGTCAAGTGCTTGGAATGGCCTTGATACACTTTTGAACACTTAGTATGATCATTAGAGGTCAATGATGAACGGATTATGATACAAGACCCCTAAAAACCGAATCCTTTCCTTTAATTAAAACACCGTCTGTAACTTTACTTTCAGTCTCACTATCAACTGTTTACTTTCCTGTCATTTACTTTCAGTACTTACATTTCAGCACTTTATTTTCCGCACTTACTTTCAGTATTTACTTTACGCACTTTCAATTCTGTCATTTACTTTTCAGTTCATAAAACAACCCACAAAACCCAAATGTTTTTATTTCCTTTTCTTTCTTTTTAAAGAACAACCATTCCACACTGACTCCCTTGGGTTCGAACCCTACTTACCGCTTTACTACCCAATAGTGAAGTCACGAGTAGCGGACTTATAAATTTATTTTGTACACATTGCCTCGCGACAAGGCAGTGTTGTCAAATTGGCGCCGTTGCCGGGGAGTTGTGAAATCGGACTAGTTGTTCTATTTGTTTTTCTTTTGTTTTAGTTCTGTCATGCAGTTCACAAAGTCTTTCTACTACGGATGCGAGCCTTGGAACAATGAGGAGTTTTCCCCACCACCTTTCGAACTTGAAGTCCGCGAGAAGATCAACAACATAGAGCAATCCCGGGACGAAACTTTGGACGAGTACTTGGCGTACTTTGACTCCATTGTGACAAGCTGCCCGCACCATGGATTCACCAACCACGATCTTCTTCAAAGGTTTCTCAATGGGATGATGCCACAAGAGTGGAATTGGCTAAATGATGCAGCGGGAGGCTCGGTGAACAACTTAGACATAGATGATCTTTGGAACTTAATAGATGATTTGGCCGCGAGGTCAAGACCAAGACAAGATCAGGCCATGCGGCGCGAAGAACTGGACAACACGATGCACCAAATCAGGGCCAAAACTGAATTATGGGCACCAGAAAACGAGCTGGCAGCTAGCACCCAACAATTGGCCTCAGACATACAGCAATTGAGTGCCTCGATGCACCAATTCATGGCCGAAACTGAATCATGGGCAATAGAAAGGACGGCTGAACCCGAGGAGCCGGCAGAGAATGAGGACCAACAGATGACCGAAGAAGAACCGGCCAAGACAGGCCCGGTCCTCACTGTCGGAGCACCCGAGCCACTTGAACCTGTCCTCATCACCAATCTGCCCGAGGAAGTCCCGGACGTCAAGAAAGAGCCAGCCGAGACATGCTCGGTCCTTGCAGATGAGCTGGCCGAGGCAGACCAGGCCGCGCCCGAGCCGACCAACCAGCACCCGAAGCCAATCCTCATTGCCGAACCGACCGAGAAAATCACGGCAGGCCCGGTCCTCACTGAAGAGCTGCTCGAGAAAGGCCCTGTCCTTATGGCCGAGAAGCCCCTACTTAACCCTTCATGTTCTATGAAGATCACGGCCACCAGAGATGAGATGATCAATGATGATGCAGTGCTAGGCGAGTTGGAGGAGAAGCATGAGCCAAAACAGCCAACGAAGGAGCTCCCACTCGTCACAAGCCAAGAAGAGCCTCTTAAAAAGTGTAAGGACCAAGGACGGCCAATCATCTCTGCCACAAAGAAGAGGGTTAACAAGGGCGCATGCTTGAGGTCACTTGGCAAAAGACTGAACTTCCAAACCCGCAAGGATGCCGACCATTCAGACATGAAAAAGCGACCAAGACATGGGACGAAGGAATGGAAGCACGGAAGGAGGAACAAGAGAGCTCGACCCCATGGACCAGCAGCTATGGTCAAGGAATCCTCGCCTTCTCGGGGATATGTGAAGAAGAAGCCTCCGGATCAAGGGAGAGCAGAGCTGAGCCCGCTGCCATATGTGTTCTTTGGGCAAATCAAAAGGGCAGCCGAGAAGAAGTTCGACCTCACACACCCATGGGATCCGAACTTATGATTCATGATTGAGGTACCGTCGAGCCAACGACGTTAAACAAAGGCACTTGCCGGGAGGTAACCCGGCATATCTTCTTCATTTGTTACAGTTTTTATGTTTATGTCATTTCTTTTCATACTCACCCCTTTGTCATTTCCTTTCTCTTGTTAACTTGTTTTTTTGTCTGTTTTGAACTAAGTCGTTCCGAGAGGAACGGCTTCGTTCAAAAGTGTGGGGATGATTGAGTAATCTTGCACATATTAGTTAGTTTTGCACATATTAGTCTACATGTTTGTTCTTTTCCTTTTCCCTTAATATTAACTTTTTGAAAATACAAACTTCCATGATGTGAAACTAGATAGACCCGATTCATGCAATTCCTTATGAAAACTTAATTGTGTAAAAACATGCGAACTTAACTTTCTACTTGTCCTTGTGTGCTGAGATAACATAGGATGTGGAGTTGAAAGAAATGCCCTAGAGAGGCTTGACAAGCACTCAAGGGACCGGATCCTTACTATACGGTTATGTGAAGAATGTGGAGGCTGCGCTTTGGGCTTCTTGGTAAACAGTGGACTCCTCCATGAAGCGTCTATGCAAGAGGCGGGACGGGAATCAAACCGTCCATTCTCTAGTCCAAAGTAGCCGGGAAAATAGATGAGCGACCCTCATCTTGACCCGCGCAAAAAAGGCAAGGATGAGAAAGAGCGGGGAGGTATTTTCATATGCTCTCGGGCGATGATTGGACCTCCCAAAAGTGAAGAAATGGACGAGCAATCATCAAAGGAGCAAAGCTCAAAGAAGAAAAGAAAGAAATCAGCCAAAATGGTGAAACCAAACAAAACCAAAGAAAAAAGTGAAGTACTCAAAGAGTCAAATCAAAGGCCAAAGGCCAATTCACTACAAAAAAGCTGTCCAACCACACAAACAAAGAAAAAGAGCTCAACCCTTGAAGCCCGAACAACTCATGTGCTAGAAGAAACAAGAAGCATAACCATATAGTAAGATCGGAACCGAGAGTGCAGTTCATGGGCCTAAAAAGCGGCTATCTCCCAATCATCCAAATTTGTTTGCATCTCGGCTCAAAGGTAACAAGTATCTAGTTACTTTCATATGTGAGCATAATTTCATTTGGAAACAAGGAAGTTATGCATGCTAAGGTGAAGTCTAGATTCACATCTCACATTCACATCTAGGGCTTGGGGTATTTTTGTTCCTCTTATTGACTAGACTTGTTCGGGACGAACAAGATTAAGTGTGGGGGTATTTGATGGAGCATATTTATATGATTCATTAAGTACTACTAAACCCACCAATTAGACATTTGATCATACGAACAAGTGCTTGTTAATACCATTCTGTGTATACAGGCCATTTTGGAGTCTAAAGAAGAAACACGCCTAAAAATGGAGATTTATGCCCAAAAGCCAGCCAAAGCCCGAGGACCTCAACCAAGGACCGAGAAATGTCGGGCCGCGTCCTGGAAATGCCGGACGCGTCCGAGGCCGAGTGCCGAGAGTGCCGAGCGCTGAGCCGGGAGTACCGAGAAAACCAGGCCCGTCAGGAAGAACATAGGCCACGGCCTATCTCCGATGGCGTTCCAACCAAACCACTTCAAGAACTCGATTTCTATGAAGGATGTCGTTCCAAATCCACACTCAAAAGACCAAGAACGCAAAGTCTAAAATCCAAGCCATCCTAGGCCAAGGGACCGAGATCTTGGCCATCCTAAGGAACGACCATGCTACACTCAAAACCAACCTTAACATCCCTCATGGAACCGACTTGGAATCACTCAAAAATGCTAGATCCATCGCCCAAAGGTCAAGAACGCAATGCAAAGGTCCCAAGCCCGGTAAAGGCCAAACACGGGCTATATCGGCCGTTTTGGGATTTCAACCTTGTTCCGGGCAGAATTTGGCTTAGCATGCTTCTTGAGATCATCTTAGAATGACTTTTTCATTCAGAATACACCCTCCAAAATCCAAGAAGGCCCGACCAAGGCTCCGGTCAGATTCCGACCATATTTCGGCGAACTCCGGCCATGCTCCGATCAACCTCCAACCTAGCTCCGGCCATGCCACGTGGCACCACTCAGCTGGCTGCAGGTGGCGCAGCCATGTGCAAGGAGTTGGAGAAGCAAACTTAGCCTCAAGGTCTTTGGGATATTTTCAAACAAACTTAGCCTCCAAGTTTTTGTGATATTTTCAAGCAATACTTAGCCTCCAAGTCTTCCTCTTCTATAAATAGAGGCCTTGCCTCATGTAATCCATATCCTACTCCCTTGTCACTTGTACCCACATTAGAGAGAGGAGAGCTTAACTCTCTTTCTCTTCACTTTCAATACAAAACACACTTTTGTTCTTGAGTTCTCTCACTTGTCTTGCAAAGCCACGGTTCTTTACTTGCTCTTGAAGTTTGAAGTTAAGTTCCCTTTATTTTCCTTGTTGTTCTTTACTTTTATGTTGTTCTCCTTACTTCCTTGTTTCGGTTACTTTTGTTTTCCTTGTTCAAGTCACGGCTACTTGTATTCCTTGACATGAATACAAGTAGCTAAGGCTTAAGATTTGGTTTAAGGGTGTGCTTGTATCATAAAATGTTTTAGACCCTTCTCTTAGTGCCTCTTTGTGTTCAAAACTTGTTCTAAGTGCTCTACATTCGGGTAGAACATACATGGTTGAGTGGATGCTTGAAATGGCAAAGCTCTTCCATGGAGTTCGTGAACAAACACGGTTAAGTGGATGCTTGAAATGGCAAAGCTTTTCCGTGGAGTTCAACCTCTCTTTAAGTCGCTTGGTTTGATCGGAAATGACGGATCAAGTGACTGAACATAGGCTAATATACCTTGAAATGGGGTATTAGTCTATCTAGAACAAGTGCTCTATGCCTTGAAATGGGCTAGACAGTGTGGCAAGTCAAGTGCTTGAAATGGCCTTGATACACTTTTGAACACTTAGTATGATCATTACAGGTCAATGATGAACGGATTATGATACAAGACCCCTAAAAACCGAATCCTTTCCTTTAGTTAAAACACCGTCTATAACTTTACTTTCAGTCTCACTATCAACTGTTTACTTTCCTGTCATTTACTTTCAGTACTTACATTTCAACACTTTATTTTCCGCACTTACTTTCAGTATTTACTTTACGCACTTTCAATTCTGTCATTTACTTTTTAGTTCATAAAACAACCCACAAAACCCAAATGTTTTTTTTCTTTTCTTTCTTTTTAAAGAACAACCATTCCACACTGACTCCCTTGGGTTCGACCCCTACTTACCGCTTTACTACCCAATAGTGAAGTCGCGAGTAGCGGACTTATAAATTTATTTACTACACATTGCCTCGTGACAAGGCAGTGTTGTCAGCTGTAAAAGAGCAACGACCAGAACGAATTTAGTGTGCTTTTTCTGAGAAGAATAAACCCTAACTTGGGTGAGAAGACAGAGTCATCACGAGAGATTCAACGAGCACCCGCGTCATTACGGGTTCCTTGCCCTTATCTCTTTATTACCCTATTTGTGGTTTAATCGCCATGAATATTGAGTAGTCTCTTTTATTCTGGGATCCTACGGATCCCTGACGTGTAGATTTTTGCATGTGTCAAAAGAATTTATAAATTGACCGGTAAGACCGGTGTCGAACCCAAGGGAGCAATTGGATTATACGCTAGGGAAATCAAGTTTTCTATCTCGGCTATTCCTCGGATCAATTATGAGGTGATTATCAAACAAGAAACAAGTAATGAAATGTTTTCAAGGAGGTTTCAATTCAATTAAAAAGAGTTTTAAGGGGTTACTCCCCTCCTTAGCAATTTCCCAACGATCATGTATACAAGAGTTAATTTATCTTTAGGGGTTGATTGGTTCAAACCTAGATTGGGCTAGGGTAGGCTAACTATCGTGTGATCTATCCTAGTCAAGCCATCTCAATTAGAACCTCACTTTGTCAAGATATTGATTCACCCTATAGCACTATTATCCTTGGAACATCTTCCTAAGGTAATAAATGCTATAGACATTAAGCTTTAGTTAACCACATACCCATACATTTACTCTCATAAACACTAGGTATGTTCATTTCCACATTATCCAAATCATCACTAAGCTCTTTCAACACTTAGATCACGGTTCTAAGGTAAACATGTCACTTAGGCATTTCATCAAACACTTAGCAACATATCATGAATAGAACACTTAGTGAAAATGAAATCAACTCCATAGATTGCAAATAGAATGTGTATACATGATCATTGAGTACCAAGGAGGGTTGTAAATCCCTCAAAACACAAGGAGACTACTCACACATTATGTAAGACAACATGATGTGAATAGGGTTTAATGACAACAGAAAGAGAATAGAAGAGGAATAGAAATATGATGATTAGTCCTAGAATCTCCCTTTGATCTTCACTCCTCCTTGGTTGGATGATGATGGATGACCTTGATTTGATCTCTTTTCCTTGTATTTTTCCCCCAAGATGACAGATCCCTAGGTTAAAATTGCCTCTTTCTATTTTATAGGCTCGGCAAAAATTTTGCACTGTAGCAGGTCCACCCGGGCGGGTGGACAAGGCCTTCGGATCTCACCCGGTCGGGTGGAGCAGGGAGAAATTAGTCGGTTCTGAGATGCTTGTCAACCCGGTCGGGGGGTCAATTGACCCGACCGGCTCGAATGATGCTTGATGGATGCCTTCTGAGATCTCTGGCCACCCGGTCGGGTGGTCAGTTGACCCGACCGGTTGGGCTCCAACTCAGACCACTTTCTGCTTCAATTCTTCAATTTTTCCCGAGTTTTGGTATTTTGGCTTTGATGTTCCCTTGTGTGGCATGTGTTTGGCAAAATGTAGTTAGACAGTTCGAGCAAGTGTTCAGGGGGAGTTCGAACAATATCATGGTACTCCTGTACAGCGTGATCAAGACGCGAGGATATTTCCCGGAAGATATTGGCAACAAAGATTTCGACAAGTGGAAGTCGGCATGCGACTTATTCGAGCATTAGATATTCGAATGAATATCTACATTGAAGATGGCGCGACTTACTTGGAAAGAAGACTTCGTATATACTTCCGATCGATTTGTGAAAGATATACATCAAATATTCAGGAATCAATTCCGAGATATTTGATGGGATTATCTTGTGCGAATTAGGGTTTCGTCCGAGCATATAAATACAATGGAAAGGCAACCCTAATTCCCATCGCTTTCAAGATCAAATTATACACGAGTCTACTCTATCGATTGGGAAGGAAGAAAGCGACGGCCGTTTGTATTTTCTCATTGAAGATACATCGGTGGAAGATCAGTCTGCACGAGTGCAACTCAGACTGACTGGAGGTGATCAAACTGACGCACACAAACAAAGCCGATCAAAGCTTTCGAGAGAAAGCATCCGAGCTTCTGGAGAAGGTCGAGAACGTTCGGACTGCAGGTTCTGAACGAAGGGGATCGAGGGGAATTGCGGTGAACCTCGGTTGCAAATCTGAGAGACGGAGTATTGAGGTTAGGCTATTACAAGGTGTAAGTGTAAGTCCCTGTGGAAACCCTATACTCGTAATAAAGATTTGCTGTCCCTTTTTCGGGTGTGGGAAACCCCCCAGAGTAGGCGGAGCCGAACTGGGTTATCAGTCTGTGTGTTCTACTGCCTTTGTCTATTTCCTGAACTGTCGTATCTAGAGTTCAAGGTTTGTCACAACTGATCGTTGAACTGTTGTGAAGGGAGTTCAAGATCTGTCTCAACTGAACCTTGAACACAGGCTTGAACATGAGATAGTATTTCAATTGGTATCAGAGCAAACACTCGACACACTGAGTGGGATCCTGAACTGTTCAAGATGCCTCTGAAAGAAGGACAAAGCATCATGATGAGACGTATTTATACGACTCATCGAGTCAACAAAACCCACCAAATATGACTTTTGGTCATACGAACATGTGCTTGTTAATGTAGTTTTGCATTTCAGGTAATTTTGGAGCATAAAGAGGAATCACACTTAAAAGAATGCATTTAAGGCCAAAAACAGCGCACTGACAGATTCGACCTCTGGACGTTCAATAGAGGACTGGGAATTCATCATAGATCAGAAAAATATGAGTAATATGCCCACGCGTAGATAGCTCAATTTCCTACAACTCTTCAGTTGACACAAAGAGAAGCCGAGGTGATTTGGGCAGTCAAATCAATGGAATTCAGACTACATCAGTGCTGAATTGTGACCTGTCAGAATTGAGATTCATTTCCTTATGCATAACCAAAAGACATCCTTTTCCCATGTTCTTTCACAAGACAAAGCATGCACAACCCATCCCTACTCATGCATATATCAATGAAGAACAAAGAATCATGGGCAAAAGTGGCACAAGTGGGAGAAAACAAATGGGCAAAAGACCACAAGGCATGGGCATCAAACTAAAGAATGAGAGGAGCCTCTTGTTCATGGCTCTATATAAGGAGGGCCAAGGCACACGAAATTAACACACCACCAAGGGTTGAGAGCTACTCTCTCTTCTCCTCACCTTGCTCAGCCTTGCTCAGCCCTTGCTCAGCCGTGACCCACGGCAGATTTTCCCTTTTTGGTTTAGTGAAGTTTCTTTCTTTTTATTTACTGTTTTATGCCCTAATGGCCATGTGTAACTAATCTTATTATTCGGGCTAGGGTTTATACATTGTGACGAACGTTTTGAGATTCCGTACTTAAATATTATGCTTGCATTCTACTAGTTCTTGTGCACTTTATATCGGTTGAATTGCTAGGTTAAGGGGAGATTCGAAAGGGTACAACTTAACCTAGTAATACTTGCCCTCTTTATCCTGCTTATTTGATACTGACCCGTTAGAATAAGTAGATGCACCAAAACCAAATATAACCAGACCAGGAGTATTAGGTTTTGCTAGAACTAGAAGTCTATAACCTGACCAGGAGTATATTGTGGCGTAGTGATTTAACGGTCCTACCTTAGGTTATAACCTGACCCGGAGTAACCACACTTAAGAAAGCAAGATAAAATACTTAGAAATCAAGGATAAACCAAGTCACAATTAAGGAACCTTAGCCTGAATGCTTCTCGTTGATTATTACCCTCTCGTTTCTTTCCTTATTCGCACTTGTTTCCTAAACTGTTCACAAACCCAATTGTCTTTTCTTTCCTTTTTACAGAACAAGTAGTAACCATCTAGCTCCCTTGGGTTCGACCCTTGCTTGCCACTGTACTAACCCACAGTCTAGAGTAAGGAATTATAAATGTTTTTGCACAGGTAAAACGACGACCTGTCAAAATGGCGCCGTTGCCGGGGAGCTACGCACGGTGAAATTTGTTCTCTTTTAATTTTTTGTTTAGTTCTTTGTGTTTATTTCGAAATTTTGCTATTCGGTGCTTCCCCACTCAAATGTCTCGATTTTGTTTTCCGATTATTCGATTTCCTATTTCTAGCTTTTAGAGGGTTCTGTCACCAAGACTTACGAGTCTAAGGAGATTGGGTTTTAAGTGAGACCGCTGTGACTCCTCCAATCTCCTGGGGACCCTTTGTTGCTAGTCTGTTCTTGTTATTTCGATGTTTGCTGTCTCGGTGCTTGCTATTCCTGCACCATGTTTTCTTATTATAGTACAGAGCCGTGCAACTATGAGGAGTACTACCCACCATCCTTCCAACAAGAAGTCCGAGAAAAGATCATGTACATTGAGCAATCCCGGGATGAAACATTGAATGAGTACTTACGGTACTTTGATTCCCTTGTGACAAGCTGCCCGCACCATGGATTCACTAGATTTGAGCTTATTCAAAGGTTTCTCGCTGGAATGTTGCCACATCAGTGGAGTTGGCTCAATGAGGAGGCCGGAGGCTCGGTCTATGACTTGACCATAAGAGCTATTTGGGACTTGATACATTTTCTGGCCGAAAGATCAAGACCAATACAAGAGCAGACCGAGGCACTAGAGGACAATGCGAAAGAGTTGGCAGCTAGCATCCAACAGTTGGCCGACACGTTTCAGCAATATCAAGCCAAAACCGAGAAATCCTTGACCGAGTTATCAAGAACAATGTCTGACTTGGACCAGGCCGTGTCACGATTGAGGAGAAAACAAGAAGAAGATGTCAGTACAAGAACAGAGGAGGACATGGCAGAGGCTCTAATAGAGTGATGGACCAAAGTTATACGAATCATAAACACAATATAACCCCCTTATTTAGACATTTTGTCTATTTAACTTTTGCTTGTTAGTTCAGATATATTTTTGCAGGGTAATTCAGAGCTTAGAGAGAACACACTCTAAAGAGGAGCTTTTTAAGCAGAAAAGATGTTACGAGTCAATCCAAGGTCAAGATCATATGCCGACTGAAGAAATATCAAGGATCCTGACGTTGAAGCACTCGTAATAAATTAATCAGAAGAATCAGGAGAGGAATCAAGACAGCCCGGGGAAGAAACACATTGACAGTTTTGTGAAAAGACTGCACAAAACTGTATAAAATCACACATTGGGCAAGGTGACCGGCCACTTGGGCAAGAGGTGGCCAAAGCCACCCCTCCTCCTCCTCCACCACCGGCAACCGGCGGCTCTCCTCCTCCCTTGACCGGCGGCTCTCCTCCTCCTCCACATGTCTCCTCCTCCTTCCTCCTCCTCTCCTTCCTCCATGTGTGGCCATCTCCTCCATCCATTTTTCCTCCAATCACCATGCAACACTTGCCTCCATCTCCTCCTCCTCCCATGGCTATATAAGGAGGAGCTCCTCCTCATTTGAAAACACACCTCACTTGTAAAATTCACTTCTCTCTCCAAGTTATGTATATGTAAGTTTGGCTTTGGAAATAAAGGATAGCTCCCTTGGCGCTTCAACGGTTGTAAGTAATTCTCAGTATTTATTCAACTGTTTTATTTGCTTAGTTATAATGTTTAGCGCGATGAATAGTAGCTAAACTAGTAGTTCGGTAGAAGGGGCGCACTTGTATTATAAAATGTTTTAAGACTATTAACTTAGTGTCTAGTCTTAGTATTCAAAACTTGTTCTATGTGCCGTATATCAAGTCAGAGTTTCCAAGGTCGAGTGGAAGCTGTCACAAGCAAAGCTCTGCCGTGGAAATTCGTGATCATACTCGGTAAGTGGAAGCTGTCACAAGCAAAACTTATCAAGGAGTTCGACTTATCTAAAACACCACTTGGTCAATAACGTAACTGGGAGATCAAGTGGACGCACTTACAGCTAAGATACTTCGAAAGGAGGAATTAGTTTTGCTTAGAACAAGTGTTGCTTTAAACGATGTTGCAAGTCTTGCGCTACGAAAGGGCCTCGATTCATCTTTGAATACTTAGATAATTCACTAAAGGTCAATGATAAACAGGATATAATACAAGGCCCCTGAAACCGAACATTTCTCTTTAATTATAAACTGTAATTTACTTTCCAGTATTAAAACCAACCAATCAATCAATCAATCACTTAGCTGGTAGCTTTAAAACCAACCAACCGACCTAAAACACGCTCTCTCGCTGGACAACCCCCTCAAAGAACATCTATTCCCCTGATTCCCTTGGGTTCGACCCCTACTTACCAAGTACTACCCAGTAGTATAGTTGCGAGTAGCGGACTATAAATTTATTTGCACAAATCGCTTTAACGACGAGCGGTCTGTCAAATTGGCGCAGTTGCCGGGGAATCAGTGGTCAAATAGTTGTTCTTTCCCTCCCCTTTCTTTTTCTTTCTTTTCCCTATGTCAGCACCCATTACACATGCATGGACAACGCGATTTCTGCCTCTGTTCGGAGGAACGAAGGGAGAAGACCCTGTACAGCACTGCCGAGACTTCCACGACGTCTGCCACAACATCAAACCTGAGAACGAAGCATTAGAGGAATTTAAGCTGAAATGCTTCAAATTCTCTCTAACCGACTTTGCCACAATATGGTACTACACATCCACCGCTTGCAGTGCAGAACGTTTCGTAGACCTCTGCGTTCTGTTCCTGAAAGAATTCTCCCCACCATCTTTACGCCAAGAAACCCGTGAGAAGATCATGAGCCTTCATCAATCCCGGGATGAGACTTTGGACGAATACTACATGAACTACGATGGCATCGTCTCAAGCTGCCCGCACCATGGATTTACGAAGAAAGTTCTTCTCCAAAAATTTCTTCGTGGGATGAGGGCCGAAGAGCTGGGAAGAGTTAATGAAGCTATGAAAAGGTCTGCCATAAACTTCACCGTTGCAGACATGTGGTGCCTTATAATCGGCCTGGCCGCTGCCACAAGACGAGTACCCCAAACTGACGAGGAAATGCAGACAGAAGAAGCTGACCCTGAGGCTGATGAAGAAGAAACCACCGAACCGTCGGAAGAGACTCCTGAACCATCTGAAGAATCAGACATGGAAAGCACCGGAAGCAACGAAGTAGGAGTCCAGAACACCACTGACGAACTGCCCAAGCCATACCCGACTATCATTACCCAGGCAGCTGAAACTATCTACGATCAGTTCTTCACGAACCAACATAACGAGGCAGAACCAAGCCTCATGAGGCCTTCCCGTCTTTTCCCCTTAATTAATGAGCAAGTCGCCGCGAACTATGCGATCCAAGAAGAAGCTCAAAGGAGAATGGGAAAAGCACCTCTGCAGAATGACCCCTTGATGGAGCATTGCTATGCCGCAACTGGACTAGGCAGTTCTAAATACAAAAACTTCGAAAGGCTGGTAGTGAAAGGTCCATCACCCCCTCCGGGGTATTGGAAGGAAAAAAATCCCGAAACAAAGGAGTCCTGACCAGAACACAACATCCAGCAAGAAGTCAGGAAGAAGCAACACTGGAACGGTGACAAAGTACGACCTCAGCCACCCATGTGACCCAAACCAGTAATCCACAACGAGGTACTGTCGAGCCAATGACGTTAAACAAGTGCACTGGTCGGGAGGTAACCCGACACTATCTTACTTTTCCGCACTTTAATTTCTGTCATTTAAATTCAGTATTTAGTTTTAAGCTTGCATGACTTTTGAACTAAGGCACGCCTTCGTTCAAAAGTGGGGGGTGAGAACCACCTATGTACATAAATAACATGCTTGCTGTTTTTTCTTTTTTAGTAATAGTATCTTTTTGAAAATATGAACTTAAGAATGTGAAAAAGATAAATCATAATTCATGCATTAACCTTGTGAAAATTCAACTGTTTAAAAACTTAGAATGTAACTTTCCATTTGTCCTTTGTGCTGAGATAACTAGGGATGTGGAGTTGATATAAACTGCCCTAGAGAGGCTTGGCAAGCAATCAAAGGATCAGATCAAACTATACGGTTTTTGAAGTCAGTGGAGGCTGCACTTCGGGTTTTCAGTGAATAATTGAAGTCAACTCCGCCAAGAAGCATCTATGCAAAGGCGAGGACGGGAATCAGACCGTCCTCTCTCTAGTCAAAATAGCCGAGAAAATAGATGAGCGACCCTCATCTTGACCCGCGCAAAACGACAAAGACGAGAGGAGCGGGGAGGTATTTCCATAGGCTTGCGGGCGATGATTGGACCTCCCAAAAAGGCTTGAGAAAATGGACTAGCAGTCACAAAAAGGCAAAAAACTCAAAGAAGAAAATCAAAAGAGGCCAAAGGCCCAAAATTGTGAAGGTTTTAACCGAGCAAAAGTGAAGCACTCAAAAAGTCAAATCAAAGGCCAAAGGCCGATTCACTACAACAAAAAAGCAGTCCCTCGCCAAAGAAGAAAATCAAAAAGGCTCAACTCACTGAAACCCGAATCGAATCATGTGCTAGAGAAAGCTACCAGAAAACCATATAGTGCGAGATGATCCCAAGATTGCAGTCCAGAAGCCTAAAAAGGGCTATCTCCCGAGACATCCAATATAATTTGCATCTCAGCACGGAGGTACAAGTATTAAGTTTCTTCTATTTATTTACGCAGTTTAATTTGGTAATAAGTAAGCAATGCATGAATTAGGATAGATCGAGTACCACAGTCTAATTTTCATATTTCAAAGCCAACTTATAGTACAGCCCTTTAATAGCATTGTTCGGGACGAACAACTAAAAGTGGGGGGTAATCTGATGGACCAAAGTTATACGAATCATAAACACAGTATAACCCCCTTATTTAGACATTTTGTCTATTTAACTTTTGCTTGTTAGTTCAGATATATTTTTGCAGGGTAATTCAGAGCTTAGAGAGAACACACTCTAAAGAGGAGCTTTTTAAGCAGAAAAGATGTTACGAGTCAATCCAAGGTCAAGATCATATGCCGACTGAAGAAATATCAAGGATCCTGACGTTGAAGCACTCGTAATAAATTAATCAGAAGAATCAGGAGAGGAATCAAGACTGCCCGGGGAAGAAACACATTGACAGTTTTGTGAAAAGACTGCACAAAACTATATAAAATCACACATTGGGCAAGGTGACCGGCCACTTGGGCAAGAGGTGGCCAAAGCCACCCCTCCTCCTCCTCCACCACCGGCAACCGGCGGCTCTCCTCCTCCCTTGACCGGCGGCTCTCCTCCTCCTCCACATGTCTCCTCCTCCTCTCCTTCCTCCATGTGTGGCCATCTCCTCCATCCATTTTTTCCTCCAATCACCATGCAACACTTGCCTCCATCTCCTCCTCCTCCCATGGCTATATAAGGAGGAGCTCCTCCTCATTTGAAAACACACCTCACTTGTAAAATTCACTTCTCTCTCTAAGTTATGTATATGTACTTTTGGCTTTGGAAATAAAGGATAGCTCCCTTGGCGCTTCAACGGTTGTAAGTAATTCTCAGTATTTATTCAACTATTTTATTTCCTTAGTTATAATGTTTAGCGCGATGAATAGTAGCTAAACTAGTAGTTCGGTAGAAGGGGCGCACTTGTATTATAAAATGTTTTAAGACTATTAACTTAGTGTCTAGTCTTAGTATTCAAAACTTGTTCTATGTGCCGTATATCAAGTCAGAGTTTCCAAGGTTGAGTGGAAGCTGTCACAAGCAAAGCTCTGCCGTGGAAATTCGTGATCATACTCGGTAAGTGGAAGCTGTCACAAGCAAAACTTATCAAGGAGTTCGACTTATCTAAAACACCACTTGGTCAATAACGTAACTGGGAGATCAAGTGGACGCACTTACAGCTAAGATACTTCGAAAGGAGGAATTAGTTTTGCTTAGAACAAGTGTTGCTTTAAACGATGTTGAAAGTCTTGCGCTACGAAAGGGCCTCGATTCATCTTTGAATACTTAGATAATTCACTAAAGGTCAATGATAAACATGATATAATACAAGGCCCCTGAAACCGAACATTTCTCTTTAATTATAAACTCTAATTTACTTTCCAGTATTAAAACCAACCAATCAATCAATCAATCACTTAGCTGGTAGCTTTAAAACCAACCAACCGACCTAAAACACGCTCTCTCGCTGGACAACCCCCTCAAAGAACATCTATTCCCCTGATTCCCTTGGGTTCGACCCCTACTTACCAAGTACTACCCAGTAGTATAGTTGCGAGTAGCGGACTATAAATTTATTTGCACAAATCGCTTTAACGACGAGCGATCTGTCATAGAGCCTATCTCGGAGCCCATAGAACCGGCAGAAGATGAGGACCAATGGTTGAAGGAAGAAGAGCTCAAGTCGGACTACCCCGAATATTTGGAAGAAGACAGCCCGATGGCACCTAAGGACGAGCCGACCGAGCCACTCGAATCAGACCTCATTATCAAGCTGCCCGAGACATGCTCAGACCTCATTACGGATCTGCCCGAGGCAGAACCGGTCTTTATCATCAAGGCACCAGAGGAAGAACCGGTCATCACTATCAAAGCGACCGAGGAAATCAAGACGGGAGACGCCAGTGCTCACAGTCCTCTTGCACTCATTCTGGGACAATCGGTCATCTCGGACACAATGACTAAGAATAACATGGGAACAAAAAGGTTGTCACCTGCGTTTGCTGGAAAGAAACCAAACTATCATGTTCACAAGGATTCTGACCGTCCATACATGAGGAAGAGACCGAGACATGGCACGTTTGGATGGAAACCAGGATGGAAAGACATGAGAGCACCATTCGATGAGGGCTATAAGCTTCACAAGGGAGTACAGAAGTTTGATTTGGAGCAGCTTTGGGATCCTAACTTGTGATCCCTAAAGAGGTACCGTCGAGCCAACGACGTTAAACAAAGGCGCTCGCCGGGAGGCAGCCCGGCATTTTACAATATTTTCTGCATTTCTTTATCTTTCTTGCATTTTACACTAACCCTCACCCTTTGTGAATTGGAAAAGAAGCATGATTGTTTTATAGGTCGGGTTCCCAAGTGCTACGCACTTTGCCGGTCCTGCTACGCATTTTAAGCAAAAACCGGGCGTACCAAGGGAGAGCACCGAGACGCATCCGAGATCTTAGGCCCGAGGAACCCAGCGACGGTCCTAGACCGGGATGCACCCAAAGCCGAGGCTCACCTGAAAGATGTGACCGATAGAGAAACCGAGCCCGACCTGAGCTCCCCATGCACTTTAAATGCTAGTCCACGCCTTGCCATTCCATGGCATACGAGGGGAGTTCCGTTTCACCCTAGCACCTTGCTCTTTCCATTTTGATTGCGTGCATATTGTCTTGATTGAGTTGTGCCGTGAGGCCACGGCTCATTTCAAAAGTGTGGGGTGGGGTGTTTAGTAGTTTGTTGTGTCTCACGTCTATTTTCTTGCACATGCATGAGTCAGCACGTTTCCCTTTGAAATTTTAAATTTTTGAATAAAATGCGTAGTTTGGTGAATAAAATGCGTAGGAGAGGGGTGTTGAGCTTAAGTGATGCGAAATAGATGGATCCTAGTACATGCATGACTCATATGAAGTTATAATTGTGCGACTAACATGTGATCTAACTTATTATATGTCCTTATGAGTTGGGATAAATAGGGGTTGTGGAGTTGATAGAAATGTCCTAGTGAGGCTTGACAAAGCACTCAAGGATCGGGGATTCGAGTTACATGGTTATATGGACTTGTGGAGGCTGCGCTTCGAGACTCGTGGTTGTAGTTGACTCCACCATTACAGCATTTATGCAAGTGGTGGGACGGGAATCAAACCGTCCTATCTCTAGTCTTAGTAGTCGGGAAAATAGATGAGTGACCCTCATCTTGACTCGCACGAAATGACAAGGATGAGAGAGAGCGGGGAGGTATTTCCATATGCTTGAGGGCGATGATTGGACCTCCCAAGAAGGAATGGACAAGAAAAATCACAAAAGGGGCAAAATTCAAAGAAAAATCAACTCATGTGAAGTTCTAACCGAAGCAAGTGAAGGATTATCAAAGTCTCACCAAAGGCCAAAGGCCAAGTTCACTACAAGTATGTCCAAGAAAAGGTATCAAAAGGACTCAACCCTTGAGCTTGAATTCATCTCGTGCTAGAAGAAGCAACAAATATAACCATGTAACAAGATCCGAATCTAAGAGTGTAGATCATGGGCCTAAAAAGGACTACCTCCCATTCATCCGAATTGGTTTGCATCTCGACTCAAAGGCACATGTATCAAGTTAATTCCATGTTTTAGCAAATACCTTGAGTAGTGATTGAGAATGCATGGAAAAGGGAAGTCTAGACTAGCATTTATCTAGAGTGCCGAGAAGGACTTGTGTGATCAGTTTTTTCCTCTTTTGGCTAGCCTTGTTCGGGACGAACAAGATTAAGTGTGGGGTGATTTGATGACACATATTTATACGACTCATCGAGTCAACAAAACCCACCAAATACGACTTTTGGTCATACGAACATGTGCTTGTTAATGTAGTTTTGCATTTCAGGCAATTTTGGAGCATAAAGAGGAATCACACTTAAAAGAATGCATTTAAGGCCAAAAACAGCGCACTGACAGATTCGACCTCTGGACGTTCAATAGAGGACTGGGAATTCATCATAGATCAGAAAAATATGAGTAATATGCCCACGCGTAGATAGCTCAATTTCCTACAACTCTTCAGTTGACACAAAGAGAAGCCGAGGTGATTTGGGCAGTCAAATCAATGGAATTCAGACTACATCAGTGCTGAATTGTGACCTGTCAGAATTGAGATTCATTTCCTTATGCATAACCAAAAGACATCCTTTTCCCATGTTCTTTCACAAGACAAAGCATGCACAACCCATCCCTACTCATGCATATATCAATGAAGAACAAAGAATCATGGGCAAAAGTGGCACAAGTGGGAGAAAACAAATGGGCAAAAGACCACAAGGCATGGGCATCAAACTAAAGAATGAGAGGAGCCTCTTGCTCATGGCTCTATATAAGGAGGGCCAAGGCACACGAAATTAACACACCACCAAGGGTTGAGAGCTACTCTCTCTTCTCCTCACCTTGCTCAGCCTTGCTCAGCCCTTGCTCAGCCCCTGCTCAGCCCCTGCTCAGCCTTGCTCAGCCGTGACCCACGGCAGATTTTCCCTTTTCGGTTTAGTGAAGTTTCTTTCTTTTTATTTACTGTTTTATGCCCTAATGGCCATGTGTAACTAATCTTATTATTCGGGCTAGGGTTTATACATTGTGACGAACGTTTTGAGATTCCGTACTTAAATATTATGCTTGCATTCTACTAGTTCTTGTGCACTTTATATCGGTTGAATTGCTAGGTTAAGGGGAGATTCGAAAGGGTACAACTTAACCTAGTAATACTTGCCCTCTTTATCCTGCTTATTTGATACTGACCCGTTAGAATAAGTAGATGCACCAAAACCAAATATAACCAGACCAGGAGTATTAGGTTTTGCTAGAACTAGAAGTCTATAACCTGACCAGGAGTAGATTGTGGCGTAGTGATTTAACGGTCCTACCTTAGGTTATAACCTGACCCGGAGTAACCACACTTAAGAAAGCAAGATAAAATACTTAGAAATCAAGGATAAACCAAGTCACAATTAAGGAACCTTAGCCTGAATGCTTCTCTTTGATTATTACCCTCTCGTTTATTTCCTTATTCGCACTTGTTTCCTAAACTGTTCGCAAACCCAATTGTCTTTTCTTTCCTTTTTACAGAACAAGTAGTAACCATCTAGCTCCCTTGGGTTCGACCCTTGCTTGCCACTGTACTAACCCACAGTCTAGAGTAAGGAATTATAAATGTTTTTGCACAGGTAAAACGACGACCTGTCACATCACCAGACCTCCGTTGCTTGAAGGCTCGAACTATGCCACCTGAAAACCCATGATGAAGTCGTTCCTCAAATCTCTAGACGCGAAAGCTTGGATGTCCGTTCAGAATGGATGGACTGAACCTATGATGAACAATCTCACTGGAGATCCTGTTCTAAAACCAGAAGCCTTGTGGGACGAAGAGGATAACAAAGCATCCATGGGAAACTCAAAAGCGATGAACGCTATCTTCTCCGGAGTAGATGAAAACGTCATGAAGCTGATTATCAACTGCGAAGTAGCAAAGGAAGCATGGGATATCCTCCAAACGGCATATGAAGGCACGGACAAAGTTCGCAACTCCCGAATGCAGATGATCACAACTAAGTTCGAAGAGATGAAGATGAAAGAAAGTGAAACGATCTCTGAATACAACACTAGAGTTCTGGAACTGTCCAACGAGGCTGCGGCACTAGGGAAACCTTTTGAGGAAGAAAGGATGTCCAGTAAAGTCTTAAGATCACTCCCTCCAAGATTTGCAATGAAGGTCACAACCATTGAAGAAATGCACGACATCTCCAAACTGAAATTAGACGAACTAATGGGCTCTCTCAGAACTTATGAGATCAATCACGACATTCAATCTGAAGATGTGAAGGGAATTGCCCTTAAAGCTGACATGTTGGAAGACAAACTGGAAGCCGGCTGCACCACTGAGCAACTAGCTATGATGGCTCAGAGTTTTGGAAGAATGGTGCGAAAAATTAACAGACGTGGTCCAGAACAGGGCCAGTCCTCATCAACTGGTTTCCGAAATTGGAAAACCGACAGGTCAAGGTCAGGTGAGACAAGGCAAGACTCCTCTGACAAAAGAAGGGAAGAAATTCAATGTCATGAATGCAGAGGCTACGGTCATATTGCCTCACAATGTGCAAATACTCTTATGAAGAAGAAGGCAATGATTGAAGGCTTCAGCGATAGTGAGTCAGACGAAGAAAAAGGAGATGCAACCATCAATTTTGTGGCCTTTGCTTCAACTCTGGAGGAATACGGCAGCACCAGTGAAACAGTGCCACCTTTGTTGGAACTTCCTGCTGAAGACCTTTCAGACAGTGACGGTGAAGAACTTACACAGGAGTCTCTGGCTGAGACATATAAGGAGCTATATGAAAAGTGGCTGCTACTGATCAAGGTGAACAAGAAGCTGAATGACACAGTTGCAAGCATCACTACAGATAAGGATAAGGTCTGGCAGGAAGTGGAGATTTTGGTCACACAGAAGGTTGAACTCGAAGGTACGGTAGCTTCTCTAAATTCTCAACTGGCTGCTATGAAACAGGAAAGACTGTGCTTGCTTGCTCAGAAGACAGAGCTCATTGGTACCATCTCCTCACTGAAAGTCGACATGGAAAAGGACCGAGAAACTCATCCTATCGGCATGACTGGTCTAAGAAAAGTCATTTCAGATCTGAAACGAAAGGAGGTGTTCCAACTCAGGAAGGTTGAACAGCTGGAACTTCAGCTTGAATCAGAAAAAATGGACCGGGAAACTGCTGAGAAGGAACTCACTCAGCTCCAACAGTCAGTGAGGATGTTGAACTCTGGTTCGAAAAATTTGAATGAGATTCTCAATGCTCAGAGGATGGAGACAGGACGTAGAGGATTGGGATTCACAGGAGAAGGTAGCTCAAAAGGTTCGACGCGTGTCAAAACTAACTATGTGTCCGAACAGATGCCTGAACAGAAGGTAAGAGAGCACCCTAAACAGAGAGTGGATCTGTCCCAAGACAAGTCCAAAGGCAGTCAAAGAAGGACCGGGAATGCTCACCTCAGTTCAACTCCCAATCAGAGGAAAGATTTGCGCACATGCTGGTACTGCTATCAGATTGGACACATCAGACGACAGTGTCGACTGTTTCTTGCTGAACGTCGAGGACACCAACAACAGACCAAACCTCGACAGAACCAAGTTTGGGTGATGAAGAAACAACAGACAGTATGCATGGTGGCCTGCTGCTCATCACGGGACACAGTGCACGACAGTTGGTTCTTCGACAGCGGATGCTCTGCCCACATGACAGGTAACTCTGAATTTCTTTCTCATATTAGACCTGTTGATAAGATGCGGGTTGTCACCTTCGCGGATGGTCGGAAGAGTCCGGTGATCGGCTGTGGGACATTGAAGGTTCCGGATCTTCCTGCACTCGAGGACACTCTCATGGTTGAAGGTCTGACAATGAATCTTATTAGCATCAGTCAACTGTGCGACTATGGTCACTATGTGTCATTCTCTCGTGACTCATGCCTCGTTCTAGACGAGAATGGCTGTTCTGTGATGAAAGGCAAAAGGAGGACAAATAACTGTTACACCGTCAGAATGGGAGTCGAGAGCCTTGACAAGCCACGGTCTACTCCCAACTGTATTCAGGCCAAACATCGACTTATGCGTGGGGGAGTGAATAAGACCCTACACAAAATGTCAGATAGGAGGATCACACAACTCTATTTTGGCAATTACACCAGGAGACTGCTGGATCAAAGGGTATCACAGTTACAGAAAGAGTTTGAACAGAGGATAACATAGTTGCAGAAGGAGTTCGAACTGTATCCACAGATTCAGGACAGTACACCAGACGAGCAATTGAATCAGAATCCACAGGTTGGAACACCCAGATCCTCCTTGGGTCTGTGTGGGTTCAAGTACTAAGCGTTCCAGGAAGTGGTCAGTCAAAGGCGAATCCCCAGCTGCAACAGTTGGACTGACCACCTAAGGAAGGGAGCTGGAACAGAAGGCACAGCGCGTGAAGACAAATATTTTTTGAATATTCTCGAAGATCTTTCCTGCCGTTATTTGAAACGAGAATTGACCAATTGGGGAAGTCGAAAAGGCTGGAGTTTTATTTCTTTTGAAACACAAAACAGTTTGCAGTCTACTTTCTCCCTCTCGTACAAACCCTAGAACCAATTTCTCTCTCAACCGCTCATCCACCAAACGACGATGGTGAACACCAGGAAATCTGCAAAGTCCGGCGTTTATTCCGCTGAGAAGAGGAACATGCAGTCCTCAAAGCCTCTGGCGGCAAAACCTAAAATTCCGAAATCAAAGGTTCGGAAGATGAAAATGGCGTCGCCTTTATGATTTGACACTGAATCTTTGGCCGAAGCAAAGAAGTCTGGTGAACGAGCAACCGCTGAAATCTCTCAGTCGGTCACGGCGGATTTGTCAAAATCATTCAATACCGGTTCGAGCCAAGTTCAGTCCAAAGCTGAGGTATTTCCTAATTCGCAGTCCGTTCCTTCGGTTTCTTCAAATATTTCTGCTGTTGATAATATTGTGGACGGAGTTGTGATTGGTGGTGGAGCCAGTAGGGCTGTTGTTGATGATGAAGCTAGTAAGGCAGTTATCGGGAATGAAACTATCAAGAGTGTGGAAGATAAGGTACTCAGCAAGGTGGGTGGAGCATCAGCAATATGGAGGGAGAAAATCCATGCATCTGGGTATATTCGCCCAGATGGTCTGCGGAGAAAGAAGGGGTCTCGCCGAGTTTTTTCTCCAAGACAGTGTCTTGCCAGGATCAGCTCTGTTAGAGGGAGGCCCTTAACAATGTCTGATGAGGGGACAGAAAATCTTCTTGATGCCTCTGGGAAAAGGAAGCGTGTGATGAATGAGGAGTCTGATGATGGCCCGGATAAGAAGATTGGCGGTTCGGAAGATGAACAAATCAGTAAGCCAGAGGAGGATGTTTCTGAGATGGTTCATCCACCAGAAAATCCTGAGGTGTTGAAGGAAGGCACAGTTCAAGGAGCTTCTCCTGCAGAAGAGGATGAAGAGTTGGAGAAGCTATACAAAGACATTGACAATGTCATGGAAGATTTGGAAAAGGAAAACAATCTGGGAGTTGAACAGTCTGAAGAACTTCTTTGTGCTCAGGGTAGTGAGGCAAAAGAGTCTGTCGCTCAGGGTAGTGTTCCAACTGTGGAACCATGTGTTCAGAATGAAGGTAAGACAGTTGAAGTTTCCGAGGAAGTTGCTAAGGATACAGTGGCTACTCCAGTTGTTTGTCAGGATGATGGTGCACAGGTTCGTGAGGATACTGCGAAGATAGTTTCAAAGGAGGGTACTCTGTCAGAAGATGACCAAGATCTTGTTCCACTTGTCAATCTCAAAAAACCAAAGAAGGACAAGGGACAGAAGAAGGTGGTTTTTGATAGCTCTGCTAAGGGGGCAGTCGAAGAGGTTGCGAAGGTGGGCAACCTGGCAGGGGGAGCTGACTCCTCTAAGAAGAGGAAGCGTGAAACTCCGGTTCCCATCTCTGAAGATGCTGGGAGATGCGAAGTCCCAGCCCCTGAGTCTGCGACTGTTCCAGTTGGATTGGTCAAGAAAGGTATCTGGTTCGTCAGTCGTGATGCGTTCAAAAAGTGGAACTGTGTGCTGAAAAGAAAGATCATACCAGAGAGGTTGCTAGAGGAGTCCCGGTACAAGGGAAAGGAAGTGATTGAGGTGCTTAAGGAGTCGGATTTGTTCTGGAGATTGGACAGATGCAAGCCTTTCAATGAACAGCTGGTGCGTGAGGCCATGGCAAACTTACCCCCTGGATTTGGGGTTGTTGAAGAAGCAGATTATGGGGTCTTCTTCGTTAGAGGAAGACGGATCAAGATTGATCCTGAACTGATCAATGTCTACTTCTCCATGGACGATCCAGCTATTGATGAAGAGGAATCATGCTTTGAGAAGATAGTGAGCACCATCACTGCAGGATCTGTTCGGTGGAAGCCTGAGTCAGTAGTACATACAGCGGATCTGTCTACGTTTTATTCGATGCTGTTCTTCATTGCTGTCTTTAACTGGAGGCCGTCAACTTATCGCTCTACTGTCAACAAAGACATGGCTCAACTGATTTATCAGATAGGGAATAAGCTGAAGTTCAACCTGGGCCGAGTAATGTTCAAACAGATTGCTGAACACGCTACTTCGACAAGATCTCTGCACCAGATTTGCTTCCCGTCTCTAATATATGAGCTGATCATTCATCAAGCTCCAGATTTGAAGGCCTCGCCTGACCATCTCACAAAGGCACCCAGCAAGTTCATCGTTGACCACAAATTGTTTAAAGGGCGTCATGTGAATGATCTCAGGGAGGGGAACCAGAAAACGAAGGGTGCTGCGGAGTCCAGCCGAGGGGGAGCCAGAATGGGTCGTGATGAGAGGAGCAAGCTGCTCCAGGATCTGCATGCCATCATTGCCGCAGATAAGGAACAACGCAGGCGTATTCACAAACTCGCTCGTGCCCTCAGCTATCCAAGTGATACTGACTCTGATGATGCAAATTCTGAGGATGCTACTGATGATGGGTCGTCTGCATGAAGGTCTCCTGAAAAACTTTATCTCTGAACTCAATTTTCGTTTAAAACTTTCGTTATTATGTGCTTGTTCTGGCACAGTTTGATTTGTGTTCGAACTAGATCGGACCCCTTGCCAGTTTGTGGCAAAAAGGGGGAGTATTTTGAGTGGGCGACAATTTTGTTCCCTCAATTTTGTCTACTGTCTAGATAGATAGATAGATCTAGTGATTTGGTTTTGCCAAAATGCCAAGGGGGAGATTGATGTTCCCTTGTGTGGCATGTGTTTGGCAAAACGTAGTTAGACAGTTCGAGCAGGTGTTCAGGGGGAGTTCGAACAATATCCTGGTACTCCTGTACAGCGTGATCAAGACACGAGGATATTTCCCGGAAGATATTGGCAACGAAGATTTTGACAAGTGGAAGTCGGCCTGCGACTTATTCGAGCATTAGATATTCGAATGAATATCTACATTGAAGATGGCGCGACGTACTTGGAAAGAAGACTTCGTATATAAGTCCGATCAATTTGTGAAAGATATACATCAAATATTCAGGAATCAATTCCGAGATATTTGATGGGATTATCTTGTGCGAATTAGGGTTTCGTCCGAGCATATAAATACAATGCAAAGGCAACCCTAATTCCCATCGCTTTCAAGATCAAATTATACACGAGTATACTCTATCGATTTGGAAGGAAGAAAGCGACGGCCATTTGTATTTTCTCATTGAAGATACATCGGTGGAAGATCAGTCTGCACGAGTGCAACTCAGACTGACTGGAGGTGATCAAACTGACGCACACAAACAAAGCCGATCAAAGCTTTCGAGAGAAAGCATCTGAGCTTCTAGAGAAGGTCGAGAACGTTCGGACTGCAGGTTCTGAACGAAGGGGATCGAGGGGAATTGCGGTGAACCTCGGTTGCAAATCTGAGAGACGGAGTATTGAGGTTAGGCTATTACAAGGTGTAAGTGTAAGTCCCTGTGGAAACCCTATACTCATAATAAAGATTTGCTGTCCCTTTTTCAGGTGTGGGAAACCCCCCAGAGTAGGCGGAGCCGAACTGGGTTATCAGTCTGTGTGTTCTACTGCCTTTGTCTATTTCCTGAACTGTCGTATCTAGAGTTCAAGGTCTGTCACAACTGATCATTGAACTGTTGTGAAGGGAGTTCAAGATCTGTCTCAACTGAACCTTGAACACAGGCTTGAACAGGGGAAAGTATTTCAGGCTTTAACACTGAGATATCTTATTTTGTCCCTGAAATGTACGAAAGGAGATCAAATGACATCGAATTATCGTCGGAAACAAACTAAAGCTATAGTGAAAATGGGTACTAATAAGTCGAAAACTCGACTTATCAACACTCGACACTTAAGCTTTGTTTGTCCCGAACAAAGTATGCATATATGTCTAGGTCTTGCAAATGCTGAAATGCTAGTGGTTCTATGTTTTTCGTCTATTTGCCTCACTAGCAATCACAAGGTCTCAATCATTACTGCTAAACATGTTATTGAAAAGTAAATGCAAGTATATACAACATAACAAGCTCCTTTTCGTAGGCGTCACGAATGCATTTAAATTATGCATCAAGCCTTTAAACCATTAGGCTACCCTAGTGGACGAGTTATTGTCTCGTGAGAGTTTTCAGAAAAAGGAATACTCACAAATCCCAAACGCACTTATCCCATGAGAATTAATTCAAGAGTGTTCAACCAAGGCTAGGATTTCTCAAAACAGGTCCCTCACCCCACGCTAGGACTACCATCACAATATCATCAAAAGAACTTTTGAACCATTTTGAGCACCCTTGAGGTTGTGCATTCAAGGTCATCAATACTAGAGCTATCAATCATCTCATCCAAAAGTCTACTCATTTTCGAGGCAATACAATAGAAATAAAGTGTTTAGTTTGCACAAAAATTGTCAATCGCTCACCTATGCTAGCTAGGGATAGTCCATGGGTTTGCGACATGGAACTCATTCCCAAGTTTTAAGCGCTTAAGCCGTAATCCATAAGGGAAGAGGAGTTCGACACTAAAGTTCTCAAAAACAAGCATAGACTAAATGATGACTCCCGCGCGAGCACATGGGTCGTCCAAAAGTCATTCTAACAAGCACACAATGCAAATGATTAATCCCTCACAAATGAGGAATGGAGGAAAAACATAGGGTCAAGTTTTAAGTGCTTCTTATTTTGTTTTTGAAACGGCCTTTGGCCTACAAATGCTTTCGAGGGGGAACTTACCTTCCTAACCCCCGACATTTGTATATTTTGGAGCAAGACTTCTCGTGATCATTGAGAAAGTTTTTAGTCGGGCTTTGCCTTCTTTGACGGCAAACATTTTTTTTGAATGGGGCCTATTTTTCGCCCTATTTTGACTCCACACTTAAAACTTGACAATATGTTCAATAAGTGTATGGAATGTGCGGGAATCAAACAAGAACAAGGCACCGTGTTAGATAACTCAAGTCGCCAAGGAGCATTCAAAGGGTCTAAGTTTTTCACGAAGATTTTAAAAGGTGCTTGCTATAACTTGATCCAAGGCATTTCAACGAAAATACTTAGAGATTTGGATATGCAAAAGATAGCAATGATATTGGTTCTCAAGAGTACACATTCAATGGACTAGGTCGATTCTAAGTTCAAGATCCAATAAATGTGATAGATAGGCTAGATGTGATTTATAGGAATTATGATCGATAGTCACAAGCCTATGTGGTTAAAAGCACTCTCATGTAGGGATAATGTGCAAAAGATGCAAATGTCCATCTAAAAATGATATGCGTGGCATGTAAACATGTGAACTATGCGCATCAAACCACTCCACACTTAATTCAAGCTTAGTCCCTAAGCGCATAGAATGATAGAATAAAGGCAAAGGCGCATAGGAACTCCCCTGGTTTGTAGAGCCGGTAACATAACTCTTGGGAGTGAGAAATACCCTTTTGGTTGCAAATGTAGACAAAGAAGGTGAATTTGGAACATGATAATAATATATAGGTGTATATCCTGTAGAGTGAACAACATAAATGGTAAACACCTTCAATATCATATGAAATGTATCATGCACCAAAGGCAAGTCAAGAGTATAAGCACTCAAAATGTCATACATCATCCAAAATTGCGCCAAAAGGTGACTTAACATCCAAGTACATGATCTAAGCAAGAAAGCATCAAAGCATAGACAAAAGTAAGAACAAAATGCAATACAAGCTCAAGATGTAGCCTCATTGCCACCCAGACTGATCTGTCTAGCTGAATCTCCAACACCTTCCTCATTCGGTATCGTGGCACCAGTGTATTGCGAGTCCTCCTCTCTAGCGGAACTCTCGTTCACTATCGTGCCTTCAGCAAGTGGCCTGCCCGCCTCCCCAACTCTGGAAGATGGCGTGGTAGGCAGGGGGAGGCGCCGCGAGGAGCAGAGAACTCTGGAGCAACTGGCGGAGCTACTGGGCCACCGGGTCCTCTGAAAACAGATGATACTGTGGACCGGAGCCACTCCCACTCCTGGTGAGCTCTCGTGTCTGCCTCTCTAACAAAGTCCTCGAGCCGAGTAAAGCCACTCCTCAAGTCAGCCACGCCACTCATCAAGCTAGCGATATCGTAAGAGACTCTCGCTCTCCACTCAGTCAGATCATCTGTAGCACGAGGAGGACTCTCGACTGCTGGCTCCTCTGTGGGCAACTCTTCGTGCTCATCGGGTGGAGGGGGGGGGGAAAGGGTGGGAGAGGAAGGATGTGATGGTTTCAGGTTGGCAAGACAATAAAGCAGGTTCCGATCCTTGAACGCTTGCCTTCTATGTGTTATATCCTTCAGGAGCCCCTTTTTGTGGGGCTTGTTGTCGACTTCCCAAGTCTTGCCGTCCGCCTTGAGGAGGTGCATATACTTTAATGTGCGCATGTCAAGAATCCTCTTGGATGGCTCAGGGCATCCTTCGTGACCAAAAGTGAAGTTACACTTCATGGCTAGCAGTGTAATCAAAGATCCTCCTCCCAAGGCTAAATTCCTCGAGGTATCCATAACAACACTCTCAAAGCCCACGACAAAGATGGCCAACCAATCGATGACGTCCCCATGATCAATGGCCATCATAATCCTCATGTCCGGGATGGACAAAGATCTAGCCTCATCCTTCCTAGTGTTCACCCCAATGGCAACGACGTGGTGAATGACCTTCCAAACTAGCGCGGTAATGGCGAAGGATTTAAAGGATGCCACAAACCACTCGTCTAGACCAGAAATCCACTTCCAAAATCGAGTACGCTCATGTTCATTAAACCCAGGCCCATTGATGGAGCATATTTCTACGATTCATTGAGTACGCTAAACCCACTAAATTAGGCACTTTGAGTGCACGAACATGTGCTTGTTAATGTGTATTTGCATTTCAGGCCATTTTGGAGTCTAAAGAGGAATCACGCTTAAAAAGGGAGAATTGTGCCAAAAAGCTAGCCAAGGCCCGAGGACCTCAGCCAGAGACCGAGAAACTTCACCCGGGTACCAAGAGCCGTATCCGGGCCCGTCCGAGAATGCCAGGTCCCTGTCCCGGGCCCGTCCGAGAAAACCAGGTCCCCGCCCAGGCCGCGCCCATGCCATCTAGCACTAAATTCAAGTTACCCAGGGAAACGAGCTGATCTGACAATTCCACCTCAAGCAAAGTGATCAAAATGGCAAATAAGGTGGACAATGTTGGAAAACCAAGGAGAACGCCCGGGTAGATTGGCAGTTGGCCCAATTCCAAAGCAAAGGCCCCGCGCGCATAGGCACCGAAACCAAGTCGCTCGACCAAACCATGGAATCTGGAAAATCTAGCTGGACCAAAGTGTTTTAAATGCCCAATAACCTGGATAATCTCACTTCCCAGACAAAACGCCCGAGTGGAACCAGCTCAAGCCCGATAAGGGCCAAACTAATGCATTATCGACCGTTTTGGGATTTCAACCATGTTCCGGGCAGAATTTGGCTTAGAATCCTTCTTGAGATCATCTTAGAATGACTTTTTCCTTCAGAATACACTCTCCAAAATCCAATAAGCTCCGACCAAAGTTCCGGGCAGATTCCGGCCATATTCCGGCCATATTCTGGCGAACTCCGGCAAACCTTCGGCGATGCTCCGATCAAGCTCATATCCTTGCCACCATGCTCCGGTCATTTCTTGCTCCAGCCACATTTCGGGGAAGTCCAACTAAATCCAAACTACTTATTTCCCGATTGGCCTTACTATTCACTTCGGTTTGGTTTTGGAATCCGGTTGGGCTTCAACTAAAACCAAGTCGGTTGGTTCCTCCTCAACAAGATAGTTGGCTTTGGATAAGCCAACCCATGTGCCAATTCCTGGCCTTTGAGAAGCAAGTGACAAGTGCAAGTTGTTTTGAAATATTTCCTAGCAATCCTTATCTTCTTATCTTCTTTGGGATATTTCTCGTCTAAGCTTAGCCTCCAAGTCTTCTCTAGTCTATAAATAGAGGCTTATGCCTTATAAATCCATGCCCTTCGAAATCCCATGTTACCTTAGAGAGAAGAGAGCTTAACTCTCTTTCTCTTCACTTTCAATACAAAACACACTTTGTTCTTACTTTGTTCTTGATTTTCAAAGCTTTTGTTCACTTGTTCTTGAGCTCCAAGCTCTTTAATTTCCAGCAAGCACATCTTACTTTCCTTGTATTGATCTTGATTTGGAGCTCCTCTCCCTTTACTTTCCTTGTTGTTCTTTTACTTTCTTGTCAGTTTTGCTTACTTTCCTTGTTCTAGCCAAAACTACTTGTATTCCTTGACATGAATACAAGTAGTTAAAGCTATTGTTCTTGCTACAAAAGCTCATGGTTTTGGTTACAAATAGCTCACGGTTCCCTTTACAAAATTGCTCTTGGTCACTTGTTTTATTTTTTTCTTGTTTTCTTTACTTTCGTAAGTATGGTGCTTGTATTCCTTTCCATGAATACAAGTAGCTAAGCATATTCGGTCAAAGGGTGTTCATACTTGTGTATGCATCTTGAGACTTGAACTTAATGCTATTTTGTGTCAACTAGTTCGGTGCCATTATTTGGTTGAACAACAAGGCTAAGTGGATGCTCGAAAGAGGAAAGCTTAGCCGAGTAATTTAACCTTGATTAGACAACTAGGCTAAGTGGATGCTTGAAAGAGCAAAGCTTAGCCGAGTAGTTTAATCTTCCTTAAGTCGCTTGGTTGATCGTAACTGAAGATCAAGTGGCTTCACTTAGAACTAGAAGTCTATGTCTTGATTTTGGAGTAGATTGTGGTGTAAGCGCTTGAAAAAGCCTTACTTTAGGGGTTAAGTCTTGAAAAGGAATAACTCCACACTTATGAACACAAAGTAAGATCATTTGACGTCCATGATGGTTGTCTCACAAGTAGAGACCCTAGACTGAATATCTTTCGTCCTTACTTACCTGTCATTTTACTTTCAGTCTCACTATCAACTGCTTACTTTCAGTACTTTACTTTCCGCACTTTACTTTCCAGCACTTTACTTTCCGCACTTTACTTTTCAGTACTTTACTTTCCGCACTTTACTTTCCATCACTTTACTTTCCGCACTTTACTTTCCGCACTTTACTTTCCAGCACTTTACTTTCCGCACTTTACTTTTCAGTACTTTACTTTCCGCACTTTACTTTCCAGCACTTTACTTTCCACACTTTACTTTCCAGCACTTTACTTTCCGCACTTTACTTTTCAGTCATTTACTTTCCGCACTTTACTTTTCAGTCTTTACATTTCCGTACGCTTACTACAGACTTGTTCAACATCAATCTCACATAACTTTGGCACGCATTGCGCTTGAAATATAGCGTGCGGCCAGTGCCAAAAGTATGTTGCTTGGTTGATATTGAACTCGACTGTTCCAGCAATTTACTTTTCAGTATTTACTTTCAGTTCAGTATTTACTTTCTTTACTTTCAGTATTACTTTCAGTACTAAAACCACAACCAACCCCAATCGCACTTAATTTTCTGTGCAAATTCCTCAAAGAACAACCATTCCACCAATTCTCTTGGGTTCGACCCCTACTTACCGCTTTACTACCCAATAGTGAAGTCACAAGTAGTGGACTTATAAATTAATTTTGCACATTGCCTCACGACAAGGCTCTGTCACCCATCTCCACCATTGGGAGGAAAACCCAACCAATCTTGAACTATACTCTTCTTAATCTTGAAGTCCCTTCCTCCCAATCTAAATTTCCAAAAGAATTGCCCCTCCGCCTCTTTTATCCAATCAAAAGAACAGACAAATTCTTCCACTACCCTTTGGTAACATCACGGGTCATCATTAAACAAAAAATTCAAACCACTGTGACTAAGCCGAGAATGTACCTCATCAGCGACCACAAGATCGATGCCTCTAAGGAGCTCCATGTCCGGATAGAGGGTCGCGATGGCCGTCTTCCTCTTCTTCTTAATGATGTCATAACACTTCCCATGCGTTTCATCTATGAACACGAGAGGCTCGGCAAAAGGGTAAGGGGTGAGTAGAGGTAAGGGGCCCTCCAATGGACCATCACCCGGCTCTGCTAGAGAAAGTGCATTGCTGGGAGAGGCAGGAGGTGAGGGTGATGGTGCTCTCGCAATGGGAGGTGCATGGGCCTACTTCTTCTTTGGCTTCTTCGGTGCGGAGGAGGCACCCTTTGAGGTTTTTCTCTTCTTCTTAGGCGGAGGGTTGGGAGAGGGAGGAGGGGAATCCACTTCCTCGTCCGAACTAGGATCTCTCAGCAAATCTCGAAATTGCCTCCTCTTGCGAGTCACGAGAGGCAAGTCATCCTCTTTGCTATCGGACTGTTCATCGATCCGAATGTCCCTCAATGGCTCTCGGGAAATTCCCTTGCCTTTTGACTTGGTTTTGGATGAAGAACTGGCGGGAAGCATTGTTTGAGGTGGGGGAATGGGATAGGCTGAGATTCGGCTCTGAGTTGCGATCCACCTGGTCGGGTGGAGGGGGAGCAATTTCTCACCCGGTCGGGTGAGGCTTTGATGAGTCGTATTTATACGACTCGTCGAATCAACTAATCCCGTTTATTTAGGCACTTTCATATGCGAACATTTACTTTTTAGTATGGTTTTGCATTTCAGATGATTCGGAAGCTCTAGGAGGAAACGCGCATAAAAGATGGCTTTTCATGCCAAAAAACATCACTGTTTCAGATTAGACCTTTGGACCTTCGACAGAGCGCTGTGAATGAACCGATAATCATAAAAATACGAATCATACACCGTTGCGAAGCTAACTCAATTCCCTACAACTCTCTAGTTCACACCACGAGCATCCGAGGTCGTTTAGATGGTCAAATCAAGAGCCGGAGTCGGGATACAGTGCGGATCACGTTTTCTATAAGCATTAGCAGCAACGCTAATGCTTAAGGAAAAAGTGCCCCTAATGCTAGAGGAAAACGCGGCCACTGATGTTAGCAACGCGTTTGATGATGTCAGCAAGTCCGAAACTTAGAAATTGAGCCCAAAACAGACTTGGAAACCCTATGTTTTGCTATAAATAAGATCTTTGGGTTAGGGTTTCCATAATCCATCATTCTACGAAGACTGAGACGGCTCTGGAGAAGACGAAGACGCAACCTTTCGACGAAGCGAAGAATTTTCTACTTGTTTTCATCATTAAATTCTGCATTTGTTTTCCATGACTATGAGTAGCTAAACCTTTAATTCGGTTTAGGGTTTCGTTCATTGTGACAATCGTTTTGAGACTTTTACTTAATGCAATTTCTTGTTTCTCTAGTTCTTGTGCCTAATATTAAGGGTTGAATTGTGAAGCTAAGCTGAGACTTACCCGTAAGGCTTAGCCAAATAATTCAGTTCTTATCGTTAATACTTGTTTGAGACTTTCCCGTAAAAACGAGTAAGAACACCTAGATTAAATAATGCCTATCCCGGATTATTAGATTTAGAAGAACTAGAAGTCTAATGCCTGAAACTGATAAGATTGTGGTGTATTGCCTGAAACGGAATACTTTAGGTTATAACCTGAAACGGAGTAACCACACTTAGAAACCTGAAATTAGATAATTAGCAGTCAATGATAAACGTGTCACAATAGAAACCCTAAACTGAATGCTTTCTCTTATTGAACTCTTCGTTATTCTTTTCTCTCGTGCTTTTACAATACTTGTTTACAAAACCCCCCCCCCCTTTTATTTAATTGTTTTCAGGAACAACTTCAACAACCAGCTCTCTTGGGTTCGACCCCGCTTGCCGCTTTACTAGCTAATAGCAGGAGAAAAAATAAATTTAAGTTTGACGCGTCAAACGACGCGCGTCAGGCTTCGAATCTAGGGTGAAATCGGGGTTTTTGAATTGGGCTTGGGGGGATGAAATCGATGCTTGGGGATTGCAATTGGGAGTATGTTGGGTGGTTTGAGCGGCTGAGCGGTCGGATTTAATGGAGGAGCGAGGAGATCGACGAAGGTTTATGGTCGGCGAGTCGGGTGGAGATGCGGCTGGCTGCAGGTCGCGGTTGGGTCGGCTGGAGACGGGCGTAGGATGGTGGTGGTGACGGCGACGGCGAGGCGAGGCAGGGATGGCCGGACGAGGTCGGGTGGGGGAGTCGGTTGGGTGAGTGTGCAAAATGAAATGAGAGAGAAGGGTGTTTGATGGTATTTGGATGAGGAGATTTCACCCGGGCGGCTAGTAAGTTCACCCGATCGGGTGGGGCAACGAAAAGAAGAGAGTCTCCTGAAGTTCAATCGACTAAGTCTGGTGGTATTCACAACCGGTCGGGTGGTATGAGCGAAATGAGGAGACTGCTGAGGTAACGATCGACCCGGTCAGGTGGCTTCTGGCTGCATATCACCCGGCCGGGTGGGGCAGTTTTCAGTATGATAGCTTTGAGTTTGCCCCAAGAATCCTTTGATACTTGCTTGAACCCCAACTCACAACTTAGGATTTTTACCCCGCATCACAAATAAACACACTCAATATTCATAAGCATTCAATTCTAAACAAAGGCATGCTTCACCAAGAAATCACTAGCATACATATGATTTTCAACAAAACGCAAGCTAGGATCATAGACTCCACACTTAAGGCACCACTATCATTTTGATATTTCGTGCAAGCACATTTCCACCCCAAGCACACCTAATCATGCATTTAGACCGTCCTAGCACGAAGTTCACATTCAAAGTTCAATGTACACATGCCAAACATATATGAAATTAATTGTTCATAGATGGATAACTCACAAACCGGGTGACCTCCCGTTAGGGCCTAGTTTAACGTCTTGGCAAAGACCGAGCCGAATCTTTTCTCAAGAAACACACTTGAGGAGTCCTTTACTAGGATCCCTCCTCAAGCGGATTGGAGCTTTTTCATGGGTCAGTCAAAGAATAAGTTGCATTATGCTTATCCCGAGCTTGTCGACAATAGTGCTTGAGCCTTTGTCCATTTGCCTTAAACATAGTTCCGTCATCATTGAATAACTCTACATGGCCATCTTTGTGAGGCTTGTGGATAATAAAAGGACCACTCCATCGGCTCCTTAGTTTTCCCAGAAAGAGCTTGAGCCTAGAGTTAAAAAGTAGAACTTTGTCTCCTATTTTGAATTCACGGTGGAAAATTCTCTTGTCATGCCATTTCTGTCTTTTCTTTGTAAATTCTAGCACTCTCATAAGCTTCATTCCTTATCTCTTATAACTCGTGGAGTTGAAGGATCCTATTTTCTCTCGCCGTTTGTAAGTCCAAATTCAAGAATTTGATTGCCCACATTGCCTTATACTCCAATTCAACCGGCAAATGGCATGGTTTCTCGTATATGAGGCGATATGGAGACATCCCAATGGGAGTCTTGAAGGCGGTACAATAAACCCATAACGCATCATCTAGTTTTGATGACCAATCTTTCCTTGAACTCCCCACCGTCTTTTCTAGAATTGCTTTGATTTCCCTATTTGAGATCTCCACTTGCCCGCTTGTTTGCGGGTGATACGGCGTAGCAACCTTGTGACTTACCCCATACTTCCGAAGCAAGGCCTCAAAGTGTTTTTTCTTTAAGTGTGAACCGCCATCACTAATGATGGTTCTAGGAACTCCAAATCTTGGGAAAATTATCTTATTGAAGAGTCTTGTAACCACCTTGGCATCACAAGTAGGGGAGGCGATGGCCTCTACCCATTTGGAGACATAATCGACCGCGACCAATATGTATTGATTACCGTAGGAGGACGGGAAAGGACCCATGTAGTCTATACCCCAAACATCAAATATTTCCACCGGAAGAATGCTTTGTTAAGGCATTTCATGCCTTTTAGAAATATTTCCCGACCTTTGGCATTGGTCACAAGCCTTGACGAAATTATAAGCATCTCTAAAGAGGGTAAGCCAATAGAATCCACTTTGTAGGACCTTTGATGCCGTTTTTGATCCACTACCATGTCCTCCATATTAGGATGAGTGACAATGGTATAGGATATTTCTCATTTCTTCTTCGGCGACACAAGTCCTATAAATCCCATCCGCGCATAGCCTATATAAGAATGGTTCATCCCAATAATACCTCTTGGCCTCCGATAAGAACTTCCTCCTTTGGTGATGATTCATGTCATGGGGTATGATTCCACATACCACAAAATTTACCATATCCGCATACCAAGGAAGGGCTTCCACTTCTACTCTCATTAGTTGCTCTCCGAAGAAAGAGTCGTCTACAAGGGTAGTGTCCTCTTTGAGCTCCTCATTTCCCTCAAGCCTAGATAGGTGATCGGCAACTAAATTTTCTACTCCCTTTTTATCTTTGATCTCAATATCAAATTCTTGGAGCAAGAGGATCCACCTTATTAATCTTGGCTTTGAGTTCTTCTTTGACAAGAGATATTTGATGGCCGCGTGGTCGGTGAATACTATTGTTTTTGATCCCACAAGATATGGACGAAACTTGTCGAATGCACACACAATGGCAAGGAGTTCCTTTTCGGTTGTAGAATAATTCATTTGAGCTCCATTTAGGACCTTGCTAGTGTAGTGAATGGCATGAAGTTTCTTGTCCACCCTTTGTCCAAGAACCGCTCCAATAGCATAATCGCTTGCATCACACATGAGCTCAAAGGGCAAATCCCAATTTGGAGGTTGAATAATAGGAGCCGAGACCAATGCCCTCTTCAACTTCTCAAAGGCCATTAAGCAATCTGAAATTATATCCTCTGTTCAAGCAAGTGTTCTAGGTTGTGTTTGGACAGACCTTGAACTCTTTCTACCACAGTTCCACAACAAGTACGAACAGAACAATAAAACACGAGTACGCACAGATTGATAACCCAGTTCGGCTACGCCTACTCTGGGGGATTTCCCACACCCGGAAAAGGGACAACAAATCTTTATTATGAGTATAGAGCTTTTCAGTGGACTTACACTTACACCTTGTAATTGCCTAGCCTCTACTACTCCGTCTCTCAGATTTGCAACCAAGGTTCGTCGCAACTCCCCTTGATCCCCTTCGTCCAGACCTTCTGTCCGAACGTACTCGAACCTCTCCTGAAGCTCGGTCGCTTTCACTTGAAAGCTGGTTGTTCTGTTTGTGCTCTGAACTTGATCACCTCTGGTCAATCTGAATGGCACGTATCAGACTAAGCTCACACCGATGTTTTTCCAGTGGGGAAAACACAACGGCCGTCGCTTTCTTCTTTTCCAATCGATAGGATTTCTTCGTGTATTTTTGATCTTGAAAGCGATGCATATTAGGGTTGCCTTTGCATGGTATTTATATGCTCGAGCAAAAACCCTAATTTGCATAAGATAATCCCATCAAATATTTAGGAATATATTCCGAATATTTGATGCATATCTTTCAAATCGGTGAGAGGGAAAACGATGACTTCCTCTCCAAGTCAGCCATGCCGTCATGTAGAAGATATTCATCTGAATATCTGGAGTCCGATTTCTTCGCTGGCCGACTTCAGATCGAAGAGATATTTGATCTAGAGCCTTCTGGAAAAAACTCTGCGTCTACTCTACGCTGTATAGTAGTTCCACTAAGTGTTCGAACTCCCCCTGAACTCCTGCTCGAACTGTCTAACTACGTTTTGCCAAACACATGCCACACAAGGGAACATCAATCTCCCCCTTGGCATTTTGGCAAAACCAAATCTACTAGACAACTAGATCTATCTAACTATCTAGACAGTAGGAAACCTTGAGGGAACAAAAATTGTCACCACAAAATACTCACCCTTTTTGCCACAAACTGGCAAGGGGCCGATCGAGTTCGAATAGTTAATCAATAAGTGCCAGAACAAGCACACAATAACTAGAGTTTTAAATACGGTCTGAGTTCAGAGGAAAAGTTATTAGGAGACCTTCATGAAGACGAACCATCATCAGTGCCCTCCTCAGAGACTGTATCATCAGCTTCATCGTCACTTGGAAAGCTGAGGGCACGAGCGAGCATGTTGATACGCTTGCGCTGCTCCTTGTCCTCTTCAATGATGTCATGCAGGTCCATGAGAAGTCTGTTCCTCTCATCACGGGCCAACCTTGCTCCTCCTCGCCTTGATGGCTCGGCAATATCTTTGCCCTTCGAGGTCTCCTCCTTGAGATCATTAATATGATGCCCTTTAAATAGCTTGTGGTCTAGGACAAACTTGCTAGGAGACTTTGAGAGCTGATCAATGGAGGACATCAAATCAGGGGCATGATAAACAATCAACTCATAAATCAGTGATGGGAAGCAGATCTGGTGAAGAGTCCTCTTTGACGTAGCATGTTCAGCAATCTGTTTGAACATGACTCTTCCCAAATTGAATTTCCGCTTGTTCCCTATCTGATACAGCAGTTGAGCCACGTCCTTATTGACCGTTGATCGATGTGTAGAAGGTCTCCAGTTGAAGACAGCAATGAAGAACAGCATGGAATAAAACGTTGATAAGTCTGCTGTTTGCACAACTGATTCAGGTCTCCACCTAACAGAGCCCGCAGTGATAGTACTCACAATCTTCTCAAAATTTGCCTCCTCCTCGTCAACAGCCGGGTCATCCATCGAGAAATACACATTGATTAGCTCCGGATCAATCTTAATTCTCCTCCCTCTAACAAAGAAGACTCCATACTCAGGATCTCCAACTACCCCAAAGTGAGGGGGCAAGTTCGCCATTGCCTCACGCCCAAGCTGTTCACTGTAGGGTTTGCACCTAGCCAGCATCCAAAACAGATCCGATTCTTTCAGAACCTTAACCACCTCCTTTCCCTTATACCGGGACTCATCTAGCAATCTTTCAGGTATGATTTTCCTCTTCTGGATGCATGGCCACTTTCTTGCAGCATCTTTGTTAACAAACCATACACCCTTCTTAACCAAGCCAATTGGGACAGTCTCAGCATCAGGGCCTGGGACTTCACATCCCCCAGCGTCTTCTGAAACAGGCATTGGAGCGACACGCTTCCTTTTCTTAGAGGAACCAGCTCCCCCTGCACCACTGCGAACATCACAATCTTTATCAAAATGAAATTTGGTGTCATTGCATAATAGATTTGTCAATGGCCTTGCAATTTTTGTGAAGGCCTTGATGAATCTTCTATAGAAACCGGCATGGCCAAGAAAACTCCTTATGCCTTTAACGTCCTTTGGAGGTGGCAATTTCTCGATAACTTCCACTTTAGCCTTATCCACCTCAATACTTCTCCTTGACACCAAGTGTCCAAGCACTATGCCCTCATGCACCATAAAATGACATTTTTCCCAATTTAGCACAAGATTTGTCTCAATACACCTTTTCAAGACTTTTGCCAAATTGGCCAAGCAATCATCAAACGAGGAACCATAGACAGAAAAATCATCCATAAACACTTCCATAATTTCCTCAATAAATTTTGAAAATATAACCATCATGCATCTTTGAAATGTGCTCGGTGCATTACAAAGTCCAAAGGGCATTCGCCGATAGGCAAATGTTCCATAGGGACAAGTGAAAGTGGTCTTTTCTTGATATTGTGGATGAATAGGGATTTGGAAAAATCCACTATATCCATCAAGAAAGCAAAAGTAATCATGCTTGGCTAATCTCTCTAACATTTGATCAATGAATGGAAGTGGGAAATGATCTTTCTTAGTGGCCTTATTAAGTTTCTGAAAATCAATGCACATACGCCAACCGGTGACGGTTCTAGTGGGAATCAATTCATTTTTATCATTTTTCACAACCGTCATGCCTCCCTTTTTGGGCACCACATGTATGGGACTCACCCAATTAGAATCCGCAATAGGGAAGATAATTCCCGCATCAAGCATTTTCAAGATTTCCTTCTTAACCACTACAACAACAATGTGGTTAAGTCTCCTAGCATGTTCTCTAGATGGCAAGCTATCATCTTCCAAATTAATTCTATGCATGCACAAACTAGGACTTATCCCCTTCAAATCATCAATAGAATATCCAATGGCACCTTTGTGCTCTCTAATCACATCAAGCAATCTCAAAGTCTCATCATCATTCAAGGAGGCATTCACAACAATGGGCAAAGTAGAATTGGGGCCTGGAAACTCATACCTTAGGCTTGTTGGTAGAGCTTTTAACTCTACCGAACAAGACTCCTTACCTTTGTCGCTTTTAGTTTTCCCTTTGCCCTCGTCGTTCAAGATAGCCCAACAATCAACATGCTCGGGTAACTCATTATCAAGATCAATAACATGTGTAGGTAATATAGGAATATCAAGCAATTCAAAGCCATCAACAAAGTCAATATAATTTCAACTCATGGTAGAACTAGGACTTTTTTGTGCTTTATCTAAATTAAACTCAATTTCCTCATCACCTACTGACGGAGGGCCACCGCACTGTCGTTAAGGTGCAGTGTCCTCTGTACAAATAAATTTATAATATCCACTACTTGTGACTACACTACTGGGTAGTAAGTGGTAAGTAGGGGTCGAACCCAAGGGAATTAGGGGAATAGGCTATTCTTTTAGGGTGATTGAACTGGGGGGAGCGTGTTTTATGGTTGATTGAGATTTTAGCGCTCTAATTAACTACGTGATTTTTTGGGGGTTTTTGGTTTTGATTGCGGAAAAGTAAATACAGAAATTAAATGCTGTAAATACAAAGAAGACTTACAGTGGGTGATGCGTGATTGTAATTCCTCCGGTAGATCAGCAGTCGGTGATTGCGGTTTAACAGTAAAGAAAAGCATTCGGTTTCAGGTACTCTTGTATTATAACATGTATATAATAAACTGTTAGTAACTTTTCTAAGTATTCAAAGATGAATCGAGGCCTTTTCGTAGCGCAAGACTTGCAACATCGTTTAAAGCAACCCTTGTTCTATTTCAGACTAATTCCTCCTTTCGAAGTATCTTAGCCTTTTGTGCATCCACTTGATCTCACAGTTACGATTGACCAAGTGGTGTTTTAGATGAGTCAAACTTCTCAGATAAGCTTTGCCCTTTCGTAGCATCCACTTACCCGAGTATGTTCACGAATCCCCACGGAAGAGTTTTGCCCTTTCGTAGCATCCACTCAACCTTGGAAATTCTGACTATAAATGGCACATAGAACAAGTTTTGAATACAAAGAAATGAAACTAAAAGATATTACAACATTATATAATACAAGAAAATACCTTCCACCGAATAAAGAGTTTAGCTACGAATATCCATAGAGATGGATACCATAGCTAAATACTTGGGGGTTTTTGAAAACAGTAGGAGGGAAAGGGGTGGAATACTCAAGAACCAACAGGAGTATTCCTAATTCCTACTGAATACTCAAGAACCAACAGGAGTATTCTCTACAGTATTATAATACTCGAGAACCAACAAGAGTATTATAATTTCCAGTATAATACTCAAGAACAAACAGGAGTATTATTTCAAAACCGAACCAAACTTACAAGTAACAAAATGTAGAGAGAGAAGTGATTACAATTTTTGGGATGATTTATGAGGAGGAGGAGGAGCACCTCCTTTTATAGGAAAAATGGGTGGAGATGGGTGGTGGAGATTGGTTTGATCCAAGGGAGGAGGAGGAGCCAAGGAGGAGCCAAGGAGGAGCCACCAAGTGGCGGAGGAGGAGTGGTGGAGCTCAGCCGCCGGTAGCCGGTTGTGGTGGAGAAGCAATGGGTTGTTTCCTCCACCTCCAAGGCAAGTAGCCGGTCACCAAGGAGGAGGAGGGGTGGCGCCGCCGGTAGTGGGTGGTGGAATGGGGAGGTTTTCCTCCTTTGGTCACCTCTTCATCAAGTCACCAAGTCATCTTGCCATATGTGAATTTTGTACAGTTTTGTGCAGTCTTTTCACAAAACTGTCAGTGTGTTCCTTCCCCGGACTGTCTTGACTTCACTCCTGATTCTTCTGATTAATTTATTCTGGTCAATTCAACATCAGGATCCTTGATATTTCTTCAGTCAGCATATGATCTTGACCTTGGAGTGACTCTTGTTATCTTTTCAGCATAAAATCCTCTCCTTAGCGTGTTTTCACTTCAGTCTCTAAAATGCCCTGTGGAAATATATCGGGACTAACAGATGGATGTTAGATAGACAAACAGTCTAACTTGGGGGGTTTTACTGTGTTTTTGATTCGTATAATTGTGGTCCATCAGAATACCCCCCACTTTTAGTTGTTCGTCCCGAACAATGCTATTAAAGGGCGTAAGTTCTAGGTTCGGATTTGGCATATGAAAATTAGACTGTGGTACTCGATCTATCCTAATTCATGCATTGCTTACTTATTACCAAATTAAACTGCGTAAATAAATAGAAGAAACTTAATACTTGTACCTCCGTGCTGAGATGCAAATTATATTGGATGTTTCGGGAGATAGCCCTTTTCAGGTTCTTGGGTTGCAGCCTCGGGATCGTTTCGTACTATATGGTCTTCTGGTAGCTTTCTCATGCACGTGATTCGGTTCGGGTTTCAGTGAGTTGAACCTTCTTGATTTTTTCTTTGGCGAGGGACTGCTTTTTTGTTGTAGTGAATCGGCCTTTGGCCTTTGATTTGACTTTGTCGAGTGCTTCACTTTTGCTCGGTTAAAACCTTCACAATTTTGGGCCTTTGGCCTCTTTTGATTTTCTTCTTTGAGTTTTTCGCTTCTTTGTGACTTGCTAGTCCATTTTGTCAGCCTTCTTGGGAGGTCCAATCATCGCCCGCAAGCCTATGGATATACCTCCCCTCTCCTCTCGTCTTCGTCGTTTTGCGCGGGTCAAGATGAGGGTCGCTTATCTATTTTCTCGGCTATTTTGACTAGAGAGAGGACGGTCTGATTCCCGTCCTCGCCTTTGCATAGATGCTTCTTGGCGGAGTTTGACTCAATTATTCACTGAAAACCCGAAGTGCAGCCTCCACTGACTTCGAAAACCATATAGTTTGATCTGATCCTTTGATTGCTTCCCAAGTCCTTCTAGGGCAGTTTATGTCAACTCTACATCCCTAGTTATCTCAGTACAAAGGACAAATGGAAAGTTACATTCTAAGTTTTTAAACAGTTTGAATTTTCACAAGGTAAATGCATGAATTCTGATTTATCTTTTTCACATTCTTAAGTTCATATGTTCAAAAAGATACTATTACTAAAAAAAAGAAAAACAGCAAGCATGTTATTTATGTACACAGGCGGTTTTCACCCCCCACTTTTGAACGAAGGCGTGCCTTAGTTCAAAAGTCATGCAAGCTTAAAACTAAGTACTGAAAGTAAGTGCGGAAAGTAAGATAGTGTCGGGTTACCTCCCGACCAGTGCACTTGTTTTACGTCGTTGGCTCGACGATACCTCGTTGTGGATTACTGGTTTGGGTCCCATGGGTGGCTGAGGTCAAACTTTGCCACTGTCCCGGTGTTGCTTTTCGCCTTGCCTTTTCCTGATTTCTTGCTTAGGTTGGAACTCCACGGTTTTGGTGTTTTCTCTTTCCATAGTTTCTGAGAAGGCTGGGGACCTTTTACCATAACTGCTGGTTCAATGAGCTGGGCTCTCTTTTTTTTCCTTCCGGGCTTCCATTGCACCGGGCCATGTCTTTGTCGCTTCTTAGTGTATGGCCGGTTGGCATCTTTGTAGTTTTGGAAGTTTAGTCTTTTGCCAAGCGACCTTAAGCATGCGCCCTTGCTAACCCTCTTCTTTGTGGCAGAGATGAATTTCCATCCTAGTACGAGTGAGTTTTCAGCCGGCTTTTCTTGGCTCATGACGAGAGAGTGCTCCATTGTTGGCTTTTCTTGCCTTTGTCCCGCTTCCAACTTGCCTTGCACCTCCTCATTGATCACTTTATCTTCAGGGGCTGTGATCCATATACAAACCGAGGGGACAAGTTGGGGGACTTCCACCACAAGGGCCAGGTCTTTCTTGAGCAGTTTTTCAGTGAGGGCCGAGCCTAATTTGGCCGATTCTTCTTCGGTTATTTGTGAGTCCTCATCCTTAGTTGGCCCCGTGGGCTCCAATATTGGTTCTTTTAGAGCCGCTTCCACGTCCATTACTACCCTTGTACCGATGTCTTCTCTCGGCTTTTTTGCGGGCAAGCTCGTAATAGGTGTGGTGTCGGGCTCGTTTTGCACTGAGTCCATTTCCATCGTCGGTGCCTTATCTTTAGTTTGGTGCCACTGACCCTGTTTTGTGTTCTTTGCCAAATCATTTATGAGGCTCCAGGCTTCACCTATGGTTAACTTCCTGAGTGAACACCCCGTTACATCATTAAATCTTTTCCGCTCAAGTGGCATCATTCCACCGAGAAATATTTGAAGAAGATTGAGTCTGGTGAATCCATGGTGCGGGTAGCTCTCTATCATGGAGTCAAAGCACGCTAAGTACTCGTCCAAAGTTTCGTCCCGCGATTGCTTAGTGTCGATGATCTCTTCGCGGAGTAGCGAAACATATGCCTCATTGTTCCAAGGCTCGTGATCGTAGTAGGAAGGCATGGCAAAATTTTAAAAGAACAACTATCCATTAACTAGTTCCCCGGCAACGGCGCCAATTTGACGGAGGGCCACCGCACTGTCGTTAAGGTGCAGTGTCCTCTGTACAAATAAATTTATAATATCCGCTACTTGTGACTACACTACTGTGTAGTAAGTGGTAAGTAGGGGTCGAACCCAAGGGAATTAGGGGAATAGGCTATTCTTTTAGGGTGATTGAACTGGGGGGAGCGTGTTTTATGGTTGATTGAGATTTTAGCGCTCTAATTAACTACGTGATTTTTTGGGGGTTTTTGGTTTTGATTGCGGAAAAGTAAATACAGAAATTAAATGCTGTAAATACAAAGAAGACTTACAGTGGGTGATGCGTGATTGTAATTCCTCCGGTAGATCAGCAGTTGGTGATTGCGGTTTAACAGTAAAGAAAAGCATTCGGTTTCAGGTACTCTTGTATTATAACATGTATATAATAAACTGTTAGTAACTTTTCTAAGTATTCAAAGATGAATCGAGGCCCTTTCGTAGCGCAAGACTTGCAACATCGTTTAAAGCAACCCTTGTTCTATTTCAGACTAATTCCTCCTTTCGAAGTATCTTAGCCATTTGTGCATCCACTTGATCTCACAGTTACGATTGACCAAGTGGTGTTTTAGATGAGTCGAACTTCTCAGATAAGCTTTGCCCTTTCGTAGCATCCACTTACCCGAGTATGTTCACGAATCCCCACGGAAGAGTTTTGCCCTTTCGTAGCATCCACTCAACCTTGGAAATTCTGACTATAAATGGCACATAGAACAAGTTTTGAATACAAAGAAATGAAACTAAAAGATATTACAACATTATATAATACAAGAAAATACCTTCCACCGAATAAAGAGTTTACCTACGAATATCCATAGAGATGGATACCATAGCTAAATACTCGGGGGTTTTTGAAAACAGTAGGAGGGAAAGGGGTGGAATACTCAAGAACCAACAGGAGTATTCCTAATTCCTACTGAATACTCAAGAACCAACAAGAGTATTCTCTACAGTATTATAATACTCGAGAACCAACAAGAGTATTATAATTTCCAGTATAATACTCAAGAACAAACAGGAGTATTATTTCAAAACCGAACAAAACTTACAAGTAACAAAATGTAGAGAGAGAAGTGATTACAATTTTTGGGATGATTTATGAGGAGGAGGAGCACCTCCTTTTATAGGAAAAATGGGTGGAGATGGGTGGTGGAGATTGGTTTGATCCAAGGGAGGAGGAGGAGCCAAGGAGGAGCCAAGGAGGAGCCACCAAGTGGCGGAGGAGGAGTGGTGGAGCTCAGCCGCCGGTAGCCGGTTGTGGTGGAGGAGCAATGGGTTGTTTCCTCCACCTCCAAGGCAAGTAGCCGGTCACCAAGGAGGAGGAGGGGTGGCGCCGCCGGTAGTGGGTGGTGGAATGGGGAGGTTTTCCTCCTTTGGTCACCTCTTCATCAAGTCACCAAGTCATCTTGCCATATGTGAATTTTGTATAGTTTTGTGCAGTCTTTTCACAAAACTGTCAGTGTGTTCCTTCCCCGGACTGTCTTGACTTCACTCCTGATTCTTCTGATTAATTTATTCTGGTCAATTCAACATCAGGATCCTTGATATTTCTTCAGTCGGCATATGATCTTGACCTTGGAGTGACTCTTGTTATCTTTTCAGCATAAAATCCTCTCCTTAGCGTGTTTTCACTTCTGTCTCTAAAATGCCCTGTGGAAATATATCGGGACTAACAGATGGATGTTAGATAGACAAACAGTCTAACTTGGGGGGTTTTACTGTGTTTTTTATTCGTATAATTGTGGTCCATCACCTACTCTCATTGTGATTGAACCCTTAGTCGTGTCAAATATGGCTCCGGCCGTATAGAGGAAAGGTCTCCCTAAGAGAATAGGGATCTCCGTGTCCTCTTCCATTTCTAGCCCAACAAAGTCTCCGGGAATGTGAAAGTTCCCTACTTTGACCGGGACGTCCTTAAGAATCCCCCTAGGATATCTTGAGGAGCGGTCTGCGAGCCTCAAGGTCATTTGTGTGGGCATGGGTTCACTAATGTTCAATTTCTTACATAATGAGTAGGGCATCAAAGATATGCTAGCTCCTAAATCACACATGGCACGCTCTATTTTAACTCCACCAATATAGCATGAGATAGAAAAACTACCGGGGTCTCCTAGCTTTGGCGGCATGTTAGGATGAAAGATGGCGCTACACTCTTCATTGAAGGATATTGAATCAACCTCTTCAATTGTCCTCCTGCACGTAACAATGTCTTTTAGAAAGCGAGCATATGATGGAGCTTGAGTAATTACCTCGGTGAAGGGCAATGTCACATATAGCTTCCTCATCATATTGGCGAACTTCGAGAATTGCTTGTCGTTGCTTTTCTTCTTGAGCCTTTGTGGGAAGGGTATAGGCGGTGTGTACAGTTTAAGCTCATCTTTCTCTTTTCCCACTTCTTTCACTTTTTGGGTATGAGGATTAGGGACCTCTTCATCTAAATCTTCAATTTCGACACTAGCTTGGCCTCCAAGATCAAAGGAAACTTTCTTCTTCCTTTGTTGCTCACCCTCTAGCTCTTTGCCACTCCTTAGCGTGACCGCATTGATATGCTCCGTTTGCCCTTGCTCGGGTCGAGTCGACAATTTTCCTTGAGCCCTTGTAGATGATTCAGCTTGTTGAGCTATTTGGTTCTCAAGCATCTTGTTGTGAGTTTCTAACCTTTGATTGCATTGCTTAACCTCTTTCAATTCTTGCCTCATCTCTTCTTGGTTTGCTAAGAGTTTCACAAGCATTGCCTCAACACCGGAGGGTTCACTCAAGATTTGTGGAGGAGGGTCAACTTGTTGGTAGGGCCTTTGGGTTTGAGCTTGGTATTGTTGCCCTTGGTTTTGGTTCCTTTGAAGCAAAGTCGGTCATTGGCTTTGATAGTTGCTCCTAGGTTGGAATTGATTCCTTGGTTGGAAGGCTTGATTATTAAGAGTAGGCTTAGGACCAAACCCGGGAGGTGTAGTTCCAAAGTCGGGATGAGTGGGATTTGTAGTTTTGTAAGAGAAGTTAGGGTGATTCCTCCATCCCGAGGAAAACCTTGGCGTAGTATGGTTAGCTTGAGAATTTTGGCCTTGAGTGGCGCTAGTGTCATACTCTCTACCTTGGTTTCCACCAACAAAGTTTGCTTCCTCATACCCATATCTATTACCGTCTCTTTGGACCAAGGGGCAATAGTCGGTTTCATGCTCATAAACCTCACAAATGTCACACCCTTGACTCGTTGAGCAATCTTTCTCCGGGTGTTTCAACTTAAACACTTCATCCGAGAGGTTCTCAAAATCTTTCCTTAAGGCTTTGTAGTCACTTGTGCTCACGGCTTTTACCTCATGCCTTTCGCTTTTTCTTCTCGGGTTTCCTCTTTCACTTCCCCACATGAAATAGTTCTTTGTGATCTTCTCGATCACAGCATATCCTTGGGGAGGTTCAAGCTCCATGATAGCTCCTCCCGCGGCGGTATCAAGTGCAAGCCGCGAGGCACCATCAACACCATGATAGAAGGTATGGAAAACGAGGAGGTCGTCCAAGTTGTGATGTGGGCAAAGCCTTTGATACTCCTTATACCTCTCCCAAGCTTCATAAAGTGTTTCCCCATCCATTTGTGAAAAGTTTGTAATTTGACTTCTATAGTACGCCATCTTGGAAGGAGGAAAGTATTTGTTAAGAAACGCAACGGCAAGCTCCTCCCAAGTGGTAAAGCTATCCGGCGTTTGGCTCCTTAGCCAATCTCTTGCTCTTCCCGTAAGGGAGAAGGGGAATAACCTCAATAGCTTTGCATCTTCGGAAAACCAATTAATTTTGAAGGTGGCACAAACTTCAAGGAATGTGGTCAAATGGGAGTTCGGATCCTCATGGTCTCTTCCCGAGAATTGGTTTGATTGAACCATTTGGATGGTTGAGGTCTTCAAGTTGAAGTCTCGGTTATCCACCGCCGGGACAAGGATGGGAGAACGGTATCCATAGGCATTTGGAGCGGCATAGTCCTTGAGAACCCTTCTAGCTTGAGAGGCTTGTGGTAGTCGAGCGGGAGGTGGAGGGGGAGAAGGAAGTCCATCTCTATCTCCCATGGCTTGATGAATGATTCCTTGAGCGTTCGAGGTAGTTCCTTTGTCTTTGGTTGTCTTACTCCTTGTAGGGTAGGGGTTAACGAATTCTCTTATCGGTTGATTCAAATCTCTATCCACAATTTGAGTGAGCTTCTTTTTCTTAGGTGGAATAAAAGAAATGAACCTACAAGGGGAAAACAAATAAAACAACTGAGAATATTGCAATAAACTCAAGAATCACAAGTTGCAAAACAAATAAAGAAAAACATGGAATAGTCGGAGTTCTAAATGATTTTTCCTAGGGACAATCTAGCCATTGCTCCCCGGCAACAACGCCATTTTGACGTGTAGATTTTCGCATGTGTCAAAAGAATTTATAAGTTGACCGGTAAGACCGGTGTCAAACCCAAGGGAGCAATTGGATTATACGCTAGGGAAATCAAGTTTTCTATCTCGGCTATTCCTTCGGATCAATTATGAGGTGATTATCAAAGAAGAAACAAGTAATGAAATGTTTTCAAGGGGGTTTCAATTCAAGTAAAGAGAGTTTTAAGGGGTTACTCCCCTCCTTAGCAATTTCCCAACGATCATGTACACAAGAGTTAATTTATCTTTAGGGGTTGATTGGTTCAAACCTAGCTTGGGCTAGGGTAGACTAACTATCGTGTGATCTATCCTAGTGAAGCCATCTCAATTAGAACCTCACTTTGTCAAGATATTGATTCACCCTATAGCACTATTATCCTTGGAACATCTTCCTAAGGTAATAAATGCTATAGGCATTAAGCTTTAGTTAACCACATACCCATACATTTACTCTCATAAACACTAGGTATCTTCATTTCACATTATCCAAATCATCACTAAGCTCTTTGAACACTTAGATCAAGATTCTAAGGTAAACATGTCACTTAGGCATTTCATCAAACACTTAGCAACATATCATGAATAGAACACCTAGTGAAAATGAAATCAACTCCATAGATTGCAAATAGAATGTGTATACATGATCATTGAGTACCAAGGAGGGTTGTAAATCCCTCAAAACACAAGGAGACTACTCACACATCATGTAAGACAACATGATGTGAATAGGGTTTAATGACAACACAAAGAGAATAGAAGAGGAATAGAAATAGGATGATTAGTCCTAGAATCTCCCTTTGATCTTCACTCCTCCTTGGTTGGATGATGATGGATGACCTTGATTTGATCTCTTTTCCTTGTCTTTTTCCCCCAAGATGACAAATCCCTAGGTCAAAATTGCCTCTTTCTATTTATAGGCTCGGCAGAAATTTTGCACTGTAGCAGGTCCACTCGGGCGGGTGGACAGGGCCTTCGGATCTCACCCGGTCGAGTGGAGCATGGAGAAATTAGTCGGTTCTTAGATGCTTGTCCACCCGGTCGGGTGGTCAGTTGACCCAACCGGCTCGAATGATGCTTGATGGATGCCTTCCGAGATCTCTTGCCACCCGGTCTGGTGCCGGTTGGGCTCCAACTCAGACCACTTTCTGCTTCAATTCTTCAATTTTTCCCGAGTTTTTGTATTTTGGCTTTGACACTGAGATATCTTATTTTGTCCCTGAAATGTACAAAAGGAGATCAAATGACATCGAATTATCATCGGAAACGAACTAAAGCTATAGTGAAAATGGGTACTAGCAAGTCGAAAACTCGACTTATCAATCCCGTGCTATGTACCCAACTCTCATGTGATCAATTAACGTTTTTACTTATGCGATTTGAATATTCAATTTCATCATGCTTAATTTTATCATTCCTGTAAGTATTTACATTGATGGGATGTTTGCATACTAGAACGTATTTAGGTTAATTACCGAAAGATGGATGGGTCCTTGGTATTAATCGGATAACATGAAATTGATGTTAGGTCATGTTGCTACAATGGTAGTACATGAATTAATAGGAAAAACCTTTACTTTAACAATCGAGATCGTTGATAATTCATGGATGGGCGGCGTTCAACGATTGAGATTAATCTAGACAATGATCCGTGGATGTGCGGCTTGTCTAGTGTTATTTCGGTTTAATTCCATATTCGATAACATGAATAAATTACGTAACATGATTGCATGATTAGTGGGGTTAGCACGGGTGATGTATGGATTCTGGAATTCTTTCTCTGATAAGTACAAACCTTTTATTTTTTGTTATTTAATTTCTGCGATTTTTGTGACAACAAAACCATTTTACAAAATTTAATCGGAATAGCTAAATAGGTCACACTATTTGCTAGTACTCACACACCTGTTCCTTGGATCGACCCTTGGCTTACCAAGGTTTATAAATTTTGTTTGACTGCAATTTGACCCCTAAAACTCATAATTTGACAACTATAAAGGGTTAAAAATACGCTTGTCAATTATTATGCTCAACATGGAATAAACTTGATACGTGTTACCTTTGAGCCGAGATGCAAATAATTTCGGATGAATGGGAGATAGTCCTCTTCAGACCCAAGATCTGCATTCACTGTTTTGAACTCTCACTAAATGGTTATACTTCATTGCTTTTTCTTGCACATGATTCATTCGAGCTTCAAAGTGTTTGAGTTTTTCTTCTCTTTTGTTTTTGTTGGACAACTTTTGTAGTGACTTTCTATGGCCTTTGGCTCTTGATGTAACAGTGGTGTACTTCACTTGATTGCGTGCGAAATTTCACAATCGGGTTGATTTCACTTGAGCTTTGCTCCTTTGTTGTGAATTGCTTGTCCTTTTTCTCCTTTTCTTTTGAGGAAGGTCCAATCATCACCCGTGAGCATATGGAAATACCTCCCCGCTCTTTCTCATCCTCGTCCTTTTTGACGCGAGTCAAGCTGATTGTCGCTCACCTCTTTTCCAGGTTACTTCAGACTAGAGATAGGACGGTCTGTTTTCCCATCCTGCCTTCCTACATAAACACTGCAGGGGCGGAGCCAACTCTGAACCAATAAGTATCGAAGTGCTAGCCTCCACGAAATCCACATAACCATATAACTCGAAGTCTGATCCTTTGAATGCTTTGTCAAGTCTTTCTAGGACGTTTCTATCAACTCCACATCCCTGTTTATCTCAACTCTAAAGGCACGGAATGGGTTAAATTCACATGTAGTCACACAATTCAAATTTCACGAGAGAAACGCATGTAATCATCTGTTTCACATCATCAACATTCAATACTGCATATCCGGAAAATAGAGAGAAATTCCTACTTTCAAAAAATTTAAATTTTAAGGGAAACGTCAAGACACTATGCAGGTGCAAAAATAAACTTGCTAACACAACAGACTTACTCTCCCACCCCACACTTTTGAACAAGCCATGTCCTCACGACACGACTTAAATTCAAGACACAACTATGCAAGCAAACAAACATAAGAAAAAAACAAGAAGAGAGTAAAAAGTGAACAGGCACTCCCCTCGTTTCGTCGTGTGATGTGAAGAATTCTGGTTAAATGAGTCGGTCAACGCTGGTCAACGGTCCACCGTATCCTATGTAAAGTGAACATGCACTCCACTCATGCAGAGGTTTTTGTTCCAGTTTTGGCGCCTGCACAGTAGAAGGCAAAAACATGTTAGATTTAAACAAACGAACCTCATTAACTTCATACCTGGGTGTGAGTGGTCGTGCGAGCTCGAGTGGGTCTGCTCTTCTCTCCGGTGTCACCTCCTGGACCAGATCATCCAGTGTATCTAGAGCATGCACCGCTGCAAATTTTGGAGGGTGCTTCATGGCCTGAAGAATGTCAAAGCGAATTACTACGCCCTCCACCTCCATAGAAAGAGTGCCGCTATCGCAGTCGATGTTCATCTCAGACGTCTTTAAGAATGGGCAACCTAGTAGAATAGGCGCATGATATGTGGGATCGCTGTTGTCCATCTTCAACACATAGAAATCAACGGGGAATACTAGTTCCGTCACCTACACAAGTACATCTTTGATTTTTCCCTCTGGTTGCTTACATGATCTATCTGCCAGCTGTATGGTTAGTCCTGCAGGTTCTAAAGGACCAATACGAAGATAAGAATATATAGAGTAAGACAGAACATTAATAGAAGCACCAAGATTGAGCATGCAGTTCTCAATTCGAAGGTTACCGATAGTGCAGGGGATGGTGTAGGTACCTGGATCACCACATTTAGGAGGTACCTTGCGCTGAATGACAGCAGAGACATTCTTACTCAGCAATTCCTGGTCGTCCCGAGTGGATCGCCTTTGGTTAGTGCATAACTCCTTTAAGAACTTTACATATCGTGGAATTTGCTTGATCGCCTCGAGGAGTGGGATGTTGATCTCCACCTTGCTAAATAGCTCCCACACATCCTTATCGATCATATGCTTCCTTGGAGCCTTGACCTGTATGGGAATTGGAAGTGGAAGATCGTGTTTTGAGTTTGCCTCTGTGTCGACCGTGTTTGGCCTAAACATTACAGCCGCGTCTGGTGTGGATATTACTGCCGCATCTAGTTCAGACATTAGCGTCGAGCTAATGTCTATTTCAGGTGCGGTGGGCACTGATGCTGGCTCCTTTTCACTATTCTTCAACTCCTTCCCGCTCCTGAGCATTACTGCATTGACATTTCCTTTTGGGTTTGGAATGGTTTGCGACGGTAGCCTTCCCGGATCATTCTTTAGCTTAGAAACTGTAGTGGCTATCTGGGACATTTGCTTAGATAGCTCGGAAATTGCTCCATCGGTCTTAGCCTGATTCTGCTGTACTGTGGTGGCTAGCTCTTTCACAATGTCCTCCAGAGATTTGCTCGAGTTCTGATTACTAGGGCCCGTCTGATTGTAGTTCTGACCGCGCTGCTGGTACTGATTTTGAGTGTTGTAGCTTCCCTGCTGCTGAAGGTATGGTGGGCGACAGTAATTGTATTGTTGAGTCTGTTGATGGACAACCTGCTGAGCTGGCTCCCTTTGAGCATTATTATCAATCTTCCAGCTCTACCCATTGGCAGCTTGCCCATACTATCTCCCAGGTGCACGGTTGTTATAATTTTGGAATCCATTCAGCGCATTGACATCGCCCTGTTCGTCCTCTACTACTGTTGGGCAAGCATCTGTCTTGTGGTCTGTTGCGCACTTGCGCCACAAAACTCACATGGCCTCACCTGCACTACATGATTCATCACCAACTTTTGCATCATTTCTTTCATCTGCTTCAGCTCTTCGGCCATTGAATTCGCTGGGGTTTCGGCCTTCAAAACATTTCTGGTTCTGTTGAATTCTTCCTGTCGATTGGTTTCCTCTCCGAACCTTGCGTTCTCGGCTACCTCTGCAATCATCTTTCTCACTCCGGCTAGGGATAAGTTTAAGATTGTCCCTCCAGCGGAGGCGTCAAGCAACATCCTGTCAAGTGGCCTCAACCCATCAAGCATGAACTCTATAATCAGCTTCTCTGGCACTCCAAGGTTGCAGCAGCTCTGTTCTAGGGTGTTGAATTTCTCCAGATATTCTTACATTGTCTCGTTCGGCCCCTGTCTGAGATCTTGCAGCTGCCTACGGACCTGCCCTGCCTTGGCTGCTGGGTAGTATTTGTCAAGAAATTTTTTCTGCATCTGGTCCCAAGTCTTAATGCTACCTGAAGGGAGAGATAAGGACCAAGCGTGAGCTGCATCAGGTAAAGAAAAATGAAAAGCCTTGAGTTTAAAATTCTCCACTGTGGCTCCATAGGGTCGGAGAGACTGGCAAATTCCATATAGGCTCTGAAGATGCTTGGTGGCTGACTCTCCTTGCCGACCTGAAAACTTTGGAAGATAATGCACCACTGCAGTATTGACCATGATTTTCTGCATGTTTGGCCCCTCATGGATGCACCAAGGAATATTCTAAAAATTAGGGGCAGACAGCTCCCTCATGGTCGGATCGTAATAAGATTCTTCTTCATATTCTGGCTCCACGTGGATTGGCGGCTGTGGCGGTTGCGATGGTGGATGCGGCTGCCTTGCACCAGCGCCATTTTGTGCAACAGGCACCCTCTGATTCAGCTGTTGAGCTTGCCTGACTGCACGGTTGTGAGCATGGACGAGCTGCTCCGGATCATCATAGAATGGAGGTATGACCTCGTTTTCATTAACTGGGGCGATCTCATTGTTGTTGACATTATCACCAGTCTGACTACCTACGCGAGACATCGTGAAACAAGTAGCAAAGCACACAAAAAATAACTAAATAAAATAAAATAAAAATAGAAAAAAAAATGAAACAACTTCACCGAAGCGCAACTCCCCAGCAACGGCAGAAAAATTCGCGCGTCCAATTGGGCTTTTGTAGGAAAGCTTTTCTTCTCTTTTGTCCAATCGGACGTTTGAGTTTTTCTTCTCTTTTGTTTTTGTTGGACAGCTTTTGTAGTGACTTTCTATGGCCTTTGGCTCTTGATGTAACAGTGGTGTACTTCACTTGATTGCGTGCGGAATTTCACAATCGGGCTGATTTCACTTGAGCTTTGCTCCTTTGTTGTGAATTGCTTGTCCTTTTTCTCCTTTTCTTTTGAGGAAGGTCCAATCATCGCCCGCGAGCATATGAAAATACCTCCCCGATCTTTCTCGTCCTCGTCCTTTTTGATGCGAGTCAAGCTGAGGGTCGCTCACCTCTTTTCCAGGTTACTTCGGATTAGAGATAGGATGGTCTATTTTCCCATCTCGCCTTCCTACATAAACGCTGCAGAGGCGGAGCCAACTCTGAACCAATAAGTCTCGAAGTGCTAGCCTCCACGAAATCCACATAACCATATAACTCGAAGTCCGGTCCTTTGAATGCTTTGTCAAGTCTTTCTAGGACGTTTCTATCAACTCCACATCCCTGTTTATCTCAACTCTAAAGGCACGGAATGGGTTAAATTCACATGTAGTCACACAATTCAAATATCACGAGATAAACTCATGTAATCGGCTCATCTGTTTCACATCATCAATATTCAATACTGCATATCCGGGAAATAGAGAGAAATTCATACTTTCAAAAAAATTTAATTTCAAGGGAAACGTGCAGACACTATGCAGGTGCAAAAATAAACGTGCTGACACAACAGACTGACTCTCTCACCCCACACTTTTGAACAAGCCGTGTCCTCACGGCACGACTTAAATTCAAGACACAACTATGCAAGCAAACAAACATAGGAAAAAAAACAAGAAGAGAGTAAAAAGTGAACATGCACTCCCCTCGTTTTGTCGTGTGATGGGAAGAATTTTGGTCAAACGAGCCAGTCAACGCTGGTCAACGGTCCACCGCATCCTATGTAGATGTTACATGCCGCGTCCGGTAGAGACGTTAACCTAATGTTAACACCGAACACGATCAGCTAACGTTGAGAGCGAACGCGATCCGCACTGAGCTACATCTGTTTCCTACATGAAAAAACATCTCTTTTCCCAAAAGACACTGTGAAGAATGTGACTCAAGACTCAAATAAACATAAAATGAAATAAAAATGAGAAAAACAAAATTTTTGCCAGGCTGCCTCCCTGCGAGCACCTTTGTTTTACGCCATTGGCTCAACGATACCTCTTTAGGGATCACAAGTTAGGATCCCATGGGCGTGTGAGGTCAAACTTTGCCTCACCAATTCCTTTATTCTGCTCATAGCCCTCGTGGGATGGAGCTCTGGTGTCTACTCTCCATTGGTTGGGCGGATTCGTTTTCACATCCTCCCAAGATGGCGAGGACACCTTGATCATAGTTGCTGATCTAGCTACACAACTGGTCTCATCTGGCGGGTCTGGAAGTAAGGCACCAAGGTACGATGTGTTCACTATGTCCGGTGGCTTCTTTGTGCATGAACGGTGACGCGCGTAGTCTGATGCGTCAAATTTAATAATTATAATTCTCCTGCTAAAGCTAGTGTAGCGGCAAGCAGGGTCGAACCCAAGAGAGCTGGTTTGTGAAGTTGTAACTGTAAATAAATAAGGAGGGGTTTTTGTAAGCAAGTATTGTAAAAACACAAGAGAAAAGAATAACGAGGAAGAGAGGAAATTCAGTCTAGGATTTCTATTGTGACACGTTTATCATAGATATCTAATGATCAATTTTATATTTCAAAGTGTGGTTGTTCCGACAAAGGTAACAACCCAAGTATCCCGACAAAGGTGATACGCCACAACCTAACCCGACAAAGGTGTTAGACTTCTAGTTCTTTCCTAAATTAAACGATCTGACAAAGGTATTATTTAACCTAGGTGTTACTATCTACCTTCACGACAAAGTATCCAGTAAATATTAACGGTAAGAATTAGTTGATCGACTAAGCTTTGCGACAAAGCATCCACTTAGCCTAGCAATTTAATTCATAAGAATGAGCGCAAGAACTAGTGAAATATAAAATATCATTAAGAACAAAAATCTCAAAACATATTCACAACATACGAAACCCTAAACCGAAAGAGAAATTTAGCTACTCATTGTCAGGGAAACAATAAACAAATATTTTTGGGTGAAAGTAAGTAGAAATTCTTCTCTTCGTCGAAAGCTTCGGGTTTGTCTTCTCCAGAGCTGTCTCAGTCTTTGTTATGTGTTGAGATACTGAAAACCCTAACCCAAACTTCTTATTTATAATAAACTGGGTTTCCAAATCAATTTTTGGGCTAGAATTATCAAATCTCGGTTTGCTGACATCATCAAACGCGTTGCTGACATCAGCATATCGTAGCTGGCTGATAATTTGTAAATATAGCTAAAATATTCGAATAAGAATCCAAACACTTATGCTAAGTCACGGTAATCAAAACATTTGTAATGACTCGGGTGAACCGAGGTCGAACCCAAAAGATAGGTGATTAAACTAATAGTGCTAACAATGTGATTAGAATGTCTAAGGTTGGGGGGAATTTTCAATCCAAAAGAGAGGTTTGAAATACTAAAAATGGTGAACAATCAATTAAAAGATGACTAGGGATCTATTTTTCCACCTAAACAATTATTGTGATGGTAAAATAGGACACTAATTGATGAAATCACATGCACATGCTTAGAATCTAGCCATGCAACATTAATGCTAAGTTCAACTCACGCTCCAACTTAGTATAAAGAGGTTGCATCTCGCATAATGCCTCACACTCACGCTCTATTGGCACTATAGAGTATGAGTATCTAGCCTCACACTCATGCTCTATTGACTAGATAATCATACTCTTGTTAGGTTCAAGCCATTCTCATTAGGTTAAAAGTGTCATCCAACTAACACCAAATCCTAATTCTTCTTCATTTAGTTCATTTGAAATCATGCTTTTCAACGCAAGTTACATCAAACATGAGATCAAGCAAAGTTCCCAGTGAGGACATGTCACAAACACCTTGTGGGCAACTCTAAACATTAAGTTCAAATGAAGAAGAATCATGTGCAAATCATTCATCAATAGCAACCATAGTATTTACAATGTCACAAACATGTCTAGGGGATTCATAGATCCCCAACCAAGGTCACTACTCACTCATGGTGAGTTTACAAGCAAAATCAACAATAAAAGTGCAAAAACCCATATGGAAAAGTGAGTTTAGAAATCTAGAACCAATATGGAGATCCAATAACACTAGATGATCCGATCTTCGTGTTGTTGATGACTCCAAAATCTTCTACTTCTTTTCCAAGAAAAAATGCTCCAAATACCCAGAAAAGATGCCTTAAAAATCCCCTAAAAATCCCCCTTTGTTCAGAAACCCTAAGTTTCTATTTATAGCCCAGCAGTAAAAATCCTGTCTTGACGACTCAACCGGGCGGCTCAACTGGATGAAGGATTTTCAGCCGGCCGGTTCGAGCAGGGGAAAGCTTCCTTGGACTTTCTGAGCATTTGAACTGGGTGGTTCAATCCGTGGAGGGATTTCAGCCCGCCGGTTCAAGCAGGGGAGGCTTGAGCTGGCACTCTCTGAGCATTTGAACCGAGCGGTTCAATTTGTGACCGAAGTTCAGCCGGCCGGTTCAATACCCCAGAGAGTTCAATTCTTCTGGTCTTAACTTCAACCGGGCGGCTCGCTCCAAGGCCAATAGCTCAGCCGGCTGGTTGAATCTCCTCCTTGGGCACTTTTTGCTCCAAAAGCTCGGTTTTGCTCTAAAATCACTACCTACTTGTGTTCTCAGCTTAAACTCTATAATTTGCCTGAAATGAACCACAATGCATCAAATAGCAAGTGAAATCGTAATAGAACAATCGAAACAATAAGCATAGAGGTCGCCTAAAATTCAGTGCTATCAAATCACCCCACACTTAACGTTTGATCGTCCCGAACAAACTAACCATAGAAATCAACAACAATAATGCATTTTGCTCACTCATGATTGGTTCGAAGAAATCTCCATACGGTTACGCAAACTAATTAAAAACACTAAGGAACGGACCTTTCTTCTAACTAACCACTTTCGTAGGTAACACGAGTGCATTTAGCGAATGCACCAAGCCTTTAAACCCCTAGGCTACCCTAGTGGACGAGTTATAGTCTCGTGAGAGTTTTCAGAACCGGGAATACTCACAAATCCCACATGCATTTAGCCCATAAGAGTGAAAAACAAGAGTGTTTAACAATTAAGGCATGGATTTCTCAAAACTTACTTCACATCCCAAGCTAGAAGTTGGGAAAGCCAAAAACATCGCAGTGGAAGAACGGAGCCAAAAGAGGGCCGTGAACAGTGTTTTTTCGGCTCGTGAACAGTAACTCCGCGTGAACAGTAATTCCGGCGTGAATAGTAAATCCGGCGTGAATAGTAAATCCGGCGTGAACAGTGATTTTCGGGCCGTGAACAGTAACTTCGGGGAAAAATCCAAATTTTATGCTGAGTCCATTCGCACATCCAAAGTCCAGCAGCCGGCCCAATTTGCATGCGATGCTAGGGTTTCGTAGCTTTATCACCAAGTTAGGGTTTCTCAAACCCTATAAATACAAGAGATCCCGCAGTCTTCAAATCATCAGAAAATCAGAGAGAAATCTCATCACACAGTTCTCATTCGACTCCTCTCCTCTGCCCGCCACCATTGTTGCGCCGCCCTTGCTCGCCAGTCCATCCGCTCATTCAGCCGTGCCTTGCTCTATTGTTTACTCGGTCATCAGTGAAGTTGTTATTTCCCTTTTATTTCCCTGCATTATTTCCTTATGACTATGTGTAACTAAAACCCATATTTGGGTTAGGGTTAAATAATTGTGACTTATGTTTTTGAGATTTGAATCTTAATGCTTGTTTCGTTATTCGATTAAATCTTTTGTGCTCATTATTTGGATTGAATTGTGAGGTTAAGTGGAAGCTTGGAATAGCAAAGCTTAACTGATCAATTCAACTCTCCTATTTGCTATTTGTTGACACTAGAGAGCTATTAACAAGTAGTGCACTAATTCGATATATCTTGGAATGGAGTATTGAATTATTAGGTTTAAAAGAATTAGAAACATGATATTTAGAAATCAATGATAAAACCAAGTCACAATTGAATAATACCCTAACCTGAATATTTCTTTGATTGATAAATCCCTTGCAATTTTCGATTATTACACTAACCTTTACTTTCACATTAGTTTCTTGTTTTTTCTCTATTACAGAACGAAGTAGTAACCATCTAGCTCCCTAGGGTTCGACCCTTACTCACCACTGTACTAACCCACAGCCAAGAGCGAGGAAAAATATAAATTGTTTTTGCACAGGTACGACGACAAGCCTGTTCAAAATGGCGCCGTTGCCGGGGAGCTACGCACGGTGAAATTTGTTCTTCTTTTCTTTTTCGTTTATTATTATTTCTTTCTTATTTCGAAATTTGCTATTCGGTGACTTCTATAATTTAAAAACCCCAACTGTTCGATTTTTGTTTCCAATTTCTTTTGATTTCGTTTTCTAGCTCTCGGAGGGTCCTGTCACCAAGACTTACGAGTCTAAGGAAATTGGGTTTTAAGTGGGACCGCTGTGACCCCTCCAATTTCCTGGGGACCCTTTGTTGCTAGTATGTACTTGCTATTCGGTGCCATGCTAGCTTGCACGTTTTTCTGATTCACTTGCAGATTCGACATGACTTCCTACTACGGAAGTGAGCCGTGGAATTATGGGGAGTACTATCCACCACCCTCCCGACAAGAAGTCCGAGAAATGATCATGCACCTTGAGCAATCCCGGGATGAAACTTTGGATGAGTACTTACGGTACTTTGATTCCCTTGTGATAAGCTGCCCGCACCATGGATTCACAGACTTATTTCTTCTTCAAGTGTTTCTCGCCGGGATGTTACCACATGAGTGGAGTTGGCTCACTGAGGAGGCAGGATGCTCGGTCTATGACATGACCATAAGTGCTATTTGGGACTTGATAGACGATTTGGCCGAGAGATCAAGACCAATACAAGATCAGACCGAGGCACTAGAGGACAAAGAGAAAGAGTTGACAGCTAGCATCCAACTGTTGGCCAACATAGTGGAGCAATCTCGGGCCGAAAACAAGAGAGACTTGGCTGAGTTATCAGGAACATTGTTCGACTTGAATCAGATCGTGTCCGAGTTGATGAGAAAGCAGGAAGAAGATGTCGGTACAAAAACAGAGGAGGACATGGCAGAGGCTCTAATAGAACCTATCTTGGAGCCCATAGAACCGGCAGAAGATGAGGACCAATGGTTGAAGGAAGAAGAGCTCCAGTGGGACTACCCCGAATGTTTGGAAGAAGACATCCCGCTGGCACCTCAGGAAGAGCCGACCGGGCCACTCGAGTCAGACCTCATTATCAAGCTGCCCGAGACATGCTCAGACCTCATTACAGACCTACCCGAGGCAGAACCGGTCAAGGCAACCGAGGAAATCAAGGTCACATCCATTGAAGGTTCTACCTCAGTAAAGGGCGCGGACGCCTCTACAATTTATGCACGGACGTATGAAGAATTACCAGTAAATCAAGGGACGTCCGCGGTGGTTGAACAGGAGACGTCCGCGGGAAGCATTGACTCCGGTAAGGACCCAGGCATTCTCACCCACGATATTGATTCTTATATTTTGCAGACGGGAGATGCCAGTGCTCACAGCCCTCTTACACTCATTCTGGGACAACCGGTCATCTCGGACACAAGGACCAAGAATTATGTTGGAACAAAAAGGTTGTCGCCTATGCTTGCTGGAACGAAATCAAACTACCATGTTGACAGGGGTTCTGACCATCCATACATGAGGAAGAGACCGAGACATGGCACGTTTGGATGGAAACCAGGAAGGAGAAGCACTAGAGCCCGACTCGATGGACCAGTGACTATGATAAAGGTGGCCTCGCCAGCTCGGAAGGATGTGAAGGCAAATCCGCCTGATCATTGGAAGGCAGTGCCGAGTGGACAGCTTGAGGAGCACTATGGACGAACAGAAGGAGAGACAGGGAAGAAGTATGACCTCACACGCCCATGGGACCCTAACTTGTGATCCTACAAGAGGTACTGTCGAGCCAACGACGTTAAACAAAGGCGCTCGCAGGGAGGCAGCCCTGCATGGAATCGGTTTCATTTTGCAGGGATTGGACTTAGTCGGCCAGAAAATCCCCTTGGAGCTACGCATTTTAGCCCCCGGACTTGATCCGAGTTCAGCCGACCACCGTCTACATCCCAGGGGAGTCTCGTTCTACCCTTTTCCTTTCCTTATCTATTTATTGCATGCATTTGTGTGTCTAGATTTGAGTCGTGCCGTGAGGACACGGCTCATTTCAAAAGTGTGGGGTGGGAGAGTCAGTTATGAGTCAGTTATCGAGTCAGCATGCCCACCATACAGAGTCAGCACGTTTCGAGGCATTTTTAAAATTTTTGTACATGATACTTCACTATTTCCTAGACTTGCAGTATTGGATAGTGATTGGGTGAAATAGATATAGCCGATTTTACATGCATGTCTTTGGTGAAAATTGATTTGTGCGACTAACATGTGATCTTAAAATTTTGCGTGCCTTTGTTAGTCGAGATAAACAGGGATGTGGAGTTGATAGCAATGCCCTAGAGAGACTTGTCAGATCGTTCAAAGGCCGAACTCAGGATATGTGGTTATGTGGAGTTCGTGGAGGCTAGCACTTCGAGGCAACATAGTACGAGTCTGCTCCGCCACTGCGGTACCCTTTGCGGTTGGTCGGGACGGGAATACTTCACACCGTCCAAGCTCTAGTCCAAGTAGCCGGGAAAATAGGCAAGCGACCCTTGACTTGACCCGTGTCAAAAGGTCGAGGATGAGTGAGAGCAGGAAGGTTTCTAATCCAAGTAACCGGGAAAATAGACGAGCGACCCTCGGCTTGACTCGCGTCAAAAGGAGAAGGAACCACGGTTCGAGCAAATCACAATCCGCACTTCAAGGCAACAAATCCACCACCATTGTGATAGTCCACACGTTTCTCATGTGAAAGCATCATTGAAATCCCAAATCAGATGACACTATAGCTGGCCGAAAAGCACTCAACACTTTGAAGCTCGAATCAATCACGTGCAAGAAAAAGCGGCAAAGCATAACCATATAGCAGCGAGTTCGAGTCCGAGAATGAGGGTTCATGGGTCTAAAAAGGGCTATCTCCCGATACATCCGAATGGGTTTGCATCTCGACTCAAAGGTAACACGTATCATTAACCCCATGTTTTTCGCACGATGATATTAGTAGCAAGCATGCATAACTGGCGAGATCTATAGTAGCTTAATTCATGTCCATGTAGCTCATCTAGGATGACCGAAGCATTGTGATGTTTACATTAATCGTTCCTCTTATGACCTAGTTCTTGTTCGGGACGAACAAGTTTAAGTGTGGGGTGGTTTGATGAGCCGTATTTATACGACTCATAGAGTCATTAATTCCCACCATTTCATTCACTTTATTATGCGAACAGTTACTTTTTAGTGTTGTTTCGTATTTCAGGTGATTTGGAAGCTCTAGGAGGAATCGTGCTTAAAAGACGGCTTTTGAAGCCAAAAACATCGCAGTGGAAGAACGGAGCCAAAAGAGGGCCGTGAACAGTGTTTTTCGGCTCGTGAACAGTACTCAGCGTGAACAGTAACTCCGCGTGAACAGTAATTCCGGCGTGAATAGTAAATCCGGCGTGAATAGTAAATCCGGCGTGAACAGTGATTTTCGGGCCGTGAACAGTAACTTCGGGGAAAAATCCAAATTTTATGCTGAGTCCATTCGCACGTCCAAAGTCCAGCAGCCGGCCCAATTTGCATGCGATGCTAGGGTTTCGTAGCTTTATCACCAAGTTAGGGTTTCTCAAACCCTATAAATACAAGAGATCCCGCAGTCTTCAAATCATCAGAAAATCAGAGAGAAATCTCATCACACAGTTCTCATTCGACTCCTCTCCTCTGCCCGCCACCATTGTTGCGCCGCCCTTGCTCGCCAGTCCATCCGCTCATTCAGCCGTGCCTTGCTCTATTGTTTACTCGGTCATCAGTGAAGTTGTTATTTCCCTTTTATTTCCCTGCATTATTTCCTTATGACTATGTGTAACTAAAACCCATATTTGGGTTAGGGTTAAATAATTGTGACTTATGTTTTTGAGATTTGAATCTTAATGCTTGTTTCGTTATTCGATTAAATCTTTTGTGCTCATTATTTGGATTGAATTGTGAGGTTAAGTGGAAGCTTGGAATAGCAAAGCTTAACTGATCAATTCAACTCTCCTATTTGCTATTTGTTGACACTAGAGAGCTATTAACAAGTAGTGCACTAATTCGATATATCTTGGAATGGAGTATTGAATTATTAGGTTTAAAAGAATTAGAAACATGATATTTAGAAATCAATGATAAAACCAAGTCACAATTGAATAATACCCTAACCTGAATATTTCTTTGATTGATAAATCCCTTGCAATTTTCGATTATTACACTAACCTTTACTTTCACATTAGTTTCTTGTTTTTTCTCTATTACAGAACGAAGTAGTAACCATCTAGCTCCCTAGGGTTCGACCCTTACTCACCACTGTACTAACCCACAGCCAAGAGCGAGGAAAAATATAAATTGTTTTTGCACAGGTACGACGACAAGCCTGTTCACACAGCATGCTGCTGCTGCTATGTACTCGACTTCAGCAGTTGACAGTGCCACAGAGTTCTGCTTCTTTGATCCCCAAGATACTAAGCAGGACCCAAGGAACTGAGCCATTCCAGACGTGGACTTTCTGTCAGTTCTATCTCCTGCGAAGTCTGCATCTGTGAAACCTTCAAGCCTTAGGGACTTCACTCGAGGATACCATAAGACCAGCTTCTCGGTACCCTTCAGATACCTCAGTATCCTTTTCACGGCCTTTACATGAGATTCCCTTGGATCTGCTTGAAACCTGGCACATTGACATACACTAAACATTATATCATGTCTAGAAGCAGTCAAATACAGTAAAGAACCTATCATGCCACGATATTTTGTAGCATCTGTCCTTGGAGAGGCATCATCCTTTGTCAGGGACTCATTTGGAGAACTGGGAGTGTTCACATGTTTTGAATCTCCAAGTCCGTACTTCTTCACAACTTCACTCAGGTACTTCTGTTGTGAGATCTCAGTACCGTTCTCCAGTTGTCTAACTTGAATACCAAGAAAGAACGTCAGTTCCCCGACCATACTCATCTCCAACTCACTCTCCATGAGTTTAGTGAAGGACTTCACAAGCTCGTCACTTGTGGATCCGAAGATGATGTCATCGACATACACCTGCACAATGAGTAAGTGCTTATTAGTTCTCAACAAAAATAGAGTCTTATCTACCTTACCTCGCTCATATCCGTGAGCCAGTAGATACTCCGAGAGATGCTCATACCACGCCCTAGGTGCCTGTTTCAATCCATACAGGGCCTTGTCAAGAACGTACACATGATCCGGATGCTCAGGAACTTCAAATCCCGGCGTCTGTTCCACAAATATTTCCTCCTTGAGAAATCCATTCAGGAATGCCGTCTTGACATCCATCTGATGAAGCTTGATTCCAAACTGTACCGAGTACGCTATCAGCAACCTGATAGCCTCTAACCTTGCCACTGGCGCAAAGGTTTCTTCATAGTCGATGCCTTCCTGTTGGCTGTAACCCTTCACAACCAACCTGGCTTTGTTCCCGACTACTTCTCCATAGGAGTTCTTTTTGTTTCTGAGGATCCAGCGGGTGCCAATCACTTTCCGTTTCTCTGGCCTTGGAACAAGTCTCCAAACTTTGTTCCTCTTGAACTGATGCAGCTCGTCTTGCATAGCCTGAATCCAATCTGGGTCTTTTAGTGCCTCTTGAACCGACTTTAGTTCAATCAAGGAAACAAAGGCGTTCATGACAGATTCCCCCTGAACTGCTGCATAGCATATATAGTCATGAAGAGTGACACTCGGCTGCCTGAGTCGGGTACTTCTTCTCAACTCAGTGACCTCCTCAGTTTGTTGGATTTCTTCAGGCGGTTCATCATGAACTTCACCTTCTTCAGGAACTTGTTCATTTACTTCAGCTTGCTGTCCAGGTTCCTCAGCTTCAGGAACTTGACCATTGTCTTGATCAGGTATTTCCTGATTCTCTGGACCATCAGTTTCTTCAACATCCCTCAGACGTATTAGCTCAAAGTCATCACCAACTTCTGCGATATGGACGTCAGGAACCTGTCCAGAGTCAGTTCCCGCAGACTCTTCATCAAATATGACATGGACACTTTCCTCAACCCGCTTGGTTCTTTTGTTGAACACTTTGTATGTCTTACTGTGCATTGAGTATCCTACAAAGATTCCCTCGTCACTTTTCGGATCAAACTTCCCAAGACGGTCCTTCCCATTCACATGGACATAACACCTACATCCAAATACTCGTAAGTTATAAACATTAGGTTTCCTACCTTTCAACAGCTCATACGACGTCTTGTTGAGAAAGGGTCTTAAGTAACATCTGTTGAGGACATGGCATGCAGCGTTCATTGCCTCGGCCCAGAAGTTTCTCGCTATACTGTTTTCAAGTAGCATAGTCCTCGTCATGTCCTCGAGTGTGCGGTTCTTCCTTTCAACTACTCCATTCTGATGTGGAGTCCTTGGTGCTGAGAAGTTGTGATCAATGCCCTGATCCGTGCAGAAATCAACAAATAGACCATTATCGAACTCAGTTCCATGATCTGTTCTTATGCTCTTCAGCTTCTCACCAAATCTGCGCTCAACAAGTTTGACCCACGTCTTGAATGAATCAAAGACTTCATCTTTTGAGCGAATGAAGATGACCCATGTGTACCTTGAATAGTCATCCACAATCACAAATACGTATCGGTTCCCTGCCCGAGACTGCACTCTCATTGGACCGCATAAATCCATATGAATTAACTCAAATACCTTGTGAGTGCTAACCACGTTCTTAGAGTGAAATGAACTTCTTGTTTGCTTACCTTTGGCACACGCACTGCAAACCTGATCAGGTACTTCACTAATCTTAGGCAATCCAATTACCAAGTTCTGATTGTGTAGCCTCTTCAGCAACCTGAAATTCACATGTCCTAACCGACGATGCCACATCTCAGATTCATCTGATCTAGAGGACAAACAGATATTCCTCCGGGTCAAAGGACAGATCCACAAAATATACTCTATTTGCACAATTTCCACGCAGAAGTACTTGACCTGACGACACACACTTAACAAAACATCCATCAGCAGTAAAAACAACCTTGTTTTTACCTCCACGACACAATTGGGAAACACTAAGTAAATTGAACTTCAAACCATTAACAAAACTTACATTATCTACACTAACCTTGTTTGATAGATGTACCTTACCTGAACCGATGACTTTACACTTACTTTCATTTCCAAAAGTGATAGAGCCACCAGAGTGATATCGAAGAGAGGAGAACAGATCCATTTTCCCGGTTATATGTCCTGAGCATGCACTATCAATCAGCCAGGAACCTGCTCCTCTCTCGACCTGCACATAAGCAATCAGGTTTTAGGAACCCAAACAAGCTGAGCCTTTTTGGGTTTAGAAGTTAAGGTAGATAAAGTTTTAGGTTTAGGAACATGAGATTTTGAAACTGCTAGAGAGTGAGAGACATCCTTAACCACTCTGGAACTTGACGGATCATTCACAGCTCTAGGTTTCCCACGACTTTTGGATCCTGAGAATGTACCAGACTCGGAGCTTGAGGTCTCCGACAGTTTCTTGGAAGTGCTCTTCCGTCCTTTACATTTACTCTGACTGTGTCCCTCCTTTCCGCAATGAAAGCAGACTTTTTTCTTTCGGAAGTCTATATCTTTGGACTCAGAAACTTTCTTCTTTTGTTTCTCGAAGTCAATAGGAATTGGACTGTTTCTTCGGTTGAGTTTCTTCCAGATCTGATGACCCTTTTCATAGGTTTTGCCGTCATCCAGATCAACCTTGAGTCTGGGAGTAGAGCTCTGTTGAATTTGTCTATGCACAGGTTTTGCAATAGTTACTTCCCCATATCCAAGACCCGGTCTGGACTTAGGCTTCAGCTTCTCCTTTCCTTTCGAAGAATCAAAGAACTGGTCATCTGAATCAATCTTCCTTTTGCCAGCAACTTTCTCTAGTTTCTGGATCTGAATGGAGTATTGATGGTTTTCCTCGAACATTGATTCCATCTGTTGATCTTAATCCGCAATGATAACATTCAGTTCCTCAACTCTGAGAACTAGTTTCTTGATCATAGCAAGGCAATCCAAACGTGAGTAATAACCATGTTGAGAATCATCAGAACTTACTTCTGTAGATGATTCCTTGAAGGCAGTCTTCCTTGACGAAGAACTTGACGATGAAGTCTCTGAGCTTGAGGAACTTCCCTTCGCCATTAGACACACATTTCTTCTAATGTCTCCCATGTTGTTTTCTTCGTCTGAATCTCCCCAAGCGAACATGGCCTTCTTGCCTTTGTTGTCCTCCTTCTGATTTCTGTCAGTTCGAGACTCGTCATTCTTTAGCTTGTAGCAGTCCTTCCTGTAATGACCCTTCTTCTTGCAGTAAAAACATTCCACGTTTTTCTTTAAGTCATTTCTGCCGCTGGGTTTCCGACCCGAGTACTTGTCGTCTGTGACTCTTAGTGCCTTGGTCATCACATTGAGTTCCTCAGTCCTTGAGGTTTCTTTGCCTTTATTTCTTTGGAAATCCTTCCCTTTGAACTTCTTGTATCTAGAACTTTCACCAACCAATGCGACTTGTCGAGCAGCCTTCTGAGGTTCTCGACGTTCCATTTTGACCTCTTCAATGGTCTTATTACTGTCCAAGGCAGCAACCAGTTCCTCCAAAGATTTCTCCTTTGTGGTCGGAAGAGCGAACAAGGTTCTTGAGAAGTCATCCCATTCTGGACTCAGTCCCTGCATGAATCTGTGGGTGATTTCCCACTTCTTGTATTTCTTTCCGAGGTTGATGAGAGTTGTCAAGCACCCTTGGAATCTGGAGTGATATTTGTGAAGGGGCTCGTTCTTGACTTGTCTCAGGTTGTTAAACTCAGATTGCACTGCCAGAATTCGGTTTCTCTTGACATCTTTCGATCCTTCATAGATGTTCTTGAGTGAATCCTAGATGTCACTCGGATCCTTGTACTGAATGATCTTCTTGAGATCCCCAGGTTCCAGCGCATTGTGGAGAACTCGTAATGCCCTGGCATTCTTCTCAAGTTTCTTGTAGTCTTCCGTGGTATACATGAGTCTCGGCTTGAGTTCTGTCTCACTGCCCTCCATGTAAACATATTGCTGTCCTTGTTCAATAATCTGCCAGACTTCTCCATCATAAGCCATGACATGAGCTTCAAATCTGGGCGCCCAGGTCTCATACTCACCCGGTTTCAGCTTCGGAGGATTTGAGAATGAATCTCCTGACATACCTACAAATCTAACCAGAAAATCTAGAACCTCTCGGCTCTGATACCAATTGATAGGATCGTGGTTAGTAAGTCAGAGACATAAAATTGAAAGTCGAAGACTTAACAAAGATCGGAACTGTTAGGAACGTAGCTTTGCATGCAGATATACTTCTAAACAGAATAAGCAGCGGAATAAGCTTAAATAGCTTTTTATTACTATTTAATACTGTACACTCAGCGGTACAAAACTTGCCTATTAAGTGTAATCTAATCTAGAATTACACAAGCAAAGATCTGACTACTTCCCTGACTATCTCGTCGATGTCTTCGTAGTCGGGTCACCTCCGTGGCTTCCGGCACCGATCAAGAATAGCTTGATCTTACTGAATATCACTTCGCGCAGCTTGCTGGATATTCACTCTTGGAAACACCACTCAGATAGCTCTCTCGTATGTGTGTGGAAGCGACAGCTAATCTGAACAGAACTGTTGTTCTTTTATAGGTCCTCGAGTAACCGCCAGAAAACTGCCACAGATCATGGCTTGGAACTGCCAACCCATGATCTCCTTGATGTGTTGAGGAGGTCGTGTGAATACTCCATGATGTGTTTGACTCCCGTCCTCAACTGCTCCGAGGACTTGGCTTCAACTGCTCCGTTGACTTGACTTCAACTATTCCGTTGACTTGACTTCAACTGTTCCGTTGACTTGACCAATACTCAGGTTCTTGGTTACTCGGAGACTTCCACAAGTACTCGATTCTAGCGATACGTTCTTGAATGCTCCAGTAGGTTCTTGACTAACAGAAACTCAAGTAAACCATTAAACCGGTTTGTCAACATCAAAAACGTGTGAGGCCAATGCCTCAACACGTTGGAAGGAGAAACCACCAGGATCATGGGAACTGGACCCAAGCACATCGTCTCGCAAGAAATCAGGAAGAATCAAGGCAAGAATCAACATAGGAACAGTGGCGAAATACGACCTGAGCCACCCATGGGATCCAAACCAGTGATCTAGGAATGAGGTACTGTCGAGCCAACGACGTTAAACAAAGGCACTGGTCGGGAGGTAACCCGACACTATCTTACTTTCTGTCATTTATTTTCTGTCATTTAGTTTTTTTTTTCCAATAAGTCGCTCTCACCCACTTGGTGCATAGAAGAAATGACTATTCAGGAATCGAACTTGGGTGCAACATTAAGCTAGCCGGGCCTGCGCTGAGAGTTCAAGGCCCCAGCCGAACTCCCTCAATTATCCAGCCTCATGCCATGTCGTTCACTCGACACTTTAAAGGGAGTTCTGTTCTTCCCTTTTCCTTAATGTCATTCCCTTCTCATAATTGTTTGCTTGCATGGCTTTTGAACTAAGTCTTGCTGAAAGGCATGCCTTCGTTCAAAAGTGTGGGGTGAGAACCACCTGTGTACATAACATGTTTTTCTTTTCCTTTTTCTTTAAAATTATCTTTTTGAAAATATGAACTTAAGAATGTGAAAAAGATAGATCATAATTCATGCATTTACCTTGTGAAAATTCAACTGTCTAAAAACTTAGAACGTAACTTCTCATTTGTCCCTTTGTGCTGAGATAAACTAGGGATGTGGAGTTGACATAAACTGCCTTAGAGAGGCTTGGCAAGCAATCGAAGGATCGAATCAAACTATATGGTTTTCGAAGTCAGTGGAGGCTGCACTTCGGGTTTCAGTGAAGATTGAAGTCATCTCCGCCATGCAGTGTTTATGCAAAAAGAAAAAAAGGCGAGGACGGGAATCAGACCGTCCTCTCTCTAGTCAAAGTAGCCGAGAAAATAGATGAGCGACCCTCATTTTGACCCGCGCGAAACGGCAAGGATGAGAGGAGCGGGGAGGTATTTCCGTAGGCTTGCGGGCGATGATTGGACCTCCCAAAAAGGCTTGAGAAAATGGACTAGCAAGTCTTAAAGACGCAAAAAGCTCAAAGAAGTAAATCAAGAGGCCAAATGCCCAAAATTGTGAAGGTTTTAACCGAACAAAAGTGAAGTACTCAAAGAGTCAAATCAAAGGCCAAAGGCCGATTCACTACAAAAGCTGTCCCTCGCCAAAAGAAAATCAAAGTACTCAAACCATTGAAACCCGAACCGAATCACGTGCTAGAGAAAGCTACAAGGAAACCATATAGTGCGAGACGGTCCCGAGGATGCAGTCCAGGAGCCTAAAAAGGGCTATCTCCCGAAACATCCAGAATAATTTGCATCTCAGCACGAAGGTACACGTATCAAGTTTCTTCTATTTATTTACACAGTTCAATTTGGTAATAAGTAAGCAATGCATGAATTAGGATAAATCGAGTCCCACAGCCTAACTTTCATATTTTAAAACCAAACTTAATGTGCCGCCCTTTAATAGCATTGTTCGGGACGAACAACTAAAAGTGTGGGGTGATCTGATGGACCATAATTATACGAATCAAAAACACAGTAAAACCCACTAAATTAGACTGTTGGTCTATTTAACTTTTGCTTGTTAGTTCCGGTATATTTCTACAGAGTATTTTGGACTCTAGAGAGAAAACAAGCTAAGGAGAGGATTTTACGCTGAAAAGATATTACGAGTCAGTCCAAGGTCACGATCAGACACCGAATGCAGAAATCTCAAGATCCTGACATCGAATTGCTCAAAACAAATCCAACCGAGGAACAACCAAAGTCAGACCGGAGTGAAATTGGACTGATAGTTTTGTGAAAACATCACAAAACTCACACAAACCACTCCCCTTGTGCCACATGGGGGGCGGCTCCTCCTCGTCCTCCCAAAGCCGCCGGCGGCTTTCCAAGCTTCCATGGGAGCTTGCCATGTGGAGCTCCTCTCCTCCACATCCATCTCCTCCTCTCCCATCTTGCCAAGTGTTGGCTCCTCATGGCTCATCCAAGGCTATAAATATGAGCTCTCCCCTCCTCATTTGTATCATCCAAAAATCATCATACACTTCTCTCTCTAAAAGTTTGGTACTTTGTAAGTTTGGTTTTTGAAATAATACTCCTGTTGGTTCTTGAGTATTATAACAGTTTGAAATAATACTCCTGTTGGTTCTTGAGTATTATAACAGTTTTAGAGAATACTCCTGTTGGTTCTTGAGTATTCAGTAGGATTGGAAATACTCCTGTTGGTTCTTGAGTATTCCACCCCCTCTCTTCTTACTGTCTTTCAAAAACCCCCGAGTATTTAGCTATGGTATCCACCTCTATGGATATTCGTAGCTAAACTCTTTATTCGGTGAAGGGGCGTACTTGTATTATAAAATGTTTTAGACTATTTTAGTGTTTTTTCTCTGTATTCAAAACTTGTTCTATGTGCCATATATTAGATCAGAATTTCTAAGGTTGAGTGGATGCTTGAAATGGCAAAGCTCTTCCGTGGAAGTTCGTGAACATACTCGGGTAAGTGGATGCTTGAAATGGCAAAGCTTATCTGAGGAGTTCGATCTCTCTCAAACACCATTTGGATAAATCGGAAAAGACAATCCAAATGGATGCCTATAGGCTAGTATACCTTGAAATGGGGTGCTAGTCCGAGTAGAACAAGGGCTCTACGTTTTTTTGCAAAAGATTAGACGGTGTTGCAAGTCGAGTGCTTGAAATGGCCTTGATTCACTTTCGAACACTTTTGCAAAAGACTAGACAGTGTGGCAAATTGAGCGCTTGAAATGGCCTTGATGCACGTTTGAATACTTAGAAGGATTACTAAAATGATAAAATAGGCTATGATGCAATGCCCCCGAAACCGAATGCTTCCCTTGAATTACAAAACCCCCTTATATTTACTTTTCTAGTATAACTGCCTTAATCAACTGCACTCACCTTCCGGAGGACTCGCAAATCACGCATCACCCACTGTAAGTCTTTTGTTTTACTTTTCAGTATTTATTTTTCTGCAATTTACTTTTACGTACTCAAAACCAAAAACAACCAAAAAAGTCACTTAGTCATAACCGCTAAAATCTCAATCAACCTTAAAACACGCTTCCTCGCTGTACAAATCCCTTAAAGAACAACGTATCCCCCTAATTCCCTTGGGTTCGACCCCTACTTACCACTTGCTACCCAGTAGTAAAGTCGCGAGTATCGGACTTCTAAATTTATTCTTGACGTTTGCACACGACGACTGTGCGTCCGTCACATAACGAGGCAGAACCAAGCCTTAAGATGCAAGCTTCCCAACTTTTCCCCTCGATCAATAGGCAAAACGCTGAAAACTATGTGATCAATGAAGAGGCTAGAAGGAGGATGGGAAAAGGGCCTGAGCAGAACGACTCCTCGATGGAGCATGTTTTCGCCATGACTGGACAAGGCAGCCCTAAACACCAGAAAACCCAGTTCAAGAGACTAGTAGTAAAGGGTCCCTCAACTTCTCAGAGATATTGGAAGGAGAAACCACCAGAACCATGGGAACTGGACCCAAGCACATCATCTCACAAGAAATCGGGGAAAGGCAAGGCAAAAATCAACACAGGAACAGTGGCGAAATACGACCTAAGCCACCCATGGGATCCAAACCAGTAATCCAGGAATGAGGTACTGTCGAGCCAACGACGTTAAACAAAGGCACTGGTCGGGAGGTAACCCGACACCTATCTTACTTTCAGCACTTTTATTTTCTGTCATTTAGTTTTTTCCGTAAGTCGCTCTCACCCACTTGGTGCATAGAAGAAATGACTATTCAGGAATCGGACTTGGGTGCAACATTAAGCCAGCTAGGCCTACGCCAAGAGTTCAAGGCCCCAGCTGAACTCCCTCGATTATCCAGCCTCATGCCATGTCGTTCATTCGACACAATAAAGGGAGTTCTATTCTTCCCTTTTCCTTGATGTCATTTCCTTCTCGTACAATATTTGCTTGCATGGCTTTTGAACTAAGTTGTGCTGAAAGGCACGCCTTCGTTCAAAAGTGTGGGGTGAGAACCACCTTTGTATATAAGTAACATGTTTTTCCTTTTTCTTTAATAGTATCTTTTTGAAAATATGAACTTAAGAATGTGAAAAAGATAGATCATAATTCATGCATTAACCTTGTGAAAATTCAACTGTTTAAAAACTTAGAATGTAACTTCTCACTTGTCCCTTTGTGCTGAGATAAACTAGGGATGTGGAGTTGACATAAACTACCCTAGAGAGGCTTGGCAAGCAATCGAAGGACTGAATTTCGCTATATGGTTTTCGAAGTCAGTGGAGGCTGCACTTCGGGTTTCAGTGAAGATTGAAGTCATCTCCGCCATGCAGTGTTTATGCAAAAAGAAAAAAGCCGAGGATGGGAATCAGACCGTCCTATCTATAGTCAAAGTAGCCGAGAAAATAGATGAGCGACCCTCATCTTGACCCGCACGAAACGGCAAGGATGAGAGGAGCGGGGAGGTATTTCCATAGGCTTGCGGGCGATGATTGGACCTCCCAAAAAAAGGCTTGAGAAAATGGACTAGCAAGTAACAAAGAAGCAAAAAGCTCAAAGAAGCAAATCAAGAGGCCAAAGGCCCAAAATTGTGAAGGTTTTAACCAAACAAAAAGTGAAGAACTCAAAGAGTCAAATCAAAGGCCAAAGGCCGATTCACTACAAAAGTTGTCCCTCACCAAAAGAAAATCAAAGATCAAACCATTGAAACCCGAACCGAATCACGTGCTAGAGAAAGCTACAAGGAAACCATATAGTGCGAGACGGTCCCGAGGTTGCAGTCCAGGAGCCTGAAAATGGCTATCTCCCGAAACATCCAAAATAATTTGCATCTCAGCACGGAGGTACAAGTATCAAGTTTCTTCTATTTGTTTACACAGTTCAATTTGGTAATAAGTAAGTAATGCATGAATTAGGATAAATCTAGTCCCACAGTCTAACTTTCATATTTTAAAAGCTTACTTAGTGACGCCCTTTAATAGCATTGTTCGGGACGAACAACTAAAAGTGTGGGGTGATCTGATGGACCATAATTATACGAATCAAAAACACAGTTAAACCCACTAAATTAGACTGTTTGTCTATTTAACTTTTGCTTATTAGTTCCGATATTTATCTACAGGGTATTTTGGAGCTTAGAGAGAATACACGCTAAGGAGAGGATTTTACGCTGAAAATATTTTACGAGTCAGTCCAAGGTCACGATCAGACGCTGAATGAAGAAATCTCAAGATCCTGACGTGGAATCACTCAATACAAATCCAACCGAGGAACAACCAAAGTCAGTCCGGCACCGAAATAGACTGATAGTTTTGTGAAAACATCACAAAACTCACACAAAACTCATCCTTATCCTCCATGACCGGCGGCTTTGGGGAGGAAGTGACCAAAGCCACCAAGCTCTCCTCCATGGTGACCTCCAACCGGCGGCTTTTGGCAAGCCATGGATGGCTTGCCATGTGGTTTCATCTTGGCCCTCCATTCCCCTCTCCTTTGGCTATAAATACATGCCTCCCCTCTCATTTGTAAACATCCTCAAATCCCAAAAATCATACACTTATCTCTCTAAAAGTTTGGTACTTTGTAAGTTTGGTTTTTAATATATAATACTCCTGTTGGTTCTTGAGTATTATAGTTCGGTCTTGAGTACTCCTGTTGGTTCTTTAGTACTCAAGCTTTTCTTTATTCTCGAGTACTCTTGTCGGTTCTTAAAGTACTCACCCCTTTCCCTTACTTACTGTCTTTCAAAAACCGTAAGTACTTAGCTATGGTATCCACCTCTATGGATATTCGTAGCTAAACTCTTCATTTGGTTGAAGGGGTGTACTTGTATCATAAAATGTTTTAGGCCATATTTTAGTGCCTCTTCTTTGTATTCAAAACTTGTTCTATGTGCCATATATTAGGTTAGAACTTCCAAGGTTGAGTGGATGCTTGGAATGGCAAAGCTCTTCTGTGGGGTTCGTAAACATACTCGGATAAGTGGATGCTTGGAATGGCAAAGCTTATCTGAGGCGTTTGACCTCTCTAAAACACCATTTGGTTGGTCGGGAATGACTGGTCAAATGGATGCACACAGGCTAATATACCTTGGAATGAGGTATTAGTCTAAGTAGAACAAGTGCTCTACGACCTTGGAATGGGCTAGACAGTGTGGCAAATCGAGTGCTTGGAATGGCCTTGATACACGTTTGAATACTTAGAAGGAACACTAAAGGTCAATGATAAATAGGCTATGATACAAGGCCCCCGAAACCGAATGCTTTCCTTAGATTAAAACACCACCTGCATTTACTTTCTTAGTATAAACTGCTCTATCAACTACTCACGTTTCGGAAGGCTTACCAATCACGCATCACGCACTGTAAGTCTTCTACTTTTATTTTCAGTAATTTACTTTTCTGTCATTTACTTTTCCGCACTAAAAACCAAAACCAACCAACCAATCACTTACTTTTCCGCACTAAAACCTCAATCAACCTAAAACACGCTCCCTCGCTGTACAAATACCTCAAAGAACGACTATCCTCCTAATTCCCTTGGGTTCGACCCCTACTTACCACTTGCTACCCAGTAGTAAGGTCACGAGTAGCGGAATATAAATTTGCTTTTGCACAGAGAACACCGCACCTTAACGACAGTGCGGTGGGCTCCGTCACCAACTTTAATAAGCACATCCCTAAGAACTCCCCTAGGAATTCTAGAGCTTCTATCGGCTAGTTTCAAAGAAATAGTGGTAGGATGGAGCTCACCCATATCAATTTTCTCAAACAACGAATAGGGAATCTGAAATCTACTTGTGTTAGTCAAGACGAGTTCCAAATGGTGTTCGAACTGCGTCTCGAACACTTGTTGGACAGTTTCAGGTTGTGTTCAAACAGAGGCTGGAACACCTTAGCAGATAGAACATAAACAACACAAAATAGGAGCACACACGATATGATAACCCAGTTCGGCTCCGCCTACTCTGGGGGGTTTCCCACACCCGAAAAAGGGACACAAATCTTATTACGAGTTTAGGGTTACAAGAGGTCTTACTCTTACACAACTCCTCGTTTGTAATGGCCTCACCACTAACACTCCATCTCTCGGATTTGCAATCTCGGTTCGTTGCAACTCCCCTCGATCCCCTATGGGTAGGACGAGACTTCCCTCTCGGCCTAGTCTTGGACTTCTCGGAAGTCCAGTCGTCTTCTCTCAAAGACGTGTCTTTATCATCGTGTGTGTGTGCGCTTGATAGTTCTCCAAGAGCAGTCTGAACAGCACACTGAACAGACTCTTTCTTCACCGGTTGTATATTGATAAGGAATGTTCCTCCGGCCGTTGCTACCCCCAATCTCACGAACTCTCGTGTTTTTCTTTTCACTCGGGAAGTGACGCAGAATGAGGACGCCCTAGCATTGTATTTATATACTTGGACGAAACCCTAATCTGCACAAGATAATCCCATCAAATATTTAGGAGATATTCCTAGTTATTTGATGTATATCTTTTCCAATCGGTTGGAAGAATATTCGAAGGCTTCTTGCCCAAGTCAGCCACGCCGCCTTCAATGTAGATATTCATTCGAATATCTGATGTTCAAATCATTCGCTGGCCGACTTCAAATCGAATCTTCGATCGTCCATATCCAATCTGAATATCTTGTCAAATATTTCGTAGATGCTCCTAAATATTTGATAGATATTCAATCTCCTCCATATCCAATCTTTGGAGATTACTTCCACGCCAAGCCATCCGATATTCTCTCATCCAATCTGCATATATTTGATCGCCTATCAGATCTTCGGTGATGACTTATCGATTGGCTCCAATCAAATAATCTCGTCGATATCTTCTGGATATTCGAATCTTCATTCCAATCTTCGTGAGATATCTTCCACAGTAAGTTAGTCAGCCAATCTTCAATTCTGGTGAGGAGATATTAGAATGACATCTCGAATATATGTTTCTTCGCTGACCGACTTCAACCGAAAAGATCCTCTATCTTCAGAACCTTCTGGATTCAGATCATGCGTCTGCTGTACGCTGTCCTTCTGTTCCAGTCCGTGGTTGAACTCTAGCTCGAACTGTCTAAAGCCTTTTTGCCAAATCCATGCCATCCATGGGAACATCAGAATCAAAGAAATGCTAGCTCCTAAATCACACAATGCTCTATCAATTTCAATTTTTCCTAAAGAGATAGGAATAGAAAACGACCCTTGATCTTGCATCTTTTTAGGCATTCGACTTTGAACAATAGCACTACACTCAATATTCAAGGCTACCATGCTAGATTCTTCAATAACTCTACGATTGGACACAATATCTTTTAAGAACTTTGCATAGGTAGGGTTTCGAGTGATTACCTTATGGAATGGAAGAGTGCCGTACAACTTCTTCAACATCTCCACAAATCGTTGGAAGTGACCATCTAACTTGCTTTTGTTGAGCCTTTGAGGGAAAGGGACCATCGGCACATATTTCCTCATCAAAACCGGTTCTTCCTCCTTTTTCTCCTCTTCCGTAGGAGCTTGAAGTTCAACTTCAGAATTTTCGTTGGCAACTTCCGCTTCTATCTCCTTGTCATTAGGACTTGATTTCCCTTGAGGAGTAGGCAAGACTTTTCCACTCTTTAATGTGATGGCGTTGATATGCTCGGTGGAGTTCACATCCAGTTGAGAAGGGAGCTTCCTAAGTTGCTTCAATTGAGCTACTTGATTCGTAAGCATTTTGTTATGGGCCTCCAATTGCTCCATCTTCTTGTTAGCCTCTTTTTGGTTTTCGAGCATTTGTGCCATCATAGCCATCATTGGATTATCTTGAGTGTTGGAAGAAGCCCTTGTTGATGAGAATTCCCTTGATCATTCATAGGAGATTTGGCTTGATAGGGCCTTTGATAATTCCCTTGAGAATATTGAGAGTTTTGGTTGGAATTCTGCCCTTGATTTAGATTGGAGTTATACCATTGTCTTGGGTAATTCCCTTGATGGTTGCCTTGCCCTTGAGGCTTAGGAGGGAAACCAAAATCATTAGACATTCTCCTTTGAGGAGGCTCATAGTTTCTTGTAATTGGACTAGAATTTTGGGCATAATTTCTTTATTGATTGACATAGTGCGCCTCTTCATATCCATCATCATCATCATCCTCATATCTCCCATCGGGACAAGCTTTTGTAGAATGCCTCGTACTAGAGCATATGAAGCAAGGTTGTTGGATAGGATTCTTCTCTTTTTCATTCCTTGGTTTGGACACCTCCAAAGAATTTACCATGCTTATCATTCCTTCCATTTTCTTGACTAAGTCACCAAATTGGTCTTTGGTCACATAATTCGAATCTTCTCTAGATTTAGCCATTTTCTTGTGATCGACCCCTTGATATCTATCAGAATTTGTAGCGATCTTGTCTATGACTTTAAATCCTTGGCTCGCCGGTAAATCCATGATTGCACCGCCACTAGCCGTGTCCATTTGGCCTTTGGCCTCTTTACTCATGCCTAGATAGAAGTATCTCATAAGATCCGCTCTTCGAAAGTTATGATGAGGCCATTCCCTCAAATAATGCTTGAACCGATCATAGGCTTGATGGAATAGCTCATTATCCCTTTGAGAGAACGTCAATATAAAATCAGTGAATTTCTTTGTCCTTGATGGTGGAAAGAATTTGGAGAGAAAAGCATTTGCTAGCTCGTTCCAAGTCCTAAAGGATCCTGGCTCTTGGTTTCGCAACCATTCCTTTGCATCTCCGTATAGTGAAGACGGAAAGAGCTTTAAGTACACATATTCTACGGGCACATCCCTTGGCTTGTACGTACGGCAATATTCTTAGAAGTTAGCCAAATGGGTAGAAGGATTCCCAACTCCGTGGTATTGATCATGGGTCACCATATGGACTAAGGAGGACTTCACGTCGAAGTCGAATGCATCTTCATCCGGAGGCACAATAGCCGAGCCATTCCCTTCAAGAGTTGATGAGTCGAATTCTCGACTCATTTACATACCCATTTACGAAGAGTTTTGGTCCATTCCCGATGCTATTTCGATGTCATTTGACCATTATCATTGCATTTCAGGCTTGGAGCAACCAACCATTGAGCTCAGGACCTTGACACGAAGAATCAAGGAAAAATCGAAGATTTGAGCAAATTTGGACTGAAAGGTGCTCCAGTCGACCGACTGGCTATTTTCCTTGCGCCAGTCGGTCGAGTAGAAGAAGTTCCAGAATGCTCCTCAAATGCTCCCATCGAGTCGGTCGACTGGCCACCTCCAGTCGGTCGAGTTGGAGAACTTCTCAGATGGACCTCCAGGCGTCTCAATCGAGTCGGCCAACTGAGATCCACGAGTCGGTCGAGTTGCAAGTCACTCCAGGAGGCCTGCCAAACCAGTCCATCGAGTCGGTCGACTGGAATACTCCTTCATCAGCCACATTTTCAGCATCAGTCGACCGACTGGGAAAACCAGCTCCCGCCAGTCGACCGACTGGAGCAATAGTACCGGAAACCCTAACTTGGGCTATAAATAGAAACTTTTGGGGATTTTCAATGAGGACTTTTTTTGGCACGGATTTTGAGGAGACCTGCACTGATTTCAAGGTGGATTGAGTGGAGAAGAAGATCAACATCAAGGATTCTCATACTCTTCAATCTCATATTGGTTTTAGACTCCTAAACTCCATCTCTTTCATTTGTTTTGCTTGTAATCTCACCATGAGTGAGTAGTGACTTTGATTTGGGGATTATGGATCCCCTAGACATGTTGTGACATTGTGAACACTATAGATGCTAATGATGATTGAGTTTGCACATGAATCTTCTTCATTTGAACTTAATGTTTCATGTTGCCCATAAGGTGTTTGTGAAATGTCCTCGATGGGAACTTTGCTTGATCTAATGTTTGATGTAGCTCACTTTGATCAACATGACTTCAATGGACTAAATGAAGAAGCATTAGGACTTTTGAGTTAGTTGGATAATTCATTAACCTAATGAGAATTGCTTGGATTTAATAATAACATGTCTATTTAGCCAATAGAGCGCGAGTGTGAGGCTAGAAATTCATGTTCTATAGTACCAATAGAGTGCGAGTGTGAGGTGCTATGCGAGATGTAACCTCTTGATAATAGGTTGTAGTTGAACCTAGTATTAATGTTGCATGAGCTAAATTCTATACGTGTGCATGTGATTTCATCATTGGTTTATCATTCCATTGTCACAATAATTGTCTTGGTCGTGAAGTAATCCCTAGTCATCTTTTAATTGGAAGTTAACCCTTTTTGCAAGTTTAATCTCACTTTGGATTGAAAAATAGACCCCCCCAAACAATAGACATTCTAATCATATTGTTAGCACCATTAGTTTAATCACCTAACTTTTGGGTTCGACATCGATTCACCCGAGTCAATATAAATGTTTTGATTGACGTGACTTAGCATAAGTTTTTGGATCCCTATTCGAATACTCCCGCTAAATTACAAGAGATCAAATGGCGCCGTTGCCGGGGATAGGTTAATTAACTAGGTGCTACTAGATTGTTTAGTTTGTCTACTTTCCCTCGCTCGACAGTTATTGCTTGTTTTGAGCTTGATTGTGTTAGCTTCTCTTGCCTTTCATTGCTAAGAATCTCTTTTGTTCTCGCAAGCACTTGAATGAACACAAGATTTAAGGGGAAAAAACAAGTAGCTACCGGTTCAACTTCAAATCTCCCAACCGTCAAGAAACCAAGAGGTAGACCTCGCAAGAACCCTCCTCCCCTTGATCCTATTGTTCCTCCGGCTTTCCAAGGCCCAAGACCTCTTCCACCTCCACTCCTAAACCCACTACCTTACTTGCCACCGGGATTTAGAATGGAAGATGAGATAGAGAACCCTCTCGTTCTTCAAAGAAACAACCGAAACTTTAGAATGGAAGAGGATAGGGAAGAAGATCCTCCCACTAGACGGAACAATGTTGATGATCAAAATCCTATACGGAATCCTCCCTTTCCTCAAAGGAATGCTAGAAATTATAGATATGATGACGAGGATGATGAGAGGCCCGTTGGAGATTATATGACCCCTACCCTTGAAGGGAATGGCTCGGCTATTGTGCCCCCGGATGAAGATGCATTTTATTTTGATGTGAAGTCCTCCTTAGTCCATATGGTGACTCATGATCAATACCATGGAGTTGGGAATCCTTCTACCCATTTAGCAAGCTTTCAAGAATATTGCCGCACTTATAAGCCAAGGGATGTACCCGTGGAATATGTCTATCTAAAACTCTTCCCGTCTTCACTATACGGAGATGCGAAGGAATGGTTGCAAAACCAAGAGCCGGGATCCTTTAGGACTTGGAGCGAGCTTGCAAATGCTTTTCTCACCAAATTCTTTCCACCATCAAGGACAAAGAAATTCACTGATTTTATATTGACGTTCTCTCAAAGGGATAATGAGCTATTTCATCAAGCCTATGATCGATTCAAGCATTATTTAAAGGAATGCCCTCACCATAACTTTCGAAGAGCGGATCTTATGAGATATTTCTATCTTGGCATGAGGAAAGAGGCCAAAGGCCAAATGGACACGGCTAGTGGTGGTGCAATCATGGAGTTACCGGCAAACCAAGGATTTAAAGTCATAGAGAAGATTGCCACAAATTCCGATAGATATCAAGGAGTCGATCACAAGAAAATGGCTAAGTCTAGAGAGGATTCGTCGAATTATGTGACTAAAGATCAATTTAGTGATTTGACAAAGAAGATGGAAACCATGATAAGCATGGTAAATGCTTTAGAGGTGTCTAAACCGAAGAATGAAAAAGAGAAGAATCCGGTCCAACAACCGTGTTTCATATGCTCTAGTACGAGGCATTCTACGAAGGCTTGTCCCGATGGGAGACATGAAGATGATGATGACGGGTATGAAGAAGCCCACTATGTAAATCAACAAAGAAATTATGCTCAAAACTCTAATCCCATCACAAGAAATTACGAGCCTCCGCAAAGAAGAATGGCCAATGACTCCAATTTCACTCCTAGGCCTCATGGGCAAAATTCTTATCAAGAGAGTTACCAAAGACAAGGGTATGGCTCTAACCAAAATCAAGGGCAAATTTCTTATTCTACTCAAGGTCAAGGTTCCACCCAAAACTCTCAATATTCTCAAGGAAACTCTCAAAGGCCTTATCAAGCCAAATCTCCTATGAATGATCAAGGGAATTCTCATCATCAAGGGCAAGCTTCTTCCAATCCTCAAGATAATCCTATGGTGGCTATGATGGCACAAATGCTAGAAAGCCAAAAAGAGACCAACAAGAAGATGGAGGAACTAGTGGCCGAAAATAAGAGGCTTGCTAAAGAAAATGCCCATATGAAGCAAATTGGGAAGCTCCCTTCTCAACCGGATGTGAATTCTCTAGAGCATGTTGATGCCATCACGTTGAAAAGTGGAAAGGTTTTGCCAACCCCTCGAGGAAATTCAAATTTTAACTCTAAAGAGGTAGACGAGGAAGTTGCCAATGAAAATGCCGAAGTTGAACTTCAAGCCCCTACCGGAGAAGAGGAAAAAGAGGAAGAGCCGATTTTGATGAGGAAATATGTGCCCGTGATACCTTTCCCTCAAAGGCTAAAAAAGAGCAAGCTAGATGCCCACTTCCAAAGATTTGTGGAGATGTTGAAGAAGTTGTATGTCACGCTTCCATTCCATGAGGTAATCACTCAAAATCCTACCTATGCAAAATTCTTGAAAGATATTGTGTCTGATCGTAGAGTTATTGACGAATCTAGCATGGTAGCATTGAATGTTGAGTGTAGCGCCATTGTGCAAAGTAGAATGCCTAAGAAAATGCAAGATCATGGATCATTTTCTATTCCTATCTCTTTAGGAAAGATTGAAATTGATAGGGCATTGTGTGATTTGGGAGCTAGCATTTCTTTAATTCCCTAATCATTGTTTGAGAAAATTGATGTGGGTGAACTCCATCCTACTACTATTTCATTGAAACTAGCCGATAGAAGTTCTAGAATCCCTAGGGGAGTTCTTAGGGATGTGCCTATTAAAGTTGGTAAAATCTTTATTCCCGTAGACTTCTATGTGCTAGAAATGGATGTTGAGCAAGAAATGCCCGTTATTCTTGGTAGACCTTTTCTTAACACCGTTGAGGCGGTCATTAGATGTGGAGAAGGGTCTATTGAATTGAAAATAAGGGATGAAAAGTTGAAATTTTTTCTGAAAAATGCCATGAAAGCTCCCACTTCATCTTTTGAATGCAATTTGCTTGATATATCTTGTGAAAATCTTGAGCTAACATCTTTTGAAAGTGAAGTCATGGACTTAGATGATTCTAGTATGCTTTTTACCTCACTTATGGATATGGAAGATGAGGAAATGTATGACTTGACTTTGGCCGAAGGAGATAAATCATTTGATGCTTATCAAGGTAAAGAAAACCAAATGCCAAGAGGTAAGGAATTCGAAGGAGAGTTAAAACCTCTACCTTCGAATCTAAGGTATGAGTTTCTTGGGTCTAATTCTACGCATCCGGTTATAGTGGGTGCAACCTTGAATGAGAATGAAACTTCCAAACTTTTGCATGTCTTGAAAAATAATAGAAAAGCTTTGGGGTACTCTATTGATGATCTTAAGGAAATTAGCTCTTCGTTATGCATGCATAGGATAAATGTTGATGAGAATGCAAAACCTTCTAGGGAGTTTTTAAGGAGATTGAACCCTAATCTTAGCGAAGTTGTCTTTAAGGAAATTACTAAGCTAAGAGATGCGGGAATCATTTATTCGGTCCCGGATTCAGAATGGGTAAGCCCCATCCATGTCGTCCCCAAAAAGGGAGGACTTACGGTTGTGCAAAACGATAAGGGAGAGTTGGTCCCTACTAGAACCGTAAATGGATGGAGGATGTGCATTGATTATAGGAAATTGAACAAAGCAACTAAGAAAGATCACTTTCCCATACCTTTTATTGATCAAATGCTTGAAAGACTTGCGGGACATGAATACTTTTGTTTCCTAGATGGTTATAGAGGATTTCATCAAATTCCCATTTTGCCTAATGACCAAGGAAAAACTACATTTATATGTCCTTATGGAACTTTTGCATTTAGACGCATGCCCTTTGGGTTGTGCAATGCACCGGGAACGTTTCAAAGATGCATGATGTCTATTTTTAGTGATTACATTGAGAAATGCATGGAAGTTTTCATGGATGACTTCTCTATTCATGGAACTTCATTTGATGATTGTTTAACGAATCTTTCTCATGTTCTTGCTAGGTGCATTGAAACGGGGTTAGTGCTAAATTGGGAAAAGTGCCATTTTATGGTTCAAGAGGGAATTGTGCTTGGGCATTTGGTGTCTAGTAGAGGTGTGGAAGTTGATAAAGCAAAAGTCAAGTTATTGAGCAACTACCACCACCAAAAGATCAAAAAGGAGTTAGAAGCTTTCTAGGGCATGCCGATTTTTACCGGAGGTTTATTAAGGACTTCTCAAAGATTGCCAAGCCGCTAACTCATCTCCTATGTAATGATGTGCAATTCAAATTTGATGAAGATTGCTTAGAGGCATTTGAAAAGCTCAAGAAAGCTCTTGTATCGGCACCCATAGTGCGACCGCCGAATTGGGATCTTCCATTCGAGCTTATGTGCGACGCAAGTGATTATGCTATTGGAGCCGTTTTGGGACAACGAGTCGATAAGAGACTCCATGTGATCTACTATGTGAGCAAGGTGCTAGATAATGCTCAAATGAATTATACTACCACCGAGAAAGAGTTGCTAGCCGTGGTATATGCCTTTGAAAAATTCAGACCATACCTTGTGGGATCCAAGACAATCGTCTACACAGATCACGCCGGTATTAAGTATTTGATGACGAAGAAAGATACAAAGCCAAGACTTATTTGATGGATCCTTCTTTTGCAAGAGTTTACTATTGAAATCAAAGATAAAAAGGGGGTCGAAAATGTAGTGGCGGACCATCTTTCAAGAGTTGAGCTTCATGATTCAAAACAATTCTCGTCACCTATAGGAGACTCGTTTATCGGAGAATATTTGCTTAGTATAGAAGAGAATGCCCCTTGGTACGCGGACTATGTGAATTATTTGACGTGCAACATTCTCCCGAATGACCTTGATCATAACTAAAAGAGGAAGTTCTTGCACGACGTCTCGAGGTACTTTTGGGATGACCCTTTCTTGTACAAGCTATGCCCAGATGGCATTTATAGAACGTTTGTGCCCGAAGAAAATATGAAAGGAATTATAGCTTGTTGTCATTCATCCTCCTATGGTGGTCATAGTTCCGCTTCCAAGACGACGTCTAAGATTCTTCAATCGGGATTTTATTGGCCCAATGCATTCAAAGATACGTATCAATTCGTCAAGGCTTGTAACGAATGTCAAAGAATGGGCAACATTGCTAGAAGAGATGAAATGCCTCAAAAAGGCATCTTAGAGGTTGAAGTATTCGACGTATGGGGCATAGATTTCATGGGACCTCTACCCTCTTCACAAGGAAATTGCTTTATTCTCGTAGCGGTAGACTACGTGTCTAAATGGGTTGAAGCCATAGCTTCCCCATCTTGTGACGCTAAAGTGGTGATCAAAATGTTCAAGAAAATTATCTTCCCGAGATTTGGAATGCCAAGAGCGGTGATAAGTGACAATGCTTCCCATTTTAAGGAGAGAAGATTCGAATCTATGCTTAAGAAGCACGGGATATTCCATAGATGTTCTACCCCTTATCATCCCCAAGCGAATGGGCAAGTCGAAGTGTCAAACCGAGAAATAAAGAACATTTTGACTAAGACAGTTGGGAAATCCGGGAAGGATTGGGCGTTGAAGCTTGATGATGCCTTGTGGGCATATAGAACCGCCTTCAAGATGCCAATTGGAATGTCTCCATACCGGTTAGTATATGTCAAACCTTGCCATCTCCCGGTACAGCTTGAGTATAAAGCCATGTGGGCTATTAAGGAGCTGAATTTCGACATGAAGGCTACGGGAGAAAAGAGACTCCTTCAACTAAATGAGTTAGATGAAATCAGATTGGACTCCTACAAAAGTTCAAAAATTTATAAGGAGAGAACTCGGAGATGGCATGACAAGCTCATTCTGAAGAAGCATTTCTCGATAGGAGACAAAGTCTTGTTATTCAACTCAAGATACAAGTTATTTCCCGGGAAGTTCAAGTCTAGATGGTTTGGACCATATAGAATTCATAGAGTTTTCGACGATGGCCATCTAGAGCTAGTTGACAATCAAGGGAATTTATTCAAGGCAAATGGGCAGAGAGTCAAAATCTATCATGCTCACCATGGAGACCAAAACATGTTGGAAGCTCCCTCTTGAATGCCTTGTGCTAATGCCGCTAGAGAAGGGATCCCGCTCGGGACTTCTCTTAGTGTGCTTCTCTACGTATCAAGCCTCGGCTCGGTCTTTGCCAAGACGTTAAACTAGGCCCTAACGGGAGGTATCCCGGTTTGTGAGTTGTCCATCTATGCACAATTAATTTCATATATGTGCTTGGCATGTGTCCATTGAACTTTGAATGAGAACATGGTGCTAGATGATTAAAAATGCATGATTTCGTGTGCTTGGTGTGGTTTTATGCTTGCATGAATTATCTTTGTGACGGTGATGTCGTGAGTGTGGAGTCTTTGATCCTAGCTTGCGTTTTTATTGCGAAATATGTTTATGCTAGTGATTTCTTGGTGAAGCATGACTATGTTTGAATTGAATTTGTATGATTATTGTGTGTTGCTATTTCGTTGTGCGGAGTAAAAATCTTAAGTGTGGAGTTGGGGAGTTCGAAAAAGAAGAAAAAAATTCATCGAAGCTGAATTTTGCCCCCAGTCGATCGACTGGGAGAAGACCAAAAGGCCAGTCGGTCGTGTTGGCGACGGTTCAGCGAGACGCTTATTTTCGTCAATCGAGTCGGTCGACTCGCCTCCCAATCGACCGACTGAAATCAACTTATCACAAAACCCCTTTTCCTCTTTTCAAACTCACTTCACCCATCCACCTTCAATCGCCCGACTCCCACCTTCGCCAAACCTCAACCTCCGATTCCAACCTTCACCAATCCTTGCCATCACCTCGCCTTCGTCTCGCCATCACTCCGCCGTCTCCAGTCAGCCCAGCCGCGCTCCACACCGTCCGCATCTCCGATTCAATCGGAAAAGCTACAATCCGGCCGATCTGCTCATTCCGGCATCCCCTCCACCCGCTCAACCGCTCATTCCACTCCAAATCTGCCCGCCAACAAACCCCTTGCATCAATTCCTCTTGTCGAGCCTGATTTAAAAACCCCTCAAATTCCGACCTAAATCGCTCTCCAGTCGACCGACTGGAATTTCCTTACAGCGCCAGTCGGTCGAGTTGATTGAAGTTGCAGTGGCTTCTTGTTCAGTTTTGCTCAGAATCCAATCTTCAGTTTTTCATTCCATTTGCAGCCATGCCTCGTGCCGGTCCTTCGTCTCAATCCACATCAAAGGGGAAAGAGGTTGCCCATGAGCCTACACGAGTTGAGAGCATTATCGAGCAAAGCGAAGACGACGAGGATGACATGAACAGTTTAGAGCTTCGCTAGCAGACTCTAGCTCATCCTCGGAAGAGGAATTGGATGCTACACCGGTTTCCCCCGCACCTCGTCCCAAAAAGAAAAACCAACAACCGAGGAAACCGGCGAAGAAGAGAAGAGTCCCTTTGCCCTCATTGCCTAGTGCTCCAGTGCCACCCATTCTGAGAGTACCCTCTCCTCCAGCTTTTGCACTGTCCTCCAGTGCTATCGTCCCGGTATTGCCGAATGAGGGACCATTGGATGGACCGTTGCCCTTCCCGACTCCTTACCCTTTCTCAGTGCCTCTAGCATTTACCGATGAGACGCACCGGGCCAATCTTGCCACGATCATGAGGAAGAGGAAGACTATCATCCCCACTCTCTACCCTGGCATGGGACTCCTCAGAGGCATTGATAGTGCGGTCACCGATGAGGTACATTCGCGCCTCTCCCATTGTGGTTTGAGCTTTTTATTGAATGATGATCCTGGATGCTATGAGAGGGTAGTGAAGGAGTTTATTAGCTCGTTTGATTGGATCAGAGAGGTGGGGGAGGAAGGAAGGGAGTATTATTGGAAGTTTGTGTTGGGTGGACAGAATTTTGCGATTAAGGAGAGTGTGATCAGTGAATGGTTGGGATTCCCTCCTTATGATGCCATAGCCCGGAAATACACCAAACATGATCAGAGCAGATTCTGGAAGCGGATTTCAGGGAGGAACGAGTGGTTCATTTCATCATATAATTCTTCGGCGATCACCGACCCGGTGTGGAAGATAATCCATCATCTCATTGCTATTGGGATTAACACCCAGACGGCTAAGGCTCGTTCATTCACTCTCCCGGACATGGACCTGATGCTTGCCATTGATCACGAGGAGGGCATCGATTGGCTCGCTACCCTTGCTATTCGTTTTAAGAACATTGTGAAGAAGGGTGCGAGGAACCGCGCCTTAGGAGGAGGCTCTTTGATTACTTTGATCGCCTTAAGGTGTAACTTCACCTTCGGCCATGAGGGATGCCCCAAGCCTTCCAAGAGTACTCTTACTCTGAAAACCATGAAGCGTATGCACATCGTCAAGAAGGACGGGAAGACTTGGGAAGTCGACATGAAGCCTCATCAGCCTGACCTCGTGACTAATGCCGCTTATAGGAAGTGGTTGTTCAAGAGGGCAAATCCACTGTATTGCAGCACCCATCTCACCCCTTCCCCTCTTGCCTCTCCCATACCTTCCCCTCCTCCGGCCGACGATCCTGATGCCCCTATCCTTGAGGAGCCGCTCATTCAGGAGGATTTGCCTCACGCTGATGCTGCTGTGGAGAGACCTCCCCCTATGACAATTCGCTTGTCGTCAGAGCAAATTGTACAAATAAATTTATAAAGTCCGCTACTCGCGACTACTGGGTAGAAGTGGTAAGTAGGGGTCGAACCGAAGGGAATTAGGGGGATACGTTGTTCTTTTACTAACAGGGACGTGTTTTAGGATGATTGAGATTTTAGCGCGAGTAATTAAACTACTGTTTTTGGTTTTTTTGGTTTTTTGTGCGGAAAAGTAAATACAGAAATTAAATACTGAAAGTAAATACTGAAAGTAAAGAGATAAGGGTTAGAAGACTTACAGTGGGTGATGCGTGATTGCGATTCCTCCGGTTGTTGAGCGGTTGATGGTTGTGGTTGATCGGGACAGTTATACTAGGAAAGTAAATATAGGGGGTTTTTGTGATTGAAAGAAAGTATTTGGTTTCAGGTACTCTTATATTATAACATGTATATAATAAACCGTTAGTAACTTTTCTAAGTATTCAAAGATGAATCGAGGCCTTTTCGTAGCGCAAGACTTGCAACATCGTTTAAAGCAACCCTTGTTCTACTTCAGACTAATTCCTCATTTCGAAGTATCTTAGCCTTCTGTGCATCCACCTGATCTCACAGTTACGATTGACCAAGTGGTGTTTTAGATAAGTCGAACTCCTCAGATAAGCTTTGCCCTTTCGTAGCATCCACTTACTCGAGTATGTTCACGAACCCCACGGAAGAGTTTTGCCCTTTCGTAGCATCCACTCAACCTTGGAAATTCTGACTATAAATGGCACATATTACAAGTTTTGAATACAAAGAAATGAAACTAAAAGATATTACAACATTATATAATACAAGAAAATACCTTCCACCAAATGAAGAGTTTAGCTACAAATATCCATAGAGGTGGATACCATAGCTAAATACTCGGGGGTTTTGAAAATAGTAAGAGGGAAAGGGGTGGAATACTCAAGAACTAACAGGAGTATTCCCAATTTCCTACTGAATACTCAAGAACCAACAGGAGTATTCTCTATAGTATAATACTCAAGAACAAACAGGAGTATTATTTCATAAACCGAACAAACTTACAAAGTAACCAAACTTAGAGAGATAAGTGTTTTGTGTATGGATTGATTATACAAATGGGAGGAGGGGTGCTTGTATTTATAGGCCAAGGGAGGAGGAATGGAGGGTGGAGATGGAGGCATGTGGAGGAGCATCCAAGGGTGGAGATGGAGGAGATTGTGGAGGAGACAAGTGGCACAAGGGGAGGAGCCTCCCAAAAGCCGCCGGTTGGAGGTCAAAATGGAGGAGGTTTTGTGGCTTTGGCCACCTCCTAGCCAAAGCCACCGGTCACCCAAGGAGGAGGAGGGAGGAGGCCACCCAATGACTCATCCTTTTCACTTAAGCCACCGGTCATCCTTGCATATGGATGAATCTTGACGATTTTGTACAGTCTTTACAAAACTATCTATCCAATTTCACTCCAGGCTGTCTTTGGTAATTCCTCATTTGGATTTAATTTGAGTAATTCATCGTCAGGATCTTGAGATTTCTTCGTTCAGTGCTTGATCTTGACCTTCAATTGACTCTTGATATCTTTTCAGCATAAAATCCTCTCCTTAGCGTGTTTTCACTTTTATCTCTCAATTGCCCTGTGGAAATATTTCGGGACTAACACGTAGAAGTTAGATAGACAAACAGTCTAATTTGGTGGGTTTATCTGTATTTATGATGCATACAATTATGGTCCATCAGATCACCCCACACTTTTAGTTGTTCGTCCCGCACAATGCTATTAAAGGGCGGCACTAAGTAAGCTTGTTGAAATATGAAAATTAGACTGTGGTACTCGATTTCTCCTAATTCATGCATTACTACTTATTGCCAAATTAAACTGCGTAAATAAATAGAAGAAACTTGATACTTGTACTTTCGTGCTGAGATGCAAATTATTTTGGATGTTTCGGGAGATAGCCCTTTTCAGGCTCCTGGACTACACCTTCGGGACCGTCTCGCACTATATGGTTTTCTTGTAGCTTTCTCTAGCACGTGATTCGATTCGGGTTGCAGTGAGTTGAGCCTTTTTTTTATTTTCTTTTTTTCTTCTTTGGCGAGGGACTAGCTTTTTGTAGTGATTCTGCCTTTGGCTTTATGATCTGTCTTTTTTGAGTGCTTCACTTTTGCTCGGTTAAAACCTTCACAATTTTGGGCCTTAGGCCTCTTTTGATTTTCTTCTTTGAGTTTTTTGCTTCTTTGTGACTTGCTAGTCCATTTTCTCAGCCTTTTTGGGAAGTCCAATCATCGCCCGCAAGCCTATGGAAATACCTCCCCGCTCCTCTCGTCTTCGTCGTTTTGCGCGGGTCAAGATGAGGGTCGCTCATTTATTTTCTCGGCTATTTTGATTAGAGAGAGGACGGTCTGATTCCCGTCCTCGCCTTTGCATAGATGCTTCTTGGCGGAGTTGACTTCAATTATTCACTGAACCCCGAAGTGCAGCCTCCACTGACTTCGAAAACCATATAGTTTGATCTGATCCTTCAAGTGCTTGCCAAGCCCCTCTAGGGCAATTTCTATCAACTCCACATCCCTAGGTTATCTCAGCACAAAGGGACAAATGAGAAGTTACATTCTAAGTTTTTAATGAGTTTGCATTTTCATAAGGTTGATGCATGAATTATGATCTATCTTTTTCACATTCTAAAGTTCATAATTCCAAAAAGATACTACTAAAAAAAAGAAAAAACATGCAGTTGGTTCTCACCTTACACTTTTGAACGAAGGCAAGCCTTAGTTCAAAAGTCATGCAATATATACAGGAGAAGGAAATGACATTAAGGAAAAAGAAGAACAGAACTCCCTTTAAGGTGTCGAGTGAACGACATGGCATGAGGCTGGATAATCGAGGGAGTTCAGCTGGGGCCTCGAACTCTCAGCGCAGGCCCGGTAAATTCACGGAAGCTGCCTGGCTGATCCGATCTTGCTCCAAAAACTTAATTCCTACATGAAAGACATTCCTTCTAGACAAAAAGTGGGTGAGAGCGCTTATTGGAAATTTAAATAACAGAAAGTAAGATAGTGTCGGGTTACCTCCCGACCAGTGCACTTGTTTAACATCGTTGGCTCGACAGTACCTCGTTCTGGATCATTGGTTGGGATCCCATGGGTGCTTGAGGTCGAACTTTTTCCCAACTGCTCTCTTAATCTGTCCCAAGTTCTCATATGGCAGCGGGCTTGGTTCTGATATCCATTGAACCGATAATTTCTTCTTTACATTCTTCTGGGAAGGTGAGAATCCTTTGACCATAGCTGCTGGTCTTTTGAGTCGGACTTTCTTGTTTCTCCATCCGGGCTTCCATTCCACCGGCCCATGCCTTGGTCGTTTCTTCATGTTTGAATGGATGGCACTTTTGCAATTCTGGAAATTCAGTATTGTGCCATCAAGCATTGGTGACCTTAGGCATGTCTCTATGTGAAGCCTCTTTTTTGTGGCAGCGACGAACAGTCGTCCTAGAACGAGCGAGTTTTCAGGGCTGCTTTGTTGAGTCGTGGTGAGTGAGAGCTCCATTGATGGTTTTTCTTGCCCTTGATTTGCCTCCAACTCTCCTTGTACCGCATTATTGACCACATCATCATCGGGCGCTGTGATTTGCATAGAAACCAAAGGGTTAAGTAGGGGCTTCTCGGCCATGAGAATCGGGTCTTTCTCGAGCAGATTGGTGATGAGGACCGGTTCAAGTGGCTCGGCTGGTTTGGTAATGAGGACTGGGCCTGGCTTGATTTCCTCATCCGCTTCAGTAGTGAGTTCCCATGAAGACTCCTCCTCGATGCTTTCTGTATTTGATTCGTCCATCACTTTGGATGGCTCGGGAGTGATATCCCATGTAGGCTCTTCCTCGTCCCACACTATATCGGTTTTCGGTTCTAAGTCTTCTGATGGCTCGGAGTGATATCCCATATGGGCTCTTCCTCGGTGCTTCCGGTTCCCGACTCGTCCATCATGGCCTCTGTCAGCCTTGTGGGCACCAATGTTGGCTCTTTTAGAGCCGCCTCCATATCCATTACTGCCCTTGTACGGATGTCTTCTCTCGGTTTTGTCGCGGGCAAGATAATAGGTGTGGTGTCGGGCTCGTTCTGTACTGAGTCCACTTTCATCGTTGGTGCCATATCTTCGGTTTGGTGCATTGGCCCTCGTTTTGTGCTTGTGGCCAAATCCTTAATGAGGCCCCAGGCTTCATCTATGCTTAATTCTATTATTGACCCTCCTGCAATAGTATCTAGCAATCAAAGCTCCGGAAGTCTCATCCCAATAATAAATGCCTGAATAAGATCTGAATATGCGAATCCGTGGTGCGGGCAGCTCGCCACAATGGAAATGAAGTATGCCAAGTACTCGTCCAAAGTTTCATCCCGGGATTGCGTAAGGTTGAAGATCTTATTGCGGACATCAAGTTCGAAAGGTGTTGGGGGAAATTCCTCATAGTACCAAGGCTCTCTTTCGTAGTAGGAAGACATTATGTATAACAGAAAAAAGAACAACTACCCATTCGCTAATTCCTCGGCAACAGCGCCAATTTGACAATTCGCTTGTCGTCAGAGCAAATTGTACAAATAAATTTATAAAGTCCGCTACTCGCGACTACTGGGTAGAAGTGGTAAGTAGGGGTCGAACCCAAGGGAATTAGGGGGATACGTTATTCTTTTACTAACAGGGACGAGTTTTAGGATGATTGAGATTTTAGCGCGAGTAATTAAACTACTGTTTTTGGTTTTTTGGGTTTTTTGTGTGGAAAAGTAAATACAGAAATTAAATACTGAAAGTAAAGAGATAAGGGTTAGAAGACTTACAGTGGGTGATGCGTGATTGCAATTCCTCCGGTTGTTGAGCGGTTGATGGTTGTGGTTGATCGGGACAGTTATACTAGGAAAGTAAATATAGGGGGTTTTTGTGATTGAAAGAAAGTATTGGTTTCAAGTACTCTTGTATTATAACATGTATATAATAAACCGTTAGTAACTTTTCTAAGTATTCAAAGATGAATCGAGGCCCTTTCGTAGCGCAAGACTTGCAAAATCGTTTAAAGCAACCCTTGTTCTACTTCAGACTAATTCCTCCTTTCGAAGTATCTTAGCCTTCTGTGCATCCACCTGATCTCACAGTTACGATTGACCAAGTGGTGTTTTAGATAAGTCGAACTCCTCAGATAAGCTTTGCCCTTTCGTAGCATCCACTTACCCGAGTATGTTCACGAACCCCACGGAAGAGTTTTGCCCTTTCGTAGCATCCACTCAACCTTGGAAATTCTGACTATAAATGGCACATAGAACAAGTTTTGAATATAAAGAAATGAAACTAAAAGATATTACAACATTATATAATACAAGAAAATACCTTCCACCAAATGAAGAGTTTAGCTACGAATATCCATAGAGGTGGATACCATAGCTAAATACTCGGGGGTTTTTGAAAACAGTAAGAGGGAAAGGGGTGGAATACTCAAGAACCAACAGGAGTATTCCCAATTTCCTACTGAATACTCAAGAACCAACAGGAGTATTCTCTATAGTATAATACTCAAGAACAAACAGGAGTATTATTTCATAAACCGAACAAACTTACAAAGTAACCAAACTTAGAGAGATAAGTGTTTTGTGTATGGATTGATTATACAAATGGGAGGAGGGGTGCTTGTATTTATAGGCCAAGGGAGGAGGAATGGAGGGTGGAGATGGAGGCATGTGGAGGAGCATCCAAGGGTGGAGATGGAGGAGATTGTGGAGGAGACAAGTGGCACAAGGGGAGGAGCCTCCCAAAAGCCGCCGGTTGGAGGTCAAAATGGAGGAGGTTTTGTGGCTTTGGCCACCTCCTAGCCAAAGCCACCGATCACCCAAGGAGGAGGAGGGAGGAGGCCACCCAATGACTCATCCTTTTCACTTAAGCCACCGGTCATCCTTGCATATGGATGAATCTTGACGGTTTTGTACAGTCTTTACAAAACTATATGTCCAATTTCACTCCAGGCTGTCTTTGGTAATTCCTCATTTGGATTTAATTTGAGTAATTCATCGTCAGGATCTTGAGATTTCTTCGTTCAGTGCTTGATCTTGACCTTCAATTGACTCTTGATATCTTTTCAGCATAAAATCCTCTCCTTAGCGTGTTTTCACTTTTATCTCTTAATTGCCCTGTGGAAATATTTCGGGACTAACACGTAGAAGTTAGATAGACAAACAGTCTATTTGGTGGGTTTATCTGTATTTATGATGCATACAATTATGGTCCATCACCCTGCCATAGATGATCTGACCGAGTGGAGACAGAGGACCTCTTCTGACATTGCTGACCTGAAGGGTGGAGTGGCTGATTTGAGGATCGGCTTGGCTCGCCTTGAGGATTTTGTTCGAGAGTCTGACACGAGAGCTCGCCAGGAGTGGGAGTGGCTCTGGTCCCCAGTTTTATCCATGGTCAGTGGTTCTGGTGGCCTAGGTGCTTCCCCAGCTGCTCCCGAGTTTTCTGTCCCTCGTGGCACCTCCCCCTTTCCCACCACGCCAGCTTCCAGAGTCGGGGAGGCGGGGTCACGTCTCTCAGGAGAGACCGCGGAGCCGGTTCGCTCTTTCAGGGAGGACAGCCCACTGATGACGGGCACCACGGCGCCGCCTGATGATGAGGGTGTCGTTGATTCTGTTAGGCCCGGAGACGACGAGGCTACATCATGATCCCGTGTTTCATTTAGCCCTCACATGTTTATCTCCTATTTTCCTTGCTACATTGGATGACTGTTTTGGATGTTAAGTCGCCTTTTGGCGCAATTTTGGATGATGTATGCCATTTTGAGTGATATGCCCTTGACTTGCTTTTGGTTGTATGCTTCATTTCATATGATATTGAAGGTGTTTACCATTTCTACTGCTCACTCTACAGGACATGCACCTATATATTATGCACATGTTCAAAATTCACCTTCTTTGTTTACATTTGCAACCAAAGGGTATTTCTCACTCCCATGAGTTTAGTCGTCGGCTATACAAACGAGGGGAGTTCCTATGCGCCTTTGCCTTTATTTTATCATTCTTTGCGCTTAGGGACTAAGCTTGAGTTAAGTGTGGAGTGGTTCTATGCGCATAGTTCACATGTTTGCATGCCTTGCATATCATTTTTGATGCACACTTGTGACTATCGATTCCAATTCCTATAAATCACATCTAGCATATTTGCCACATTTATTGGATCTTGAACCTAGAACCGACCTAGTCCATTGAATATGTATTCTTGAAAACCAATATCATTGCTATCTCTTGTCTGTCTAATTCTCTAAGTATTTTCGTTGAAATACCTTGGATCAAGCTATAGCAAGCACTTTTAAAAACTTTCATGAAAAACTTAGACTTTTGTTTGCTCCTTGGTGACTTGAGTTTTCTAATTTAGTGCCTTGCTCATGCTTGTTTCCCGCACACTCCATCTATTCCTCAAACATATTGTCAAGTTTTAAGTGTGGAGTCAAAAGAGGGCGAAGCCCCGTGCATGAAAAAAAATGAATGAAAAATGATACTAATGCCGGGGGTTAGGGAAGTAAGTCCCCCCTCGAAAGCATTTGTAGGCCAAAGGCCATTCAAAAAAAGGAGAAAGAAAAGAAAATAAGAGGCACTTAAAACTTGACTCTATGTTCTTCCATCATTATTCACTTGTGCTGGATTCAACATTTGCATTGTGTGCTAGTTGGAACAACTCTTGGACGACCCATGTGCTTGCACGGGAGTATTCATTTGGTTTATGACTTGTTTGTAAAGAACTCTCGTGTCGAACTCCTCTTCCCTTACGGATTACGGCTTAAGCGCCTAAAACTTGGGAACGAGTTCCATGTCGCAAGCCCGTGGACTAGCCCTAGCTAGCATAGGCGATCGATTGACACCTTTTGTGCAAACTAAAAGCTCTACTTCTATTGTATTACCTTGAAAATGAATAGACATTTGGACGAGACGATTGATAGCTCTAGTATTGATGACCTTGAATGCATAATCTCAAAGGTACTCAAAGTGGTTCGAAAGTCCTTTTGATGGTATTGTGATGATAGCCCTAGCGTGGGGTTAGGAATTTGCTTTGAGAAATCATAGCCTTGGTTAAACACTCTTGAATTCAATTCTCATGGGATAAGTGCACTTGGGATTTGTGAGTATTCCCTCTTCTGAAAACTCTCACGAGACTATAACTCGTCCACTAGGGTAGCCTAGGGGTTTAAAGGCTTAGTGCATATGCTAAATGCACTCGTCACACCTACGAAAAGGAGTTAGATTGTAAATATGTGTTAGAGTAGTTAGAAATAAAGTTTACCCATTGTGTCTATTTGGCTTGTTCTTATTGTTTGCTCGGGACGATCAAACTCTAAGTGTGGAGTGTTTTGATGAGTCGAATTCTCGACTCATTTACATACCCATTTACGAAGAGTTTTGGTCCATTCCCGATGCTATTTCGATGCCATTTGACCATTATCATTGCATTTCAGGCTTGGAGCAACCATACATTGAGCTCAGGACCTTGACACGAAGAATCAAGGAAAAATCGAAGATTTGAGCAAATTTGGACTGAAAGGTGCTCTAGTTGACCGACTGGCTATTTTCCCTGCGCCAGTCGGTCGAGTAGAAGAAGTCCCAGAATGCTCCTCAAATGCTCCCATCGAGTCGGACGACTGGCCACCTCCAGTCGGTCGAGTTGGAGAACTTCTCAGATGGACCTCCAGGCGTCTCAATCGAGTCGGCCAACTGAGATCCACGAGTCGGTCGAGTTGCAAGTCACTCCAAGAGGCTTGCCAAACCAGCCCATCGAGCAGGTCGACTGGACCAGCCAGTCGATCGACTGGAAAACTTCTTCATCAGCCACATTTTCAGCATCAGTCGACCGACTGGGAAAACCAGCTCCCGCCAGTCGACCGACTGGAGCTACAGTACCGGAAACCCTAACTTGGGCTATAAATAGAAACTTTTGGGGATTTTCAATGAGGACTTTTTTTTGGCACGGATTTTGAGGAGACCTGCACTGATTTCAAGGTGGATTGAGTGGAGAAGAAGATCAACATCAAGGATTCTCATACTCTTCAATCTCATATTGGTTTTAGACTCCTAAACTCCATCTCTTTCATTTGTTTTGCTTGTAATCTCACCATGAGTGAGTAGTGACTTTGATTGAGGATTATGGATCCCCTAGACATGTTGTGACATTGTGAACACTATAGATGCTAATGATGATTGAGTTTGCACATGAATCGTCTTCATTTGAACTTAATGTTTCAAGTTGCCCATAAGGTGTTTGTGAAATGTCCTCAATGGAAACTTTGCTTGATCTCATGTTTGATGTAGCTCACGTTGATCAACATGACTTCAATGGACTAAATGAAGAAGCATTAGGACTTTTGAGTTAGTTGGATAATTCATTAACCTAATGAGAATTGCTTGGATTTAATAAGAACATGTCTATTTAGCCAATAGAGCGCTAGTGTGAGGCTAGAAATTCATGTTCTATAGTACCAATAGAGCGCGAGTGTGAGGTGCTATGCGAGATGTAACCTCTTGATAATAGGTTGTAGCGCGAGTTGAACCTAGTATTAATGTTTCATGAGCTAAATTCTATACGTGTGCATGTGATTTCATCATTGGTTTATCATTCCATTGTCACAATAATTGTCTTGGTGGTGAAGTAATCCCTAGTCATCTTTTAATTGGAAGTTAACCCTTTTTGCAAGTTTAATCTCACTTTGGATTGAAAATAGACCCCCCAAACAATAGACATTCTAATCATATTGCTTTATATTTGTATTATGGTCTAATTTGTGAATACTGTGTCAACATCTGATGAACTCTACATTTGTAGTGTGAACTTCAGATGGGCTACGTGAACTTTATATGCTTGTTGTGAACTTCAGACGGGTTAGGTGAACTTTATATGCTTATTGAAACTTGCGAAGTATGTAGTGAACTTCATGGTCGTATTGCAAAAAAGTCATGAACTTTATAGTTGTATTTTGAACTTTATATTTGTATTTTGGCTTCATTTACATACATGAAAACTATATTATGAATTTTACATTTGTGGAACTGTAGCATCATTTTATGGACATTACCACAACGACACTTATCTGTAGAACTCTAACATCAATATATGAGCATTTGACACCTTGAATAATGAAGCTATCACATGATTAATATCAAAATACCTGCTTACTGACAAAGGTCTTCTTGAAAACAGTTACTGACAACATCTAAAAAAAATAAACGTATAAATTAAAACAGTTGATGACAACATGTTTAAGGAAGTCGCGCAATTTCATCTCTGATGTCCCTATTCTGTTCAAGCGATTTCCGTCTATATTCGGCAGATTTCCGCAACACCTCACTTCGCACGGTGTTCAATTCAAACCTTATTATCTCGCTAAGATACCGCTGTCTCAGCAGTTTTAGCTGAGCATTTTGCTGCAAAACAGTACCACCATTAAGTCAAAATGTTATTCTCATTTTGTGAACTAATAATTACACAACTCAACATCTAATTTCACATAATATCATCAGTCGATTATATATGTATTTCCCAGAGTTCACCAAATGAGTTATGAGTTCACAAAATGGCTAATACTCACAAGTTGTGGTTTCTGTTTGCATATCGATTAAAGTGTTCACCAAACATCAAAATCTTGAAATACCTAAACAATTCAAAAGGCCACAAAATCTTCACATTGCAACAAAAACAATCACAAAAAAATGCAACACTTCGTAACTCAACAGCTGCATTCAATAAATAACAGCAACCATCTGTGCGATTAATGGTTCGGCACTTGTCATGACCTATTGATGCTTCAGCACTTGTCACAAATGTTCACATTAATTTCAACACCAATTTAGCAGCCATCCAAGCTGTTTCACATATATCACTTCAATTCAAGGTCACCAATAGAACAACTATAACCTAGCCGTGACTTTCGTACAAGCTGTAAACACTCAAATTCGAAACCTTAATCGAGCGAATCAAATTTGATGAGGGACTTACAGATGACCGAGCCTTTGACGGAATACGAATAAAGAGCAATTGAGATGAGTTAGAGGAGTGCGGCGGGGTGGCACGACAAGGCGGAGACAGGGCAGCGCGAGGCGAGCGACGGCGATATTATTGAACGGTTCAAAAATCTGTTGTGTGGAGTACATCGGACGAACAACGAGATTAGGTTTTGAGAAATTTTCGCTGCTTCGGAGATTTTGAGATCCATTCAATGGAAGGAGGCTCTGATTGCGTCCAACACCTCGTCCATTCAATTAGCATAGCTACCGTCGAACAATCTAGGGTTTCAACACAGTCACCAGGGGTTTGGATTAGGTTGATTTGAGTCGATCGATATTTTGATTTACGCATCAAGAATATTTCAATTATATTATATTGTGTCATTTTTGCCCTTGATCGTCTTCGAAGTAAACGGAATGTTAACATCTGTTAGATTATTGTGTTTAATCTTACTCATTAATCTAATTAAATCAATCATCCAATTCTGTTTGTAGTTTGTATATACTTAGGGGTTTGTACCTGAACCGCCCCCAATATATATATATATATATATATCACCCCACACACCAGCTCATGCATCCAAGTTATTTCTCAGTCAGTATTGGCGTGCTTCCCTTAATTTTCTGAGGGTCCTGATCCTGACCCCGACTGCTACATCTTGTTTTGGCATCTTTTTTATTTGATTCTCAAGTGATCCGTCCGAGACCACCAAAAAATCTTGTTTGGGGACACAAATATAAAAAAAACATGCAGGAGCGTACTTGTAGGGTCTGATCTGATGCAGCTCCTCAATAAAAGTGGTCCAATACCACCAAAAAAATCTTGTTTCCTGACCACAAATATAAAAAAATTGCAGGAGGAGCGTACTTGTTAACATGCTCATCAAAAGTTGTTAAAAATTCATCATCAAATTCACTATCTATAAACTCAAGTGGTTCTTTTTTCCGTGTTTCCTTCTTTGTTAACGCCATCACGTAAACCAAATCATTCATTCATTCTTTGTTGATGTTGCCGATTCCTTTCTTGGTATGATGAACCAATACAAAATAAATATAGTTAGATAAGAGATAAAATATCTTGCAGCAACAACAAAAAATCACAAAAACAACGATCAAAATCTGATGCATATAAAAGTAAACCAAAATCTGATGCAAATGCAACAATAAAAAGGAATACCTTGAAGACATACGACACCTTTGAAGGAACACCTTCACTGAAATTTTCGTTGTCATCCATAGATGTAAATTTCGCAGCTTTCACCAGAAGTAAATCCTCTACTAATCGAATTTCGCAGCGCCTCCAAAGCAATTAAATTTCTTTTTTGACATCTCCCGTCCAGCTTTGTTTTAATAGGATTTTGTCGTGTATTTTTTAATAGGATTAGGGTTTCATTATCAACTTTGTTTTATTTGTTTTATTGAGCCTCGTAAGTTAAATAAGCCCAAAATTAGATTCTAACCAATTTTAAGCCCAGTCAAATGGATTAAAAACACGATTCCAGTTGCGATTTAACTCTATTTGCTGCTCTTTTGAGGGCGCATTAAATAAAATTTTATCGAGGGCAATAGCCTGTAAGCCACGCCAACCGGGAGCGACCACACCACCTGCTTTCATGTGACCCTTAACTAGGGGTAGACATTTGATCCAAGGGTAAAATGCCCATAGGATCACCCTTATCCTGTCCGATTCGTACTTTGTCTTGCCTTATCCTTGTACCCTAATGTATCCTGCCCACAAAGCCTAAAGCAGGGTAAGGGTCACGAAAAAATGGACCCTACCCTGCCCTCCTACCATGCCTTACTACCCTAACCTCATACCATGCCCTTCTACCCTATCATACCTTGTCTTACCCTACTATTTTCATTCATATTATAAGTTTTTCCTCAAATTATGCTTAAATTTATCATATCAGACCACCGTAGCCGACCCTACCCTACCCTACCTTACCCTAATTTTACCCTGCCTATAAGTACCCTGCGGGCATAAAAAACTACTCTACCCTGCCCTTACCCTGTCATGTACTGTTCATTGGATCACGAAAAAACGATCATATCCCACCCTTACCCTGCCCATTGTCGACCCCTACCCTTAACCTAATTCTATCATTCCTTATTCTCTTACTCTATCCTACCCTATTATATCCATATCCATCATATTTTGAATTTTACTTCAAATTTTGCTTGAACCAGCCAGACCCTACCCTACCTTTAATATGACCTTGGACATGGGTTATCCAACGGATATAAAAAAACTAAAAAAAATGACTATCTAAACACTATTCATTGAATCAAGAAAAAATGACTTTACCCTACCTTAAGAAGGTAAGAGCATCTCCACTACGATTTTTTTATCATGAAAAAGAGGCATGAGAGGTGATTGAAAAAATCATGCATCCCTATCATGATTTTCTAGTCATATAAAAGGAAAATTTTCCAAATTACTAAAAAATGAACTTTCATTTCCAATTTTACTCAATCTCCAGATTGGTTTCCCAATTTACACTAGTTTTCTAAGACGTCGTTACCCACATCGTCTTAATATTAAGACGCTCCCAACAACAGCATTTTAAGCTGCATGTCTTTCGCGCCCCAAATGCAATATTATGTGGCATAATATTACCAAAGAGACATAAGCCGACGTAGGGAACAACGGCCTAAACCAAGCCGCTCGACTTAAGCCTCAGCCGCCCGACTTAACGCATTCTCAGTGACGGACCAGAAGCATTGTCTTTTCGCAGGACTACACCGCTGTCCGCCACATCGTCTTATTATTAAGACGCTGTTACTAGAAGCATTTTATTAGCTTTCAAACTCAGTGGGTTGTTTTGTGGCTGGTGTTATCACAGGACTAAGCCGTTGCTACTAACGGCGTCCTAAATATTACCCCAAGTGTTAAGCCGATGTCCACAATAGCGGCTTGTTGATTTCAGATCAAGACGCTGTCGTGGACATCGTTTTAGCCTGAATTATGGGCAGGTTAATACTGTTTCCCTTTAAAACCTAGTAAACCTACAAAAACCCACTGAAACATATAAAACCTGCGCACTCCATCACCAGTACACCAAATTACATAAGCCCATCAAACATAAGTGATGAATAAAAAATTACATGATAACATGTAACATAAAACCATAGAAACTTTATGTGCATGTTCCTTTGATTTGGTAAGAACAGACGCTATACCTTTACTCCGGTCAAACATTTATACCTTTTTTTTCCTGCCCCAAACATTTGTACCTTGCACTGTGTGGAGTTCACCAAGTTTGCATTGTTTTTGCTCTCGATCTTCAGAACAAAATACTTGTTGTGGTCCAACAGTGCATCACGTCGCTCGATAAACCAAGCATTGGATTGCTTAAATGTGAAGTGGACAATAGCGGTGATAGGCAAATCACAACATGCCATAAGCACGTGATTGAAAGATTCGGACACATTAGTGGTCATGGACCCCATCTTCGACCCCCAATATCATAAGATAAAGCCCATTTTTCTGCATTAACTTTATCCAACCACTTCAGACCATCTTGGTTATCCTTCAACAACTCTTTCAATTCTTTAAAACGATTGCAGAACTTTACTTGTTGATTCTCATAGCCAATGCTAGTAAGTAATGCTTTCTTGGCCATACACTTCACCTTTAGATTGAAATTGGATGCAAAATGCCTTATGCAAATACGGTGATAAGCCTTCGGTGGCTTCCAATCATCTTCTTCCATGACTCGCATAATTCCCGCGTGCCTATCGGAAATAATGCATAATCCTTCTCGTTGTGTGACGCCATTTCGAATGCACGTCATGAACCACTTCCAACAGTCGATGTTTTCACTCTCTACCAATGCGTAAGCAAGAGGGACCATTTCATTTTTCGCGTCAAGGGCTACCGCAATCATTAAAATCCCTTTCCAATTCCTGTTTAAATGAGTTGCGTCAATAATAATGACGGGACGATAATGGGTGAAGCCATTAATAGCCCGGCTAAATGGGTGAAGCCATTGAACGGTGGGAAATCCCAAAGGGAGTTATTATCTTCTTCAACGCCGATGGGTACTACCATATACTCTTCTTCACCATCAAGGTTCTCTAGATAATACAATGAATGAATGCACCGTATCTATGCAGTGAAGACCATTATAAATAGGCCAACACTGAGTGCCTATATTCCACACAAACTTAGCCACCACTCCCTCTTCACTCTACATTTCAAGCTTGCTACAATGGCAATTCATCTACATATTACCCTGGCTGCTCTTTTTGTAAGTGCCCCACCTCGTCCGATCACTTTTAAGGGGTCACCTTGTAGTCCATTTAATTATTGGGATAGTAGATTTTTCTAAGGTAGGCCTCTTCTCCACTAGTCCACTTGAGCTGTGATTTTGGAGTTTTTTTCTTCAAAAATGACCTATTTGGGTTTTCAAATATCTAAAATGACTCATTTGAGTTTCCAATTTCACTTCTGGCCTAATTTTAATAAAATTGGATCATGTAGATCCGGTTTTTTGCATTTTGTTTAAAAAAACGGATGGTCGGGAACTGGTTTTCAAACAACACAGATGGCCGCGAACCCGGTTTTTGTAAAAAAATGACAGTTGGACGATACATGAACTTTTAAGTGTACGTGGGTCGTGGATGCCGATGAAAAAATAATAAAAAATTTTCTCAAACACCAGTTCCTGGGGAATCGATTTTCTAAAAAATTAATTTTTTTAAAAAACTAACTATATAGAGGAGAAGGATGATTTTTAGAAAAATTAAATTTTTTAACGTTAAAAAAAAATTTCACCCTGCATCAATGTATACTTAAAATTCACGTTTCGTCAACCTATCAATTTTTAAAAAAACGGATCTCGGGGATCTAGTTTTATAATTTTCACTTAAAACTAGTTCCTGACCATCCGATTTTAAAAAAACGTAAAAAACTGGATCCCCTTTCACGGGTCAGCAAAGGGCCGGGCCGAGTAGGGCTTTTGGTGAACCCTAGCCCTAGCCCTTTGCACATTATGGTCGGGTCGGGCTGAGCCATGAGAAAATTCATCGGCTCTAAAGTCGTTATCGGCCCTTCATTTCATAGGGCTTTTCGGGCTAGGGTCGGGCTCGGGCTAATTTCGGCCCTAAATAGATGACTTATTAATCGACAAATAACTCTTTAAACGCAAATGCTACTAGTTTCGACGTGTGAGATTTGATGTATGTGAAAAACCCCATTCTTTTTATATCAAGAACGTCATTAAATCAATGAATGTGCAATTTTAAATCGGGCTCGTATTTCGGGTCGAGCCTAATAATCAAAACCTAGCCTAGGGGTCGGTGATGGATGCACAGTCGTTATGTGCAAACGTCAAGAATAAATTTATAGTCCGCTACTCGCGACTTAACTACTGGGTAGCAAGTGGTAAGTAGGGGTCGAACCCAAGGGAATCAGGGGAATAGATGTTCTTTGAGGGGGTTGTCTAGCGAGATAGCGTGTTTTAGGTCTGTTGGTTGGTTTTAAAGCTACTAGCTAAGTGATTGATTGATTGGTTGGTTGGTTGGTTTTAGTACTGGAAAGTAAATTGCAATTTATAATTGAAGGAAAGCGTTCGGTTTTAGGGGCATTGTATTATATCCTGTTTATCATTGACCTTTAGTGACTCTACTAAGTATTCAAACGGTGTATCAAGGCCATTCCAAGCACTCGATTTGCGTACACTGTCTAGCCTATTCCAAGGACGTAGAGCACTTATTCTATTTAGACTAATACTCCATTCCCGGTTATATTAGCCTATGTGCGTCCATTTGATCAATCATTCCCGATCAACCAAATGGTGTTTAAGATAAGTCAAACTTCTCAGATAAGCTTTGCCATTCCAAGCATCCACTTATCCGTACAAGTTTACGAACCCCGCTGTAGAGTTTTGCCATTCCAAGCATCCACTCTACCTTGGACGTTCTAACCGAATATATGGCACATAGAATAAGTTTTGAATACTAAAGAGAGACGCTAAGTTAATAGTCTAAAACATTTTATAATACAAGTGCGCCCCTTAGACCGAACTACTAGTTTAGCTACTATTCATCGCGCTAAATATTATAACTAAGGAAATAAAAACAGTTGAATAAATACTAGAAATAATACTTACAACCGTTGAAGCGCCAAGGGAGCTATCCTTTATTTCCAAAGCCAAACTTACAATTACAAAACTTAGAGAGAGAAGTGAATATTGATTTTGGGATGATGAAAATGAGGGGAGGAGCTCCTCCTTTTATAGCCAAAATGGGAGGAGATGGGTGGTGGAGATGGAAACATGTGTTTTTGATCCAAGGGAGGAGGAGAGGAGGAAGGAGGAGGAGACATGTGGAGGAGCCCAAAAGCCGCCGGTCAAGGGAGGAGGAGCCGCCGGTTGCCGGTAGTGGAAGGGGAGGAGCTCCTCCCTTGGTCACCTCTTGCCCAAGTGGCCGGTCACTTTGCCCATGTGTGAGTTTTGTACAGTTTTGTGCAGTCTTTTCACAAAACTGTCAATGTGTTTCTTCCCCGGACTGTCTTGATTCCTCTCCTGATTCTTCTGATTAATTTGTTATGAGTGATTCAACGTCAGGATCCTTAATATTTCTTCAGTCGGCATATGATCTTGACCTTGGATTGACTCGTAACATCTTTTCTGCTCTAAAAGCTCCTCTTTAATGTGTATTCTCTCTAAGCTCTGAATTACCCTACAAAAATATATCTGAACTAACAAGCAAAAGTTAAATAGACAAAATGTCTAAATAAGGGGGTTATACTGTGTTTATGATTCGTATAATTTTGGTCCATCAGATCACCCCACACTTTTAGTTGTTCGTCCCGAACAATGCTATTAAAGGGTTGTACTATAAGTTGGCTTTGAAATATGAAAATTAGACTGTGGTACTCGATCTATCCTAATTCATGCATTGCTTACTTATTACCAAATTAAACTGCGTAAATAAATAGAAGAAACTTAATACTTGTACCTCCGTGCTGAGATGCAAATTATATTAGATGTCTCGGGAGATAGCCCTTTTTAGGCTCCTGGACTGCAATCTTGGGATCGTCTCGTACTATATGGTTTTCTGGTAGCTTTCTCTAGCACGTGATTCGGTTCGGGTTTCAATGGTTTGAGTACTTTGATTTTCTTTTGGCGAGGGACTGCTTTTGTAGTGAATCGGCATTTGGCCTTTGATTTGACTTTTTGAGTTCTTCACTTTTTGTTCGGTTAAAACCTTCACAATTTTGGGCCTTTGGCCTCTTGATTTGCTTCATTGAGCTTTTCGCCTTTTTGTGACTGCTAGTCCATTTTCTCAAGCCTTTTTGGGAGGTCCAATCATCGCCCGCAAGCCTATGGAAATACCTCCCCGCTCCTCTCATTTTTGCCATTTTTTGCGCGGGTTAAGGTGAGGGTCGCTCATCTATTTTCTCGGCTACTTTGACTGTCGTTTTGCGCGGGTCAAGATGAGGGTCGCTCATCTATTTTCTCGGCTACTTTGACCGGAGATAGAACGGTCTGATTCCCGTCCTCGCCTTTTGCATAAACACTGCATGGCGGAGATGACTTCAATCTTCATTGAAAACCCGAAGTGCAGCCTCCACTGACTTCGAAAACCATATAGTTTGATCTGATCCTTTGCTTGCTTGCCAAGCCTCTCTAGGGCAGTTTATGTCAACTCCACATCCCTGGTTATCTCAGCACAAAGGACAATTGAAAAGTTACATTCTAAGTTTTTAAACAGTTTGAATTTTCACAAGGTTAATGCATGAATTATGATCTACCTTTTTCACATTCTTAAGTTCATATTTTCAAAAAGATACTACTACTAAAAAAGAAAAAGAAAATAGCAAGCATGTTATTTATGTACACAGGTGGTTCTCACCCCCCACTTTTGAACGAAGGCGTGCCTTAGTTCAAAAGTCATGCAAGCTTAAAACTAAATACTGAATTTAAATGACAGAAATTAAAAGTGCGGAAAGTAAGATAGTGTCGGGTTACCTCCCGACCAGTGCACTTGTTTAACGTCGTTGGCTCGACAATACCTCGTTGTGGATTACTGGTTTGGGTCCCATGGGTGGCTCAAGTCAAACTTCGCCACCGTTCCAGTGTTGTTTCTTGTTGACTTCTTGCCGGATGTTGTGTTTGGGTCAGGACTCCATTGTTCCGGTGGTTTTGCCTTCCTATTCTCCCAAGTAGGTGAGGATCTTTCGACCATAGCCGCTGGTCTATTGAGCCGAGCTCTTGTGTTTCTCCATCCGGGCTTCCATTCCACCGGGCCATGTCTTGGTCTCTTCTTTGTGTATGCACGGTTGGCATCCGGGTTGTGTTCTTTGCTAGCCCTCTTCTTTGCGGCAGAGGTGAATGGCCGTTTTAGCACGAGCGAGTTTTCAGGGCTGCTTGGTTGGCTCGTGGCAAGGGAGTGTTTCATTGTTGGCTTTTTTGGCTCCAACTCGCCTTGCACCTCATCATTGATTACTTCATCTTCAGGGGCTGAGATCCGCATATAAACAGAGGGGACAAATTGGGGGACTTCTACCACAAGGGCCAGGTCTTTCTTGGATAGATTGAAAATGAGGACTGGGCCTGGCTTGCTTTCCTCGTCCGCTTTGGTAGTGAGTTCCCATGAAGACTCCTCCTCGATGCTTTCTGTATCTGATTCGTCCATTACTTCGGATGGCTCGGGAGTGAGATCCCATGTAGGCTCTTCTTCAGTTGTCCATGCGTCCTCATCCTCTGTCAGCTTTGTGGGCTCCAATGTTGGTTCCTTTAGAGCCGCCTCCACGTCCATTACTGCCCTTATACTGATGTCTCCTTCCGGGTTTGTTGCGGGAAAGCTTGCAATCGGTGTGATGCCGGGCTCGTTCTGTACTGAGTCCACTTTCATCGTTGGTGCCTTATCTTCAGTTTGGTGCATTGGCCCTCGTTTTGTGCTCTCGGCCAAATCATCAATGAGGCCCCAGGCTTCCTTTTCGCTTAATTCCATTATTGACCCTCATGCGGCAGTATCTAACAAGCAAAGCTCCGGAAGTCTCATCCCAGTAAGAAACGTCCGAAGAAGATATGAATATGCGAATCCGTGGTGCGGGCAGCTCGCCACAATGGAATCGAAGTACGCCAAGTACTCGTCCAAAGTTTCGTCCCGGGATTGCTCAAGGTTGATGGTCTTCTTACGGACTTCAAGTTCGAAGGGTGGTGGGGAAAACTCCTCATAGTACCAAGGCTTGCTTCCGTAGTACGACGACATGGTGATTTATGTATAACAGAAAAAAGAACAACTATCCATTTGCTAATTCCCCGGCAACGGCGCCAATTTTGATGCATGCACAGTCGTTATGTGCAAACATCAAGAATAAATTTATAGTCCGCTACTCACGACTTAACTACTGGGTAGCAAGTGGTAAGTAGGGGTCGAACCCAAGGGAATCAGGGGAATAGATGTTCTTTGAGGGGGTTGTCCAGCGAGAGAGCGTGTTTTAGGTCGGTTGGTTGGTTTTAAAGCTACTAGCTAAGTGATTGATTGATTGATTGGTTGGTTGGTTGGTTTTAGTACTGGAAAGTAAATTGCAATTTATAATTGAAGGAAAGCGTTCGGTTTTAGGGGCATTGTATTATATCCTGTTTATCATTGACCTTTAGTGACTCTACTAAGTATTCAAACGGTGTATCAAGGCCATTCCAAGCACTCGATTTGCGTACACTGTCTAGCCTATTCTAAGGACGTAGAGCACTTATTCTATTTAGACTAATACTCCATTCCCGGTTATATTAGCCTATGTGCATCCATTTGATCAATCATTCCCGATGAACCAAATGGTGTTTAAGATAAGTCAAACTTCTCAGATAAGCTTTGCCATTCCAAGCATCCACTTATCCGTACAAGTTTACGAACCCCGCTGTAGAGTTTTGCCATTCCAAGCATCCACTCTACCTTGGACGTTCTAACCGAATATATGGCACATAGAATAAGTTTTGAATACTAAGGAGAGACGCTAAGTTAATAGTCTAAAACATTTTATAATACAAGTGCGCCCCTTAGACCAAACTACTAGTTTAGCTACTATTCATCGCGCTAAACATTATAACTAAGGAAATAAAAACAGTTGAATAAATACTAGAAATAATACTTACAACCGTTGAAGCGCCAAGGGAGCTATCCTTTATTTCCAAAGCCAAACTTACAATTACAAAACTTAGAGAGAGAAGTGAATATTGATTTTGGGATGATGAAAATGAGGGGAGGAGCTCCTCCTTTTATAGCCAAAATGGGAGGAGATGGGTGGTGGAGATGGAAACATGTGTTTTTGATCCAAGGGAGGAGGAGAGGAGGAAGGAGGAGGAGACATGTGGAGGAGCCCAAAAGCCGCTGGTCAAGGGAGGAGGAGCCGCCGGTTGCCGGTGGTGGAAGGGGAGGAGCTCCTCCCTTGGTCACCTCTTGCCCAAGTGGCCGGTCACTTTGCCCATGTGTGAGTTTTGTACAGTTTTGTGCAGTCTTTTCACAAAACTGTCAATGTGTTTCTTCCCCGGACTGTCTTGATTCCTCTCCTGATTCTTCTGATTAATTTGTTATGAGTGATTCAACGTCAGGATCCTTAATATTTCTTCAGTCGGCATATGATCTTGACCTTGGATTGACTCGTAACATCTTTTCTGCTCTAAAAGCTCCTCTTTAATGTGTATTCTCTCTAAGCTCTGAATTACCCTGCAAAAATATATCTGAACTAACAAGCAAAAGTTAAATAGACAAAATGTCTAAATAAGAGGGTTATACTGTGTTTATGATTCGTATAATTTTGGTCCATCAGTCGGCAATATGGGTCGGGCTGGGTAAGCACTAGCCCTACCGGGCTGGGCCAAGTAGGGCTTTAGGTGAACCCTAGCCCTAGCCCTTTACACATTAGGGCCGGGTCGGGCCGAACCTTGAGAAAATTCATCAGCCTTAAAACCGTTATCGGCCCTTCGTTTTATAGGGCTTTTCGGGCTCGAGCTAATTTCGGCCCTAAATAAATGACTAATTGATCGACAAATAACTCTTTAAACGCAAATACTACTAGTTTGGACGTGTGAGATTTAATGGAAGTGAAAAATACATTCTTTTTATATGAAGAACGTCATAAATCAAGAAATATACGATTTTAAATTGGGCTCGTATTTTTGGCCAGGCCGAATGATCGAAGCCCTAGCCCGACCCTAAGCCCTTCGGGTCGGGCCATAATAGGGCTTATGCAGGGCTAAGGCCGGGCTCGGGCTAGGGTCGGGCTAGGGCCGCCCTAGGGCTTATTTTAGCCCAGGGCCAAATACCAACCCCTACCCTAGCCCGACCCATAGAGCTTGCATAGGGCTAGGGCCGGATTAGGGCTAAGGTCAGGGCTATCCTAAAGCTTATTTTGGCACAGGACCAAATGCTGAGGCCTATCCCCATTAGTAAGCGTCAGCCGCCTTCTTTTTAGGCATTTGGGTTCCCAAATGAATCATTTTTTGAAGAAAAAAAACTCGTGATTTTGTGCGACTCATATGCCCCCCATTGGTAAGCGTCAGCCGCCTTCATTTTGTTCCCACTTGCTTTTTCATATTTATTTACTTTTTTGATGGGGTTAGTGGGTTAAAGTTAGTATCTACTCATTTTGAGCTGGTGAGGACTTGAACTCTGGCCACTTTGGGTGCAGAAGGACGCCCTTCCACTGGGCTAATCTCTTTGCCTCTTTTCATATTTATCGGCTGCTACTATTTTGAGTGCGAATTAGATAAACTTTTGTAATAGCTTGTAAACCACACCACCACCTGCTTTCATTTGTTCCCTTATCCTAACCAACCCTTATAAAAGATTCTATCCTTCCTTATTTCAAGACCTTATTCTCTCACTCTGCCCTATGTGATGTATTTCTTGATATGTCTGATATAAATTCACCATAAACAAAAGTTATAATATTCAATTGAGATACCTTTATAAAAAAACAAAAAAAAACCTTATTCCTTATTCTACCCTATCATATCATATTTTGAATTTTACTTCAAATTTTGCTTGAACCAGCCAGACCCTACTGCCCATTAAGAAAAAATGACTTTGTCATGCCCTTAAGAAGGTAGAGTTATCCTTATCTGCCCATTATCGACCCTTAGGCCATCCTTATTCATGATCTTTAAACAAAGATCATCACCTATTTTCATCAATTTCATTCTCTAAAAGATCATTTCACAATCTTTTACTCAATTCTCTTCCTAACAATGGTCAAGGAAAGAAAAGATCATGCATATACTATTTATACATAGAATTAGAAGAAGTTAGTAACATAGTATTAAAAACATGTTCAAAATATAGCAAAATGTATCTCTAATCATAGAGCTTTGAAAAATATAAATGTTGATTATGTTTATATAATTTTATACTTTGTATTTTTTAAATTATATTAGTCACAAGATCAATAATTGTTAAATACAATTAACCTATCATAGTATGACACTTATCACCTTCTGGTGTCTCCTAAGCTCACAATCGATCGTAAAAGGAATTGTCCCATACAATCATTTCACGAATGTATATGACTATTTTTTACTATTAATAAAAAAAACTAAAAAATTGCATCAACAATCTTTCTTATCCTATTAAGGATAAGTTCTTTCTTTATCAAAAAAAAAAAAGGATAAGTTCTTTCGTAGTGTGTGGCCTTTAATGATCGTCACAAGATTTATTATCTTCTGCCACATGAAGACCCGTCATTCATATTTTTTGTCGTCAGATGAAAAATAATGAATGACTGCACCTTATGGCTTGCACCAGTACATGCAGTGAATTAATCAAAAAAAAAATACATGCAGTGAAGACCATTATAAATAGGCCAACACTGAGTGCCTATATTCCACACCAAACTTAGCCCTCTTCACTCTACAGTCCGGCTTGCTACAATGGCAATTCATCTGCATGTTACCCTGGCTGCTCTTTGTGTAAGTGCAGCTCCTCCAACAATAAGCTCAATCATCAAACTAATTGTGTAACAATTTTTATTTTGTTGTATTTGCGGATAAATATGAGTGATAAAACTGTGTCTTGCATGATGATATTTTCAGCTAGCATTTGTGGCTAGCCAAGCAGCTTTACCTGAAGAAGTTTACTGGAATTCAATGCTCCCTCCTAACACTACAATGCCCAGAGCTATTTCCAATGTTCTGCTACCAGGTTGACGCTCTCACTAATCCACTTTCCCATTCGAATGTATGATTTAGCAGTGTGACAAAACAAATTTTTCTTCCAAGAATTATTTATTTGAAACTGTCAATTCAGGTAAAGGAGAAGAAATAGTACCAGATTTAAGCGGCACTACAGACGGAAGGACGCATTATGGAAGGACGAGTTACGGAAGGACGAGTTACGGAAGGACGCATTACGGAAGGACGCGTTACGGAAGGACACATTATACTCTTAGCGCCGAGGAAGACGGAGAAGTACCAGATTTAAGCGGCACTACAGACGGAAGGACGCATTATGGAAGGACGAGTTACGGAAGGACGAGTTACGGAAGGACGCATTACGGAAGGACGCGTTACGGAAGGACGCGTTATGGTAAGCTAATTAAGTATGCATCGCTTCCAAATTTAAGCCCTAGATTCATGATGATGATGATAATAACCGATAACCAGATGGCATCATCCATCTTCATACCATACTTGGTGACTTGCCCAAGTATGCGAGTCAATTCATTGAATTGCTCCATCACCGGTCTAGTATCGACCATCTTGTAACTATTAAAGTTACTCACAAGAAATTTCTTGCTCGATGCATCTTCCTGCATATACTTTGCCTCAAGTGCATCCCATAATTCCTTAGCAGACTCTACATTTTGATAAAGATCAAATAACGGATCAGACATACCGTTCAGAATGTGACCACGACAGATGTAGTCATCATTCTACCACTTGCTCCTCTTCCTGATTGCTTCAATCGGAGCATCGTCATTCACTACCGGAATAGGGGTAGAGAGGACGTGGACCACTTTCAAAGTAGTCAACAGAAAATGCATCTTACTCTGCCATCTTCGAAAGTTTACTCCTCGAAGTCAGTACCCTCACGCTTGCTGCAGTAGACATTGTTGTTGATTCAAAAGAAATCTTGTATTTGATTGTAAGTGCTCGTCTTCTTTAGGGCGTCGAAACAACAACAACTAGACTTGGACTCTACTTGAAACATGAATTGATTTTGAAATTATATCCCCTGTTCAAGCTTGTGTCCAGGGTACTGTTGCAACAGTCCTTGAACTCTTTGCACAACAGTTCAAGGTTCAGTTGCGACAGACCTTGAACTCTAGTCACAACAGTTCAGCAAACAGACAAAAGCAGTAGAACTCACAGACTGATAACCCAGTTGGCTCCGCCTACTCTGGGGGGTTTCCCACACCCGAAAAAGGGACAGCAAATCTTTATTACGAGTATAGGGCTTCCACAGGGACTTACACTTACACCTTGTAATAGCCTAACCTCAATACTCCGTCTCTCAGATTTGTAACCACCGTAATTCCCCTCGATCCCCTTCGTCCAGAACCTGCAGTCCGAACGTTCTCGACCTTCTCCAGAAGCTCGGATGCTTTCTCTCGAAAGCTTTGATCACCTTTGTTGTGTGCGGTAGTTAATACGCTTCAGGTAGTCTGTGTTGCACTTGAGCAGACTGCACTTGCACCGATGTATTTCCAATGAGAAAACACAACCGGTCGTCGCTTTCTTCTTCGCCAATCAGTAGGATATGCTCGTGTGTATTTGATCTTTGAAAGCGATGAGAATTAGGGTTGCCCTTGCATTGTATTTATATGTTTGAGCAAAACCCTAATTCGCACAAGATAATCCCATCAAATATTTAGGAAATATTCCTAGATATTTGATGTATATCTTTTGAATCGGTTGGAAGATAATCCGAAGTCTTCTTTCCCAAGTAAGCTTTGCCGCCTTAATGTAAATATTCATTCGAATATCTATTGCTCGAATAAGTCGCTGGCCGCCTTCAACTTGACGAGATCTTCGTAGTCCAATATCTTCCGGGAAATATCCTTGCGTCTTATCCACGCTGTGTATGAGTACTAGGATATGTTCGAACTCCCCCTGAACACCTGCTCGAACTGTCTAAGCTACGTTTTGCCAAATACATGCCACTTAAGGGAACATCAATCTCCCCCTTGGCATTTTGGCAAAACCAAATCTACTAGATAACTAAGTCTATCTAACTATCTAGACAGTAGACAACTTTGAGGGAAACAAGAATTGTCTCCTCAAAAAATACTCCCCCTTTTTGCCACAAACTGGCAAGGGGTGCGATCCGAGTTCGAACAGTCAATCAAAGTGTGCCAGAACAAGCACTAAGTACGAAAGTTTTAAACAAAGTTCAGGGAGATAGTTTGTAGAGGACCTTTAATCAGAAGCTTCTTCGATGGAATCATCTTCAGAGGGTGTAGCTTCAGATTCATCATCACTGCAATAGCTGAGGGCTCGAGCAAGCCTGTTGATCCGTCGGCGCTGTTCCTTATCCACAGCAATGATAGCATGGAGGTCCTTCAGTAGCTTGCTCCTTTCATCCAAACCCATCCTTGCTCCCCCTCGACTGGGCTCCACAGCATTTGTACCTTTCTTGCCCCATCCTTTGAGATCATTCACATGACGTCCCTTGTATAGCTTGTGGTCCACTGTGAATTTGCTGGGTGCTTTTGAAAGATGGTCAGGCGAGGCCTTCAAATCTGGAGCTTGATGAATGATCAGCTCATAAATCAGAGATGGAAAGTAGATCTGGTGCAGGGTTCTCATCGATGTAGCATGGTCAGCAATCTGTTTGAACATTATTCTGCCCAGGTTGAACTTCAGCTTGTTCCCTATCTGATAAATCAGTTGGGCCATGTCCTTGTTGACAGTAGAGCGATGAGAGGACGGCCTCCAGTTGAACACCGCTATGAAAAACAGCATTGAATAGAACGTGGACAGATCCGTCGTATGCACAACTGACTCAGGCCTCCACTGAACAGAGCCTGCAGTGATGGTGCTCACTATCTTCTCAAAGCTGGATTCTTCTTCATCAACAGCTGGGTCGTCCATGGAGAAGTATACATTGATCAGCTCTGGATCAATCGTGATCCTTCTTCCTCTAACATAGAAGACTCCATACTCTGCCTCTCCAATGACCCCCGAACTTTGGAGGCAAGTTTGCCATGGCCTTACGTTCGTTGAATGGCTTGCATCTGTCCAACGTCCAGAACAGATCCGACTCTTTAAGCACCTCAACCACTCCCTTCCCTTTGTAACTGGACGCATCCAGCAGCCTCTCAGGTATAATTTTCCTTTTCAGCACACAATCCCATTTCAACGCAGCTTTTTTAGTCACGAACCACACTCCTTTCTTGACCTTACCCACTGGGACAGTCTCAGACTCAGGGGCTGGGACTTCACATCTCCCAGCATCTTCAGAGATGGGAACTGCAGCAGCACGTTTCCTTTTCTTGGAAGATCCAGCTCCCCCTGCACCACTACTGACTTCAGCAACTTTCTGGACTGGTTCCTTTGTAGTCTTAGCAAAGACTACCTTTTTCTTTTCCTTCCCCTTCGTTGTCCTTTTGAGATTGACAAGGGGAACACTGTCTTGGTCATCTTCTGAAAGGGTAACGCCTTTTGCCGAGGACATAGAACCATCCTTACTAATGAGTGAGCCATCTTCCTCCACATGATCCCTACGACGATCATCTTGAACTGCCACTGTCTCTTCACACATTACTGACTCCGGAACAACTCCAGTCTCATCTTCAGTCTGAACATTTTGTTTCACGGTTGGAACACTTGTGACTTTTTCAGTAACAGACTTTTCTGCTTCAACAGCCTGGTTACGCAGACCTTCCTCTGGAGCTGGTGCTGTTTGAGCTTCGGGCTGAACAGATGGTTCCACAGTTGAACCGCTTGTAGCTTTCTCAGCAGCTGTTCCAGTCTCATCACCAGACTGAACACTTGGTTCCTTAGTTGGAACACTTGTAGCTTTGTCTGCATCAGATTCTTTTGCCCCAACAGCCTGATCATACTGAGCTTCTTCCGGACTTGCCACTTCCTGATCCTTCTCCTTTTCCAGGTCTTCTATGACATCATCAATGTCTTTGTATAACTTCTCCAACTCCTCATCCTTTTCTGTTGGATTAATCTCCTCTGACATAGCCTCATCATGCAAACCGGAACCTTCTTCAGTGATTCCTCCTTGATTTTCAGACGGATCAGCCTCATTGATCACTAAATTCCTCTTCCCCGAGGACTTAATAAACTTCTCTGTTTCTTCATCGGACATTGCAATCTTCCGACCTCGATTGGCATAAATCTGGGCTAGGTATTTTCTGGGAGAGTCACTAGCTCGCTTAACCTTCTTTCTGCGACCTGCCTTCGGAGGAATGTATCCTGTGGCAAAGATCTTTTCCCTCCATGTTCCTGAACCTCCAGCCACCTTGCTGGGTTCCTTTTCTTCCACAGTCTTGACAGACTCCTTTTCAATAACCGCACTGCTGGCTTTGTCCACCGCCTCAGCCTTACCACTCTCACGATTTCTATTGGCACCACCAAGCTCCGCTCTGTTGGTTTCAACATCAACAGTCCTACCACCACTAACAGCCCTACAAGCATCAGCCTGCATACTCACGACTTTCTCAACTTCCACACTTACTTCTTCATTCAACACAGATTTTTCAACAACGGAGATATTCGCAGAATCAGAAGGAATAGTGGGATTTACCTTAGTTTGCGGACGAACTTGTGGAGTTGAATCCACTGTGACCGGCTGAGGAATTTCAGTGGTAACTCCTTCAGCAGACTTCTCTTTGGCCAAAGATTCGGTGACGGAGTGTAAAGGCGACGCCTTTTTCATCTTCGCAGCTTTTGATTTCAAAATTTTTGATTTCGCCGCCAACGCCGTTGAGGTCTGCATGCTTTCTTTGCTCTTCTCCGCAGATTTAGCACTGGATTTTGCTGACTTCCTGGTGTTCACCATTGTCCGTTGAGGAAGGAGCAGTTGAGAAGGAGAGTTCCGTTCTGGGGTTTTTGGGGACGAGAGTGAGAATACGAAACTCAGGGAATGAATTTGATTTTTCAAAATCAAATTTTTCTATATGACTCTCCAGCTTTCCAAAACTGTCTATTCCCAAATAATCCGAAAGAAAATCTTCAAGGATATTTAAAAACATATTTTCCAAGCTGTCGAGACTTCTGTTCCAGCTCTTTTTATTAGAAGGTCAGTCCAACTGTTCAGCTGGAGATTCGATTATGACTGACCACTGACAGATGCTTGTCGTCAGAGCAAATGTACAAATAAATTTATAAGTTCGCTACTCGCGACTTCACTACTGGGTAGCAAGTGGTAAGTAGGGGTCGAACCCAAGAGAGTCAATGTGGATTAGTTATTCTTTAATGAAGCTTACACATAAATTAAAATGCGATTGGGGTTGGGTTTGAGTGTGCTTTGAGAACTAAAAGTAAAGGAACAGTGATATCACAATTAAAGGAAAGATTCGGTTTTAGGGGCCTTGTCTCATATTCTGTATATCATTGACCTCTAATGATCATACTAAGTGTTCAAAGATGAATCGAGGCTATTTCTAGCACAAGACTTGCAACATCGTTTAGAACACTTGTTCTATTTAGACTAATTCCTCCTTTCGAAGTATCTTAGCCTTATGTGCATCCATTTGATCTTCAGTTACGATCAACCAAATGGTTTTTTAAAAGAGGTCGAACTCCTCAGATAAGCTTTGCCCGTTAAAGCATCCACTTACCCGAGTATGTTCACGAACCCCACGGGAGATCTTTGCCCGTTAAAGCATCCACTCAGCCTTGGAAGTTCTAACCTTATATGTGGCACATAGAACAAGTTTTGAACACAGAGAGGCACTAAGTGTAGGGTCTAAAACATTGTATGATACAAATACACCCCTTCAACCGAATGAAGGGTTTAGCTACGAATATCCATGGAACAGGACATCATAGCTAAGTGCTTGAAAAGTAAAGGTTTTGAAAGACAGAAAGTAAAGTTTTCGAAAGTAAAGATAGGAAAATAAAGTTGCTGAATTGAAAAGACAGTAAAATAAAGACGAGAGTACTTACAAAAACTGTTGAAAGTGCTAAAGCTTTGATTCCAAAGTAAAGTGCTTACATGATTTTGTTCTTAATCTAGAGAGATAAGTGATTTGTGATTTTGGAATTTGTAGAGAGAGGAGCTCTCCACATTTTTGGATGCATTACAAGGAGAAGGGGGAGCTCTATTTATAGGCTAAGGGGATGAAGAGATGTGGAGGAGGAGAAGCCACTTGTCACAAGGGAAGAGGAGGAGAAGAAAGCCATCGGAGGTGAGTCATCACCCCTTAGTCGCCCCCCATGTGTCATCTCCTCCTTGAAGTCGCCGGCCATGTGAGGAGGAGGAGGGTGAGTGTGAGTTGAGATCTTTTTCCCCAAAAGCCATCGGTCCTTTTAGCTCCGGACTGACTCTGGTTGCTTTTTGGTTGGACTTGTTTTGAGTGATTCCATGTCAGGTTCATGATATTTCTTCAGTCGGCATCTGATCGTGACCTTGGAATGACTCGTAATATATTTTCAGCTTAAAAACTCCTCCTTAGCCTGTATTCTCTCTAGACTTCAAAATACCCTGTAGATAAATATCGGAACTAACAAGCAAAAGTTAAATAGACAAAGAGTCTAATTTGGTGGGTTTAACTATGTTTATGATTCATACAATTATGGTCCATCAGATTACCCCACACTTTTAGTTGTTCGTCCCGAACAATGCTATTAAAGGGCGGCACACACTATCTAAGTAAACTTTTAAAATATGAAAGTGAGACTGTGGGACTAGATTTATCCTAATTGATGCATTACTTACTTATTACCAAATTAAACTGTGTAAATACTTAGAAGAAACTTGATACTTGTACCTTCGCGCTGAGCTGCAAATTAATTTGGATGTTTCAGGAGATAGCCCTTTTTAGGCTCCTGGACTGCATTCTCGGGATCAACTCGCACTATATGGTTTCCTTGTAGCTTTCTCTAGCACGTGATTCGGTTCGAGTTTCACCGAGTTGAGCCTTTTTTATTTCTTTTTGGCGAGGGACATCTTTTTTTTGTAGTGAATCGGCCTTTGGCCTTTGATTTGACTCTTTGAGTACTTCACTTTTGTTCGGTTAAAACCTTCACAACTTTGGCCTTTGGCCTTTGATTAGCTTCTTTGAGCTTTTGCCTTTTTGTGGCTTGCTAGTCCATTTTCTCAAGCCTTTTTGGGAGGTCCAATCGTCGCCCGCAAGCATATTGAAATACCTCCTCGCTCTTTCTCATCCTCGCCGTTTCACGCGGGTCAAAATGAGGGTCGCTCATTTATTTTCCCGACTACTAGGACTAGAGATAGGACGGTTTGATTCCTGTCCCGCCTCTTACATAAACGCTGCACGGCGGAGATGACTTCAATCTTTACTGAAACCCGAAGTGCAGCCTCCACTGACTTCGAAAACCATATAGTTAGATTCGATCCCTTGAGTGCTTGCCAAGCCTCTCTAGGGCAGTTTATATCAACTCCACATCCCCTGTTTATCTCAGCACAAAGGGATAAATGAGAAGTTACATCCTAAGTTTTTAAACAGTTGAATTTTCACAAGGTAAATGCATGAATTTAGATCTATCTTTTTCACATTCTCAAGTTCATATTTTCAAAAAGATAATATTAAGGGAAAAGGAAAAAGAAAAACATGTTAACTATGTACACAGGCGGTTCTCACCCCAAATTTTTTACGAAGGCGTGCCTTTCAGCAAGACTTAGTTCAAAAGTCATGCAAATATATACAGGAAAGGTGAGAATGAAAAAACTAAATGACTGAAATTAAATGACTGAAAGTAAGATAGGTGTCGGGTTACCTCCCAACCAGTGCATTTGTTTAACGTCGTTAGCTCGACAGTACCTCATTCCTGGATCATAAGGTTGGGTCCCATGGGCGTGTGAGGTCGAATTTCTTCTCGGCTGCCCTTTTGCTCCAAGAGGGTGAGGTTTCATTGACCATAGCTGCTGGTCCGATGAGTCGTGCTCGCTTGTTACTCCTTCCGGGTTTCCATTCTTTCGGCCCATGTCTTTGCCGCTTCTTCATGTTTGAATAGTTGGCACCTTTGCGAGTTTGGAAGTTTGGTTTTGTGCCATTAAATGTAGGCGACATTAAGCATGCGCCTCTGCCAATCCTCTTCATTGTGGCAGTGATGGATGGTTGTCTAGGAACGAGTGAGTTTTCAGGCAGTTTTCCTTGGCTTGTGATGAGCGAGAATTCCTTTGTCAGCTTTTTTGGCTCATGCTCCTCCTCTAACTCCCCTTGCACCTCATCATTATTGATTATATGATCTTCGGTGGCTATGATCGGCATAAAACACGAAGGGTTAAGTTGAGGCACTTCGACCATGAGGACTGGGTCTGTTTCAGGTGCTCCGACAGTGAGGACCAGGTCTTTCTCGGACAGTTTGGCAATGAGGTCCGGGACTTCCTCGGGTGCTCCGAGCGCAAGGACCGGGCCTGGCTTGATTTCTTCGGCCGCTTCGGTAGTGAGGTTCGGGACTTCTGTTGGCTCGGCAGTTAGGACTGTGATTTCCTCGGATGGATTGGTGATAAGGACCGGGCCTGATTTGGGCAGTTCTTCTTCTAACTCCCAGGGATAATCTGAATGGAGCTCTTCTTCAGGCAACCATGGGTCCTCATCCTCGTCATTCATATGGTCTCCGGGGGCAATCATACTGAGGTCCAAGTCTGTTTTGGGCAGTTCGGCACTGAGGTCTGGGTATGTCTCGGGCAACTCTTCAGTTAGGACCGAAATTGATTTGGGCAGTTTGGCAATGCGATCCCAGATCAGTTGTGTAGCCGCCCAGAATTCCTCATTTTCGACCTCGTCTTGGTGTATCGGGGCACTCATTTGCTGGATGCTAGATGCCAGCTCCGTTATAACGTCCTCGAGTAGCTTGGCCTGATCTTCTCTTGACCTTGCGGCCAAATCGTTTATCAATTTCCAAAGATCATCCATGTTTAAGTTATTTACCGAGCCTCCTGCCGCGTCATTAAGCTAATTCCACTCATATGGCATCATCTCGTTGAGAAACCTTTGAAGAAGATCGTGGTTGGTGAATCCATGGTGCGGGCAGCTCGTTACAAAGGAATCGAAGTACCATAAGTACTCGTCCAAAGTTTCGTCCCGGGATTGCTTTATGTTGTTAATCTTCTCGCGGACTTCAAGTTCGAAGGGTGGTGGGGAAAACTCCTCATTGTTCCAAGGCTCCATTCCGTAGTAGTAAGACTTAGTGAATTGCATGATAAAACAAAAAAGAAAAAAGAAAATAGAACAACTATTCCGATTCACAACTCCCCGGCAACGGTGCCAATTTGACAGATGCTTGTCGTCAGAGCAAATGTACAAATAAATTTATAAGTCCGCTACTCGCGACTTCACTACTGGGTAGCAAGTGGTAAGTAGGGGTCGAACCCAAGAGAGTCAGTGTGGATTAGTTGTTCTTTAATGAAGCTTACACATAAATTAAAATGCGATTGGGGTTGGGTTTGAGTGTGATTTGAGAACTAAAAGTAAAGGAACAGTGATATCACAATTAAAGGAAAGACTCGGTTTTAGGGGCCTTGTATCATATTCTGTTTATCATTGACCTCTAATGATCATACTAAGTGTTCAAAGATGAATCGAGGCTATTTCTAGCACAAGACTTGCTACATCGTTTAGAACACTTGTTCTATTTAGACTAATTCCTCCTTTCGAAGTATCTTAGCCTTATGTGCATCCATTTGATCTTCAGTTACGATCAACCAAATGGTATGTTCACTTAGATAAGCTTTGCCCGTTAAAGCATCCACTTACCCGAGTATGTTCACGAACCCCACGGGAGAGCTTTGCCCGTTAAAGCATCCACTCAACCTTGGAAGTTCTAACCTTATATGTGGCGCATAGAACAAGTTTTGAACGCAGAGAGGCACTAAGTGTAGGGTCTAAAACATTGTATGATACAAATACACCCCTTCAACCGAATGAAGGGTTTAGCTACGAATATCCATGGAACAGGACATCATAGCTAAGTGCTTGAAAAGTAAAGGTTTTGAAAGACAGAAAGTAAAGTTTTCGAAAGTAAAGATAGGAAAATAAAGTTGCTGAATTGAAAGACAGTAAAGTAAAGACGAGAGTACTTACAAAAACTGTTGAAAGTGCTAAAGCTTTGATTCCAAAGTAAACTGCTTACATGATTGTGTTCTTAATCTAGAGAGATAAGTGATTTGTGATTTTGGAATTTGTAGAGGGAGGAGCTCTCCACATTTTTGGATGCATTACAATGAGAAGGGGGAGCTCTATTTATAGGCTAAGGGGATGAAGAGATGTGGAGGAGGAGAAGCCACTTGTCACAAGGGAAGAGGAGGAGAAGAAAGCCATCGGAGGTGAGTCATCACCCCTTAGCCGCCCCCCCATGTGTCATCTCCTCCTTGAAGCCGCCGGCCATGTGAGGAGGAGGAGGGTGAGTGTGAGTTGAGATCTTTTTCCCCAAAAGCCATCGGTCCTTTTAGCTCCGGACTGACTCTGGTTGCTTTTCGATTGGACTTGTTTTGAGTGATTCCATGTCAGGTTCATGATATTTCTTCAGTCGGCATCTGGTCGTGACCTTGGAATGACTCGTAATATATTTTCAGCTTAAAAACTCCTCCTTAGCCTGTATTCTCTCTAGACTTCAAAATACCCTGTAGATAAATATCAGAACTAACAAGCAAAAGTGAAATAGACAAAGAGTCTAATTTGGTGGGTTTAACTGTGTTTATGATTCATACAATTATGGTCCATCAACCACCGTTGGATGCTTTCAGTGGTTGACACCACACGGACCCACTAGGGATCTGGGTGTTCCACTCCGTGACTTGCCATAGGGGTTGACAAAAGTATGCTGCCTAAGAGTTACCATCTTCTGTGAGCATTCATATTTTCTTGTACGGCTCCAGGCACATTTCTGTGGGCAGTGTACGAACTCCTTCCGTAACTGTGCCACCTTCTGATTCAATAGTTTCCTGGGACACCCGGCAACATTGATTTGTGCACATCTCCAATCAGATCTTGTGTGCAAGGTCGTACCCACTCCCCATCGCAGAAAACTATGTTGAGTGTTTGCACATGTAAGAGCAACCAGTTGCTGGCCATGGTTCTCGTTGTTCATTGAATCCGTCAGACCCATCCGAATAATGTAGCAGTTGTTGGCATCCCTTTTTCCTTTCATCAGTGTATCACCACTCTGGTCTAGTACAAAACATGAGTAGCTGGAGAATGATACATAGTGTCCATCGTCGCACAGTTGACTGATGCTGATAAGATTCCTGGTCAGTCCTTTGACAAGGAGGGTGTTCTTGAGTGCAGGGAGATCCGGAACCATCAATGTCCCACAGCCAATCACCTGACCCTTTTCACCATCCCCGAAGGTGACAAACCACATCTGCTCAACAGGTCTAATATGGGTAAGATATTGAGAGTTACCTGTCATGTGGGTGGAACATCCGCTGTCGAAGAGCCAACTATCTTGCGCTGTGTAGCTTGAGAAGTAGCAGGCCACCATGCAAACGGTTTGGTCTGCCTTTTGAACCCAGACTTGTTTCTGTCGTGGTGTGGTCCGTTGTTGGAAAGCACGTCGTTCCGCAAGAAACAGGCGACACCTCACTTTGATGTGTCCCATCTGGTTGCAGTACCAGTAAGTGCGCTGATGGACCATAATTGTATGAATCATAAACACAGTTAAACCCACCAAATTAGACTCTTTGTCTATTTAACTTTGTCTTGTTAGTTCCGATATTTATCTACAGGGTATTTTGGAGTCTAGAGAGAATACAGGCTAAGGAAGAGTTTTAAAGCTGAATATGAATTACGAGTCATTCCAGGTCACGACCAAATTCCGACTTTCAAGAACCTGACGTGGAATCACTCAAAACAAGTCCAACCGAAGGGCAACCAGAGTCAGTCCGGAGCTGAAAGGACCGATGGCTTTTGGAAAAGACTCACAAACTCACTCTATCACTCTCCTTCCTCCATGTGGCCGGCGGCTAAGAGGCTTCTCCTCTCCTTGGAAGCCATGTGGCCGGCGGCTTTGGGAGGAGATGACATCACCCGATGGCTTTTGCTTCCTCCTCTTCCCTTGTGACAAGTGGCTTCTTCTCATCCACATCCATGCCCTCCCTTAGCCTATAAATAGAGCTCCTCTTCCCTTTGTAATATCAACCTCATTTCAAAACATCATCCATCACAAAGCTTTAGCATCTCTCTAGATTTGGGCACTACTCTTGTAAACACTTGTTTTAAATCTATAATACTCATGTTGGTTCTTGAGTATTCTAGTAGTTCTTGAGTTTACTCCTGTTGGTTCTTGAGTATTCTCCTTTACTTACTGTCTTTCAAAAACCCTCGAGTACTTAGCTATGGTATCCACCTCTATGGATATTCGTAGCTAAACTCTTCATTCGGTTGAAGGGGTGTACTTGTATCATAAAATGTTTTAGACCATATTCTTAGTGCCTCTTGTGTTCAAAACTTGTTCTATGTGCCATATATTAGGTTAGAACTTCCAAGGTTGAGTGGATGCTTGGAATGGCAAAACTCTTCCGTGGGGTTCGTAAACATACTCGGATAAGTGGATGCTTGGAATGGCAAAGCTTATCTGAGAAGTTTGACCTCTTTTAAACACCATTTGGTTGATCGGGAATGATTGATCAAATGGATGCACACAGGCTAATATACCTTGGAATGGGGTATTAGTCTAAATAGAACAAGTGCTCTATGTCTTGGAATGGACTAGACAGTGTGGCAAATCGAGTGCTTGGAATGGCCTTGATATACTTTTGAATACTTAGTAGGATCATTAAAGGTCAATGATTAACAGACTATGATACAAGGCCCCTGAAGCCGAATACTTTCCTTAACTCTTACTTCCTCAATATCAACTGCAATATCAACCGCTTACTATCCGCAAGACTTGTCCTTCACGCAACCACTCACTGTAAGTCTTTCCTTTAATCAATTACTTTCTGTACTTTACTCTTCTGTCATTTACTTTTCCGCACTAAAATCCCAACCAACCCACTTACTTTTCTGTACTAAGACTAAAATCAACAACCAACCACTCACCTTTCATCGCTAAAACCTCAATCCACCAAAAATCACGCTCCCTTTCAGTACACTCCTCAAAGAGCAACTATCCCCCTAATTCTCTTGGGTTCGACCCCTACTTACCACTTGCTACCCAGTAGTGAAGTCGCGAGTAGCGGACTTATAAATGTATTCTTGACTTTTGCACACGACGACTGTGCATCCGTCAAAATTGGCGCCGTTGCCGGGGAATTAGTCGTCGGATTAGTTGTTATTTTCTTTCCCTTCTCACACTATGTATGCATGGACTACGCAACATCTTCCTCAGTTCGGAGGAACGGACGGAGAAGACCCCGTAATACATTGCCAAAACTTCCACCATATTTGCCGCCACATAAAACATGAAAATGAAATGTTAGAGGAATTTAAGTTAAAATACTTCAAATTTTCTTTAACTGACTTCGCGACAATTTGGTATTACCATCAACCGCTATACATGCTGAATATTATGTGGACCTTCGCGCTAAATTTCTGAAAGAATTCTCCCCCCCCCCATCCTTACGACATGACACCCGCGAGAAGATCATCTGCCTTCAACAATCCCGGGATGAGACTTTAGATGAATACTACACGTACTATGACACCATCGTCTCACGCTGCCCGCACCATGGATTCACCGAAGTATCCCTTCTTCAAAAATTCCTTTGTGGAATGAGGCAAGATGAGTTCTCAAGGATCAATGATGCAGTGGGAGGATCAGCCATGCACTTATCCCTGACTCAAATGTGGGATGTTATAGACGACTTGGTCGAAGCCACAAAACGAAGGCCAATGCCCCGACCTAATAAAGGAATACAAAGGATAGAGGCTAGTCCAGAAAGGAATGAAGAAGACATTACAGAGGACGAGATGGACGAATCAGATGCAGAAAGCTCTGAAGGAGAGCCTACATTGGAGATCACACCCGAGCCATCAGAAGAAACTCCCGAGCCATCAGAAGAATTAGATACAGAAAGCACCGGAAGCAACGAGGAAGAAGTCCATAATACCACTGGCGAGCTGCCCGAGTCATACCCAACTATCATTACCAAAGCAGCCGAGACCATCCGTGACCAGATCCTCACAGACGGACAAAACGAGGCAGAACCAAGCCTTAAGATGCAAGCTTCCCAACTTTTCCCCTTGATCAATAGGCAAATTGCAGAAAACTATGTGATCCATGAAGAGGCTAAACGGAGGATGGGAAAATGGCCTGAGCAGAATGACTCCTCGATGGAGGATTTTTTTTGCCACAACTAGAAAAGGTAGCCCTAAACATCAGGAAACCCGATTCAAGAGACTAGTAGTAAAAGGTCCCTCACCTTCTCAGAGACGTTGGAAGGAGAAACCACCAGAACAATGGGAACAGGACCCAAGCACATCATCTCACAAGAAATCAAGGAAATGCAAGGCAAGGATGAAAGTAGGCACTCCGCAACACTACAACTTGAGCCACCCATGGGATCCAAACCAGTGATCCCCATGCGTCGAGCCAACGACGTTAAACAAAGGCACTGGTCGGGAGGTAACCCGACACCTATCTTACTTTCAGTAATTTTATTTTCTGTCATTTAGTTTTTACCGTAAGTCGATCTCACCCACTTTTTGTATAGAAGGAATGTCTAACATGTAGGAATCAGTTTTTGGAGCAAGATCAGATCAGCTAGGCAGCTTCCGAGAAATTACCGGGCCTGCGCTGAGAGTTCAAGGCCCCAGCCGAACTCCCTCAATTATCCAGCTCCGAGGCATGTCGTTCCACAACACGACACAGTAAAAGGGAGTGCAATTCTTCTCTTTTCCTTAATGTGATTTCCTTCTCTTGTATATATTTGCTTGACTTTTGAACTACGTCGTGCTGAAAGGCACGCCTTCGTTCAAAAGTGTGGGGTGAGAACAGCCAGTGTACATAACATGTTTTTCTTTTTCCTTTTCCCTTAATATTATCTTTTTGAAAATATGAACTTGAGAATGTGAAAAAGATAGATCTAAATTCATGCATTTACCTTGTGAAAATTCAACTGTTTAAAAACTTAGAATGTAACTTCTCATTTGTCCCTTTGTGCTGAGATAAACAGGGGATGTGGAGTTGATATAAACTGCCCTAGAGAGGCTTGGCAAGCAATCGAAGGATCGAATCTAACTATATGGTTTTTGAAGTCAGTGGAGGCAGCACTTCGGGTTTCAGTGAAGATTGAAGTCATCTCCGCCGTGCAGCGTTTATGCAAGAGGCGGGACGGGAATCAAACCGTCCTATCTCTAGTCCTAGTAGCCGGGAAAATAGATGAGCGACCCTCATCTTGACCCGCGCAAAACGACAAGGATGAGAAAGAGCGGGGAGGTATTTCCATATGCTTGCGGATGACGATTGGACCTCCCAAAAAGGCTGAGAAAATGGACTAGTGACAGATGCCCTCGTCGTCAAAGCGATTGTGCAAATAAATTTATAGTCCACTACTTGCAACTATACTACTGGGTAGTACTTGGTAAGTAGGGGTCGAACCCAAGGGAACTAGGGGAATAATTGTTCTTCGGGGGGAATTTCGCAGCGTGGGAACGTGTTTAAGGTCGGTTGGTTGGTTTTAAAGCTACCAGCTATTTTGATTGATTGATTGGTTGGTTGGTTGATTTTAATACTGGAAAGTAAATTACTATTTTAATGATTAAGAGAAATGTTCGGTTTCAGGGGACTTGTATTATATCTTGTTTATCATTGACCATTAGTGAATCATCTAAGTATTCAAACGGTGAATCGAGGCTAGTTACAGCTCAAGACTTGCAACACCGGTTTAAAGCAACTCCTGTTCTATTTCAGTCTAGCGCCAATACCCTAAGGTATGCTAGTCTGGGTACATCCACCTGATCTCACAGTTACGCTCGACCAGATGGGATTTAGGATGAGTCGAACTCCTCAGATAGCTTTGCTTGTTACAGCTTCCACTACCTGAGTATGATCACGAATTCCCACAGAAGAGCTTTGCTTGTTACAGCATCCACTCAACCTTGGAAACTCTGACTATATATGGCACATAGAACAAGTTTTGAATACTAAGACTAAACACTAAGTTAATAGTCTTAAAACATTTATAATACAAGTGCGCCCCTTAGACCGAACTACTAGTTTAGCTACTATTCATTGCGCTAAACATTATACTAAGGAAATTAAAGACAACAATTAAATAAATTAATACTAAGAGAAACTTACAACCGTTGAAGCGCCAAGGGAGCTTTCCTTTATTTCCAAAGCAAGATTACAACTTACAAATGTTACAACTTCTAGAGAGAGAAGTGAATTTTGGAATTGGTGTGTGAAATGAGGAGGAGGAGCTCCTCCTTTTATAGCCCAAAGGGGAGGAGATGGGTGGTGGAGATGGTGGACATGTGCATTTGATCCAAGGGAGGAGAAGAGGAGGAAGGAGGAGGAGACAAGTGGCGCAAGGAGGAGGAGCCGGCGGCTTTTGGTGGAGGAGGTTGGCGCCGCCGGTTGCCGGTCACCCAAGGGGGAGGAGCTCCTCCCTTGGCCACCTCCTTGAGTGGTGGCCGGTCATCCTTGCCCAATGTGTGATTTTGTACAGTTTTGTGCAGTCTTTTCACAAAACTGTCAATGTGTTCCTTCCCCGGTCTGTCTTGACTCCACTCCTGATTCTTCTGATTGATTTATTCTGGTCAATTCAACGTCAGGATCCTTGAAATTTCTTCAGTCGCCATATGATCTTGACCTTGGATTGACTCTTGTTATCTTTTCAGCTTAAAATCCTCTCCTTAGCGTGTTTTCACTTCAGTCTCTAAAATACCCTGTGAAAATATATCGGGACTAACACGTAGACGTTAGATAGACAAACAGTCTAATTAAGGGGGTTTTACTGTGTTTCTGACTCGTATAACTTTGGTCCATCAGATTACCCCCCACTTTTAGTTGTTCGTCCCGAACAATGCTATTAAAGGGCGTAAGTTCTAATTTTGGCTTTGGAATATGAAAATTAGACTGTGGTACTCGATCTATCCTAATTCATGCGTTGCTTACTTATTACTAAATTAAACTGCGTAAATAAATAGAAGAAACTTAATACTTGTACCTCCGTGCTGAGATGCAAATTATATTGGATGTCTCGGGAAATAGCCCTTTTTAGGTTCCTGGACTGCAACCTCGGGATCGTCTCTTACTATATGGTTTTCTGGTAGCTTTCTCTAGCACGTGATTCGATTCGGGTTTCAGTGAGTTGAGCCTTTTTGATTTTCTTCTTTGGCGAGGGACTGCTTTTTTGTTGTAGTGAATCGGCCTTTGGCCTTTGATTTGACTTTTTTGAGTGCTTCACTTTTGCTCGGTTAAAACCTTCACAATTTTGGGCCTTTGGCCTCTTTTGATTTGCTTCATTGAGCTTTTCGTCTTTTTGTGATTGCTAGTCCATTTTCTCGAGCCTTTTTTGGGAGGTCCAATCATCGCCCGCAAGCCTATGGAAATACCTCCCCGCTCCTCTCGTCTTTGTCGTTTTGCGCGGGTCAAGATGAGGGTCGCTCATCTATTTTCTCGGCTATTTTGACTAGAGAGAGGACGGTCTGATTCCCGTCCTCGCCTTTGCATAGATGCTTCATGGCGGAGTTGACTTCAATTATTCACTGAAAACCCGAAGTGCAGCCTCCACTGACTTCGAAAACCATATAGTTTGATCTGATCCTTTGATTGCTTTCCAAGCCTCACTAGGGCAGTTTATATCAACTCCACATCCCTAGTTATCTCAGCACAAAGGACAAATAGAAAGTTACATTCTAAGTTTTTAAACAGTTGAATTTTCACAAGGTTAATGCATGAATTATGATTTATCTTTTTCACATTCTTAAGTTCATATTTTCAAAAAGGTACTTATTAAAAAAGAAAAAATAGCTGCATGTTATTTATGTACACAGGTGGTTCTCACCCCCCCACTTTTGAACGAAGGCGTGCCTTAGTTCAAAAGTCATGCAAGCTTAAAACTAAATACTGAATTTAAAAGACAGAAATTAAAGTGCGGAAAAGTAAGATAGTGTCGGGTTACCTCCCGACCAGTGCACTTGTTTAACGTCATTGGCTCGACGATACCTCATTTGTGGTTCATTGGTTTGGGTCCCATGGGTGGCTGAGGTCGAACTTCTTGATTCCACCGACTTTGATTCTTGCGGTGAGTCTTCCTGATTTTTTAGCAGATGACGGGTTTGGGTCCAGTTCTGATGGTATCTCCTTCCAACGTCTCTGAGAAGGCGAGGGACCTTTCACTATCAGCTTCTTGAACTGGGTGTTCTCTTGTTTAGGGCTGCCTTGTCCAGTCATGGCGAAAGCGTGCTCCATGTAGGAGTCATTCTGCTCGGGCCCTTTTCCCGTTCTCCTTTGAGCTTCTTCTTGGATCGCATAGTTCGCGGCGACTTGCTCATTAATTAAGGGGAAAAGTCAGGAAGGCCTCATGAGGCTCGGTTCTGCCTCGTAATGTTGGTTCGTGAAGAACTGATCGTAGATAGTCTCAGCTGCCTGGGTAATGATAGTCGGGTATGGAATAGGCAGTTCGTTGGTGGTATTCTGGACTTCTACTTCGTTGCTTCCGGTGCTTTCCATGTCTGATTCCTCGGATGGTTCGGGAGTCTCTTCTGACGGCTCGGTGGTTTCTTCTTTGTCAGCCTCAGGGTTAGCTTCTTCTGTCTGCATTTCCTCGTCAGTGTGAGGAACTCGTCTTGTGGCAGCGGCTAGGCCAGTTATCAGGTACCACATGTCTGCAATGGTGAGGTTTGCGGCAGACCTTCTCGTAGCTTCGTTGACTCTTCCCAGCTCTTCGGACCTCATCCCACGAAGAAATTTTTGGAGAAGAATTTTCTTCGTAAATCCATGGTGCGGGCAGCTTGAGACGATGGCATCGAATTTTATGTAGTATTCGTCCAAAGTCTCATCTCGGGATTGTTGAAGGTTCAGGATCTTCTCGCGGGTTTCTTGGCGTAAGGAAGGTGGGGAGAATTCTTTCAAGAACGGAACGCAGAGGTCTACGAAACGTTCTGCACTGCAAGCGGTGGATGTGTAGTACCATATCGTAGCGAAGTCGGTTAGAGAGAATTTAAAGCATTTCAGCTTAAATTCCTCTAACACTTCGTTTTCAGGTTTGATGTTGTGGCAGACTTGGTGGAAGTTTCGGCAGTGCTGTACAGGGTCTTCTCCTTCCGTTCCTCCGAACAGGGGCAGAAATCGCGTTGTCCATGCATGCGTGACAGGTAATGACATAGAGAGATGAACAGAAAAGAAAAAGGGGAGGGTAGAACAGTTATCCGATGACTAGTTCCCCGGCAACAGCGCCAATTTGACAGATGCCGCTCGTCGTCAAAGCGATTGTGCAAATAAATTTATAGTCCACTACTTGCAACTATACTACTGGGTAGTACTTGGTAAGTAGGGGTCGAACCCAAGGGAACTAGGGGAATAATTGTTCTTCGGGGGGAATTACGCAGCGTGGGAACGTGTTTAAGGTCGGTTGGTTGGTTTTAAAGCTACCAGCTATTTTGATTGATTGATTGGTTGGTTGGTTGATTTTAATACTGGAAAGTAAATTACTATTTTAATGATTAAGAGAAATGTTCGGTTTCAGGGGACTTGTATTATATCTTGTTTATCATTGACCATTAGTGAATCATTTAAGTATTCAAACGGTGAATCGAGGCTAGTTACAGCTGAAGACTTGCAACACCGGTTTAAAGCAACTCCTGTTCTATTTCAGTCTAGCGCCAATACCCTAAGGTATGCTAGCCTGGGTACATCCACCTGATCTCACAGTTACGCTCGACCAGATGGGATTTAGGATGAGTCGAACTCCTCAGATAGCTTTGCTTGTTACAGCTTCCACTACCTGAGTATGATCACGAATTCCCACAGAAGAGCTTTGCTTGTTACAGCATCCACTCAACCTTGGAAACTCTGACTATATATGGCACATAGAACAAGTTTTGAATACTAAGACTAAACACTAAGTTAATAGTCTTAAAACATTTATAATACAAGTGCGCCCCTTAGATCGAACTACTAGTTTAGCTACTATTCATCGCGCTAAACATTATACTGAGGAAATTAAAGACAACAGTTAAATAAATTAATACTAAGAGAAACTTACAACCGTTGAAGCGCCAAGGGAGCTTTCCTTTATTTCCAAAGCAAGATTACAACTTACAAATGTTACAACTTCTAGAGAGAGAAGTGAATTTTGGAATTGGTGTGTGAAATGAGGAGGAGGAGCTCCTCCTTTTATAGCCCAAAGGGGAGGAGATGGGTGGTGGAGATGGTGGACATGTGCATTTGATCCAAGGGAGGAGAAGAGGAGGAAGGAGGAGGAGACAAGTGGCGCAAGGAGGAGGAGCCGGCGGCTTTTGGTGGAGGAGGTTGGCGCCGCCGGTTGCCGGTCACCCAAGGGGGAGGAGCTCCTCCCTTGGCCACCTCCTTGAGTGGTGGCCGGTCATCCTTGCCCAATGTGTGATTTTGTACAGTTTTGTGCAGTCTTTTCACAAAACTGTCAATGTGTTCCTTCCCCGGTCTGTCTTGACTCCACTCCTGATTCTTCTGATTAATTTATTCTGGTCAATTCAACGTCAGGATCCTTGATATTTCTTCAGTCGGCATATGATCTTGACCTTGGATTGACTCTTGTTATCTTTTCAGCTTAAAATCCTCTCCTTAGCGTGTTTTCACTTCAGTCTCTAAAATACCCTGTGAAAATATATCGGGACTAACACGTAGACGTTAGATAGACAAACAGTGTAATTAAGGGGGTTTTACTGTGTTTCTGACTCGTATAACTTTGGTCCATCAACTAGCAAGTCACAAAGAAGCAAAAGCTCAAAGAAGCTAATCAAAGGCCAAAGGCCAAAATTGTGAAGGTTTTAACCGAACAAAAGTGAAGAAACTCCAATTCAACATCAAAGGCCAAAGGCCGATTCACTACAAAAGCTGTCCCTCGCCAAAAAGAAAACAAAGTGCTCAACTCAGTGAAACCCGAACCGAATCACGTGCTAGACAAAGCTATAAGAAAACCATATAGTGCGAGTCGATCCCGAGAATGCAGTCCAGGAGCCTGAAAAGGGCTATCTCCCGAAACATCCGAATTAATTTGCATCTCGGCACGAAGGTACAAGTATCAAGTTTCTTCTAAGTATTTACACGGTTTAGTTTGGTAATAATTAAGTAATGCATGAATTAGGATAAATCTAGTTCAATATTCTCACTTTCATATTTAAAAAGTTTACTTGGATTGTGTGTGCCGCCCTTTAAAAAGCATTGTTCGGGACGAACAACTAAAAGTGTGGGGTGATCTGATGGACCATAATTGTATGAATCATAAACACAGTTAAACCCACCAAATTAGACTCTTTGTCTATTTAACTTTGGCTTGTTAGTTCCGATATTTATCTACAGAGTATTTTGGAGTCTAGAGAGAATACAGGCTAAGGAAGAGTTTTAAAGCTGAATATGAATTACGAGTCATTCCAGGTCACGACCAAATTCCAACTTTCAAGAACCTGACGTGGAATCACTCAAAACAAGTCCAACCGAAGGGCAACCAGAGTCGGTCCGGAGCTGAAAGGACCGATGGCTTTTGGAAAAGACTCACAAACTCACTCCATCACTCTCCTTCCTCCATGTGGCCAGCGGCTAAGAGGCTTCTCCTCTCCTTGCAAGCCATGTGGCCGGCGGCTTTGGGAGGAGATGACATCACCCGATGGCTTTTGCTTCCTCCTCTTCCCTTGTGACAAGTGGCTTCTTCTCATCCACATCCATGCCCTCCCTTAGCCTATAAATAGAGCTCCTCTTCCCTTTGTAATATCATCCTCATTTCAAAACATCATCCATCACAAAGCTCTAGCATCTCTCTAGATTTGGGCACTACTCTTGTAAACACTTATTTTAAATCTATAATACTCCTGTTGGTTCTTGAGTATTCTAGTAGTTCTTGAGTTTACTCCTGTTGGTTCTTGAGTATTCTCCTTTACTTACTGTCTTTCAAAAACCCTCGAGTACTTAGCTATGGTATCCACCTCTATGGATATTCGTAGCTAAACTCTTCATTCGGTTGAAGGGGTGTACTTGTATCATAAAATGTTTTAGACCATATTCTTAGTGCCTCTTGTGTTCAAAACTTGTTCTATGTGCCATTTATTAGGTTAGAACTTCCAAGGTTGAGTGGATGCTTGGAATGGCAAAACTCTTCCGTGGGGTTCGTAAACATACTCGGATAAGTGGATGCTTGGAATAGCAAAGCTTATCTGAGAAGGTTGACCTCTTTTAAACACCATTTGGTTGATCGGGAATGATTGATCAAATGGATGCACACAGGCTAATATACCTTGGAATGGGGTATTAGTCTAAATAGAACAAGTGCTCTATGTCTTGGAATGGACTAGACAGTGTGGCAAATCGAGTGCTTGGAATGGCCTTGATACACTTTTGAATACTTAGTAGGATCATTAAAGGTCAATGATAAACAGACTATGATACAAGGCCCCTGAAGCCGAATACTTTCCTTAACTCTTACTTCCTCAATATCAACTGCAGTATCACCGCTTACTATCCGTAAGACTTGTCCTTCACGCAACCACTCACTGTAAGTCTTTCCTTTAATCAATTACTTTTTGTACTTTACTCTTCTGTCATTTATTTTTCCGCACTAAAATCCCAACCAATCCACTTACTTTTCTGTACTAAGACTAAAATCAACAACCAACCACTCACCTTTCATCGCTAAAACCTCAATCCACCAAAAATCACGCTCCCTTTCAGTACACTCCTCAAAGAGCAACTATCCCCCTAATTCCCTTGGGTTCGACCCCTACTTACCACTTGCTACCCAGTAGTGAAGTCGCGAGTAGCGGACTTATAAATGTATTCTTGACTTTTGCACACGACGACTGTGCATCCGTCATGCGCCGATCTATCCTTTGAGTCATTGGTGAATAGTCAAGGTTTTGGACGGGTGATCTGCGGGTCTTTCCACCACCGAGTGTTCCATGCGTCTCCTTGTGATCAGCTCGGTTCTTTCCTTTGGACTGATCTTGGGACAAGTCTATTTTCTATCTGGGGTGCTGTCTCACCTTCTGTCCTGGCAGGTGTTCAGACACTGATCTTGCTTTAACACACGAGCTGCCTTTGGAGGTACCTTCTTTTGTGAATCCCAGGCCTCGATGTCCAGATTCCAACCTCTGAGATCTGAGAATATCATTTAAGTCGTTAGTGCCAGAGTTTAGCATCCTTACCGACTGTTTGAGGTGATTGAGCTCCTTCTTAGTGTCTGAGTGATCCATCTTTTCAGATTCTAGCTGGAGTTCCAGCTGTTCTACTCTCCTTAGTTGAAACACCTCTTTACGCTTCAGATCTGTGATGGTTTTCCTTAGTCCCGTCATGCCTGCAGGATGAGTGTCTCGGTCCTTCTCTATTTCGACTTTCAGTGAGGAGACAGTCCCCAAGAGTTCTGTTCTCTGAGCAAGAAGACCCAATTTTTCCTGTTTCATCTTAGCCAGTTGAGAATTCAGAGAGACAATTGTACCTTCCAGTTCTACCTTCAGTGTAAGCAGTATCTCGACCTCCTGCCAGACCTTATCTTTTTCCATAGTGACGCTGGCAACTGTGTCATTTAGCTTCGATTTTGATCAGAAGCAGCCACTGTCTGAGCCAGAGAATCCTGCGTGAGTTCTTCATTGTCACTGTCTGAGAGGTCTTCATTTGGGAGTTCCAACTGCGATGGAACTATTTCACTGGTGTTGCTGCACTCACCCAGAGTAGTGACAAAGGCCACAAAATTAGTGGTCTCACCTTTTTCTTCGTCTGACTCACTGTCGCTGAAGCTAGCGACCATTGCCTTCTTCTTCATGAGTGTATTCGCACATTGGGAGGCAATATGTCCAAACCCCTTGCATTCATGACACTGAATTTCTTCCTTTCCTTTGTCAGATGAGTCTTGTCTCATGTCTCTGGATCTTGACCTGTCAGGTTTCCAGTTTCGGAAGCTATTCGATGAAGGCTGACCCTGTTCTGGTCCACGTCTGTTTATTTTCCGCACCATTCTGCCAAAGTTCTGAGCCATCATGGCCAGTTGTTCAGTAGTGCACCCACCATCCTATTTGTCTTCAGACATGTCTGCTTTGAGGGCGATTCCCTTCACTTCCCCAGGTTGAAAATCATGATTGATCGCATAGGTCTTGAGAGAACCCATCAGCTCGTCCAGTTTCAGTTTGGCAATGTCGTGCATTTCCTCTATGGCCGTGACCTTCATGGCAAACCTAGGAGGGAGTGATCTCAGGACTTTACTGGCCAATCTTTCTTCATCAATGGGTTTTCTGAGAGCAGACGCCTCGTTGGACAGTTCCATAACTCTGGTGTTGTACTCAGTGATGGTTTCACTCTCCTTCATCTTCATCTCTTCGAACCTGGTTGTGACAGCCTGCATGCGAGAGTTGCAAACTTTGTCTGTACCTTCAAAGGCTGTTTGGAGGATATCCCATGCTTCCTTGGCCACTTCACAGTTGATGATTAGCTTCATGACGTTTTCATCTACGGCCGAGAAAATTGCGTTCATAGCCTTTGAGTTTCCCATGGAAGCTTTATCCTCCTCTTCTGTCCACAGAGCTTCTGGTTTGGCGATCGGTTCTCCAGTGAGATTGTTCATCATGGGTTCCGTCCACCCTTTCAGAACAGCCTTCCATGCCTTTTCGTCTAGAGATTTCAGAAAGGATCTCATCACGGGCTTCCATGTGGCATAGTTCGAGCCTTCGAGTAGCGGGGGTCTGGTTATGCTTTGTCCTTCCTTCAGAGTCATCTTGAACAGTTCAGGATCCCACTCAGTGTGTCGAATGTTCTGCTCTGATACCAATTGAAATTATATCCCCTGTTCAAGCTTGTGTCCAGGGTACTGTTGCAATAGTCCTTGAACTCTTTGCACAACAGTTCAAGGTTCAGTTGCGATAGACCTTGAACTCTAGTCACAACAGTTCAGCAAATAGACAAAAGCAGTAGAACTCACAGACTGATAACCCAGTTCAGCTCCGCCTACTCTGGGGGTTTCCCACACCCGAAAAAGGGACAGCAAATCTTTATTACGAGTATAGGGTTTCCACAGGGACTTACACTTACACCTTGTAATAGCTTAACCTCAATACTCCGTCTCTCAGATTTGCAACCAGGGTTCACCGCAATTCCCCTTGATCCCCTTCGTCCAGAACCTGCAGTCCGAACATTCTCGACCTTCTCCAGAAGCTCGGATGCTTTCTCTCAAAAGCTTTGATCACCTTTTTTGTGTGCGGCAGTTAATACGCTTCAGGTAGTCTGTGTTGCACTTGAGCAGACTGCACTTGCACCGATGTATTTCCAATGAGAAAACACAACCGGTCGTCGCTTTCTTCTTCACCAATCAGCAGGATATGCTCGTGTGTATTTGATCTTTGAAAGCGATGAGAATTAGGGTTGCCCTTGCATTGTATTTATATGCTCGGGCGAAACCCTAATTCGCACAAGATAATCCCATCAAATATTTAGGAAATATTCCTAGATATTTGATGTATATCTTTTGAATCGGTTGGAAGATAACCCGAAGTCTTCTTTCCTAAGTAAGCTTTGCCGCCTTAATGTAAATATTCATTCGAATATCTATTGCTCGAACAAGTCGCTGGCCGCCTTCAACTTGACGAGATCTTCGTAGTCCAATATCTTCCGGGAAATATCCTTGCGTCTTATCCACGCTGTGTATGAGTACTAGGATATGTTCAAACTCCCCCTGAACACCTGCTCGAACTGTCTAAGCTACGTTTTGCCAAATACATGCCACTTAAGGGAACATCAGATTTCACTTTCCAAATACAAGATTTCTGCACTATGTGGGTATCAAGAAATTGTATTGGGATATGACAAGCGATTTGTACCGCGAATGATTGAAATGGTAGAAATGAGTAACACAATCAATATCCAATTGATCTTAATTGAAGGAGATGATTTCTCAATTTTTTCTTTTTGTTTCTCTCTGCAATTTTCTGTCTAAAATCTTACTCCAAGAAGAGCAGTTTTCTACTCAAAACCGCCAGAAGGTTGCAACTCTTCAACAAGAAAACTGTCCTGCCGCCCGGCTGAGCTTAAAGCTCTTGTCTGAGCCGGCCGGCTCAACACATGTCCTCAACATCAAAAGTCTCGGACCTTCCCAACCGGCCGGTTAAGCTCAATGCCTTTTGCTGAGCCGATCGATTCCAAACATCATAGTCCATCTAGTTTAGGGTTAAACCCTAAAATCTCCAACACCACTTGCTTTCATATTTTTTTGGAAGGAGAAACTCCAGTTTTTGCTCTTTTAAGTGCGCATTAGATAAACTTTTGCTGAGGGCAATAGCTTGTAAACCACGCCAACCGGGAGCGACCACACCACCTGCTTTCATTTGTTCCCATTGGGCCTCAATATTTGACACACGAGTCAAAATGCTCATAGGGTGACCCTTACCCTAATCAACCCTTAAAAAGATTCTACCCTTCTTTATTTCCAGACCTTATTCTCTTACTCTGTCCTACCCTGTATCCATAAAATTTTGAATTTTACTTCAAATTTGGCTTGAACCAGCCAGACCCTGCCCTAATATGACCTTGGACATGGGTTAAACCGGATATGAAAAAAACTAAAAAAGTGACTACTGACAGCACGTCGTTGTGCGCTGCAAAATTTACATTTATAGTTCCACTACTCGTGGCTCACTATTGGATTAGCAAGCGGTAAGTAGGAGTCGAACCCAAGAGAGTCAGTGTGGATTAGTTGTTCTTTAAAAAGAAAGAAAATGAAAGTAAAGACAGATTGGGTTTTTGTTGGTTTTTTAGACAGAAAGTAAATGACAGAAATGAAAGTGCTAAAAGTAAAGTGCGTGAAAAGTAAAGTGCTGAAAGTAAAGTACGTGAAAAGTAAAGTGCTGAAAGTAAAGTGCTGAAATGTAAAGTGCTTTGAAAATAAATGACAGGAAAGTAAAGTGCTGATAAGTAAGGATGAAAGATATTCAGTCTAGGGTCTCTACTTGTGAGACAACCATCATAGACGTCAAATGATCTTACTTGTGTTCATAAGCGTGGGTTTATTCCTTTTCAAGACTTAAACCCTAAAGTAAGGCCATTTCTAGCACTTACACCACAATCTACTCCAAAATCAAGACATAGACTTCTAGTTTTAAGTGCAGCCACTTGATCTCTCAGTTACGATCAACCAAGCGACTTAAGGAAGATTAAACTACTCGGCTAAGCTTTCCTCTTTCTATCATCCACTTAGCCTTGTTGTCTAATCAAGATTGAACTACTCAGCTAAGCTTTCCTCTTTCGAGCATCCACTTAGCCTTGTTGTTCAATTGAATAATGGCACCGAACTAGTTGACACACGAAGTAGCATTAAGTTCAAGTCTCAAGATGCATACACAAGTATGAACACCCTTTGACCGAATATGCTTTAGCTACTTGTATTCATGTTAAGGAATCGAGCACTATACTTACAAAAGTAAAAGAAAAAACAAGAAAAAAGTAAAGACAAGTAACCAAGAGCAATTGTAACCGTGAGCAACAAGAAAGTAAAAGAAGCCTTAGCTACTTGTATTCATGTCAAGGAATACAAGTAGCCGTGAGCTTTGACAAGGAAATGAAAAGGAAAGCTTTAGCTACTTGTATTCATGTCAAAGAATACAAGTAACCGTGGCTTTATCAAGACAAGAAAGTAAGGGAGAGAAGCTCTAAATCAAGAACTTGACAACAAAGTGAAGAGTGCTTGCTGGAAAGTAAAGAGCTTGGAGCTCAAGAACAAGTGAAGAACAAAGTAAAATGTAGAGAGTATTTGTATTGAAAATGAAGAGAAGAGAGGTAAGCTCTCTTCTCTCTAAGGACTTGGGATTTTGAAGGCTACACATTACATGAGGCAAGCCCTCTATTTATAGGCTAGGGAAGTCGGTTTAGGAAAGGAGAAGATAAGCTTTGGCCTTGAAATATCCCAAAAGCACTTCATTTTGATTGGTTTAGCCAAAAGCCACCCCACTTGCCTTGTCACTTGCCTCTAACCGACTTGAGCTTGGCTTCATCCAAAGGGCAACTAGCTTGGACTAGATGAGGCCAACCGGACTTGGATAGTTGAGGCAAACCGGATTCCAAAACCAAACCGAAATGAATAGTAGAAGTTAACCGGAATATAGAGAATTCGGTTTTCGGTTGGAACTTCTTGGCCGGAACTTGGTTGGACTTGGTTGTGCTTAGCCTGAGCTTGATCGGAGCTTGATCGGAGCTTGGTCGGAGGTTGGCCGGAGTTTGGCCGGAATATGGCTGGCGGTCCTTGGATTTTGGACAGTGGATTCTGAACGACAAAGTCATTCTAAGACGATCACAAGAAGGGTGCTAAGCTAGATTCTGCCCAGAGCATGGTTAAAATCCCAAAACGACCGAAATTGCCCTAGTTTGGCCTTGATCGGGCTTGAGCTGGTTCCACTCGGGCGTTTTGTCTGGGAAGTGAGATTGTCTGAGTTGTTGGACATTTCAAACAACTTGGTTGAGCCAGATTTGCCAGATTCCATGGTTTGGTCGAGCGACTTGGTTTCGGTGCCTATGCGTGCGGGGCCTTTGTTTCGGAATTGGGCCAACTGCCAATCTGCTCGGGCGTTCTCCTTGGTCTTCCGACATTGTCGACCTTATTTGCCATTTTGATCACTTTGCTCGAGGTGTTTGTCAGAGCAGCTCGTTTGCCTGGGCAACTTGAATTCAGTGCTAGACAGCTCGGGCGTGGCCTGGGCGATGCCTGGGTGGGGACCTGGTTTCTCGGACGCGGGCCTCGGCACTCTTGGACGCGGGCCTGGTTTTCTCGGCGCTGGCTCTCGGATGCGTCCGGCATTTCTCGGACACAGCCCGGCTGGGTTCCTTGGTCGCGGCTTGGTTTTCCTTGGTCCTTGTTGGGCCAATAATCACTTGGCATGCTTTTGGGCGCAAATCTCCCCTTTTTAAGTGTGATTCCTCTTTAGACTCCAAAATGCCTATATACACAAAACGACATTAACAAGCATATGGTCGTATCACCAAATGTCATTTTTAGTGGGTTTAGTGTACTTGATAAGTCGTATAAATACGTCCCATCAAATACCCCCACACTTATTCTTGTTCGTCCCGAACAAGTCTAGTCAAAAGAGGAAAAAACACTCTAAGTCCTAGATATGGATGTGAGATGCAAAACTAGATTTCACCTTAGCATAACTTACTTGTTTCCAAACGAAATTGTGCTCAAACATGAAAGTAACTAGATACTTGTACATTTGAGCCGAGATGCAAATCAATTTGGATGATTGGGAGATAGTCCTTTTTAGGCCTTTGAACTGCACCCTCGGATCCGATCTTACTATATGGTTATGTTACTTGCTTCTTCTAGCACGTGATTGATTCGGGCAAATTGGGTTGAGCTCTTTGAATTTCTTTGGAAGGACAGCTTTTGTAGTGATTTTAGCCTTTGGCCTTTGATTTGACTCTGGAGTACTTCACTTTTGCTTCGGGTAAAAACTTTCACCATTTGGAACTTTCACAGTTTGGCCTTCGGCCTTTGATATGACTCTTTGAGCTTTGCTCCTTTGTGAATGCTTGTCCATTTTTTCCTTCACTTTTGGGAGGTCCAATCATCGCCCGAGAGCATATGGAAATACCTCCCCGCTCTTTCTCATCCTTGCCCTTTTTGCGCGGGTCAAGATGAGGGTCGCTCATCTATTTTCCCGGCTACTTTGGACTAGAGAATGGACGGTTTGATTCCCGTCCCGCCTCTTGCATAGACGCTGCATGGCGGAGTCCACTCAAAACCATCAAAAGCCCGAAGTGCTAGCCTCCACAATCTTCACATAACCGTATAGTAAGGGTCCGGTCCCTTGAGTGCTTGTCAAGCCTCTCTAGGGCATTTCTTTCAACTCCACATCCTACATTTATCTCAGCACACAAAGACAAGTAGAAAGTTAAAAACACATGTTTTTACATAATTAAGTTTTCACAAGGAAATGCATGAATCAGATCCATCTAATTTCACATCATGAAAGTGTATATTTTCAAAAAGTGTTTGGCTACTATGTGCCATTACTACTATGTGCAAATACTACTCAAATACCCCCACACTTTTGAACGAAGCCGTTCCTCTCGGAATGACTTAGTTCAAAAGACAAAATGTAAGCAAATAAAGGGAAAGGAAATGACATGAAGAGTAAGGAACGAAGAGAACTCCCTTTATGGTGTCGTTGCTAAGTCAAGGCCATAGGAGCAAACGACAAGGCCTGGCCCGGCCAGATTCGGTTGATGTTCGAAGGGGTCCGGCTGGGACCTGGTTCTCTCGGGCGCAGCCCGGTCATTCTCGGTGCGGCCCGGCTATGCTCGGGTCACGCGCTCGCACGTTACAAAGCATGCGCTCGCATGATGAGCATATGTTCCCTGCATAAGAAAAATTGTTCCTTTCCCAAGTGCAAAGGGGTGAGTATGAAAAGAAATGACATAAACATAAAAACTGTAACAAATGAAGAAAATATGTCGGGTTACCTCCCGGCAAGTGCCTTTGTTTAACGTCATTGGCTCGACGGTACCTCACTCATGGATCATAAGTTGGGATCCCATGGGTGCTTGAGGTCGAACTTCTTCTCGGTTGCTCTTTTGCTCCGCCCAAAGAACGCATGGAGTGATGTGTTTGGTTCTAGTCTCCATTGGTCTGGAGGGTTCTTTTCCACATACAGCCGAGAAGATGAGGGCTCCTTGGCCATAGCTGCTGGTCCATTGAGCCGTGGTCTCTTGCTACTCCATCCCGGCTTCCATTCTTTTGGGCCATGTCTTTGTCGCTTCTTCATGTTCGAATGGTTGGCATCCTTGCAAGTTCGGAAGTTCAGCATCTTGCCATCAAACATAGGCAACATCAAGCTTGTTCCCATGTTAAGCTTCGCCTTTGTGGAAGGGATGAATGGTCGTTTTGGAACGAGTGAGTTTTCCGGGTTGCTTTGTTGGCTTGTGACGAGAGAGAGCTCCTTTGTTGGCTGTTTTGGCTCGTGCTCCTCCTCTAACTCCCCTTGCACCGCATCATTATTGATTTCATGATTTTCAGTGGCTATGATCTGCATAAAACATAAAGGGTTAAGTTGAGGTTTCTTGGCCATGAAGATCGGTTCTTTCTCGGCCAGCTCGGCAGTGAGGATTGGCTTCGTCTCGGCCAGCTCGGGCGCGTCCTGGTCTTTCTCGGCCATCCCGACATTGAGGTCCGGGACTTCCTCGGGTAGATTGGTGATGAGGACCGGTTCAAGTGGCTCGGCCGGCTTGACAATGAGGACCGGGCCTGATTTGGGCAGTTTGGCATTGAGGACCGGGTATGTCTCGGGTGCTCCGACAGTGCGGACCGAGCCTGTCTTGGCCGGTTCTTCTTTGGTCATTTGTGAGTCCTCATCCTCTGTCTGCTCCGTGGGCTTTAATGTAAGCTCTTCCTTGCTGACTGAAATTCTTTCCCCTGTTCAAGCTAGTGTTCAAGGTACTGTTGAAACAGACCTTGAACTCCTTTCACAATAGTTCAGCAAGCACCTCGAACATTCACTTGTGTCCCGACAGTAGTTCAAGCAATTTAGCAAGTGGTACTGAGTTCAACAAAACATAAAGAAGGAGCACACACGATATGTTACCCAGTTCGGCCACGCCTACTCTGGGGGGTTTCCCACACCCTAAATGGGACACAAATCTTATTACGTGATTAGAGCTACAGATGGCCTTACTCTTACACAATGCCGTGTTTGTAATCGCCTAACCTCTAACTCCCGTCTCTCAGATTTGCAACCGAGGTTCACAGCAATGATCCCCCGATCCCCTTGGGTTAGAACGAGACTTCCCTCTCGCCCTAGTCTCTAACCTCCCAGAAGTCCAGTTGCCTTCTTGCGAAGACGTGTTGTTATCACCGTGTGTGTGTGCGTTGAATTGTTATTTCTAGATCTGTCTGAACAGCACACAGAACAGACTCTTTCTCCGCCGGTTGTGTATTGATAAGGAATGCTCCTCCGGCCGTCGCTACCTCCAATCTCACGAACTTTCGCGTGTTTTTTTTTCTTTTTTGTTCAGGAAGCGCGTTGATTAGGGTTGCCCAGCACTGTATTTATAGCTGGGCCGAAACCCTAATTTGCACGAGATTATCCCAGCAAGTACTTCGGAGATACTCTTTAATATTTGATCCAATCCAATATTCGAAGGTGACTTTCGTGCCAAGTCACCAAATCTTCTCTTTGCCAATCTCGTAGATATTCCTTAATCTTTGATCCGAATCCACATGTGCCAAGTCACCCGATCTTCTCTATGCCAATCTCGGATGCTTGATCTCGTTAAACCAATCTGCGAATATCTTCTTCAATTTGATATTCCCGTGGATTCCAAATCTGCTGAACCATGTTCGACGATGTCTCACAGTATCTCATCAAAATCTTCGGGATCACCATTCTGAACGAGATATCGATCTGATTCGATAATAATGAATATACTCAGTCGAATATCCGCCGATCGAACAGCTCATTGTTTGAATAACCCGCTGAACGAGAATATCGCTGCGTCTGATGCACGCTGTATATCTGTTCCATTCCGTGGTTGAACTCTTCTTGAACTCAAGCTCGAACTGTCTAAAGCCGTTTTGCCAACGCCATGCCATTCATGGGAACATCAATCTCCCCCTTGGCATTTTGGCAAAACCAAATCTGCGCTTTAGACACAACTTGAGGAATCAGAATAGTTACCTCAAACTACTCCCCCTTTTTGCCGCAAACTGCCAAGGGGTCCAATCAAGCAAACCGTTCTCCTCGGCATCTGGAAACTTGTCAACTCCCCCTAGAACATAGCCTGGGACAGTGACACATGTTGTGAGTCTGTCGAACCATGGTGTCTCCGCAGCTGTTCGACCACAGGTCAGCAACTGATAGGATTTTGATGATCTGGTTTCCTCCATTCGAGATTCTCGGTCAATGTTCTCACTCTCCATTCTTATGTCATCCTTGGAGAATGTTCTGCTGCAACTTTTTGCGCACAGTGAAGAACTCGTGACACCCAGGCTTGATGTGCCCCTTCCTGTGACAGTACCAATAAGTTCTTGAGACTCGTCTCCATTCATCATTAGAACTCTTCATGTTGGCCAGAGGGTACCAATTCTTTTCTCTGTTCACCGACTGTTCAGTTTTGACAAACTTAGTCGTTCCTGAAGAACCAGACTCCTCTTGCAAGATGATTCAACAAGCTGTTCAGCCTCATGATTCTGACATTACAAGTCTCGTCATTCCTTTGATGCACGACCTTCCTGCGAAAACTCGTCTTCTTTAGCACGAAACCGGTGGCCTGCACTTTTGCATTCAATAGTTTCTTCTTGTCAAAGACTCCAATCTTGGTCCTTCCCTGATGAGTTCCAATGGTTCATCAATCTGAATTTGAACACTAGATATAACCACGTACTATCTGTTCCAGCCCTTTTTCTTAAAATGGTCAGTCCAACTGTTCAGCTGGAGTTCCGCCTGTGACTGACCACTGACTGGAGCACTTAGTTCGTGATGATGCACAGACCCAAGGAGGATCTGAGCTTTTCATGCTGAGCTGCATCTAGAGGTTTGGTGAAGATGTCAGCCAATTGCTTGTCCGTTGTCACATGCGTTAGAGTTACCACCTTCTGTTCAACCAATTCTCTGATGAAATGGTGCCTGATATCTATGTGCTTCGTCCTGGAGTGCTGTACTGGATTTTTTGAGATGCTGATTGCGCTCATATTGTCACAGTACAAGGTCATCTCCTTCTGTGTAACTCCGTATTCAGACAGCATTTGTTTCATCCATAGAAGTTGAGTGCAGCTGCTTCCTGCAGCAATGTATTCTGCTTCAGCCGTAGATAGTGAGATGCTGTTTTGCTTTTTGCTGAACCAAGAGACTAGGTTGTTTCCCAGGAAGAAGCATCCTCCAGATGTGCTCTTCCGATCCTCAGCATTTCCTGCCCAGTCAGCATCGCAGTAGCCAACCAGATGTGAGTTGGTGTCCTTGGTGTACCAGATTCCAAACTCGACAGTCCCGCACACATATTTTATGATTCTCTTAACTTGTAGGAGATGGCTTTCTTTCGGATCCGCATGGTACCTTGCACACACTCCTACAGCATACGTAATATCCGGTCTGCTGGCTGTCAAGTAGAGGAGGCTTCCAATCATACTCCTGTACAGCGTCTGATCGACCTTTGTTCCTGCCTCGTCTTTGGTTATCTTTATGTGCGTAGCAGCCGGAGTTTGTTTGTGACTTGCCTTCTCAAGATCAAATTTCTTTATCAGATTCTTGGCATACTTGCTTTGTGAGATGAAAATGCCATCTTCCTTTTGAGTCACCTGAAGTTCTAGAAAGTAATTCATTTCCCCGACCATGCTCATTTTGAACTCCTTCTGCATCTGTTCTACGAACTGATCTACTAGTTTCTGGGTGTTGGATCCGAACACAATATCGTCAACATAGATTTGTGCGATAATAAAATCTGACCTTATGTGTTTAACGAAGAGGGTCTTGTCCACTCCCCCTCGCACATATCCATTATCGACGAGGAAGACCGTGAGGCGTTCATACCAAGCTCTGGGCGCTTGTTTGAGACCATACAAGGCTTTCTTCAGGTGATACACCGAATCCGGATGATGAGGATCCTCAAATCCTTTTGGTTGAGCCACGTAAACTTCCTCATTCAGAAACCCGTTTAGGAACGCACTTTTCACGTCCATCTGGAACAGTCGAAACTTTAAGTGGCAGGCCAGAGCAAGAAGTAAGCGAATGGCTTCAAGGCGTGCTACCGGGGCAAAAGTTTCCTCAAAGTCGATTCCTTCTATTTGAGTGTAGCCTTGTGCAACCAGACGAGCTTTGTTTCTGGTGATGTTTCCTAATGCGTCGGATTTATTTTTGAAAATCCATTTTGTCAATGACGTTGATCCCATCAGGCCTTGGAACCAGATCCCAAACATCATTCCGAGCAAATTCTTCCAATTCCTCCTGCATGGCGAGGACCCAATACTCATCTAGTAGTGCCTCCTTTATGTTTTTCGGCTCAATTAAGGAGAGGAAGCATGAGCAGGCATCCAATTCTCTGGAGTTGATCAATTTTCTGCGAGTTTGAACTCCGTCACTTGGCGATCCAATGACCTCAGAGATTGGGTGATCCCTTGCAATCCACCGGGAAGGTTGTAGAGCAAGGACATGTTCTTGGGTGTTGTCAATACCGATGTCGTCTGGTAAGGTGTTCTCAGGGATGTCACCAGTCGGTTCTTGCTCACTCTGATGGGATGATGGTGGTGTCTCATGTCCTGTGCTAGTACTGTCGTCAGTGTCCTCTGAGACCATCTGATGAGATGTTTCATCCTTGATTTGGACATTTATAGATTCCATGACTGATCCTGTTCGTTTATTGAACACCCTGTATGCTCGACTGTTTGAGGAGTACCCTAGGAAGAAACCTTCATCACTCCTTGGATCCAGCTTCTGTCGGTACTCACGGTCAATGAGAATGTAACATTTGCTTCCAAAGATGTGGAAGTATTTGACAGTGGGCTTCTTTCCTTTCCAGAGCTCGTAGCATGTCTTCTCCATTCCCTTACGTATGGTGACTCTATTTATGATGTGACATGCTGTATTCATAGCCTCGGACCAGAACTTTAGTGGAATCTTCTTGGCATGAATCATCACCCTGGCCATCTTGAATGGTACGATTCTTTCGTTCAACCACTCCATTCTGTTGAGGGGTGATGGCAGATGAGAACTGATGAGCGATTCCGTGTTCTGTACAATAGGAACCCAGGGTGACGTTCTTGAATTCGGTACCATTGTCACTTTTGATGGACACAATTTTCTCTCCTTTGTCCTCCCTTTCTCGTTGGAGCAGAGTAGCGAGCTCTATGAATTATTGAGCAACTTCAGTCTTGTCTCGAAGGAATCTTGTCCAAGTGAATCTGGTAAAGTCGTCAACACAGACCAGAACATACTTCTTCCCTCCATAGCTCTCAGTTTGCATTGGTCCCATCAGGTCAATGTGAATCAGTTCCAGCGGTCTGTTGGTACTGATTTGTGGGACCTTAGGATGTGAGGCTTTGGTTTGTTTCCCGATCTGGCAATCTCCACACATCACATCCAGATTTCCTTTGACGTTTGGCATTCCTCGGATGAGTTCAGATGAACTGAGTTTCTTTAGCGTCTTGAGGTTTAGATGCCCCAAGCGTTTGTGCCACAGAGACATCTCATCTGTCTGGCTAGACAAGCAGGTTGTTGAAGTACCTGTTCCAGTGGGTCCGATGAGGTAACAATTGTTAGCTGCTCTGCTTCCTTTCATCAGAACTCCTCCGTTGTTATCAAGAACATGGCATGAGTCATGAGTGAATTTGACATGATATCCTTAGTCACACAGTTGGCTTATGCTGATAAGATTCACTTTCAGTCCTTCAACCAGGAGTGTGTCTTTAAGGACAGGTAGATCCGGAACCTTCAATGTCCCACAGCCGATCACCTGTCCTTTCCCTCCATCTCCGAAAGTGACGAACTGTTTCTTTATAACAGGGCGAACTTGCATGAGGAATTTGGAGTTACCTGTCATATGGGCGGAGCATCCGCTATCAAAGTACCATCGGCCTTTTTCCATGTGATTGGAAGAGCTGAACGCAACCATGCACACCCTTTTGCCTCTGCAGGATTCCGAGCATTCCTCCCAGTCATTAGTCGTGCTTGAGGGTGACTTTCTATGCTTGTTGGTCATCTTGAACAGTTTAAGGATCCACTCAGTGTGTTGAGTGTTTGCTTTGATACCAATTGAAATTCTTTCCCCTGTTCAAGCTAGTGTTCAAGGTACTGTTGAAACAGACCTTGAACTCCTTTCACAATAGTTCAGCAAGCATCTCGAACATTCACTTGTGTCCCGACAGTAGTTCAAGCAATTTAGCAAGTGGTACTGAGTTCAACAAAACATAAAGAAGGAGCACACACGATATGTTACCCAGTTCGGCCACGCCTACTCTGGGGGGTTTCCCACACCCTAAATGGGACACAAATCTTATTACGTGATTAGAGCTACAGATGGTCTTACTCTTACACAACGCCGTGTTTGTAATCGCCTAGCCTCTAACTCCCGTCTCTCAGATTTGCAACCGAGGTTCACAGCAATGATCCCCCGATCCCCTTGGGTTAGAACGAGACTTCCCTCTCGCCCTAGTCTTGAACCTCCCAGAAGTCCAGTTGCCTTCTTGCGAAGACGTGTTGTTATCACCGTGTGTGTGTGCGTTGAATTGTTATTTCTAGATCTGTCTGAACAGCACACAGAACAGACTCTTTCTCCGCCGGTTGTGTATTGATAAGGAATGCTCCTCCGGCCGTCGCTACCTCCAATCTCACGAACTTTCGCATTTTTTTTTCTTTTTTGTTCAGGAAGTGCGTTGATTAGGGTTGCCCTAGCACTGTATTTATAGCTGGGCCGAAACCCTAATTTGCACGAGATTATCCCAGCAAGTACTTCGGAGATACTCTTTAATATTTGATCCAATCCAATATTCGAAGGTGACTTTCGTGCCAAGTCACCAAATCTTCTCTTTGCCAATCTCGCAGATATTCCTTAATCTTTGATCCGAATCCACATGTGCCAAGTCACCCGATCTTCTCTATGCCAATCTCGGATGCTTGATCTCGTTAAACCAATCTGCGAATATCTTCTTCAATTTGATATTCCCGTGGATTCCAAATCTGCTGAACCATGTTCGACGATGTCTCACAGTATCTCATCAAAATCTTCAGGATCACCATTCTGAACGAGATATCGATCTGATTCGATAATAATGAATATACTCAGTCGAATATCCGCCGATCGAACAGCTCATTGTTTGAATAACCCGCTGAACGAGAATATCGCTGCGTCTGATGCACGCTGTATATCTGTTCCATTCCGTGGTTGAACTCTTCTTGAACTCAAGCTCGAACTGTCTAAAGCCGTTTTGCCAACGCCATGCCATTCATGGGAACATCAATCTCCCCCTTGGCATTTTGGCAAAACCAAATCTGCGCTTTAGACACAACTTGAGGAATCAGAATAGTTACCTCAAACTACTCCCCCTTTTGCCGCAAACTGCCAAGGGGTCCAATCAAGCAAACCGTTCTCCTCGGCATCTGGAAACTTGTCCACTCCCCCTAGAACATAGCCTGGGACAGTGACACATGTTGTGAGTCTGTCGAACCATGGTGTCTCCGCAGCTGTTCGACCACAGGTCAGCAACTGATAGGATTTTGATGATCTGGTTTCCTCCATTCGAGATACTCGGTCAATGTTCTCACTCTCCATTCTTATGTCATCCTTGGAGAATGTTCTGCTGCAACTTTTTACGCACAGTGAAGAACTCGTGACACCCAGGCTTGATGTGCCCCTTCCTGTGACAGTACCAATAAGTTCTTGAGACTCGTCTCCATTCATCATTAGAACTCTTCATGTTGGCCAGAGGGTACCAATTCTTTTCTCTGTTCACCGACTGTTCAGTTTTGACAAACTTAGTCGTTCCTGAAGAACCAGACTCCTCTTGCAAGATGATTCAACAAGCTGTTCAGCCTCATGATTCTGACATTACAAGTCTCGTCATTCCTTTGATGCACGACCTTCCTGCGAAAACTCGTCTTCTTTAGCACGAAACCGGTGGCCTGCACTTTTGCATTCAATAGTTTCTTCTTGTCAAAGACTCCAATCTTGGTCCTTCCCTGATGAGTTCCAATGGTTCATCAATCTGAATTTGAACACTAGATATAACCACGTACTATCTGTTCCAGCCCTTTTTCTTAAAATGGTCAGTCCAACTGTTCAGCTGGAGTTCCGCCTGTGACTGACCACTGACTGGAGCACTTAGTTCGTGATGATGCACGGACCCAAGGAGGATCTGAGCTTTTCATGCTGAGCTGCATCTAGAGGTTTGGTGAAGATGTCAGCCAATTGCTTGTCCGTTGTCACATGCGTTAGAGTTACCACCTTCTGTTCAACCAATTCTCTGATGAAATGGTGCCTGATATCTATGTGCTTCGTCCTGGAGTGCTGTACTGGATTTTTTGAGATGCTGATTGCGCTCATATTGTCACAGTACAAGGTCATCTCCTTCTGTGTAACTCCGTATTCAGACAGCATTTGTTTCATCCATAGAAGTTGAGTGCAGCTGCTTCCTGCAGCAATGTATTCTGCTTCAGCCGTAGATAGTGAGATGCTGTTTTGCTTTTTGCTGAACCAAGAGACTAGGTTGTTTCCCAGGAAGAAGCATCCTCCAGATGTGCTCTTCCGATCCTCAGCATTTCCTGCCCAGTCAGCATCGCAGTAGCCAACCAGATGTGAGTTGGTGTCCTTGGTGTACCAGATTCCAAACTCGACAGTCCCGCACACATATTTTATGATTCTCTTAACTTGTAGGAGATGGCTTTCTTTCGGATCCGCATGGTACCTTGCACACACTCCTACAGCATACGTAATATCCGGTCTGCTGGCTGTCAAGTAGAGGAGGCTTCCAATCATACTCCTGTACAGCGTCTGATCGACCTTTGTTCCTGCCTCGTCTTTGGTTATCTTTATGTGCGTAGCAGCCGGAGTTCGTTTGTGACTTGCCTTCTCAAGATCAAATTTCTTTATCAGATTCTTGGCATACTTGCTTTGTGAGATGAAAATGCCATCTTCCTTTTGAGTCACCTGAAGTCCTAGAAAGTAATTCATTTCCCCGACCATGCTCATTTTGAACTCCTTCTGCATCTGTTCTACGAACTGATCTACTAGTTTCTGGGTGTTGGATCCGAACACAATATCGTCAACATAGATTTGTGCGATAATAAAATCTGACCTTATGTGTTTAACGAAGAGGGTCTTGTCCACTCCCCCTCGCACATATCCATGATCGACGAGGAAGACCGTGAGGCGTTCATACCAAGCTCTGGGCGCTTATTTGAGACCATACAAGGCTTTCTTCAGGTGATACACCGAATCCGGATGATGAGGATCCTCAAATCCTTTTGGTTGAGCCACGTAAACTTCCTCATTCAGAAACCCGTTTAGGAACGCACTTTTCACGTCCATCTAGAACAGTCGAAACTTTAAGTGGCAGGCCAGAGCAAGAAGTAAGCGAATGGCTTCAAGGCGTGCTACCGGGGCAAAAGTTTCCTCAAAGTCGATTCCTTCTATTTAAGTGTAGCCTTGTGCAACCAGACGAGCTTTGTTTCTGGTGATGTTTCCTAATGCGTCGGATTTATTTTTGAAAATCCATTTTGTCAATGACGTTGATCCCATCAGGCCTTGGAACCAGATCCCAAACAACATTCCGAGCAAATTCTTCCAATTCCTCCTGCATGGCGAGGACCCAATACTCATCTAGTAGTACCTCCTTTATGTTTTTCGGCTCAATTAAGGAGAGGAAGCATGAGCAGGCATCCAATTCTCTGGAGTTGATCAATTTTCTGCGAGTTTGAACTCCGTCACTTGGCGATCCAATGACCTCAGAGATTGGGTGATCCCTTGCAATCCGCCGGGAAGGTTGTAGAGCAAGGACATGTTCTTGGGTGTTGTCAATACCGATGTCGTCTGGTAAGGTGTTCTCAGGGATGTCACCAGTCGGTTCTTGCTCACTCTGATGGGATGATGGTGGTGTCTCATGTCCTGTGCTAGTACTGTCGTCAGTGTCCTCTGAGACCGTCTGATGAGATGTTTCGTCCTTGATTTGGACATTTATAGATTCCATGACTGATCCTGTTCGTTTATTGAACACCCTGTATGCTCGACTGTTTGAGGAGTACCCTAGGAAGAAACCTTCATCACTCCTTGGATCCAGCTTCTGTCGGTACTCACGGTCAATGAGAATGTAGCATTCGCTTCCAAAGATGTGGAAGTATTTGACAGTGGGCTTCTTTCCTTTCCAGAGCTCGTAGCATGTCTTCTCCATTCCCTTACGTATGGTGACTCTATTTATGATGTGACATGCTGTATTCATAGCCTCGGACCAGAACTTTAGTGGAATCTTCTTGGCATGAATCATCACCCTGGCCATCTCTTGAATGGTACGATTCTTTCGTTCAACCACTCCATTCTGTTGAGGGGTGATGGCAGATGAGAACTGATGAGCGATTCTGTGTTCTGTACAATAGGAACCCAGGGTGACGTTCTTGAATTCGGTACCATTGGCACTTCTGATGGACACAATTGTCTCTCCTTTGTCCTCCCTTTCTCGTTGGAGCAGAGTAGCGAGCTCTATGAATTGTTGAGCAAATTCAGTCTTGTCTCGAAGGAATCTTGTCCAAGTGAATCTGGTAAAGTCGTCAACACAGACCAGAACATACTTCTTCCCTCCATAGCTCTCAGTTTGCATTGGTCCCATCAGGTCCATGTGAATCAATTCCAGCGGTCTGTTGGTACTGATTTGTGGGACCTTAGGATGTGAGGCTTTGGTTTGTTTCCCGATCTGGCAATCTCCACACATCACATCCAGATTTCCTTTGACGTTTGGCATTCCTCGGATGAGTTCAGATGAACTGAGTTTCTTTAGCATCTTGAGGTTTAGATGCCCCAAGCGTTTGTGCCACAGAGACATCTCATCTGTCTGGCTAGACAAGCAGGTTGTTGAAGTACCTGTTCCAGTGGGTCCGATGAGGTAACAATTGTTAGCTGCTCTGCTTCCTTTCATCAGAACTCCTCCGTTGTTATCAAGAACATGGCATGAGTCATGAGTGAATTTGACATGATATCCTTAGTCACACAGTTGGCTTATGCTGATAAGATTCACTTTCAGTCCTTCAACCAGGAGTGTCTTTAAGGACAGGTAGATCCGGAACCTTCAATGTCCCACAGCCGATCACCTGTCCTTTCCCTCCATCTCTGAAAGTGACGAACTGTTTCTTTATAACAGGGCGAACTTGCATGAGGAATTTGGAGTTACCTGTCATATGGGCGGAGCATCCGCTATCAAAGTACCATCGGCCTTTTTCCATGTGATTGGAAGAGCTGAACGCAACCATGCACACCCTTTTGCCTCTGCAGGATTCCGAGCATTCCTCCCAGTCATTAGTCGTGCTTGAGGGTGACTTTCTATGCTTGTTGGTCATCTTGAACAGTTTAAGGATCCACTCAGTGTGTTGAGTGTTTGCTTTGATACCAATTGAAATTCTTTCCCCTGTTCAAGCTAGTGTTCAAGGTACTGTTGAAACAGACCTTGAACTCCTTTCACAATAGTTCAGCAAGCACCTCGAACATTCACTTGTGTCCCGACAGTAGTTCAAGCAATTTAGCAAGTGGTACTGAGTTCAACAAAACATAAAGAAGGAGCACACACGATATGTTACCCAGTTTGGCCACGCCTACTCTGGGGGGTTTCCCACACCCTAAATGGGACACAAATATTATTACGTGATTAGAGCTACAGATGGTCTTACTCTTACACAACGCCGTGTTTGTAATCGCCTAGCCTCTAACTCCCGTCTCTCAGATTTGCAACCGAGGTTCACATCAATGATCCCCCGATCCCCTTGGGTTAGAACGAGACTTCCCTCTCACCCTAGTCTTGAACCTCCCAGAAGTCCAGTTGCCTTCTTGCGAAGACGTGTTGTTATCACCGTGTGTGTGTGCGTTGAATTGTTATTTCTATATCTGTCTGAACAGCACACAGAACAGACTCTTTCTCCGCCGGTTGTGTATTGATAAGGAATGCTCCTCCGGCCGTCGCTACCTCCAATCTCACGAACTTTCGCGTTTTTTTTTTCTTTTTTGTTCAGGAAGTGCGTTGATTAGGGTTGCCCTAGCACTGTATTTATAGCTGGGCCGAAACCCTAATTTGCACGAGATTATCCCAGCAAGTACTTCGGAGATACTCTTTAATATTTGATCCAATCCAATATTCGAAGGTGACTTTCGTGCCAAGTCACCAAATCTTCTCTTTGCCAATCTCGCAGATATTCCTTAATCTTTGATCCGAATCCACATGTGCCAAGTCACCCGATCTTCTCTATGCCAATCTCGGATGCTTGATCTCGTTAAACCAATCTGCGAATATCTTCTTCAATTTGATATTCCCGTGGATTCCAAATCTGCTGAACCATGTTCGACGATGTCTCACAGTATCTCATCAAAATCTTCGGGATCACCAATCTGAACGAGATATCGATCTGATTCGATAATAATGAATATACTCAGTCGAATATCCGCCGATCGAACAGCTCATTGTTTGAATAACCCGCTGAACGAGAATATCGCTGCGTCTGATGCACGCTATATATCTGTTCCATTCCGTGGTTGACCTCTTCTTGAACTCAAGCTCGAACTGTCTAAAGCCGTTTTGCCAACGCCATGCCATTCATGGGAACATCAATCTCCCCCTTGGCATTTTGGCAAAACCAAATCTGCGCTTTAGACACAACTTGAGGAATCAGAATAGTTACCTCAAACTACTCCCCCTTTTTGCCGCAAACTGCCAAGGGGTCCAATCAAGCAAACCGTTCTCCTCGGCATCTGGAAACTTGTCAACTCCCCCGAGAACATAGCCTGGGACAGTGACACATGCTGTGAGTCTGTCGAACCATGGTGTCTCCGCAGCTGTTCGACCACAGGTCAGCAACTGATAGGATTTTGATGATCTGGTTTCCTCCATTCGAGATTCTCGGTCAATGTTCTCACTCTCCATTCTTATGTCATCCTTGGAGAATGTTCTGCTGCAACTTTTTGCGCACAGTGAAGAACTCGTGACACCCAGGCTTGATGTGCCCCTTCCTGTGACAGTACCAATAAGTTCTTGAGACTCGTCTCCATTCTTCATTAGAACTCTTCATGTTGGCCAGAGGGTACCAATTCTTTTCTCTGTTCACCGACTGTTCAGTTTTGACAAACTTAGTCGTTCCTGAAGAACCAGACTCCTCTTGCAAGATGATTCAACAAGCTGTTCAGCCTCATGATTCTGACATTACAAGTCTCGTCATTCCTTTGATGCACGACCTTCCTGCGAAAACTCGTCTTCTTTAGCACGAAACCGGTGGCCTGCACTTTTGCATTCAATAGTTTCTTCTTGTCAAAGACTCCAATCTTGGTCCTTCCCTGATGAGTTCCAATGGTTCATCAATCTGAATTTGAACACTAGATATAACCACGTACTATCTGTTCCAGCCCTTTTTCTTAAAATGGTCAGTCCAACTGTTCAGCTGGAGTTCCGCCTGTGACTGACCACTGACTGGAGCACTTAGTTCGTGATGATGCACAGACCCAAGGAGGATCTGAGCTTTTCATGCTGAGCTGCATCTAGAGGTTTGGTGAAGATGTCAGCCAATTGCTTGTCCGTTGTCACATGCGTTAGAGTTACCACCTTCTGTTCAACCAATTCTCTGATGAAATGGTGCCTGATATCTATGTGCTTCGTCCTGGAGTGCTGTACTGGATTTTTTGAGATGCTGATTGCGCTCATATTGTCACAGTACAAGGTCATCTCCTTCTGTGTAACTCCGTATTCAGACAGCATTTGTTTCATCCATAGAAGTTGAGTGCAGCTGCTTCCTGCAGCAATGTATTCTGCTTCAGCCGTAGATAGTGAGATGCTGTTTTGCTTTTTGCTGAACCAAGAGACTAGGTTGTTTCCCAGGAAGAAGCATCCTCCAGATGTGCTCTTCCGATCCTCAGCATTTCCTGCCCAGTCAGCATCGCAGTAGCCAACCAGATGTGAGTTGGTGTCCTTGGTGTACCAGATTCCAAACTCGACAGTCCCGCACACATATTTTATGATTCTCTTAACTTGTAGGAGATGGCTTTCTTTCGGATCCGCATGGTACCTTGCACACACTCCTACAGCATACGTAATATCCGGTCTGCTGGCTGTCAAGTAGAGGAGGCTTCCAATCATACTCCTGTACAGCGTCTGATCGACCTTTGTTCCTGCCTCGTCTTTGGTTATCTTTATGTGCGTAGCAGCCGGAGTTCGTTTGTGACTTGCCTTCTCAAGATCAAATTTCTTTATCAGATTCTTGGCATACTTGCTTTGTGAGATGAAAATGCCATCTTCCTTTTGAGTCACCTGAAGTCCTAGAAAGTAATTCATTTCCCCGACCATGCTCATTTTGAACTCCTTCTGCATCTGTTCTACGAACTGATCTACTAGTTTCTGGGTGTTGGATCCGAACACAATATCGTCAACATAGATTTGTGCGATAATAAAATCTGACCTTATGTGTTTAACGAAGAGGGTCTTGTCCACTCCCCCTCGCACATATCCATGATCGACGAGGAAGACCGTGAGGCGTTCATACCAAGCTCTGGGCGCTTGTTTGAGACCATACAAGGCTTTCTTCAGGTGATACACCGAATCCGGATGATGAGGATCCTCAAATCCTTTTGGTTGAGCCACGTAAACTTCCTCATTCAGAAACCCGTTTAGGAACGCACTTTTCACGTCCATCTGGAACAGTTGAAACTTTAAGTGGCAGGCCAGAGCAAGAAGTAAGCGAATGGCTTCAAGGCGTGCTACCGGGGCAAAAGTTTCCTCAAAGTCGATTCCTTCTATTTGAGTGTAGCCTTGTGCAACCAGACGAGCTTTGTTTCTGGTGATGTTTCCTAATGCGTCGGATTTATTTTTGAAAATCCATTTTGTCAATGACGTTGATCCCATCAGGCCTTGGAACCAGATCCCAAACATCATTCCGAGCAAATTCTTCCAATTCCTCCTGCATGGCGAGGACCCAATACTCATCTAGTAGTGCCTCCTTTATGTTTTTCGGCTCAATTAAGGAGAGGAAGCATGAGCAGGCATCCAATTCTCTGGAGTTGATCAATTTTCTGCGAGTTTGAACTCCGTCACTTGGCGATCCAATGACCTCAGAGATTGGGTGATCCCTTGCAATCCGCCGGGAAGGTTGTAGAGCAAGGACATGTTCTTGGGTGTTGTCAATACCGATGTCGTCTGGTAAGGTGTTCTCAGGGATGTCACCAGTCGGTTCTTGCTCACTCTGATGGGATGATGGTGGTGTCTCATGTCCTGTGCTAGTACTGTCGTCAGTGTCCTCTGAGACCGTCTGATGAGATGTTTCATCCTTGATTTGGACATTTATAGATTCCATGACTGATCCTGTTCGTTTATTGAACACCCTGTATGCTCGACTGTTTGAGGAGTACCCTAGGAAGAAACCTTCATCACTCCTTGGATCCAGCTTCTGTCGGTACTCACGGTCAATGAGAATGTAGCATTCGCTTCCAAAGATGTGGAAGTATTTGACAGTGGGCTTCTTTCCTTTCCAGAGCTCGTAGCATGTCTTCTCCATTCCCTTACGTATGGTGACTCTATTTATGATGTGACATGTTGTATTCATAGCCTCGGACCAGAACTTTAGTGGAATCTTCTTGCCATGAATCATCACCCTGGCCATCTCTTGAATGGTACGATTCTTTCGTTCAACCACTCCATTCTGTTGAGGGGTGATGGCAGATGAGAACTGATGAGCGATTCCGTGTTCTGTACAATAGGAACCCAGGGTGACGTTCTTGAATTCGGTACCATTGTCACTTCTGATGGACACAATTTTCTCTCCTTTGTCCTCCCTTTCTCGTTGGAGCAGAGTAGCGAGCTCTATGAATTGTTGAGCAACTTCAGTCTTGTCTCGAAGGAATCTTGTCCAAGTGAATCTGGTAAAGTCGTCAACACAGACCAGAACATACTTCTTCCCTCCATAGCTCTCAGTTTGCATTGGTCCCATCAGGTCCATGTGAATCAGTTCCAGCGGTCTGTTGGTACTGATTTGTGGGACCTTAGGATGTGAGGCTTTGGTTTGTTTCCCGATCTGGCAATCTCCACACATCACATCCAGATTTCCTTTGACGTTTGGCATTCCTCGGATGAGTTCAGATGAACTGAGTTTCTTTAGCGTCTTGAGGTTTAGATGCCCCAAGCGTCTGTGCCACAGAGACATCTCATCTGTCTGGCTAGACAAGCAGGTTGTTGAAGTACCTGTTCCAGTGGGTCCGATGAGGTAACAATTGTTAGTTGCTCTGCTTCCTTTCATCAGAACTCCTCCGTTGTTATCAAGAACATGGCATGAGTCATGAGTGAATTTGACATGATATCCTCTGTCACACAGTTGGCTTATGCTGATAAGATTCACTTTCAGTCCTTCAACCAGGAGTGTGTCTTTAAGGACAGGTAGATCCGGAACCTTCAATGTCCCACAGCCGATCACCTGTCCTTTCCCTCCATCTCCGAAAGTGACGAACTGTTTCTTTATAACAGGGCGAACTTGCATGAGGAATTTGGAGTTACCTGTCATATGGGCGGAGCATCCGCTATCAAAGTACCATCGGCCTTTTTCCATGTGATTGGAAGAGCTGAACGCAACCATGCACACCCCTTTGCCTCTGCAGGATTCCGGGCATTCCTCCCAGTCATTAGTCGTGCTTGAGGGTGACTTTCTATGATTGTTGGTCATCTTGAACAGTTTAAGGATCCACTCAGTGTGTTGAGTGTTTGCTTTGATACCAATTGAAATTCTTTCCCCTGTTCAAGCTAGTGTTCAAGGTTGATGATCTTCTCGCAGACTTCAAGTTCGAAAGATGGTGGGGAAAACTCCTCATTGTTCCAACGCTCGCTTTCGTAGTACGACGACATGGCAAACTGCAAAATAAAAAAAACAAATAGAACAACTATTTCGATTTCACGACTCCCCGGCAACGGCGCCAAAATTTGACAACCCGTCGTTGTGCGCTGCAAAATTTACATTTATAGTTCCACTACTCGTGGCTCACTATTGGATTAGCAAGCGGTAAGTAGGGGTCGAACCCAAGAGAGTCAGTGTGGATTAGTTGTTCTTTAAAAAGAAAGTAAATGAAAGTAAAGACAGATTCGGTTTTTGTTGGTTTTTTAGACAGAAAGTAAATGACAGAAATGAAAGTGCTGAAAGTAAAGTGCGTGAAAAGTAAAGTGCTGAAAGTAAAGTGCTGAAATGTAAAGTGCTTTGAAAGTAAATGACAGGAAAGTAAAGTGCTGATAAGTAAGGATGAAAGATATTCAGTCTAGGGTCTCTACTTGTGAGACAACCATCATAGACGTAAAATGATCTTACTTGTGTTCATAAGCGTGGGTTTATTCCTTTTCAAGACTTAAACCCTAAAGTAAGGCCATTTCTAGCACTTACACCACAATCTACTCCAAAATCAAGACATAGACTTCTAGTTTTAAGTGCAGCCACTTGATCTCTCAGTTACGATCAACCAAACGACTTAAGGAAGATTAAACTACTCGGCTAAGCTTTCCTCTTTCAAGCATCCACTTAGCCTTGTTGTCTAATCAAGATTGAACTACTCAGCTAAGCTTTCCTCTTTCGAGCATCCACTTAGCCTTGTTGTTCAATCGAATAATGGCACCGAACTAGTTGACACACGAAGTAGCATTAAGTTCAAGTCTCAAGATGCATACACAAGTATGAACACCCTTTGACCGAATATGCTTTAGCTACTTGTATTCATGTTAAGGAATACAAGCACCATACTTGCAAAAGTAAAAGAAAAAACAAGAAAAAAGTAAAGACAAGTAACCAAGAGCAATTGTAACCGTGAGCAACAAGAAAGTAAAAGAAGCCTTAGCTACTTGTATTCATGTCAAGGAATACAAGTAGCCGTGAGCTTTGACAAGGAAATGAAAAGGAAAGCTTTAGCTACTTGTATTCATGTCAAAGAATACAAGTAACCGTGGCTTTATCAAGACAAGAAAGTAAGAGAGAGGAGCTCCAAATCAAGAACTTGACAACAAAGTGAAGAGTGCTTGCTGGAAAGTAAAGAGCTTGGAGCTCAAGAACAAGTGAAGAACAAAGTACAATGTAGAGAGTGTTTGTATTGAAAATGAAGAGAAGAGAGTTAAGCTCTCTTCTCTCTAAGGACTTGGGATTTCGAAGGCTACACATTACATGAGGCAAGCCCTCTATTTATAGGCTAGCTAAGTCGGTTTAGGGGAGGAGAAGATAAGCTTTGGCCTTGAAATATCCCAAAAGCACTTCATTTTGATTGGTTTAGCCAAAAGCCACCCCACTTGCCTTGTCACTTGCCTCCAACCGACTTGAGCTTGGCTTCATCCAAAGGGCAACTAGCTTGGACTAGATGAGGCCAACCGGACTTGGATAGTTGAGGCAAACCGGATTCCAAAACAAAATCGAAATGAATAGTAGAAGTTAACCGGAATATAGGGAATTCGGTTTTTGGTTGGAACTTCTTGGCCGGAACTTGGTTGGACTTGGTTGTGCTTGGCCAGAGCTTGATCGGAGCTTGATCGGAGGTTGGCCGGAGTTTGGCCGGAATATGGCGGGAATCTGGCCGGCGGTCCTTGGCACCAGCTAGCTTAAAGGCGGCTAGCTTTGGGATGAAGAAAGCTCCAAGAGAGCTCCATTTGGCACCTACTTGCTTGGGCGGCAAACCCATTGGATGAGGAAAGCTCAAGCCTGTCATGTATATTCTCAAAAAGATAAAAAATTAAGGAAAAGAAAACATGCATACTAATATGTGCAAAGACTCACCCCCACACTTTTTGAACAAAGCCATGCCTCTCGGCATGATTTAGTTCAAAACACAAAATGCAAGTCAAATAAAGGAGGTGAGTAAAAAAATAACATAAACATAAAAACTGTAAATAACTGAATATGTCGGGCTACCTCCCGGCGAGTGCCTTTGTTTAACGTCGTTGGCTCGACGATATCTCATTCATGGATCATAAGGTGGGATCCCATGGGCGTTTGAGGTCGAACTTCTTCTCGGTTGCTCTTCTGCTCCGCCCCAAGAACGCAAGGTGTGATGTGCTCGGTTATAGTCTCCATTTGTATGGCGGGTTCTTTTTCACATGCTTCCGAGAAGATGAGGGCTCCTTGACCATAGCTGCTGGTCCAATGAGCCGTGGTCTCTTGCTATTCCATCCGGGTTTCCATTCCTTCGGCCCATGCCTTTGCCGCTTCTTCATGTTTGGGTGGTTGGCACCTTTGCAATTCTGGAAGCTCGGAATTGTGCCTTCGAACATTGGCGACCTCAAGCATGCTCCCATGCTAACCCTCTTCTTTGTGGCTGAGATGATTGGCCATCCTTGGTCCTTACACTCTTTAGGAGGCTCTTCTTGGCTTGTGACGAGTGAGAGCTCCTTTGTTGGCTGTTTTGGCTCATGCTTCTCCTCCAACTCGCCTAGCACTGCATCATCATTGATTATCTCATCTCTGGTGGCCGTGATCTTCATAGAACATGAAGAGTTAAGTAGGGGCTTCTCGGCCATAAGGACAGGGCCATTCTCGAGCAGCTATTCAGTGAGGACCGGGCCTGATTTGGGGAGGTCGTCAATGAGGAGCGGTTTGAGTGGCTCGGCCGGCTCTTGTCTTGGTTTTGACCTTTCTGCCAAATCATCTATGAGGCCCCAGGCTTCATCTTTGCTTAATTCCATTATTGACCCTCCTGCGGCAGTATCAAGCAAGCAAAGCTCCGGAAATATCATCCCAGTAAGAAATGTCCGAAGAAGATATGAATATGCAAATCCGTGGTGCGGGCAGCTTGCCACAATGGAATCGAAGTACGATAAGTACTCGTCCAATGTTTCATCCCGGGATTGCTCAAGATTGATGATCTTCTCGCGGACTTTAAATTGGAAAGATGGTGGGGGAAACTCCTCATCGAACGAAGGCTCGCTTCCGCAGTAGGAAGACATTGTGAACTGCAAGATGAAACAAAAACAAAAGAAACCAAATACAACAACTATTCCAAGGCACAACTCCCCGGCAACGGCGCCAAAATTTGACAGGCTGTCGTTGTGACCTGCAAATTTACAATTTATATTTCCACTACTTTAGTGGCTCACTAAGGATAGTAAGCGGTAAGTAGGGGTCGAACCCAAGGGAGTTTGGTTGGAAACCGTTGTTCTATTGAAAGGAATAAATAAAGTAAAGACAATTGGGGTTTTTGATTGTGGTTTAGTGCTGGAAATAAGTACTTGGAAGGTAAATGACTGAAAGTAAATGTGCGAGAAAGTAAATTGCTTGAGGGTCCAAGTCTTAGGAAATTAAAGACAATAAGTAAATGTGCTAGAAATGTAAAGTGCTTGATGGTCCAAGTCTTAAGAAAACAACGGCAATAAGTGAATGTGCGAGAAAGTAAAGGAAAGATAACTTGGTGCGAGAGATATTCAGTCTAGGGTCTCAAACTTGTGATACTTCCATCATAGACTTCAAATGATCTCTTTTACAATTCTATGTGTGATTATCCCGACAAAGGTGATAACCCAAATACCCCGACAAAGGTGGTATTCCACACTCTTAACTTGTCAAGATGTTGTGTGATTACCCCGACAAAGGTGGCAACCCAAATACCCCGATGATGGACCATATTTATATGATTCATTAAGACAGTTAAACCCACCAAATTAGACTCTTTGTCTATTTAACTTTTGCTTGTTAGTTCCGATATTTATCTACAGGGTATTTTGAAGTCTAGAGACGATACGAGCTAAAAAGGAGTTTTAAAGCTGAAAATGAATTACAAGTCACTCCAGGACACGACCAGATTCCGACTGTACAATTTTCATGAACCTGACATGGAATCACTCAAAACAAGTCCAACCGAAGAGAAACCAGAGTCAGACCGGAGCTAAAAGGGAGCCGATGGCTTTTGGGAAAAAGATCTCAACTCACACTCACCCACTCCCCTCCACCCAGCCGGCGGCTTTGGCCATGGAAGTGACACATGGGGGGGCGGCTCCCCTCCCCTCCACCTCACCCCGGCGGGTTTTGAAGCCTCCTCTCATCCCTTGCCAAGTGTTGCCTCCTCCTTGCTCCTCCATGCCTATAAATAGAGCCTTCACCTCCTTGTATCCATATCTCATCTCATTTCCAACATCCCACAACAATCATCTCATATCACAAGTCACTTATCTCTCTAGATTGAGAGCACAATCATGTAAGCGCTTTACTTTGGAATCAAAGCTTGATCTTTAGCACTCTCAACGGTTTTTGTAAGTACTCTCTTCTTTACTTTACTGTCTTTCAAAGTACTTTACTTTCCTGTCTTTACTTTCGAAAACTTTACTTTACTGTCTTTCAAAAACCATTACTTTTTAAAGCACTTAGCTATGATGTACTGTTCCATGAATATTCGTAGCTAAACCCTTTATTCGGTTGAAGGGGTGTGCTTGTATCATACAATGTTTTAGGCCCTACTCTTAGTGCCTCTATGTGTTCAAAACTTGTTTTATGTGCCACATATTAGGTTAGAACTTCCAAGGTTGAGTGGATGCTTTAACGGGCAAAGCTCTTCTGTGGGGTTCGTGAACATACTCGGGTAAGTGGATGCTTTAACGGGCAAAGCTTATCTGAGGAGTTCGACCTCTTTCAAAAACCATTTGGTTGATCGTAACTGAAGATCAAATGGATGCACATAAGGCTAAGATACTTCGAAAGGAGGAATTAGTCTAAATAGAACAAGTGTTCTAAATGATATTGCAAGTCATTTGCTAGAAATAGCCTTGATTCATCTTTGAACACATAGTATGATCATTAGAGGTCGATGATAAACAGACTATGATACAAGGCCCCCGTAAAACCGAATACTTTCCTTTAATTGTAATATCATATGTTACTTTACTTTCAGTACCATATCAACTGTTTATTTTCTGTCAAGACTCGCACTTTACTTTTCAGTACTAAAACCAAAACCAACCCCCCAACTGCTTAATTTAACTCCCCCTTTTAGAAAGAACAACTATCACCTAATTCCCTTGGGTTCGACCCGTACTTACCACTTACTACCAAAAATAGTTAAGTCGCGAGTATCGGAGATATAAATTTATTTTTGCACAGAGAACATCGCACCTTAACGACAGTGCGGTGGGCTCCGTCACCCGACAAAGGTGGTATTCCACAACAAGCTTGACACGTTATGAGCTTCTAGTCCTCTCCTAGAATGAACAACCCGGTAAAGGCGTTGCTCAAACTAGGTTGTCACTATCTACCTTTGCCGCAAAGCATCCGGTAAATATTGACTATAGGGATCATTTGGCTCGGCTAAGCTTTGTGGCAAAACATCCACTTAGCCTTGCCGAATGATCCTTGAAATGAACTTGAGAACTAGAGAAATGTAAAAGGCATTAACAACATAGTCTCAAGAAGTCGGCACAAGGATGAAAACCATATACCGAATATGAGCTTTAGCCGCTTGTACTCATGGTAGAGAATACAAGTGCCATTACTAAGAAAGCAAAGATTGCGTAAATGAAAATGGAACAAGAACGAGAAGAGGAATTGAAGCTTTCGATTTCAAGTACAAAGTATTACAAGTGTTTCCACCCTATGCTACAATTTCCACTCGGCACTTCTCCCTCTAAGATTTTCTCTAAGAATTGGCACTCTAAACTCTCTTTTCTACAAGGTACAAGCCTTCTATATATAGGCATCGGGGCGGCTTGAGCTTTCCTCATCCAATGGGTTTGCCGCCCAAGCAAGTAGGTGCCAAATGGAGCTCTCTTGGAGCTTTCTTCATCCCAAAGCTAGCCGCCTTTAAGCTAGCTGGTGCCAAGTGCCATACTTCTTGGAGCTTCCTTCGTCCATAAGCTAGCCGCCTTTAAGCTAGTTGGTGCCAAGTGTAGCATCCTTTGAGCAAGGTGCTTCAAAAAGCTAGCTTCTCTTAGAGCAAGGTGCTTCCAAGGGGCACCGGATCTAGCAAGTAGCTGGAACTTCGCCGGAGTTTTGATCGGAAAAAGTTCTACTCGGGCGCTTGGCCGGGTGCTTGCCTCGGATGCACTCGGGCGCTTGTCTCGGATGCGCTCGGGCGCCTGTCTCGGATGCGCTTGGGTGCCTGTTTCGGATGCGCTCAGGCGCCTGCTTGGTCGGGCTCGGACGCTCGTCTCGGGCGCAGCCCAACATTCCTCGGTCATGAACCTCAACGCGTTTGCGAGCGCACAGTAGTGATGCCCGGCACTGTTCTGGGGCGCGCCCTCATTTCTTCGGTATTGGCCCTCGGGCCATAGTCGAGACCGCTCGGGTACTGACCTGGGACGCGACCCGGTATTTCTCGGTCGTGGCCCGGTACTGAAGCTCGGCCACGCCTGGGGCTTCTCGGGCGCCGACTGGGTCCCTCGGTCACCGACTGGCCCGATCAACTTGTAATTCTTTTCTAGCATAAAACTCCTCTTTTAAGCTGGTTTCTTCCCAAAACCTCAAAATAGCCTGTAGAGCAAAATGGAACTAACAAGTGAAAGTTGTTGAGACAAATTGTCTAATTTGGTGGGTTTAACTGTTTCAATGAGTCATATAAATATGCCCCATCAACGGGCCTCGGCACAACCGGATGCGGGCCTCGGCGATGCCTGGGCGCAACCTGGTTTTCTCGGTAGTGGCTCTCGGACGCGTCCGGCTTGTCTCGGACGCGGCTGACTTTTTCTCGGTCCTTGGTTGGGCCAAAATTGACTTGGCATGTTTTTGGGCGCAAATCTCCCTTTTTAAGTGTGATTCCTCTTTAGACTTCAAAAGTGCCTGTATACATAAAACGACATCATCAAGCACATGTTCGTATGACCAAATATCTTATTTGGTGGGTTTTGTGTACTTGATGAATCGTATAAATACGTCCCATCAACTACCCATACACATCATTGGATCAAGAAAAATGACTTCATCACGCCCATACCCTGCCTTAAGAAGGTAGAGTTATACTTTATCACGCCCATACCCCTAGTTCTTTCATAGTGTGTCGCCTTTAATGATCGTCATAAGATTTCTCTTCTGCATTAAATATACTAGTCAAAAAAAAGTCTGCCACATGAAGATCCGTCATTCATATTTTTGTCGTCAGATGAAAAATAATGAATGACTGCACCTTATGGGTTGCACCAATACATGTAGTGAAGACCATTATAAATAGGCCAACACTGAGTGCCTATATTCCACACCAAACTTAGCCACCACTCCCTCTTCACTCTACATTTCCGGCTTGCTACAATGGCAATTCATCTGCATGTTACCCTGGCTGCTCTTTGTGTAAGTGCAGCTCCTCCAATAAGCTCAATCATCAAACTAATTGTGTAACAATTTTTATTTTGTTGTATTTGCAGATAAATGAGTGATACTGTCTGATGATCTTTTCAGGTAGCATTTGTGGCTAGCCAAGTAGCTTTACCTGGAGAAGTTTACTGGAATTCAATGATCCCTAACACTACAATGCCCAGAGCTATTTCCAATGTTCTGCTACCAGGTGTGTTGACCTCATATCTTCTCACTAATCCATTTTCCCAGTCGAATGTATGATTTAGCTGTGTGACAAAACAAATTTTTCTTCCTAGATTTATTTACTTGAGAGTTCATGTAATTTTGTAAAATTTGAAACTGTCAACTCAGGTAAAGGAGAAGAAATAGTACCAGATTTAACCCGCGGCCGCAGGAACTACCAGTCGCATTACAGCAGGCGGCATTATACTCTTAGCGCCGAGGAGGATGGAGTAGTTGTTCTTGATCTGCGACGCAGTGGATACAAGAGAAATCATTATACCCTCAGTAATGAGGAAAATGCAGAAATAGCTCCTGATCTGGGCCAAAGTGGCTACCAAAGGAGATGTTATGGCTGTCAAGGAGCTGACAAGAATGAAGTCCTTGTAAACCCACCGTCAGCTCCCTGGTTCTTGGAGAAGGACTTGTATCCAGGAAGAGAAATGGAAATGGAAATTGCCAGGCCAGAAAATAATAATGGCTACACTTTTATACCTCGCCAAGTAGCTGACTCAATCCCATTTTCATCTGACAAGTTCCCAGCAATCCTTAACCAACTGTCCATGAAACCCGAATCTCCAAAAGCTGAACTGATGAAAGAAATACTCAGAGAGTGTGAATTACCCGCTGAAGAAGGTGAAGTCAAGACTTGTGCAACTTCACTCGAGTCAATGATCGACTTCTCCATCCAACACCTGGGGAAAAACATCCAAGCAGTTTCCACCGAGGCTGAGAAAGACACCAAGCTTCAAAAATTCACCGTGCTCAAGGGCATGAAGCAAATTGGAAAAGACGAAGCTGTGGCGTGTCACAAGCAGAACTATGCATATGCCGTGTTCTACTGCCACGACGTGAAAGGTGCAAGAGCCTACGTCGTGCCTTTCGTAGGAACTAGTGGAACTAAAGTCAAGGCAGTAGGAATTTGCCACACCAATACCACAACATGGAGCCCTGAGCATGAGGCATTTAAAATCCTCAAAGTAAAGCCACGGGGTGAACCTATATGCCATTTCCTCCCCGAGTACAACGTCCTCTGGACTCGCAAATGAGTGTATGCCACATCCAACTAAAGCCTTCAACCTTTGAAAAATAATATCAGGCTCTTGCCGTGTCTGGTTTTTAATATATGGTAATCGTCTTTTCAAGTCAAGAAGCGCAGTTTTCTTGAAGCTTGATTCCATCTTTAGCCTATATATCTATTTGGAAATGTTATCCCTCTCATCAAACCACATTTCACTTGTATGGTAAGCTAATTAAGTATGCATCGCTTCCAAATTTAAGCCCTAGATTCATGATGATGATGACACAGAAAACCGATTTTGTAAAAATTACAGAAAATCGGTTTTGTAAAAAATATAGAAAACCGAATTCTGGGGATCCGGTGTTTTGAAAAACACAGAAAATCGGTTCTTGAGAATCCGGTTTCATTACAAATGAGTCATTTTTGAAATGTGAAACACATTAGGATCATTTCTGAGAAAAACTCTGATAACCGATAACGACCATTTGTACAATGTATTCACCAATTAACACAACAATCAAACAGAAATCTTACCGAGTGTCATTAATTTGCCGCGATGAACTGTCTATTTTTATTTGAGCCCTAATTGCAATCTGAATCGCGGTCGAGCCAATATTCTCAAGCGACAAAGCATAGGCCGAGTGCGTCATTGTCTTCATGAACAGCTTCAGCTCCTCTGCCCTAATTCAAGCCCTAATTTCGTACATAACGCCTCTCTGAACAAAAACATGCAATAAATGTTGGAGATTTTAGGGTTTAACCTTAAATTAGACGAACCATGATGTCTGGAACCGGCCGGCTCATAGAAGAACATTGAGCTCAACCGGCCGGTTGAGAAGGTCGGAGTTTTTTCAACATTTTGGCTGTGTGTTGAACCGACGGACAAGAGCATTATGCTCAACCGACCGGCTGAGGACAGTTTCCAATCCATACGTTGGTTTCTTATGGCAGTTAACTGGCTTAGAAAAGGGAAGTTTTCCTTTTGATTTCTTGGTAGAAAGGAGAGAAGAAGCCATGGAAAATCTGTGTGAATGATCTCCTAATCAATCTCAGATTGATTGTTTCACTACTTCACAACTTTTTAATTATTCCCGGTACGGTACATTACGTTTGTTTTATCCCAATACATATTTCTGGAAATCCAGTAGGATATAAATACTGTATTTGGAAAGCGTAATTGATACGTGACTCAAATAGTATCCTAAGTCAAGTTTTGTTGTTGATTCAACGCCCTGAAGAAGACGCAGAACCTACAATCAAATACAGTAATATCTCTGAATCAACAATGGCGATAGGATTAGTTTGAGCAATGATGTCGAAATCTGGAATTTGATTTTGACGATGGCTATTGGGAAGATATGATTGAAAGTTTGACAGTGAATCTGTTCGGAATTGAAGGCGAGCAGTGGAGATCCATCCGCTTCATTAGATCGAAGTCAGTGATGTTGGTGGCTGGTAGATGGATGGGAAATCAAAGTTTAATTTGATTTTGAATCAATTAAATTTTGTGTCACGTTTGCAGCAATGGATTGGGTTTGAAATGGGGATGAATCTGATGAAGCTCTTAACCTGTTTGATGAATTGCGCCATCGCACTTGCTGTCAAATAACCTACAGACTGGCTGTTTCCACGGGATATCTTTTACTCTTGGGAAAAAGATGATTTCCATGATGTGATGGAGATATCAGTTTTGTTTTATGCATGTCAAAGTTCAGTTATGTGAATTTGAAAAATTAGACGTGGAGTGCCTTCTCCCAAACCAGATGGATGAGCTTTGTGTGGAAAGAGATCAGTTTGTCATTCCTGTTGTTTGGCAATGATAGTGAATCCTTTTGGTTCATTGGTGGGCTCTGTACTCATCGGTTAAGGGAGTTGGAAAGGATTCAGTTCGGATGGCAGCCACAAGGGTTTTGTTGTTGCTGGAATCTTTACAGCAAGATTGACAATAAGTGGATGGTTTGGCACCACAACTCAGGTTTGATTGTTTCAATTCTTTTGAAGAATACGAGTTTGTGAAGCATGCTTATGATTAATAAGTTTATTATTATCAGTTGGATTTTTTGATAATGTATATGGCTTTTGAAACATGAATGATTAAATATGATTAGCAAGTTTATAGTAATCGGTCAGATTTATGATGATATATATGTGGAGCATGATTTGCTAGGAAATTCATAATCAGTGAGCTTGTAATGAAATCTGTGTATGAAAAACGTTGGCTGATACCATGATGGAGATGTTTCATAGAACATGTGTTATAAGATTTTCAACCAGAATATAATCAGATGGATTTTCTGATGTATAAACTCCAGTCAATGTATTTATAAGTTTACCGGGTTGGTAAAACTTGATTGATGGAGATTATGGTTTGAAATAATCAAAGTTTATGTGATTATATCGAGATTTTCCGGTTTGAAATAATTAGGGGTGAGTATTCGGTAAATTACAAAATTTACCGTTACCGAATTTACCGACTCAAAATTTTAATTCCGATTACCGAACCGAATTTATCGTGTTACCGAATTTTACCGAATTCACCACATTATCTTTCGACAATTTTTCTTCTTAATTTTAAAATTAGTAAAACATAATAATTATTCATCTAATAACAAAAAACACAAAGATAATTCAAAATTTTGATCTACGCAATTGAATTTCAAAAGTTTTAAAAAATTGCTGGTTAAAATTTGAAGTTTAAAACAAATAATTTTTTAATAAATATTAATTTTTTAATAATAAAACATTCTTATTCGGTAAATCAGTAAATTATCGAATTAGAAAATCTATTACGATTACCGACAAAAATTTACCAATTTACCGAATAATGCTCACCCCTAGAAATAATTTTAGTGTTCATGGTGATGTTGAGCACTGGTGTTCTGATGGTAGCCTGTAAAAAGTTGTTAGTAAAGATTGTATAAGTTTACTGTGCAAGTTCTGGTTTGATTATGATTTTACGTATTGTGACTTGTATGTTAGTAGAGTATATGTAGTTACATGACTCTGTTGTTAGCATGTCACATGATTTATTTTGCATGTATTGTTGCATAAATAATGTGGGTTACTCACCAAATTGAAGCTCATTGACAATGCAATTTGTCAAGATTGTGTGATGAATTATTCACATAATGAGTTCTTCCAAATGGAGATGGATATCCCATCAAAAAAAATGGAGATGGATATTGATATCTTCGTGAAGAAGATAATTCAATATGAATAATGCTTCAAGGCAAATTTGGTGGTTAAAGGCAAGTTAATATGCATGTACAAGTAAAGCTTGTTGTTGACTAATGTTAAGAACCAATAGAGGTGGGGAATATTACAATTCTGTATATTTCCAGTTGAATGGTATCATTCATGAGACTACAGCTGTATATACACCACAGCAAAATGATGTAGCTGAAAGGAAGAATAGGATCCTAAAGAAGATGGTTAATTCCATGTTATCCTACTCTGGTTTGAGTGGATTTTGGGGTGAGGCTATATTACGGCCTGTTATTTACTCAACAAAGTTCCTAACAAAAGGAACAAGGTTACCTCATATGAGCTTTGACACAAAAGAAATCAAATCTGAAATGTCTCCGAGTTTGGGGATGTAGAGCGGTAGTCAGACTACCCGCTCCCAAATTAAGTACTTTGGGAGAAAGAGGTGTTGATTGCATCATTATTAGATATGCTAGACTCTAAAGCATATAGGTTTTATGTGACTAGAACGAGTGATTCCATTTTGGCTTACACCGTAATTGAATCAAGGGATGCAATCTTTGATGAGATTCATTTCTCATTGATACCTGAACCTCAAGATTTGATTTCTAACTCGACAAGAGCTAAGTTGGAAGATGATGTGAGCACATCTTTGAAAAAATATTTCGTTTGAGCCTCGTAGAAGCAAACGGGTAAGGATTATAAAATCCTTTAGACCGGATTATCAGTTTACTTGATTATGGGTTCTAGAGATGATATTGAGTATTAATACTCATATTGATGATGTCTCTAGAACTTATGATGAGACTATTAGGTCTCGAGATGTGTCCTTCTAGAAAGAGGCAATAAACGATGAAATGGATTCTATTATGGCAAATAATACTTGGTATTATTGGATCTCCCACCTGGTTGCAAGCCATTGGGCTGCAAGTGGATTTTCAAAAGAAAATGAAGGTTGATGAATTGGTGTATAAGTTTAAAGTGGATTGGTTATCCAAAGCTTTAGACAAAAGGAGGGTATTGAATTTCAATACATATGCTCCTATTGATATGATTTCCACTATTAGATTGTTAATTGATATTGGTGCAATTAAAATCTAGTTGTACACCAAATGGATGTCAAGACAACGTTCTTGAATGATGATTTGGAAGAGGAAATCTATAAGAAACACCGGAAGGATTCATTATGCCTGGAAATGAAAACAAGGTTTATAAGTTAATAAAATCACTGTATGGGCTGAATTAGCACCTAAGCAGTGGCATCAAAAGGTTGATGAGGAAATCTTGTCTAGCGGATTCAAATTGAATCAAGGAGACAAGTGTATTTACAGCAAGTTTGATAACTCTGGTAATTGAGTAATCATATGCATGTATGTTGATGATATGTTGTTTTTGGTACTAACCAAAATAAGAACCTTTTATCATCAAGTTTTGCTATATATGGGAGAAGAAAATGTGATTCTTGGTATTAGAATCAAGTGTGAGAACAAAGGCTTAGCACTGTCACAGTCTCACTACGTTGAGAAAGTGCTTAAGGAATTCAATTGTTTGAATTGTTCTCCGGTAAGTACTCTCATGGAATCAAGTGTGAAGCTTATGCCTAGTACGGATGAAGCTGTTTCACAACTTGAGTACTCTCAAGTCACTGGTCGCTTAATGTGTACAATGAAAAGTACAAGGCCTGATATAGCTTATGCAGTGGGCAAATTCAGTTGATATACTAGTAATTCTAGTACTCATCACTGGGAAGCTATTAGGCAGATACTTAAATACATTAAGGAAACCATGAATTATGGCTTGATTTATGCTGGTTTTCCCTCTGGCTTGGAGGGATGTACCGATGCAAGTTATATTACCAATTTAGAAGATCATGCTTCTATAAGTGGTTGAGTATTTTGCTTTGGGGGAGGTGTCATATTATTGGCATCGGAAATAGCAAACTTGCATCACCAGCTCTATTGTGGAATCTGGGTTCATGGTTCTAGTTGTTGCCGGTAAAGACGTAAAATGGCTAAGAAATTTGAACATGAGATTCCTTGTGGCCGAAACCGATAGATGTGTATATCCATTGGGATAGTAAGGAAATTTGGTTAAGGTTGATATCCAAATATACCATGATAAATCGAGACACCTGAGCGTTAGACATAACGCGGTTCGTGAACTGATCACTCACGGTGTAATTTCGATTGATTATATCCAAACACAGTGAAATATAGCTGACCATTTGACAAAATGGATTAGTTAGGGACTTGGTACAGAGTCGGGTAAAGGGATGGGCTTAAAGCACATCTAAGTCGCTTATCATAGGACACCTTAATTCCCTCTTAGTATGACGCTAAGAGATGAGTTAAGCACAAGCCTATTCTGAGAGACTTGAAGCACATGGTTATATCCATCCCAAAGTTGTGCTTGTTTCCTGCAGAGAAAGGGAGGTTGAAGTTTATCTTCTTAATGGGTCTTTTGGAAAAGTGCATTGCAGGTGCTTGCGAAAAGAATCAACCTATGTAAGTGTGAAGTGAGCCGCTTCAATTAGCTTCTTTTTTTTACACCAAAACATATTCCATTTAACTCCCTCCCTCTATACATCATTTGGTGGCCACCATTACTTAGTTTTACACATTAAGTTAACCATATTTTTGACCAAATTCAACATGATTTGATGACTACTCAGTCCTTCATCATCCTCAGGGCCAGATCTTGCAGCTCACTCCACTCATTGTGCCAATAGTCTGAAGTATACACTTATGAATGGATAGAGATTGTGCTTGGCTAAGTATACACTTATGAATGGATAGGGACACATGGCTAAAATAGTGTCAAGTTGTACTTGGAATAAAAGTAAACTTGTGTGTGTTTTATTTTTCCGTATTCAAATGGGTTGAAGGGTACAATTCATAGAACACCCCGATTCTCGAGTATTGAAGGATACTACACTATGTGAAATTCAATCCCCGTGGACATTTCACTTATGCACGGTTTTGTTTGGTTGTGAATGTTTAGCATTCAAGAGTAAAACCCTAAAATGGGGGAGGATTGTTGGAGAGTTTAGGGTTTAACCCTAAATTAGATGGACCATGATGTCTAGAACCGGTCGGCTCATTAAAGGGCATTAAGCTCAACCGGCCGGTTGAGAAGGTGAGAGTTTTTTTAACGTTTTGGTTGTGTGTTGAACTGGCCGGTTCGGACAAGAGCATTATGCTCAACGACCGGCTGAGGACAGTTTCCCGTCCATACGTTGGTTTCTTATGGCAGTTACCTGACTGAGAAAATGGAAGTTTTCCTTTTGATTTCTCGGTAGAAAGGAGAGTAGAAGCCATGGAAAATCGGTGTGAATGATCTCCTTCAATTGTTAATCAATCTCAGATTGATTGTTTCACTACTTCACAACTTTTTAATCATTCCCGGTACATTATGTTTGTTTTATCCTAGTACATATTTCTAGATACCCAGTAGGGTAGAAATAAGTAGGGTAGAAATACTGTATTTGGAAAGCGTAATTGATACGTGACTCAAATAGTATCCAAGTCAAGTTTTGTTGTTGATTCAACGCCCTGAAGAAGACGCAGAACCTACAATCAAATACAGTAATATCTCTGCCCTAATTCAAGCCCTAATTTCGTACATAACGCCTCTCTCTGAACAAAAACATGCAATAAATGTTGGAGATTTTAGGGTTTAACCCTAAATTAGACGGACCATGATGTCTGGAACCGGCCGGCTCATTGAAGGGCATTAAGCTCAACCGGCCGGTTGAGAATGTCAGAGTTTTTTCAACGTTTTGGCTGTGTGTTGAATCGCCCGGTTCAGACAAGAGCATTATGCTCAACCGGCCGGTTGAGGACAGTTTCCAGTCCATACGTTGGTTTCTTATGGCAGTTAACTGGCTGAGAAAAGGGAAGTTTTCCTTTTGATTTCTCGGTAGAAAGGAGAGAAGAAGCCATGGAAAATATGTGTGAATGATCTCCTTCAACTGATTGTTTCACTACTTCAAAACTTTTTAATCATTTCCGGTACATTACGTTTGTTTTATCCCATTACATATTTCTGGAAACCTAGTAGGGTAGAAATACTATATTTGGAAAGCGTAGACTCCACTAGTATCCAAGTCAAGTTTTGTTGATGATTCAACGCCCTGGAGAAGACGCAGAACCTACAATAAAAAGGCAAAATGTTCTCTAATTATGCTAGTTTCTAAGTTTGACATGTTTTATGGTAATTCAGAATCAGAAATATTCAATGGAATGAGTGTCAAGGAGAAAATACAAGTTCATAAATATAAAGCTCAAGCTCAAACAAGACAAAGACTCATGGCCTGATCAACAAGCAGATATCACAGGCTCTAGTGAGCTCAACTAGAATAACACACACTGATGCGACACCAAGGCCGCATATATAACAATACAAACTGCAGTATGAACCATAAGGATGATATATGTGGCTCGCTAGTTCCGAGTCCAGACAATGTGATCCTCCGGCAAGAAATGGCACACTGGAACAGTGCCCGGCTTCACTTTAAGAATTTGAAAGGCCAAGTGCTTCGGGTTCCATGATGCAGTATCAGTGTGGCACACTGCTGTTGCTTTCGCTTTAGTCCCATCAGCACCGAGTAAAGGAACCACGTAAGCTCTTGTGGTTGAAGTCGCGTGGCAGAAGAACACCGCATACGGGTACTTCTCCTTGTGACAGACGACAGTTTTACCGCTTGCTATTTTCTTTACACCCTTCAGAATGGTGTATTTTTGGACCTGATCAGTTTCCTTGTCCACCTCGGTCGACACTGCTTGGATGTTTTTGCCAAGTTTGGAGGTTGTGAAGTCGATCATGGACTCTAAAGAAGTTGCGCAGTATTTCTCTTCTCCCTTGACAGCAGGCTGTTCACACTCGGACACCGTTTGTTTCATTTCCTCAGCTTCTTCGGACTCTAAACTAACCGAATAATGATTCAAAATGGAAGGCAATTGAGCAGATGAAAATGGCAAAGAATCAGAAACTTGACGAGGCAAGAAAGTAGCGCCTTTTCCACTCTTGGTGAAAACCAAGTTCATTTCAGTGTTGGGACTCAAATCCTTCTCCAGGAAAAAAACAGCTGTTTGTCTATCATCCTGCAGTTGATCCTGTGTAGCAGCATAATGGTAGTTAAATGGATTTGCTCCTGGTTTCACACCGACGACAACCGGAGGCTTTCCTTTCTTTCCGGGTGTTCCAACATTCACTCCTCCTTTACCAACACCTACTTTGGTTCTGCCTCCATTCCCAGTCCTGACTCCAACTCCTCCTTTGCCAACACCTACTGTGGTTCCCTTCCCGGGCTTCCCATTTTTGACTCCTACACCGCCTTTACCAACGCCTACGGTGGTTCCCTTCCCAGGTTGCCCGGTTTTCACCCCTACACCGCCTTTCCCAACTCCAACCGAAGTGCTTTCCTCCTCCAACACATCTACAAGTAACAATGGCCAAAATTGAAATCATCATTTTTTTTTTTTGAAATGTAAAATCTTCATGTCCTTGAATAACACTTGCTATAAGTTCATTTTTATTCATACACTGTTTCAAATTTCAGAATCTCAAAAAATTTCAGCTTTTCTGATCAGTTTCTTGCTTGTTACTCTACCAGAAAATACCATAACAAAACAAAATTTATCAAGCTGCACCTGGGCTTAGAATATCCTCAATGGCCTTGGGCATAGGAGTGTTGGGAAGCACTGACTTCCAGTACAGTTCAGAAGGCGTAGCTGCCTGAATCGCCACGACGCCTAACTGTAAAAAGTACATACATGTAATGATTAAAACTCTCAAGTAAGGCTAGGCATTAATATATGCGACTTTGAGGAAGCTTACCAATAGAACAATTAGGACTGTATGCAGTTGAGATCCCATTGCAACAAGTTAAGGAGCTGAAACTGGAAACAAATTTTTTGAGTAGGAGGGAAATGGGAACTGATGAGGAGTTTGTGATGCTGGAAGCTGCTTGTTGCGTCTCTTATTTATAAGGCTTCTTGTTGGTCATCAAATTTAAGGCGCACAGCTTCTGCATTAATGATTGGTAGATGTTGTACACAAAATAGCACAACAGTGTTGACTTGGGGGAGTATGTAAACAAAAACACCTTAGGATTTAGGAATGTTGTCAGCTAAACTGAGCTGAACCGAAAAGACCCTTAGAAATGATACTGCAACTCAAAAAAAGAAAAGAAAGACAACAGAACAGTAAATATGACACGGTTCGTTCGAACCTTTGACTGTAAATCACTAGACCACCGACGGTATTTTGTAACTTTCCCTAGTGAATTATTTTTCACCTTCCATGAGAAGATGGCTCTTGCTATCAGTGTAAAAATGCATAAATGTTTCTAAAAGTCTCACATAATCAGAATCCTTGTGGCAAATAATTGTCAACACTTAGGTAAGAGGCCGGCATGGATGTGTAATGGCCGAGGTAGTTGGCAAGTGAGCAGAGTGAGATTTTCACAACATATTCAAAAAGTAGTCATACTAACTTCTCAAGGATGAACTCTTGAGTTAACGTCTCAACGTCCAGCGGACAAAGAGCAAGGTGGAACCTCCCCATTAAAATCAGCAGACACAACATACTGAGATACTTGTTTGATTTTTTTTCCTGATAGTTATGCGGTAATGGATCCTCTACCAGGCTTAATAATAGACATGCTGCTTTTGAAACATAGACAATTTCAAGCTTTGTAACTACTCCATTTATTGGGGTTTAGTAGTGGTTGGAGGTACACATCCTTTCTTTATTGACATTGTTGTAGCTTGGGCTAATCATGTACCTGATCATGGTGGTGCAGAATGCATCAAATGAATTTTCTGGGAATTGTGTAATATTTTATTAGGTTTGGTATCACCTGTGTCAAAATGGTTGAGTTTTCAAACCATGTGTATGCGTAGTAGATGACCAGCAGTGAAAAGGGTTTACAGAGACGAGAAAGTTGCAACTTGGAGATTTCAGTGGCAACCTTGACAGCAAAGGATGCTGCATCCACTTCATTTGTATGTCTATGTATATAGACTAAAAACCAATTCTATGTGCAAGCAAAAAAACCAGGTGAGTTGGCGTCGCATGGGAATGGAAACATGAAACAAAAACGGCAGGACAACAGAAGCATGAAACCAAAGAACTGAAAAAGTGGAAACATCAAGGGAAACCAAAGAACTGAAAAAGTGGAAACATCAAGGGAACGTGTGATGCAAATAATAAAACATTATAAAGCTCATGGGAATACTAACTGCAACAAATTATAATGAGTGAACAACCACCACAAAATGGAATATTTAGCAGATTATAAGAAGTGCAATCCTTGAAAACTACCAAGGTATCGAGTGCAAGGAACGACATTCGTTATTTGAGTATTCTCCTCTGTGAAAGTGCAAACCTTGAAAATAGTTGTATTGAGTGCACAAACGACATTTGTCTTTGAGTGTTCTCTCCTTAGCGACCAACAAGTTAGAGTTCATAAATAAAAATTATGAAACATGAGCTAATTCATTGCAAGGATGTGAGATTTCGGTGCCATTCTTGCCTTTGATAAAATGAACTGCATCCCAACATCTCGATGTAAAGCAGGCAATGTCATAAAGGCATTGAGTTGCCTGCAAAATACAAGAAGTACACTTACTATTACAAACCATTAACCGCTAGTTTGTCGCACTTACTTGGGTATACGACCATACGAATACATGATAAGAATTAGTGAATAACTATATACTGAAGTGTCGTAAGTTCAATTTTGTCTACCCTACGCTACCCCCGCCCACTAGGCAGAAAGGTAATCAATATCAGTCAACATTGCTCGACCTGCTGATAGAAGGTAACACAAGCCACAAACACCTGATAAAACTGGGCAATGAGTACACCTACTTCTTCATCAGACTACATTCACTCAAATATATGAGCGAAGCTGGAGAAAAATTATTCTCCTTCCCTCAAAAGAAATAGCACTATCCTTAAACCATATATAAACACAGCCAAAAAAACAAAAACACTCGGAAGAAATGTTTCGCATACTTAAAAATGCAAATGGAGAAGAATTGAGGAAGGCCTCACCTTGTGGAATAAGCCCCCAGCTCTGAGATTCACTAGATAAAATAGACTTGAGGCGTGCAGAAGCAATGGCACTGTGCAGCGGCATCATGGAGCCCAAGCATCCCAACTCCGCTGGTAATCTACCATCGCCAATAACCACACATCAACAACTTCGCAATTTGATCACCTCAAAAAAATAAAACAAAAAATACAAAAAAAAAATGGTGGATTGATGAACAGTTAGCGATAATCAATAAAAAACTATCAACCATGTACCTCGAATTTGAGAAAATGCGCTTAGCTGAAGCGGAAGCATTCGACTTAGCAGCCGATTTCAACGGCGAGGCGGAAGTTGCTGCAGAACTGAACCCAAACTTCGTAGATAACGATGATATTCTCGAAGGTAATCGAGCGAAAACTCGCGATGCAGCCATTGATCCGAAATGAAGAGCTTCGATCTGTCTAGGGTTTTGCTTCTGCAGTACTCCCTTCCAAAGCGTTAAACCGAGCTTCAGGAATGGGGCTCGTTTGGTTACAATAATAAGACAATCCCCCATGTAACTAAGGCCGCGTTTGGATCTGATATACTAAAATTTACAAGTTTATTCCTAATTACAGCGGTCAGAAAAACACGGTGCTAATCTATTCCCCTCAGCTGCTGCTGCTGTTCAATTCTCCGAATCGGCGCCTCTCTGAATTTCCGGTATATTCATCTCCGTATTGTAATTTGGGGTCTTATTTGATTCAATGGATCTCAAGCCTTGTGAACAAAATCGTGTCTTCGAGATTTGATGTCAATTTATTAGAGTTTTGTTTGAAGCTCTGAGAGATTGATTTTTCTTTTCTTGATTTAATTTTTTTATCATTCACGACGATATGTAACCATGGACTCTATGCTTCACCAGGTGTAGGTTTCTGTGCAAGTTCAGTTGTTAAACCAAGCAGCAGATATGATGCAAGTAAGTTGCATCCCACATTATGATTTTTGGTGTTTTTTTTATTTGTTTATTGGCTTATGATATAGTGATTTTTATTAAGAGTTGTTGAATGGAGAAGAAATCTGTCTTGCAGAATTTGTACATGGGTCGCAGTTTCTTCTATTGTTTTCTTTTAGGCAATTAGTGTTTGTGTAGCATTTCGCATATTGGCATGTCTGGGAAATTTTCTGGTTTTCATATTATCTTTACTACAAAAGCATTCACATGGACAGGGGTTCTGACTTCTGATTCCATGGCTCGATTTTGAATCAATGGTAAATGTTTCGGATTTCTTGCGGATTACGTTGATAAATGTTTCTTTAACATAGAGTCGCATAGGATTTTGTATCAGGCCTTTGAGATGAACGTTATGTACTTTGTGTTTGTAGTTTTCATAATGAAGAGGCCAAAAGGTTGTTGCTGGTTGTTGATTTGATACTCATAAGTTGGATGCTAAAATATTTCTCATTGTTTGTCATATTGTTATATTTATATTTATATGATGCGTCGTACTTACATATGAGAGCAGGCATCAAGGGCACGACTCTTCAAGGAGTTGAAAGAGGTTCAAAGAGAGAAATCAGCTGACCCTGATATTCAACTCGTTTGTGATGACTCTAATATTTTCAAATGGACTGCTCTCATCAAGGTAAGTTCTTTTGTAGCTACGTTCTTTTACCATTATACCCCTGTAGCTTATTTGTCTAAATTTATTCTTAGGGTCCATCAGAAACTGCCTACGAGGGTGGCGTGTTCCAGCTTGCATTTGCAGTTCCTGAGCAGTATCCCCTTCAACCTCCGCAAGTCAGGTTTCTGACTAAGATATTCCATCCAAATGTGCATTTCAAGGTAAACTGTTTTCTACAAGTTGTAAATAAGACAATCGGGTATTTTTCTTGTTATGGATTATTGATGTCGAGAAATACAATTTAATTGACGTCTTTTTTCTCTGGGATGTTAACAAACCACAGACTGGAGAGATCTGTCTTGACATCTTAAAAAATGCTTGGAGTCCTGCTTGGACGCTTCAATCTGTATGTCGAGCTATAATTGCTTTGATGGCTCACCCTGAACCTGACAGCCCGTTAAATTGTGACTCAGGTTTATTTTTGTATTACTTAATGCTTTGTTTATTATATTCGTCCATCCATGAAAAACATTGCCTTATGGTATGCTGTAACTTTTATCCTTAGGCAACCTTTTGCGCTCCGGTGATAAAAGAGGATTTCTTTCAATGGCAAGGATGTACACGAAGCTTGCAGCCATGCCAAAGAAGGGATGAAATGTGCCACTGGCTGATGTTGTGTAATAAAAAAAACACTTCGTGTTCTATCAAATTTCCATGTAAAGGCAGGTTAGGCCTTTGTTTTATGAAATAAAATTTTGAACTACCCAGTGGCTTAACTTTCTAAGGGATCATAGTACTAAAGAACAGACTGGAAGAACTTGATAGTATTCGTCGGGGGCGAAGGAACCGTTTTTTGTCGGATTTGGCTGAGCTTATTTATTTACGAGTCCAGAGGATGTTGTAGTCGGGGAGGAAGTGGCATACAGGTTTCCCTCCTGGCTTTACTTTGAGGATTTGAAATGACTCATGCTCAGTGCGCCATGATGTGGTGTTGGTGTGGCAAACTCCTACTGACATGACGTTGGTTCCGCTGATTCCTACAAAAGGTACGCCGTAGGCTCTAGCACTTTTCACGACGTGGCAGTAGAACACGGCATATGGGTAGTTCAGCGTGTGACAAGCTACGATTTTATCTTGTCCTATTAGCTTTATGCCCTTTTGCATGGTGAATTTTTGAAGCTTGGTGTCTTTCTCAGCCTCGGTTGAAAATGCCTGGATGTTTTTGCCCAACTGTTGGATGGAGAAGTCTATCATCGACTCTAGGGAAGTCACACAGGTCCGGATTTCATCTTTTTCAGCTGGTAACTCGCACTCTTTGAGTGTTATCTTCATCATTTCAGCTTTTGGAGATCCGGGTTTTATAGACAGTTGCTCAAGGACTACTGGGAACTTGTCAGATGAAAATGGGATTGAGTCAGCGGCTTGACGAGGTACAAAAGTGTAACCATGGTTACCTGGCCTGGGTATTTCCATTTCCATTTCTTTTCCTGGATACAGGTCCTTCTCCAAGAACCAAGGAGCTGTTGGTGGATTTATGAGGACCTTATCCTTGTCGGAGCTGAGAGGATGCTGATACTGTTTTCTTCCGTAGAAAATGAGCCTCTGGTCATGAACTACTCCATTTTTTTCAGTATCCAGAGTATGCTGATCTCTTGCATAGAACATGAGTCTCTGATCGTAAACTACTGGTCCATTTTCTTTGGCTTTAAGAGTATCATGATCTCTTGCATAGAACATGAGTCTCTGATCATAAACTGCTTCTCCGCCATCCTCCGAGTTGGGAGCATGATCTTTGCTGCCGCGCATATTTGGTAATATTCCTCCTCCTGTCCCTGCATCGGCAGTTTCAAATTTTATATACAACAACAAGTGAGATATATTGGCTCATAGCTACAAGATCAGACAGACTAGAAGATATGGCCAACCTGGTCGAAGAATATTTGAAACAGCTCTCGGCATTGAAGTGTTCGGGAGCAGAGAGTTCCAATAAAGTTCCCCAGGTACAGCTGCTTGACTAGCCACAAATACTAATGATAAACTCATACAAATAGCAGCAACAGTAGCATGAAGATATAAAGCCATTGTGGAAAGATGGAGAAGTAGCTGAGGCTGTTTGGAATAGAGGTGCTTATAGTATCACTTATTTATAGTGGATGTTACTTCATGTAGTTGGTGGACACCCAATCTGACTTGAGGGTTTTGTTTTATCATACCATACTGCAATATGGACTTTTTTTTTTATAGGGCAGATTCAGAAAGCCAAGTTGAAAGAAAAATAGAAAGGCATAGGCCTGTTTTACTATGTAGTGGTATACAGCAGATACTTAACGTATATGCACCCATGACCAAAGCTTTAGTATGTGTGAGAGAACTTCTTATTTAATTTTACACTTTGTTTGAAAAAAAATGCTACTGTAGATTAGAGAAGTCTTCTCCTAACATTTATTTGCTCATGCATATGCCTAAGAGGATATAGCACACCAGAGCTGACTGCAAGCTTAATATAAAAACTAAGCACACTAGCAAGAGCAAGTCTAAAAGTGCAAATTAAAATTTTAAATTAATCTAAATCTAAATGATATTCTCATTTAACCGCTGCTCAGGTTGGATAGTAAATGGGCCGGAGTAAGATCGGCCCAATACACGAGACCACCGCCCCAAGTCTCTCAGGCCATGCATCTATCGTGCTTTGTTCGGCGTGGTCCAAACATTGATGTATGTAATAAAGACTAATGTCACCGACGAGCTTTACACTAGCACTCTCTTTACAGCGCGTGTACAATGACATTACCCAAAATGACAATTAATTTTAAAATTCCTAATTTCATTCATATACGGAACAGGGTGATCAAGGTGAAATACCCGTTCTGCACAATTCCCATCAACGAAAAAAGAAAAAGGGATCCCGTTCTTCAGCTAGAGCCTGTCCTAAAAAGAAAGATACCAATTTTATTTGGTGATCTCTTGTTCTTATAGCTATTCCCTGTCTAATCTCTAATCTGAGGTCGTCTTGTTTAGCCATCATCCAGGCTTTTTGGATCCTTATCTATTAAAAGTTAAAAAAATATATATATATATATATATATATATATATATATATATATATATATATATATATATATATATATATACGGAACAAAAAAACAAATCAACTACAAATATTAATGAAATGGAATAAAGGTACACTTCAGTACAATTGACCCTAGGGTCAAAATGTTGATATGTTATCCTGATCTACCTAGGATAAGGATCATAAAAAAATTATAACTTACCCTCCCATCCTATTCTCCGATTCTGTCTTCCTATCCTGTCATACTCTATTTTACCTACCATTTTCATTTATATTATAAATTTTTTTCTCAAATTATGCTTAAATTTACCCTACACAAGCCTACCCTACCCTTATCCTGTCTTACACTGGTAATAGGGTTAAGGAAAAATATCATTACTCTGCCCATTGTCGACACCTACTTCAATATATTAAGTATTAACACCATCCGAACACGCAAATTATCAATAAAGATTTTCAAGGATCACTCTTGAGAAATTTCGATAATTTGATATCTCATTTGCATGTGTGAGTACGCATCATCAAGTATTAATGTGCTGACTTCAAAGTAGTAACTACTTTGATTTCTAACTGATTATGTAAATGAGACATATATGGGCACCACAACGATTAAATTATGCATATTTGAAAATATAGATGCAATTTTCAGAATCTTTAAATGATCGACATTTCTCATTTAAGCGCTTCTCAAAATTAGTATACGAAATTATCGCATAGTAACTAAATTTATAAATTATAAAAACAGAGAAAGATCACGTAGGAAGTGTGTGTTTTGGTAAGAAATAAGAATTTAAATTGGCCATTGGATTTAAGATCGTACGGTTGGCATAAAACAACATATTATGCATTTTAATTAAAAGCTAATTATGGTTAAAGGTTAAAATCGGTATAGAAGAAATCAATCGTGCGCAATCAATTGATTCGATCTTGTTTTTTTGATTTCTCTCTACCCGCTCAGCCGTCGTTAGCTAGTCAATTGCCCCGCCGTTCGCCGATTGGATTAACAGCAGTCGACATTTGCATTTTTGGGAAGATGAACAGTGATCAGGGTCACCGCGCGCCTAGCGTTTACATTAAATTGTTAATATCTTCATTGGGCGCAGCTCACTTAATGTCAAGGCTGGGATCAGGCCGTGCTACGAATAATGCTTTGAAACGCTACGAATTATAATGTATAATTCGTAGTAATTACATACAAAATTCGTAGTATTCTATTTGGTACCTTTTCAAAGGATAATTCGTAGCAATCATGTTTTGGTCAGACTTAAAGGATAATTTGTACCTTTTCAAAGGATAATTCGTAGTAATTATATACATAATTCGTAGCTTTTCAAAGGATAATTCGTAGCAATCATGTTTTGGTCAGATTTGAAGGATAATTTGTACATTTTCAAAGGATAATTCGTAGTAATTATATACATAATTCGTAGCTTTTCAAAGGATAATTCGTAGCAATCATGTTTTGGTCAGACTTAAATGATAATTCGTACATTTTCAAAGGATAATTCGTAGTAATTATATACATAATTCGTAGCTTTTCAAAGAATTATTCGTAGCAATCATGTTTTGGTCACACTTAAAGGATAACTCGTACTTTTTCAAAAGATAATTCGTAGCTTTTCAAAGGATTATTCGTAGCATATACACAGTGATCCGCGCGCCCAGCTTAACATTAGGTGAGCCGCGCCCAAAGTAGACATTAACAAGTTAATGTCAAGGCTGGGCGCGTCCTTAATGTAAAGGTTGGGCGCGTGGCATGTACAAAATGCGTAGCAATTGCGATTGCGACGGAGGTCGAGTGATTTGCGACAGTTGCGATTGGGATTTTCGATTGCCACGGTTTAGGGTTTCCGATTACGATTTGCCATGGAGGTCGAGTGTGAGGTTGACAGAGTCGCGTGCGATTGCGATTGTTTATGACTAAATTACCCCGAAAGCGTCGATTAGGTTGATTTTGAATGTTATTTGGGTGTAATCTTGTACGTTGATTAATTAAGATGAATAGTCTGCATTAATTCTTATTTCTCACCATAAGTTAACTTCTCATCAGATCTTAGAGTCCGGTTCCCGTGAGAAGTGACATTTTAGTGAGAAATGAGAACTAATATATCATCCATTCATCTTGTTAATTAATGGCTAGGATTAGATCGAATTAATTTACATTATTCGTAGCTTTTCAAAGGATTATGCGTAGCATTACATTATTCGTAACTTTTCGAAGGATAATGCGTAGTACTATGTATATGAATACTACATATTATCCTTTGAAAAACTATGAATGAGTTTAGTTCTCATTTCTTACCAAACATGTCTCTTCTCATGTGATCTTTATTCCCAGATCTTAACCCTATTAAAACATAGCGACAGCAAATTACTTAATTTCCAATTTTGGTTATTTTACAGATTTAATGTCCAATATAATTTTATTTGATTAATTCAAGTTAGGATAAATCTTAGCGCATATTTTCTTTAACCACGGATTTAACTATATTAGAAGCACGTGGCGGTGGAAGCGCGTGGCGGTGGAACCGCGAAATGTAAATTACAGTAAATTTTAGGGAAAGGAAGCATCAGTGTGTCAATTACGTAATCAACGAAATTAAAAAAGAAAAAAAATCGAATAAATAAAAAATTCCGGAAAAAAAGTCAAATAAAGATTTGACGCCAACGCCACCCTCGCGCTGCGTTGTCCTCAATATTCTTCGTCGCTCGACGACCTTCTTTGACGCACGCAGTAACTCCCAGCAGCAGCAGCTGTAGCGCCGACTCGCTCACCACATGCCGATCTTCAAACCTATCCAGGCAAGTTTTTATTCCGCTCCGTTTTCGGAATTTCATTTTCAAATTCATTTGATCGATTATTCGAAACGTCGAGTGTGGGACTGTTGGTTCAGTGGATTTAGATTAGAATCGATTTGGCTTCATCGCATCTGTGCGTTTTTCGGTTCTGGTTCGGTGTCTGGTTTGTATGTGATTGGTGTAGGTTTTAGTTAAGGCTGGAGTTTGGTGAGAAGTTTGGTGGTTGGTTTTGGTGTTGCGGGTGACTTGGTGTGGCTGGATTTTGTTGTGCATGCGCTTTTTATTGTGTTTGATTATTGCTTCTGGTCTGGGTTACTGGAGATCTATATTGCTGATTGAGACTGAGTTTAAGCTGTTCTGATTGTGATATGGATTGGTTAATGTGGATAGTTTTGTTTAGAGGTTTTAGTTTGATGTTCAGAATGAATGGTTGTCTAATGGAATTAATAAATGTGCAGTTTGGTGTATGATGATTTGTGATGTGATATGTTGAATGGATTGACGCGTTAGTTTTGATTTTTTGCTAATTTTGATTTTAGGTGGAGATGAGGAGACTGAAATGGCTAATTGGGGCAATGTTTGTGGTGGTTGTAGTTTTTCAGTGTTTTGAGGCTCTGAATAGTACACCAGCCTCATCATTTTGGAGTTCATTGAGGATTCAGTTTGAAGCAAAAAATGTTTCTCAGATTGAAGATTCCCCATTCGTGTCTCATTTTGGCGGCAGCAGTACTAGTAGTGAGACCCCTCTGAGAGACGGAACATATTTGAATACTGATTTGTCATTGCAAAATGATCAAGGAAAGGAAAACGACACGCTTAATGAGCAGACAGACCTTGGTGAAAGACCGTTGTCAAATGGCACTTTGGAAGTCAATGGAACTTCGACAACAGGTGATGTTATAAGAATGGGTGTAACTGAAAGAGTGGACAAGACAATGGAACCTGTACCTGAACAAAGTTTACCGCCAAGCAATGTGGAGGAGGCCGGAGGTGCTCCACCTACTAATGCACCATCAGACGAAAGAACAACTACAGAAAATGGAAATGGAAGATTGACTTCTCCCCCATTGACTCCTGTCGACATGCCGTCTGCTGTGACACCTGCCGGAAATATAGAGAAAAATGACACTTTGAAGGATCTAGCAAAAGTTCAAACTCCTGCAAAGGAAGAGACAGTGCCACTACCAGAAGTTGTGTCAATCACTCAAATGAACGACCTGTTGCGCCAGAGTCATCGTTCATATCGTTCTATGGTATGTATGTGTATATATTATATATATATGGTCTGGTGATCAACCTTTTTGGAAGAAGTTGTCTTAATTTACGCAGACCTTATCCATTGTCTTTGTAGAAACCATGGTGGCCATCTGCAGTTGATGAACAGATACTTTTTGCAAAATCGCAAATCGAGAACGCACCTTTCATGGATGATCCAAATTTGTATGCTCCTCTTTATCGCAATGTCTCTATGTTTCGCAGGTAACTGACTCACTCTACCAGGCGTGACCGTGTTTACTTAGGATGATATCTTTTATTGAAATTTGAATCATATGTATGATGTCTGTATGTATCCTAGCGTTCAGGTATAAATGAAGTCCACCATAAAAGGAAGAGAGGGTTTAGCTTTAGAAAACGAAAGAAATTATAAGTTGTTTCGATTATAACCTGGCCGCATTGATTAAAATTTTAATTTGTGGGACATATAATAGTAGTGAATATCTCTTGTAACGTCAGAATGCAGAAACATAGAGACATTGCGATAAAAGATAACCCAAGTATTTTACATTTTTTCATGGTCTTTTACTTCATGAATTAATCTGCAAATACTTCATTTTTACACAGTCCATTTTTAATTAGATGCATTTTACAAGGAAAATAAAGCCAGAAATTTTGCAGGAGTTACGAACAGATGGAACAGATTCTCAAGGTGTACATCTACCGCGAAGGGAAAAGCCCTGTTTTTCACCGGCCTCCCCTCAAAGGCATATACGCGTCTGAGGGATGGTTCATGAAACATATGGAAGCAAACAAGAAATTTGTAACGAAAGATCCAGCAAAAGCGCACTTGTTTTATATTCCTTTTAGTTCTCGACAGTTGGAGGAGAGCTTATACGTGCAAAATTCGCACAGTATGGATAACCTGATAGCTTTTCTGAATGACTACTTGAACACGATCATGGGAAGGTATCCTTACTGGAACAGAACCGGGGGATCTGATCATTTTGTCGTTGCTTGTCATGACTGGGTATGCTTTCTATCTTCCAAGTTAAATATGCTGAGTAATTTCAGTTCTGTTTCATTCATATTAGTGATTTATAAAATTTTACTATATGCAGGCTGCATATGAAACGGGAAAGGCCATGCCTAATAGTATTAGAGCTCTCTGCAATTCTGACGTAAAGGAAGGCTACAAGTTTGGAAAAGATGTGTCTCTTGCTGAAACAAATGTCCGTTTGCCAAAAAATCTTCTTGCAGATATTGGTGGCAGACCTCCTTCCCAAAGGGACACTCTCGCATTCTTTGCAGGCAGGATGCATGGCTATCTTCGCCCACTTCTGATAAAACACTGGGCAGATAAGGATCCAGACATGAAAATATTTGGTAAATTGCCAAAGTCGAAACACCAGAGGAACTACATCCAGTACATGAAAAGCAGCAAATACTGCATATGTGCCAGAGGCTATGAAGTCAACAGCCCACGAGTCGTAGAAGCGATCTTCTTTGACTGTGTTCCTGTGATCATATCAGACAACTTTGTGCCACCTTTCTTCGAAATCCTCAACTGGGAATCTTTTGCAGTCTTTGTGCCCGAAAAGGATGTACCTAATTTGAAGACAATACTACTCTCCATCTCCGAAAAGCGATACATTGAGATGCATAGAAGGGTCAAGAAGGTACAGCAGCATTTTCTCTGGCATGCCAAGCCTGAGAAATACGATATTTTTCACATGATCCTCCACTCGATTTGGTTCAATCGGGTCTTCACATTCCAGCCATAATGCTCGGAGTAATCTAATTCAACAATTTCTGAAGCACAGAAGGTCAGTAGAGTTGAAATTCCCATTTGTAGTTCATTCTTTTGTGTATACAGGTTCACCCTTTATTACCAAGTCGAATAAGATATGGTTGAAGTCTTGCCCTTATTTGTCCCTCTAATCTGAATTTTGATTTTTGAAGCCCTAAGGACATTCCTGGATAAAGAGTCTGGTGAAAGTGCATGACAGCGTCTGCTCTGCGATTTGATTTTTATCTAATTAGCTCTAAAGTCTAATCATCTACGCCCAATACAACAACCTTGAGCTGGTCTTAATCGTAATAGTGCAATTAGGCCAACAAATGAGACCAGAGAGTCTGGCTTTGATTTAATTTTTCTTGTTATCTCAATCACCTAACCCACTTTCAGTGGTCACTAACTAATGCTTCAACTTTTCTCGCCCACACTACCAGCACTTCAGTTGCGAAATCAGTGCCTACTTGAGTTAAGACCAAACTTGTAGCCATATTGAACCATTAGATTCTCAAAATGTGCGATTATTTTAAGGTCACAATGCAAAAGGGTCATATTAGTCAACAAGATAAGCTTCTAGTTGTAGTACTCCCTCTGTCCCAAAATTTTCTTTTCATTTGTGATTTTGCACAGTTTTTAAGAAAAATAATACGTATAGTAAGTTATTGCGAGTGTATTTGCAAGTACAATTTCATCATTGCAAGTACAATCTGTGTGAAAATAAATAATTAAATAAGGTGGTTGTGAATGGGTATTTATGGTAAGTTTTGGAAATGGGAAGAAAATTTTGGAACACCTAAAAAGAAAAGTGAGAAGAAAAATATGGAATGGAGGTAGTAGAAAATTCCGGTCTGAATGTTCCTTTCACGTGCTTTCAGATCTGCAATCAGGTCATATCCAATTTGATCATCATCTACCTTCTGTGTTTCAACAGCCCTCAACTTTGACTATGTATCATTGGACCTTTTACTTCAAAGCAAGTACATTCATTCAGTAGGACCTACATTAGTCTTTTTTGAACACTGAAAAAGCCAACATTTATAAGCAAATACAGACTCTGGAAGGACAAAACACAAAACCCTAGTTTGTGAGTCCCTCCTAGGCTTCTAGATAATGCTTTGTTAATGTTTACGTCACTCCATTCGTGGGGAAAATTGAAATCAATCCTTTGGTACGTTCTCTTATCAGTCTTTAAACTTCCATCAATCATCATACCTTTACCTCAACTTTAGCAATTTGCACATGCTCCTCAGATTCCTCAACTCTAAGATACTTTTATTTTTTTATGACTGGAATTGAAAATGAGACAAGAGGTTTTCAATGTCAATTTATAAAATTATATATTTTGTTTAGTCTCTCAAGACACGAACTATATTAGAAAATAGTTATCTAAACTTAAACGAAACTCTAGCCTCTTATAGTATAGTTTTCATTTATTTTCCAACCAGAATTGAGTCAAAACTCGTTTTAACCCTCGGTTTGGATCATGAAAAAATCATTTTCCCATAGAGAATGACATGAGAATTTTATTTCATATATATTTTTAGTTTATGTGAATTTTCCAATAAAGTTTTATTCCATTTCAAAAAACTTTTTATTTGAAAGTTGAAATCTCTCGAACATCATTCCATAGAATAGAATCTGCTATTTGAGTTTAAGTTAAATCGTGTTAGAACAAAACTCTAACAAGTTGACTCAACCTCTAATCAATCAATAGCCCTGCCCCACCACTATCAGTGGCATTTCTGTTATTTCCAAAAAAAAAAACAGAAATTATTTAATAATCCGAAGAGAAGACAAAACCTCAAACATATTGTAATTTCATACAATTACATTCCCACCCACTTGTCTTATTCAATATTCTCCTCCGCGTCACCATGTCCTCCAACCCAATCTCACTTCTCCTCCTCCTCCTCCTCCTCCTCTTCCTCACCCCCATAACTCCACAACACCTCACCTCCGACGAAACCACCACCTTACTATCCCTCAAAACCCAACTCGAACATCCACCATCCCTCTCTCACTGGTCACCCTCCTCAACCTCCCCCTGCAACTGGCCAGAAATAACTTGCAACGACTCAAACACCACCGTCACCGGACTCAACCTCAAAGACAAAAACATCACTCACCCAATCCCACCCATCCTCTGCAATCTCAAAAACCTCACTTTCCTCGACCTCTCCTACAACTTCATCCCCAACACCTTTCCCAATTTCATCCTAACCAATTGCACCAATTTACACTACTTAGACTTATCCATGAATTACTTCATCGGTCCAATCCCATCCCACATCGACCAATTGACCCAATTAACATACCTCGACGTTGGTGCTAATAACTTCTCAGGAGACATTCCTTCCTCGATCGGCAAGTTAAAAAGTCTCAAAACGCTTTACATGTATCAGAATGAGTTCAATGGAACGTACCCCGCGGAGATCGGTGAGCTCGAAAGCCTCGAGGTTTTAGGTCTAGCGTATAATGATAAGTTCGTCCCAGCGAGTGTTCCTGTGAATTTTAATAAGCTGAAGAAACTGAGGTACTTGTGGATGACTGCTACTAATCTGATCGGCGCCATACCGGAGAGTATTGTGAACTGCTCAGCATTGGAGCATTTGGATCTTTCGAGTAACCGGCTCACAGGTTTGATTCCTGATGGAATTTTTCAGCTTCAGAATTTGACAATTTTGTATTTGTATCACAATGAGTTGTCAGGACAGATTGCTAGGAATGTCTCGTGTTTCAATTTGGTGGAACTTGATCTTGGGATCAATGAGCTCAACGGATCGGTACCGGATGGGATTGGGAAGTTGCGGAAACTCGAGCTTCTGAATTTGTTTTCGAATCGGTTTACCGGAGAAGTTCTGTTTCTTGCAGAGCTTACTGCTCTGAAGAACATTAGGTTGTTTAGAAACAACTTCTCTGGTCTAATTCCACAAGACTTGGGGTCCAAGTCACTGCTCGAAGCTTTCGAGGTTTCGGATAATCAGTTCACTGGTCCATTGCCGCAGAATCTATGCGCTGGGGGTGTTTTGACTGGAGTTGTGGCTTTTAGCAACCGACTGAGCGAAGAAATCCCCAAATCGTTAGAGAAATGCGTCACGTTGCGGACGGTCCAGCTATACAATAACAGCTTAACTGGACGGGTTCCTAAAGGTCTGTGGTCTTTAGAGAACGTGTCGTCGTTGATGCTGAGTGATAACATGTTAACGGGAGAGCTTCCGGAGGAGCTAGCGTGGAATGTGACCCGGTTAGAGATCAGTAACAACAGATTTTCGGGAAGAATCCCGGTCGGGAGTGGGAAATGGATGAATTTGATTGTGTTCCAAGCTAGTAACAATGAGTTTTCGGGTGAGATTCCAAATGAGCTCACCAATCTGTCGCGGATCAACAATCTTGCTCTTGATGGAAATAACTTGTCTGGCGCGCTTCCAACTGAGATACGGTCATGGAAGATGCTGAACGCGCTGAACTTGTCACGAAACCATCTCGCTGGGGAAATTCCTGCGTCGCTCGCCTCGCTGCCTGACCTTATTTACCTGGACTTATCCGAGAATAAATTGAGTGGAGAGATTCCTACTCAGCTGGGCAACCTTAGACTCAATTCTCTTAATCTATCATCTAACAAGTTGTCCGGCCAAGTCCCATATCAGTTTGAAAACCCCGCTTATGACTCAAGTTTTTTGCACAATCCGAGTCTTTGCTCTCGTAGCTCCGCTTTGAACATCCCGGTCTGCGACGCTCTATCTGGCAAAGGCCACAACAGATTATCCTCCGGAAATCTGGCTTTGTTAATACTTGGCATTGTCGTGGCAGCAGTTATGATTCTTGTACTGGCGTTGTACTTGAAACGCGATTACAAGAAGAAGAAATTTACTCGTGAGCTTGCGGCCTGGAAGCTTACCTCATTCCAGAGGCTTAGCTTCACTGAAGCAAACATTATATCGAGCATGGTCGAAAGGAATTTAATTGGTTGCGGCGGGTCTGGTCAAGTCTATAAAGTCAGCACCGGAAGACCGGGAGAATTCGTGGCTGTGAAGCGGATATGGAGCAGCAAAGTTGACCGCGACACGGAGAAGGAGTTTCTTGCCGAAGTTGAGATCCTAAGCTGCATCAAGCATTGCAATATTGTGAAGCTCCTATGTTGTGTTTCGAGTGAGAGCTCGAAGGTTTTGGTTTACGAGTACTTGGAGAATCAGAGCTTGGATAAATGGATCCATAAGAGGAGGAGAGATATCTCCGTAGCGGATATGGCTGCTCCGGTAGTGCTAGACTGGCCGACGAGGCTTCAGATTGCACTGGGAGCTGCTCAGGGACTTTGCTACATGCATCATGATTGCTCGCCTTCTGTCATTCACAGGGATGTTAAGTCTAGCAATATTTTGCTGGATGCTGAATTCAAAGCCAGGATAGCGGATTTCGGCCTGGCCAAGATTCTGGCTAAGGATGGCCAACCCAACACAATGTCATCCATTGCTGGATCTTTCGGTTACTTCGCTCCAGGTAAATTTATTCTCGCGTTGATTATTGTACTATACCTAGCATCTGGTCGAATAAAAAAATAAAAAATCTCTAGCTCTTGATATATAGTGTTTTCAGGCGTAGTCACATTTCTTGATGAACTGGATCAACAAATCTGATATATTTGTATTAGTTTTCTCTCATCGATGCTTTGGTTATGTTGTGCAGAATTTGCATACACTAGGAAAGTGAATGAGAAAATTGATGTATACAGTTTCGGCGTGGTACTTCTAGAACTAGTAACGGGACGCGAACCAAGCGACGGGGATGAGCACACATGCCTAGCAGAATGGGCATGGAAGCACTACTCAAATGGCAAATCTGTCGAAAGCGCGCTGGACCAGGACGTCGTTGCAGGATGTTACTCGGACGAAATGGCCACCATTTTCAACCTCGGACTGGTGTGTACTAATTCTTTGCCAGCTATGCGACCTTCGATGAAGGAAGTTACGCAAATTTTGCGCAAATGCGCGACTGCCGGTGATCCGGAGGGGAAGAAGGTTGTGTATGAGAATGACATTGCTCCTCTGCTGGGGAAGGCTAGTTATGTTTCTAGTTATACTCCTGATGTTATTGCCAAGCTGCCTGCGGTTGATGACTCGAGCTGCCTTGTTAACATAGGTTAGATAAATTGGACTTTTATGTCCTTGTAAGTTTCATAGAGAACTTGATAGGCTGTTTTTCCCTTTAAGCACTCGCCCAAAAAGTCGAGATCAGGCTTCTATCTGCGAAATACTTCCTACGAATTATATCATGGTTTTATACAAATAAATTATAGATCACTTTCTCATATTATAACATAATAAGTGTATCGTAATTCGTTGATTTATAATTTACATGGTCGTTGGACCTGATTTTTTTTTTCTATTATGCGATAACAAGGATAAATGCGGAATAAATATATTTTTTTTGCTTAACCATATACCCTAACGAGTTATTTATGTTAAATTTTGTTGCATACGAAATTTTTTAAATAAAGTAACTTTATTATAACTCCAATACGATTTAAGTTCACATAAAAAAAATGTGACATACTTGGATAACAATGAACCCCCAAATGCGACAAGTGTTACGCTGTGCTGCTCATCACACACATGCAAAACACTACTTACAATCTCCAAACACTGCATCAGCTCCCAGCTGACGTGTCAAACTCTCCATCCTCCGCGTGTCATACGCCATCTCTATATCAAACCCCTCCTCGCACCACATTGTCTCACCATCATTTCAACAGCTAGATTTACTGCATAACCATGACGGACCAAACCAGATTCACGACTCAATCCGGCCATGACCACCACACATCCCCAAACACCCGCTCAACAGCCAAGTTCATCACCGCCACCCTACTAGGCGGCTCCTCCCTAGTTATGTCCGGCTTAACCTTAACCGGAACAGTCCTAGGCCTCGCAATAGCCACGCCGCTTTTTGTCCTCTTCAGCCCGGTTTTAGTCCCGGCCCTGATTACCATTTTCATGATCTTAACTGGGTTCTTGTTCTCTGGTGGCTCCGGAACTGCGGCCCTTGTGGGGTTCACTTGGCTCTACAATTACGTGACCGGGAAGCGGCCGGTCGGAACAGATCAGATTGATTATATGAAAGATGAGATTGGCGGGAAGGCGAAAGACATGAAGGATTTTGTTAAGGATTACGCTAAGGCCGGGCAGAACAGGGCGGATCAAGATGTTAGGAGGACTTAGAGAAATAAAATAAGGTTTTCGGTCGTAATAAAGGATGTTTGGATCGACGACATTCTGTGTAACGTATTATGAGCTTTGTTTTGAGTTTATGTGTCAGACATCATGCCTGTGCTTTTGTGTTTCTATATGTAAGTTGTCATTTGTGGTTACATCATCTTCAATTATGGTATGCGAGGACTTTATGTGAGTTCAAATTGTTAATCAGTATCAAATACTATTCGAGTATTATTAATGATCTTGTTGTAACTCAAAATTGAATTACTAATTCAATTTTGTTGTTAAGATTCAATTGTAAACCCTAAATCTGATTTGAACTTGAAGGAAATTGCGAAAATAAAGTGACACACTGATTTTATAGTGGTTCACCTCTAGGTGAGAGGTTAATCCACTCGAGTTCACTAGCACAGCCGATTTCACTATGTAAACGTCCGGAATCGATTAAAGTCGTCGGAGTACGAAGTACAAGAATCCTATTACAACCAATGAACAACACCACGAGCTACGATCTCTCTATGGGCCGCACCACTGACTTCAATCGAACGCAGACTTGAGCGGAATGACCGTACGAACGAAAGCCCTCAACTAATTTCACGATCGAAGCTCTCCCGGACGTCGAACGTAATCAAAATGTGTTTTTTGCTCAAAAATGAAACCCTAAGAGCTCGAAACAGACCAGCTTATATGCGTATTCTCCAGATTTAATTACAGCCGTCCATCTCGTCTAATCACGTCCGTCCAATTTGAATCCAATCCGCACCACGGATCGAGCTTGCGTGTCGCTCTCTGATTCGCCCTCGTTGTAACGACTTGCAACCAACGTCTCGCGCAACAGCAACGACACTCGGTCTTTAGCAACGACTCCAAAGACGCGCTTGTTTTTTTTACTGAGCTTCAGCAACGACTTCTTCAGCTCTTCTACGACGACTAATCATACCTTTAGCAACGAACTTCTGGGTTTGGCAAAAATGGCTGCTTTAAAACCTTCAATCCTCCACCTAAAGCAGCTTCTCCTTCAAGTCACCTTAGGCCTTCGACTTGATCTCGAAACCATCAACATAGTGAAACCCAACTGAACCCATTCATTGCTCAACCTGCAAAACAAATTACTCCACATACAATAGTTTCAAGCAAAGCTTGAACTTGGTGTAAGTAACAGTTTTAGTTCCCATATTAGCAGGATTATGTTCAGTTCCAACTTTATCCACAACAACATCACCATTTTCTATCTTTGCTCTAACAAAGTGATACTTAATATCAATATGGTTTGAACGTTCATGATAAACAAGGTTTTTACTCAAGCATATAACAGATTGGCTATCACACTTTACAATAGCAGTTCCACTAAACAACTTAGCTTCACTCAACATACCATGCACCACATGGCTTCTTTCACAGCATCATACAAAGCAATATATTCAGACTCAATAGAAGAAATGGTGACTATAGACTGCAGTTGGGACTTCCATGAAACACAACAAGCACCAAGAGTAAAGTATAAGGCAGTTGTAGATTTCCTAGTGTCTCTACCACCACCAAAATCAGCATCAACATACCCAATCAGTTTTAAATCATCCTGTCTCCTTTTATAACACAAACCAACATCCAATGTGCTTCTTATATATGCAAATACATGTTTCAATGCCAACCAGTGCTCAGGTCCTAAATCAAGGATTGGACATAAATCTACTCAACAATGATATGGCATAAGACAAGTCAGGCCTGGAACTAATCATGGCATACATAACAGATCCTATAGCATTAGCATAAGGCACTTGTTCTGTTTTAGCAAATTCAACATCAGATTTAGGACTTTGTGACTTGGACAGAATAAAGTGATGAGCTAATGGCACTTGCACAGGTTTACAATTAAGACTACTAAACTTAGATACTATCTTCTCTAAGTAAGGGCTTTGATGTAGTTTTAGAAAGCATTTACTCCTATCTCTATCAATAACCATGCCCAATATTTTCTTAGCCTTTCCTAAATCTTTCATGTCAAATTCTGAGCTCAACTGAGATTTCAGCACCTTAATCTTATCAACTGACTTGCTTATCAACAATATCATCAACATATAATAGCATATAGACAGGACAATTTTCAACAGATGCATAGTAAAAACATGGATCATAATTACTTCTTACAAATCCCAGTTTTAACACATATGAATCAAATCTTTTATACCACAGTCTTGGGCTTTGTTTCAAACCATACAATGATTTTTTCAAATAACAAGCATGCCCAGAATATTTTTTATATACAAAACCAGGAGGTTGTTTCATGTATATTTGCTCATTTAACTCTCCATGAAGGAAAGCAGTTTTAACATCAAGTTGTTCAAGTTCTAAGTTATTTATAGCAACCAATGCAAGCATGATTCTAATAGTCTTAAACTTAACAACTGGTGCAAATATCTCATGGTAATCAATACCTTCTTTCTGGGTAAAACCCTTGACAACCAGCCTTGCTTTGTACCTTGGTGGATCCTCATCCTTGATCCTGAACAGCTACCTGAAATCAACCAATTTATGGTGTTCTGGCTTTTTGACCAGAACCCAAGTTTGGTTAGTCTTATGGGACTCCATCTCATCAAGCATGACAGTCTTCCATTTCTCACTATCCCTACCCTCAATGGCTTCCTGGTAAGTATCAGGTTCATTCTTTATTTCCTTAGCAGCTATTAGGGCAGTAGATACAAGATCAGCTTGAGAATATCTAATGAGTAATCTAGGCTCTCTTCTAGGCCTATCTCTGGCAAGTTGCCAATCAGCTAACACATCTTGTGTAGCTACTTCATATTCCTCCACCTGATCTAAGTTCTCAGCTTGTTCATCATTTTCATTTTGTTCATTCTGGTCATTGTCTGGTTCTGGTTGGGGCATATCTTGTCCTACATAGTGATCTACCTGCTCAGGCTGCTCATGATTTTCAGGGGAATCTATATCAAATAAGGTCCTATCAGAAGGTGGTGCAGGGGAGCTATCAGAATTGGATACAATGTTATTCTTACATGGGAAAGTGTTCTCATAAAAAATAACATCTCTACTAATCAGTATTTTAATTCCCCTAGCATTCAAATCCCACAATCTATAGCCCTTAGTACCCATTGACCTCTGGTATCCTTGGAAAATACACTTGGTTGATCTAGGATCTAGTTTTACCTCCTTAGTATGAGAATAAGCAGCACACCCAAAAAATTTCAGTTCATTCAGGTCAGGTTTCTTACCATTCCACAGTTCCATAGGACATTTGAAATCAAGCATCCTATTAGGACTTCTATTAACAAGATAAGTAGCAGTGTAAAGAGCTTCACCCCAAAAAGACTTAAGTAAACGAGAAATGAACAATAAGCATCTCAGTTTATCAAGCAATGTTCTATTCATTCTTTCAGCCACTCCATTTTACTGTGGAGTCAATCTATTAGTCTTATGTCTCAAAATACAATGCTCATTGCAAAAGTTGTCAAACTCAGAATTACAGAATTCCAAACCATTATCAGTTCTCAATGCCTTAACCTTTTTATTAGTCTAATTTTCCTCTAACAGTTTCCACTCTTTAAACTTAATAAATGCCTCATCTTTTGTTTTCAGAAGGAAGGTCCAAACTCTCCTAGAGTAATCATCAATAATGCTCAAAAAATACTTATTTCCACCATGAGTTTCATTAGACTCTGGTCCCCACAAATCAGCATGTAAATACTCTAAGATTGTCTTGCTTGAGTGAACTCCACTGGTGAACTTCAGCCTGTGCTGTTTGGCTAGGACACAAGACTCACAAAAGGGTAACTGAGTCACCTTTTCAGCAAGGATACCTTGCTTATTCAGGCACCCAAGTCCCTTTTGGCTCATGTGTCTTAGTCTAAGATGCCACTTTACAGTTGCATCTTCACAAACAGCAGGGCAGGCTTCCTTAGTTCCACTATGGTATGAACCATCAAGAATATACACACTGTTAGTCTTATTTCCAGTTAACACTTGCCTATGATTTTTAAACATAGCAAGAACACCATTTTCCGCAGTGTAAGAACAACCAGAATCATCAAGAGCACCAAGGGAAATCAAGTTTCTTCTCAAGCCAGGGACATATCTTACCTTAGTTAATGTTACTAATTTTCCATTAGTTAATTTCAGGTTTATGCTACTCATTCCCATGACTTTACACACATTATTATTTCCCATGTACACATTTTCACTGGTAGTGTGAGCCAAGCCATCAAACCAGTTTTTGTTGGGGCACATATGAAAGGAACATCCTGAATCCAAGACCCATTCATCACTGAGATCCCCACTGGTGACAATTAGGACCTCATGTGATGAATTTGCCTTATCAGATGTCAAGGCTAAGTTAGTTTCAGAGTTCCCTTTGGTTTTAGACTTGGCTAACCATTTATAACAATTTCTCCTTAAGTGACCTACCTTCCCATAGTGATAACACTTAGTTTGTGAGGACTGACCTTGTTTAGAACTGTTATCATTTGAGTTATTATCATTCCTATCAGACTTGGGCTTAGACTGGAACTTATGTTTATTATTTTGAAAAGATGACTTGTTAGACTTAACAAACAAACTAGAGGCAGATTTAGCTTTTTGATTTTTAAGCTCTAACTCCCTAGTTTTCAAAACAGTGCAAAACTTGTCATAAGAAGGCACATCACCAGTATATTGGAAAGCATCTTTCACAACATGATAAGACTCAGGTATATCATTCATCAATATCATCACAAGACTAGTCTCATCAAGAGCATGTGGTGTATCTCTAAGCATCAAAGACATTTTCAGGAACTCATCAAGATTTTCATCTATAGTTCTCGCAGAATTCATCTCATATGCAAACATAGATGCCTTCACATATGACAAGTTAGGAGCAATCTGATTAGCATGCAATGTTTCTAACTTTTTCCACATCGCAAGAGGAGTTTTACAATCACATACCTTTGTGATAATACTGTCCCCAAGGCTCAGTATGATCAGGTTGTATGCTTCAACCTCTATATCAGACTTCCTCTTCTTCTCATCTTCAGACCACTTTGTGGCTTCCTCTTCAAGGGCAACCAATACCTTATTTTGGGATAAAACAGAGTTCATCTTGAGGCACCAGACTTGGAAGTCTCCCTTCCCATCATAAGGAGCGATCTTTATCCTTGCTTGCACCATTTTCACCTCAAAAGCAAAAATAGTCAAGTATGAGTATCAATTCAATCAAATAGGGTAGAATCAACAACAACAACAGCCAAGAATCAATAGAATTGGCTCTGATACCACTGTTGTAACTCAAGACTAAATTACTAATCAAATTTTGTTGTTAAGATTCAATTGTAAACCCTAAATCCGATTTGAACTTGAAGGAAATTGCGAAAATAAAGTGACACACAGATTTTATAGTGGTTCACCTCTAGGGTAGAGGCTAATCCACTCGAGCTCACTAGCTCAGCCGGTTTCACTATGTAAACGCCTCGGAATCGACCAACAGTCGCCAGAGTACAAGAATCTGATTACAAGCAATGAACAACACCACGAGCTACGATCTCTCTATGGACCGCACCACTGACTTCAATCGAACGCAGACTTGAGCGGAATGACCGTACGAACGAAAGCCCTCAACTGATTTCACGATCGAAGCTCTCCCGGACGTCGAACGTAATCAAAATGTGTTTTTTGCTTGAAAATGAAACCCTAAGATCTCGAAACAGACCAGCTTATATGCGTATTCTCCAGATTTAATCACAGCCATCCATCTCGTCTAATCTCATTCATCTGTTTTGAATCCAATCCGCGTCACGGATCGAGCTTGCGTGTCGCTCTCTGATTCGCCCTCGTTGTAACGACTTATAACCGCTTGTAACTAACGTCTCGCGCAACAGCAACGATACTCAATCTTTAGCAACGACTCCAAAGACGCGCCTATTTTTTACTGAGCTTCAGCAACGACTTCTTAAGCTCTTCTGCGACGACTAATCAGACCTTTAGCAACAAACTTCTGTGTTTGGCAGAAATGGCTGCTTTAAAACCTTCAGATCTATAGGAATGTTTAATGTGGAGTGCACTCCCCTCAAACAAGAAAATTAATGTCGAGAAGCTTACTCAATTAATCTTGAAACACCAAGAATCTCAATGATATCACTTTTCCTAATTTCGTTTTTGTTTGAAATTAGTAATAAAATCCCAATCAAGCGCAGTAATTTATTTTTAAAACAAAAAAATGTAGTTTTGTAGGATTTAAAATAAAATTGAGAAGTTTTGAAAATGATTTAATTTTTAACTTAGGGTTCTATATATTAATGATCGTTTTTCAAATCCCTATTTTTTGCTTGGCTGCAGATATGAATCCTTGAAAAAATCGGATTGTATCTCAGGAATTATTTAAGAAAAAACTTCTTAGAGCATCTCTCGTCATGATAAAAAAAACCATGTCATCCATCTCTCTCATTCTTTTTCTCTCTCATCTAATCATCCCTCATGATTTTTTCAATCACATGCATCCCACTCATGATCCAAAAAAAAGTTTATCATCATCTCTCTCATCACTACATAAATTATAGCTCATTAATGTTAAGATTAATAAAAATATATCAAAGTGTATCTCATTTTATAGAGCTCCAAAAATTACGAATATTGGTATTTATTTTGATATTTTTTACTTTGTAATTTAGAAGATATATTCGTTGCAAGATTAAAATAAAAAATGTACTGTTTCTTACACAGAACACGTGTCGCGTTACGATTGGCTCACGGTTCATGATCAAATCCATTTTTTGAACATGAGATGATCTTTTTTACAAAAAATCATGGGATGATCAAAACTATGATAAAAAGATCATGGTGGGGGTGCTTGATTTTTTTGATCATCTCTCATGATCATTTTCTATGATTCAAAAAAGTATGGTGGGGATGCTCTTATAATAAAAGGTAACATGGTATTGTTTTGCAAAAGTAACCTATTTTGGAACTCTTTCTGTTCAAGGTAGGGGAGAGCAAACGGTAATTTACCGTTTTACCGTTTACCGTTTTACCGTTTACCGATTTACCGACATGTAAAATTCTATTCCGTTTACCGTTACCGATTTACCAATTTACCGATATTTCGGTAAAACGGTAAATCGGTAAATTTCGGTAAATTTACCGAATTTACCGATTTTACCGAAAATTATTATTTTTCTAATTTTTTAAATATATATTATAAATCTTATAAATATATATGTTGATTTTTAATATATATAAATATTTTTGTAATTTTTTCTTTATAATATATTATTTATTTATTTATTTATTTATATTTTTCGGTAAAACGGTAAAACGGTAAATTTACCGATTTCAGAATTTATTCCGTTTACCGACTTATTTTTACCGTTTTACCGTTGGTAAATTTACCGATTTACCGTTTTACCGATTTACCGAACCGAATTGATTCGGTAACGGTAAATTTACCGATGGTAAACGGTAATTACCGAATTTTGCTCTCCCCTAGTTCAAGGACCTATAAAATAAACTTTTTAAACACCTCACTAATAAGTCTTACCAAATTTTTACTCGAAAAATGTCTCACAAATATCTCATCATCACAAGATCAATAAAAAAATTAGGCCGAGTGAAGAAAGGTCAAAAGATGTAACCGCCGCTAGTAGCTTCTGGAGCTCTCCTTCTCTCATCTTTTTTTTTTCCACCGTCTCTTTTTTCGTCATCTTTCTTCCTCCTTCCGCCACAGCTTCGTCCGGTTGGCGTTGAGATGTTCAGATCTGGCGAATTTGAAATTTAGATGAGGGGTTTGAGGCATGTGGTATCTGTTGTTGGGGTTTGGTGGCGAGGAGGAGGTGGAGGTGGAGCGGGGAGTCTTGGTTAGTTTTTGTTTGGGGTAGTTTTATCCGAATGTGTATAGGTATTTGTACCTTTTTGGTTGTTTTCCGGATGTTTATCTGTCTCCTTTCTTAAGGGAGTCTTTTATGTCGGGTTCATCCTGACTGGTTGGTTTTAGTTTAGTACCTTTTTTGGTAGTTTATTTGTCCGGTTCTATCCTCTTTAATGCTGGGATTCATCCGGACTGAGGTTAGTCCTCCGTTGCTTGCGTTTGGCAAGTTGATGGTCTTTATGATTGGCATCAAGTACATGTTGGATAAGGTGATGTGGAACACGCCTTGGTTCGGAATATTTGCCACAATCTTGATGCCTACATGAATGGAATGTGCAACCTAGCAGGCGCGAAGTCTTCATTGCTGCAGAATTTCTTTCCAAGCAGATGGCTCGGAGAAATGGAACTGGAGCAGATTGGATGCTTTACTTTTATTTATCAATATTGTCCAATATTTATAAGCTTTTCATTGCCTGAATGGCTTGTTGGCTGTATCAAAAAAAATTAGGCCCAATGAAGAGAACAAAAAATTGTTGATTAGGACAACTTCGTCCACTAAGCCCAGTGAAAAGGGGAAAGATCCATTAGGCCCAATGAAGAGAAAAGAACAACTATCTTTGAATCGTGAGGAGGCCCATTGGGAGGTGTAACTACAAAACATAATATGGATAAAAGGGAAAAGTACAAAAATGGGTTCTAAACAACTACTGGTTTTTTAAGTTAGGCCTAGGCGAATTATTAATTTTTTCAATTATGGGACAAAACTAGGAATTTAGTGAAAGTTAACGGTCACAGTTAATCCCGTTAGTCAACTTTGTTTGACTTTGGTTAAAATGACAATTAAGTACTTTTTCTTTTAATTTGATTTATATATCTTACATTTGATTATTTAAATACGAAATTTTCGATTTTTAATTTTGTTGTAAGTTTTTAAGTTTCTTTCAATCTCATATTAAGAGTGTGTATTATTTTAAGATAATTATTTACGGCGTCACCATATAATTTGTATGAGTGAAAATTAAATTGTTGCTTTCTTGATCATGTTCACAAGAGAATAACTCTAAAACAGAATATAAATTTTTGAATGAAGTAAGAAAAAATAATTTAGTTTTGATTCATATATGTTAGAGTGCGGTTCAGGTAAAACCCACTATTATATATGAAAACGAAAAATCGGATTTCAAGCTGACACGTGTCCAATTTCGTCGAAATCTCGGATATAACACGAAGGAGCATTATAGTCATTTCACATATCTCGAATTTCAAATCAACTTAAATTGGAATGATCAGACTTAAGTTGGAATAATCAGACTTAATAATCAAACTTAAAATAACAATATCCAGACTTAACTTGCAATGAATAAGAGTTAAAACTGCAATATCCAAACTTAACTTGCAATGATCAGACTTAACTTGCAATGATCAGACTTAACTTGGAATGATCAGACTTAAAACAACAATATCCAGACTTAAACAGCAATATCCAGACTTAACTTGCAATGATCAGTTGGAATGATCAGACTTAATAATCAGACTTAAAACAGTAATATCCAGACTTAAACAGCTATATCCATACTTAAAACAGCAATATCCAGATTTAAACAGCAATTTCCAAACTTAACATTAATATTCAGACTTAAAACAACAATATCCAGACTTAAGGTAAGTTTGGATATTACTATGTAAAATTTTGGGACGATTATACCCTTGCATTAGTTATGTATTTTTAAATAAGTTCGTTTTAATTTTTTTTATTTATAAAAAGCGCTCCGAATTAGGATTGATCAAAATATACACATGATAATATTTTATTGGCTTTTTAGTTTTATTCCTTGTTTTTATTTGATACATTACATGCTAAACTATGACAACATGAATAAAAAAATTTAAAATATAAGGTTGCATGAAATTTAAAGAAATTCAAACATTATAATAATATTAATAGTTAAAAATATTATATTAATTTGTCAAAAAAATATTATATTAAAATATGAATTAAAATTTAAAAATAGTTACTTAATTGTTATTTTAACTATAGTCAAACAAAGTTGACTAACAGTGTCAACTGATCAACTCCCTTCATCAACTTTAACGAAAATTTTCATTTTGCTCCATAATTAAAAAAATTTATAGTTCACGCAATAACTGAAAAAACAGTGATAATTCAAAAACCTTTTTTTTGGGTATCCCCCATAGAGAACAAGGGACGTGAGATGCAAGTAGGGGTGGGCAAAAACCGATCCGAATTTAAAAACCGACCGCACCGCTTTTGGAAAAGATCAGTTTGTAAAAACCGCACGGCAACCAAATAAAGCGATTCGGAAGTGGTTCTTTATCTCAGACCACCCGTTTTAAATCGCACCGCACCACATATATAATTAAATAATTCAAAATTATTACGTATAAAAACAAAAACAAATAATAATTTCAAGCCCAATGAGTCAGTTTATGAAGCTAAGAAAACAGAAGGATGTTGTTGAGATTAAGGATGAAGTAGACAAGTACTTCAATGAACCATCTTAAGACCCTTCAAACAAGAATTTCAATCTTTTGGGTTAGTGGAAGGAAAATGTATCAATGTATCCTATTCTATCAAAAACTTCCAAGGACATATTTGCAGTTCCAGCTTCTACAGTTGCTTCAGAATCAGCTTTCAGTCTTGGATCAAGGGTGGTGGATCCAATTAGAGCTACATTAACTCCTAAGATGGCTGAGGGGTTGGTTTGTCTAAATGATTGGCTTAGGGGTGTCATTTCCATGTATAAAGAGCCTACAAAAACAGAACTAGAAATCTATGCGGAGCTTGAAAAATTAGAATTAGAAACAGGTTCAAGAAAGTCATGAATGATCAGGTATTATTTCTATATATTGACAAGTTCATTTTTTTATCTTCTGTCATAGTGTTTGACTTTATGTTTGTTTTATTGCATTGGTAGTACATATTTCACTTATATATTTAACTTGTGTGAAACTAGTATTTTACAGTAAGTAATCATCAGCTTACTAGTACATGTTATTGGTTTCACTTGTTACTATTTTGCAAAGCTGATGTATTTCACATATTACTACTTTACAGAGCTGGTGTATTTCACTTATTACTATTCTTGTAATGAAGAAGCAAAGGAAGTCCTGTAGTTAAAATATACTCAGAATTTATTCAGCGTGTATTGTGTTGTATTTGATTATATATGTGTGAATCCTGTAATTAAAGTATGAGTTTTTTTTAAATTTAAACTTTGAAAATCGATTTTAAAACCAAACCGCACCAAATAAAGTGATGTGGTACATATTTAGTTTTAACTTTTTTATGGGAATTACAAGTCGTACAGGAGTAGGACATCAACTTTGTAATGACTCTATCCAGCACATTCACTCAAACTAAAGCACAAGCTTATGGCAGCATCCCAACCCATCCCATCCACTTCAGAAAACTATTGAAGCTCAACTAGCGTGACTAACAAACTTCCTGAAGCACTAAAACTCTCCTGACCATATACCGAGGAGCTATATTAACTAATAAACTATCAATTCAGTGAGCAAACGATTGAGACTAATCAACTCAATCCATAAATGGCTGAGACTAACCAACTCAGCCCGCAATTGGCTAAGACTAAAGCGAGAGGCTAAAATTAAATAACTAAACCTAACCTACCCTACAACTTAACCACAAACTACTAATGTATTGACCCCGCAGAATATGGACACCCAAAAAAAGAGCAGAATCGAAGGAGACCGGCCACACCGCCAGCGCCAGCGCCACCACCCAAAGCATAAGCCAGCTCAGCCGTATCGTCCATCCACCTCTGCAGGCGAAAGCATCGTTGTCGTCAACTCCACGCCAGCAGCCTTGGAAGAAGCCAACAACAAGCCACCCGCATCCACCACACCGCCGTCACCATCTCCTCCGCCACCACCGGAGCAAACAAAGATGAACCTATTGAAAATATACACAGGACGAAACCAAAAAGAAACCCCTAGCCAACCAGACCTAACCTACCACCCAGAACCACCATGGCACCACCCACTACCCTCCCCTTAACCCCACTCAAGCCACCACCAAAGAGAGCCGGCCGATGACCTAACGGAGTAAGAGAGGATGAAACGGGCAAAGACATGGCCAGTTCCGGCAGGAGACAAGGGCCGGCGCCCAACGGCGATGGGGAAGAAGAACTTGTCTCAGGTTCAATTACAAACCAATTAATGTGGTGCGATTACGAATTTATCCTTAAACCGCACCAAACCGCACTGCGCCCACACGCAATGATAAGTCTCGACGAACAACCAACGAAGTTGTTTTTCTGATAATAAAAGCAGTCAAAATTTGAAAAGAAAACCAAACAAAATAGTAAAAAGACATGGCCATAGTAGAATAGTATGGAAAACAGCACACATAAGATTTACTTCAACTTTTCGGAGAGGCAGTAGCACCACCGGCCTTGGAAGGTTGGGCGGCATTGTAAGCTGCAGGGTTGCTCCCAGAGCCATTATTACCAGCACTAGCAGCTGCATATGAGGGAGGCTGGGCGAAGCTGCTGCTGTAAGTATTGTTGTATGGCAATGGTTGCTGTGCGCCATAAGCAGGCTGGGGAGCTGGTGGTGGTGCACCATAGCCAACAGCTGGAGACCTCTGAGCAGTAGAGTCCTGTTGTGAGTAGCTGGGCTGAGCCGGTGGTGGCTGAGAATGTTGATACCCAGGATGTGCATAGCCACCACCCTGAGCCCCCAGCAACTGTTGAGTCCCGTATGCAGGAGGGGTTGATGTAGGTTTCTGACCTTGAGGCTGTGCATAAGCCGACCCATATGCAGGCTGAATAGGAGGCTGAGTCCCATAAGCTGGCTGTGAACTTGGAGGAGCACCATAACCAGGCTGAGTGGTAGTTCCCTGAGATTGATAAGTACCCAGCTTCGGACTAGGTTGCTGGGTGGAATTGTACCCTTGCTGTCCTCCTGATGATGGTTGACCACTAGGAGGAGGAGGCTGAGTGGCATCCCCTTGAGTTACATGAGATGCTGTGGGGTTGGCCGTACTGCCATATGCTGGTGCAGTACTGTAGCCTGCCTGTGTCTGCTGATCATACCCAGACTGTGAATTTGGCGGAGCTGCCTGATATCCACCACTGTAAGCATCCTGGGTATAACCTTGAGCTTGTTGACCATACCCTGCAGCTGAAGGTTGGCTGTAGGAGTAGCCTCCATTATCAGACGCATTAGGACCACCCTGGGTTTGCGACTGCTGGGAAGGATTCTGCTGGCTGTAGTAATCATAACCTGTGCCTTGAGTTGGTTGTTGACCGGTTGGCATTGATGATTGGTCCCAACTAGATGGAGGGTATCCACCAGCAGCATGTTGAGGATAGCCACCATATGCTGGCATGTTATATTGGGGCGAGGGACCTGGATATGCTCCAGGTTGCACATATCCACCATAGTTCTGCTGCATAGGAACACCGGGTTGGCCCCAGTTAGCTGAAGGTTGAGTCTGATAGCCTTGCTGGTTGTATCCACCAGACATTCCTTGGTTTCTAGGACGGTTCTGCAATAATAAAGATACACAAAGGCATAAACCAGGTTCATTTACTATATTATGCATGTAGAGAAAATAATGCAAGATGGTTGCAGATGTATCAATGTAGCACAAGCATGATCACATTCAAATACATTTCACATAACAGTAGACTACCTTCAAGAGGAAATGATATATCTATATATCTATAGTAGGAGCAAAATACACACCCACATACCGTAGCTTCCTGGAATTTTGATTTACCGCTGCAGGTGCCCATCATCTTCCTATTCGAATGGAATGGATACAAAAACAGACAAATACTACAACAAGCCCTAATATAGAAGCAGGGGGTGTATATCTAGTACCACAACAGAACAAATAAGACATACCAAGTTGATAGACGAATGCCTAACAGGACGGACATTTATACAAGCAGGGCCAGATATGTTGACAAACAAGTTATCAAGTAAATGCTAACACTGACAGTTACTGCTCCCCCCCCCACCCAAAATAAAGCATTTGTCTTATTTAGTAATCGCCTCAACATAAAAATGTTAGAGCCTCAAGTAAAAGATGTAGGAAGCAGAGCGACAAGTAGAAGGGAGAAACAAGGGTAGACAATCCACAGCTGTCTACTGTTAGTTACTATAAAGTTCTACTAAAAACAACCCGGGATAATCAGCATGTACATGCACAGGCTTGAAGAAACCATGATCAGAGATATTCCTCTTCGCATTTGTGGCAAATCTATTTCAATGCAAAACCAATTCATTGATCCAGCTGTATGGGGGCTTAGATGTCCATAATAACGAGAGCAAAATGTACTATGATCATAATACAAATCCATCAAATCACTGTTTCTCTTTTCGGATATCATGAATCCAATATAGCTCCATCAATAACTTATCTAAAAAATACAAGGCAAAAAAGGATAGTTTGGTAGGCAATGATCCAATGGAGACAGCAAGATGGAATATCCAATATATTCAGTCTAAAACTATATATAACTTCCTCTATAAGAGATCCAGGTGAACAGTCGATACTAGTTACCTTCATAGGCTCTCACAATTATGAACACAAAAAAGCCCCCCAGTATAAGATATACAACCTCTTCCATGAAGGTATTTGCTGCAGCTGTTAAGCTCCCACCTCAAATATGTCTTGCTTAGCTCAACAGCGAAAGTGTTGTGCTAGTTAACATGGCCAGCCACAAAAACAGTATCTGCAATCTTGCATATAGATAATGCAAATATTCCAAAACAGTGACACATCGACTGCGGTTTGCTATACTTATTTCAAGCATAAGGGTTTCCTAGCAAATACCAGCAAAGGGAAAGAAAAGGAGCAGGAGGATTGTCTAACAGGCAGAAAGAAATGGGGAAAGGACATTTATCCTACCAGTTGTCGTTTCATTGTTATGAGCCGGTACCCTTGAGATTAGCTAAAATTAGAAGATATCAGCTAAAATTATCGAACCACAGCAACATTGAAAAAGGCTTCATAACTGGGTTATCTTAAAAGTTATGATGTCATGATTTAACACACAAAAGACAGTACTTCCATGTATTAAGTATAAATACAAAATGTGCAACAAACAAACACTGGAACTGAAGGACGATAAAAAAAAACTTACATCGCTTGTAACCTCACTGATAAGCTGGTTGGCTTGTTCAATCTGATCATAAGTGCCCTCAATTTTAACCAATCTCTCAGTAGACGTGTCACCCGGGGGGAGGCGCAAAGGTATGACCTACAAGACAAACATATTAAAGGCTAATTAGAGAAGGGAAATGCGAATAAGATGAAGCGTGAAAGATTGTATATATAAGAATGAAGTATGATAAGATGAGATAAGATAAGGAAAAAAAACGAAACAGTTGTTGCAGTAGAGTAGTGTTACTAAGAAGTCCCACAAAAATGATTTTCAGAAAGTACCTGTATCCGAGCCCCAGTTCTAGCTTGCATATTTTTAATTGTCTCACCTCCTTTTCCAATGACCAGTCCAACCTACAAATCCAAATTATTCAAGTATCCGAAAAGTATTAATGTAATTTTGCTGCATCTTAGTCTCCCCACCTTACTATTTGGGACCATAAGAGAGAACTCTTCACCACCTGACTGACCAGTGAATCTTCTGGATACAGTGCCAGAACCTCCAGATTCCGCCTGTCACAAAGGAGCTCAGCCACTATATATTTAGCTACAAAAACGCTGCTGGTGCTTTCATAGGTATACTTATACCAATATGTGACTCAATTTAACAAATGATGAGAAATATTTGTAGAGATTTATGTTTTTCTATGGGCAAATATTATATGCAATCACTTCAAAGTTCAAACCACTTAATAGTAACCATAGAGCCATTACCTCATTCAGAACATCATTAATCAACTGTTCCGCCTTGGCAACTTGTTCAGCCGTGCCACTAAGTTCAACTGGTCTAGTCGGGCAATTTCTGTCTGCTTCAGCATCTCTAGTGATCTGAATCTTAGCTCCAGACTGAAGTTGAAGGTACTTTATAGTTTCACCACCCTTCCCAATAATCACTCCAACTCTACCATTTGGAATATCAATCTTCTTGCTTGAACCTTGGTAGCCATATGAAGGTGCCATTGATGGAGGGTTCATTGGCCTTTGCTCATAGTCTGCATCATCATAAATACAAAATGTTAATAGGCAGTCATTTCATACCTAATATCGCCCAAATCGATCAAACCAGATAATTCTGATGCATTTGTAGATTAACACTTAACTGAAAGCGAGGATTAAAAGAAAAACCCTAGTTCCTCTCACTATGTGAAAATCAGAAAACCGATAATATAAATCTGACCTGTCGGACCAGAGCCATAACCCCTGTCACCGGAGTCATAATCCGCACCACTGTCGACGCCAGGACGCTTCACCTCCCCAGCGCTAGCGTTGTTGAACAACCGAGCAGCGATCTCTTGCGCGCGCTGCTTCGCGAGCTGGATCTCGTCGACAGGTGGTGCGACGCTGTTGTAGGAAGGAGGAGGAGCGTGGCCGGAGTCGGTAGACAAAATCGGCGCCGAGAATCCAGTAGCGCGACGCTGAGTCGGTGGAGGCGGCGGCAAAGATGCGTCTTCGCCGTCGTACTTGCGCTTGTTTCCGATCTGATCGCCGGAAGAGTACGCATCGGCCATCGTCGACTTGGTTGAGTGAAACCCTAGAGATGTCAATCAGAAGAATCTGAGTCCAGAAGATGAGGATTTGATAATAATGTTGTAATAGAAAGTTGCTTTTATATACTTTTCTTTTCTTTTAAAATAATATTCACCTTTGTAATCTTTTCACATAGCAAGTTTTTGAAATTAAAAAAAGTATTAAAAACTAGCAAAAGTAGGATATAAGGACATCTTCATTTTATATATAAAATATATATTTTTATTTTGAACTGAAATTTAACTGAATTTAATTTAATTTAATTTGACTGAAATTACTTAATTTAAGTTAAGTTTATTAAAAATTAACTTAATTTAACTAAAATTAACTTCACTTAACTTTAACATCAACCACAAATATAGTTATTTAGTTAATATTTGATCTTATTGTTGAATTCATAATTATATTATTTAGTGATGACGATGATTATGATGATAATGATGATGATGATGATGATGATGGCGATGATGATATGATGATGGTGATATGATGATGATGATGATGATGGCGATGATGATGATGATGATGATGATAACGTTGATGATGACAATGATGATGATGATGATGATGATGTTGTTGTTGTTGATGATGAAAAAATCAATTTAAATCAATTTAACTTAATTTAAATCAAACTTTTTTTTGATAGATAATTTAAATCAAACTTAACTTAACTTAAACTGAAATTAACTTAACTTAACTTAATTTAACTGAAATTATAGCCATTGATTTTGTAATTTGAATGGATAAGATTAATCCTGATTTTTGGTGTATTTTATCGATGACGAATTATATGGAGAAATGACGAACTATGTCGATTGTACCAAAAAATTAACTTTGTACTTAATTTTAATCCGGTTAGTGATATGATTAATACTTAATAGGACGAATCATGTACAAATTGATACAAAAGTCACTACATTTTTTTTTGATGTGTCTTGTTAAGTTAGTGTTAGTATCTGTTAATTGTTAGTATGTTAGTTTTTGATTAGGCGAGGACTTGAACCCTGAGCTTTTGAAGGCACACGGGAGGGCGCCACTACTGGGCTAACACTTGGCCTTAAAGTCACTAAGTTGAAAATTATAAAAGTTTATTACCTAATTTGATTGATTAAGGTAGTAGACATAAATATTAATAAATCATTTGATTTATTAACCATTTTCAGTTTGAATCCTGTCCTTGTCATAACCATAGTTTGATAAGATATGGGTAAGAACTAGAATTACAAAAGCAGCTTACATCCCATCGAATCAGGTTAGATTTCAAACCATCCTAGTTTGGCCTCAAAATACAATTCAGCACAGCCAAAGTGCCAAACAAACCTGTGACTCTTCTCCATAGCATAATGAAAATGAAACAAGGCCAAGGAATGGTGTCCCTTTTTCCAGACACAACAAAAACATGTAATTAATCATGTCTTGCACCTGCTCATCGACCACTAATTGAAGACTATGAATGCTTGGAATTTGTAAGTTGTTGGTATTGCTGATGATGACTTGAGCTTGGATTATTCTTTTGTCACTTGTTGGTGAAGTAGTAAGTGTTCCATCGGGAGGGGTGGTCAGATTGAGCCGGTAAGTGTTGCCTAAGTGTAGAGTATCCTTCTGCCAAATTGGCTACGCGTAGTACATGTACAAACTGTTGGAAGCGGCACACGCGAGTAAATTCTCAGTTGGATGCCATGCTAGGTGGAGCAGCTTTGTAGTGAAGTCCACTGAATTCCCATTAGCGTCAACTCCAGTGTTGGAATTATCAGCTCCTATAAAGGCGAGTTGGAAAATGAAACTTCGGATATTATTCTAAGAGAACAGAATGAAGAGATATTGGCTTCAAATTTCGTCTGAAATGTTAAACATGGATGTACCTCGTCGGACAACATTGGACAAGCTTCGCAGAGATCTAGATGGCCTTGATGGAGTTGCAGGTTGTTTTCTGAGAGCAAGTGCCAGTAAGCAATATATGTGAGATATAAATGAACATGCAAGAGCGACATGCAGAACAAATCGGCACACTGATACTAGATAAGATCAACAAGGAAATAGTACTTTAGTTAAATTTTTACCTCATTGGATTCTTGCTGGCTTCTAAAGTTGTTGATTCCGTGCTGCCTTCAGCACAGCCAATGACACGAAATAAATTGCTGTGGTTGATGAAGACAAGTCGGCTCGTGAGACAATTATAGGAACGTATTGTATCAACAAGAAGCCATAACTAATGGTGTACCTGTAGGAACCAGTGGCAACTCGTTGACCATCACCACTCAAGCAGCACTCGAATTTGTCAAAGATGGAGTCGTTTTCATATAAATCACAGAGCTAACAGAATGGAAATAGTACTATTGTAAGTGATTTGACTCTAAGCTCCGAACCACCAAGCCAAACGGATTGCTACAACAACATTACCTTCGGTCTCAAATGTTCGTGCACTTGAAAAGTCGCAACAGGGCCGGAATCCATATTAATGTCCCATAACTGAGAAGCAAGAAACAATATTTAGAAATGGTTAATGATGAGAGTGAGCTATACTAAGCATCGTACAGATTTCATAAGTAAAAAGGAAGAAAAAAAAAGTAGGAAGCAACACTAATCAGATCCCCGGAGGCCACTTGGATTAAAGATTGACGATTATGTATGACAAACCTTAAGGGTCATGTAATCACGGCTAAGCATATGCCTTCCATCTTTTGCGAATTTGATATCTGATACGGAAGCAATGATTTCTGAGAAAAATGACTGTGAACCAGAAGCCTTTGGCTCCTCAAATCTGCATGATTGAAGAATTCAAAATGATTTGCAACTCAATATGAAAGAAGGTTCAGATGGCTGCAGAGTACAACATACAGTTTGCTGTGACTATCACATAAAGCCGACTGTCGCAAGTCAATAAGACGTATTAATCCCTTTGAGCTACTGTATGCTAGCATGTTGCAGTGGGTAGGGTGAAATTCCGCTGAAGTGATCACCTCTGCATTTCACGGTATGCCAAATATACTCTAGTTATTTAGCTTGCATTGCAGCAAGTTAGACTATCATCGATTTTGAAAATAAAAAAGGCAATACTTGCTGAAAGTGGTGGAAGCATAGCGAAGTTAATCATGATTTTAACCAATCTCACTATGTGAATAGTGAATACAAGTAATGGCAAAACTAACGGTGGCTAATCGAGATCGATTTGTAGCATTTTACCAGTTAAATCTTCCATATTTGCAGGTTTCACGTCAACAATGTTAAAGCTCTGATTGCTGATTTCCAAGTTCCAAAGATTTATCCTCAGATCGTCAGCCGATATAAATGTCTCCCCGTCACTGCAAAGGTAAGTGTGTGTTTGGCTCCTTTCAATAACACCATACAAAATGCAACTGACATGTCAAAGGAAAGAAGGCAAGGCAAGTCAATTGAGATTGACCTGTTATTAGATATGGAATTTATGTGAAAATCATGGGCATGAGCATATATTCTTCTACACTTGGCCAATGGGCTGCTATCCTGACTGGTAATCTGGATATCAATGACACCCCGCAAGTTAAAGCAGCCATTGGGCTGCGCCAAAGGATCAAATTTTGAAGCAGAAAGCAATATAGAACACGGATTAAGTACTACTACCTTGGGCAATCGTAGGTAATGAATTCCATCCGGTTGGAAGGAAATATCGCTGGATGAGTCATCTGAGCTTGATCCATTAGACATACATGGCTTGGAGTTGGTAACAATACTACTGCCCTCGGATTTTGAAGGGTCCACATTCAAATCACAAACTTTCTTGATCTTTTTCTCTTGGACCTGTTCAACATACAAGCAAAAACCTAATAGACTCCAAATCGCCATCACCTAAGAGACTCCACATCGCCACGTCATACGCACCTAATTATCCTACTGAGAAAATCGTCAAGACCAATAGACTCAAAATCGCATTAAATAATTCCCCATGATGATTTTGAGCTGTACAATGAACTTTTAACTTGTGAGCATGCGATGATAGTTGGGTACGTATGTTAAAAGAACAATGTATAAGACAGTAAAATCTTGACACCGAGGCGTTGGCTACAATTTTTACTTGGTCTAGGGCCTAGGCAGTCAGCATGCAGACTGGTAGTCTGCTTTGTCAGTTACCATGTTATTTATATCAGCCACACATCAGGAATTGCTTTAAACAACCTAAAAAATCTAACATTTGGAAGTGCGAAACCAATAAGATTTTACGTCAAGGGCATCTCTGTATAATGGCATTTGAAAAGGAGTAATAGTAACCACATGGGATAGACAAAGACAAACCTTCCAAAACTTGATGGTTTTGTCATTAGTGGAGAGCAGAAACTGAGCACTGTTTGCTGTTTGGCACCATCTAATCTTGTTGATTTTTTCTTCGATTTCCAAACTCTTGAGATAATCAAACTACTCAGGAAGAAAAAAGAAGAAGTGAGTGGTTGAAGAGTTACAATACAATACATGACCTACAGCAAATGAAAATTACTGATTTAGTGGCAATACACCCATTGAAAAAGTAGCAGCAACTAATATTTGATAAACAAGATACCTCGGGTTCGTGGCTCTGGAACTCTGTCCTATAATGAAACTCAGGGTGACTTTTGGCGGGATGGTCCATTTTCTCTAAATATTTTCTATTTCCATGAGCCTGCGAAAGGACTCTCAGATCATATATCCAAGGTTGGCTAATGTAAATGTATTGCGCAAGACAGATAAATGCCTGAAGATTCAAATTGAACAATTACCTGACGCGTATCAGTTCTTTCAAACAAAACCACTCGCCCTCCTCGATCACCAGTGGCAAGATGGTCCCCTGTCTTATCGAATTCAATGGCTGATATGATGTCAACTGCCAACCAGTCGTTACTAATGAGTTTATTTATTTATTTTACATTTGATCAAAAAGTATAGACATCAACAATAGCAAAAAAAAATAGAGGTTGATCAAGTAAGCCCTTATAACATTCCAAAGTCCCCTTTTGATTTCCAAATACAAAGAAGACATTACAGCAATCACAAATTGCACAAAAGTCATATTCCCTGCACCTACTAGGGAAACATCTACGCTTATTTCAATTTTCAACTGCTGCTAAGACAGCACTTCCAGTTCTCGAGAAATGTTACATTTGTACAGATCAATGACCACTCATACTCATCATACTTTCTTGTGTTCAAGAACATCATTTGCGGCCTATTTCTATGATAACAATCAGTCACAAGTTCAATCCTTCAGCTACCAATCGAACCATGATCCAGCAAATTGCCAAGTGAGTTATCGAACGCTACTCCTATGTTACAGTAAAATTCGTAACAAAATCCAGATTCCAATCCCAAATGATCAAACCATCAGGAAAGAAAAGAAGAAAAAAAAACAGTGTAAAGAGTAAACAAACCCACACCTTCGAGCACTTCTTCACCAGCCGTCCTCTCCCCAAACACCTGAGAAAACTTCCACTCCAGCGGCTGCCCAGCCCCACCCAAATCCGCCGCATCCTGGCACACACCGTCATTCATTTCTTCCCACCACTCACAATCTCAACACTCGATCTACTCACTCCAACCCACCACTAAACCTCTAACCGCATATCACACAACTCCAATTCGACAACAGCCACTCGGATCTCCTAAAAATCAACCAAATCTGACTCCCCCAACCCCCTTTTCGCCACCGAATCCGATGATGCGGAAATCAAATCATACAGTCGCCTTCTTCCATATCCAGCTTCACATCTTGTAGCAGCAACAAGCACCGATTAGGATTAGGTCTCTTCTGTAGAATTTATAAGCACCGATTTTCTATTTATTTTGCAAAATATCTTCAGCTGATTTTGGCCTTAATGAATGTTGTCGGGTTAAAGATCGGATTGGAAGAAGAAGAAGAAAAAGTTGGTGAAGACGAGGCACTGTGAGAGCAGTGCGAATCGCAACATTCTACGACGACGACTGCAAAACCCACTTGTACCTCCACCCTACTCCTCCTTGAATGGTTACAAATCTCATTTTGGTTATCAAAATAGGAAAAAAGAAAACACATCACATTTTGGATTAATTTTTGTTTGCGTTTTGTAGTAAAATTATGTACAATTTTTTGTTTTGTTTTCAAAGACAACGCGACGAGAATGTCTCAATGTTTTCCCATATTCTTCTTTAGTTCTTACGTTGTTTTGTTTCCTTAAATTGGTCCCGAAATCAAGTTTCAAAAAAATAAAAATTAATCCAAAATGTGAACATGCTTGGGTTAATCTTCTTAATTTTATTTATTTATTTCAGTACATCTAAATTCTAAATAAGTAATTACGTATGCACAAATAGGCCCTTAATAAACTTTTATTTATTTATTTATTTATCTTTTTATCTAAAGACTGTACTTTCGCCGTCCCAATAAACTTTTAAAAATGGAAGTACGTCCAATGCAACTGGCTTGCCTTTTGGTAATTTGATCAAGAGATTGAATGATTGAAAAAGGATCTCAAAGGTCTACCAAAATGAAGGAAATTTTAGTGTTAATAAATGTAAGACAAAAATCAGATATAATTGGATAGGGTTTGATTCCGGTCAGAAGTGTCATATTGATGAGAACTGATCTCATCCGTTCATCTTTGTTAATCAATTGTTACGATTAGATAGGATTAATTTCAAATTCACACTAATTCTTCGACTGCGATTCGAATTAAGGGCAAAAAAGTCATTCGGACCACAATCGCAATCGCACGCGACTCTGTCAACCTCACACTCGACCTCCGTCGCAAATCGTAATCGGAAACCCTAACCCGTCGCAATCACAATCGAAATCCCAATCACAACAGTCGCAATCGCAATTGCTACGCATTTTGTACGTGTCGCGCGCCCAGCCTTAACATTAAGCTCGCGTCCATTCTTTACATTAACTTGTTAATGTCTTAATTGGGCGCGGCTCACTTAATGTCAGCATGGAGCGTGCGGATCACTGTGAAAATGCTACGAATAATCCTTTGGAAAGCTACGAATTATGTATATAATTACTACGAATTATCCTTTGAAAGGGTACGAATTGTCATTTTAGTCTGACGAAACACATGATTGCTACGAATTATCCTCTGAAAAGGTACGAATTATTCTTTGAAAATGTACCAAATAAAATACTATGAATTTTGTATGTAATTACTACAAATTATAAATTATAATTCGTAGCTTTTCAAAGGATTATTCGTATCACGGCCACGCGCCCAGTCTTAACATTACGTGAGCCGCGTCCAATGTAAACATTAACATGTTAATGTAAAGGCTGGGCGCGCGGCAAGTCTGATTACTGTTCATCTTTCCCAAAAACGCAAACGTTGACTGGTGTCGACTGATGCCGTCGAATTGTCCGATTCCGAGCAGTTCCATGGGCGATGACGAAGGTTCTCATTCCGATCGTGGCCAGCCAAACGCCGAACGTCGCAGGATTGATTAACGATTAGGTTTAAGCTAATTACTAATTTACCCTTAATTGTAATTAAAACGACGATTGTGCGAATACGTTATGGTTAAATAATAGTCATTTTAGACTAATAATCTAATGATCATTAATAGTTCTCATTTCTCACCAAATATGTCACTTCTCTCATGTGATCTTTGGATATTAGATTAAGTTGAAATGTATGATGTATGTTAATGTAGAGAGAGAATCGGTTTGAAGTGAGAATTGTGGATTGATGAACAATAAAAAAAAGTAGAGAAACGTACAGTTTGGGGGCCTGAACTATCACCATTTTCCAACTTGTGGGATGAACTATAAAAACTTCCAAACAATGGGCGAACTATCGAATAATTTTCCAAATAATGGGCACCGTCAAACGCCGTTAACTCCAATAGTTAATACATTAATATAAAATTTTTAAACATTTAAAATTGCCAAACTTTTTAAAAATATGTTAAAAAATTAAACTAATTTATAAAAAATTATAAAAATTTGAAAACTTTAATTTTTAATAAAAAGGACTATTATTATTTTTTTCCATAATACCTCTTATATAGTTCAAACTAGATAGTAATATTAATTAATATTTTCTTGAATTGTTTGTAGGGAAACTTTGTAAAAAAATTTAAAAATATTTTTCATTTTGTGTATATTTTTTCTAAAGTTTGTAATTTTTATTTTCAAAAATGTTATTATCTTTTTTATTAAAATTATTTTATAATTTTCATAAATTCGTTTATTTTTTAAACTTTTTAACATTAAAAAAAAGCTTGGCAATTTTTAAAAATTTAATTTTTTGTAATTTTTATATTAATAAATTAACTAACGGAGTTAACGCCGTCTAACGGCGTTAGTGAAAATCCTAACGGCGTTAGACGGTGCCCCTTGTTTGGAAAATTGTTTGATAGTTCGCCTCTTGTTTGGAAATTTTTATAGTTCAGCCCTCAAGTTGAAAAATGGTGATAGTTCAGGTCCACAAACTGTACTTTTCCCTTAAAAAAAGTTCATATGAACACTAAAAGTATTTTGACGAAAGCCTGCTCTAGCAAGTCTGTGTTTCTTATTGTTTGTTGGGGAAGGCCAGCTTTCAGCAGTTTATAGGGTTAACTTTTGCACAGTTCTTTATCTTTTTGAAATGAAATCACCTTCGTTTTAAAAAAAGTATTTTGATGGACAAAGAACGGATTAGAAAAAACATTATTTATTTTTTCAACTAATAATTAGTAATCCATATACTTCATTAGAATACTTTGAATCTTTCTACTATTTATTTGACTTTCCCGGCTAGTTGGTCTTCTTAGCTTCTAACCTTGTGCCATTCTTGGAGGAAGTTGTTGAGCTACATCATACAGGTGTCTATCCATCTGAATGAAGGCTGCGCTTAAATGCAGAATGCAGCATCATGGGTAGTGGTCTCACGGTCATAGTCTTGATCGAATGATCAAGAGGTCGAAGGTTCGAACCCCCTTGGATGCACCGGCATGAATTTGGAGCTTGTTCATTCCTTGCTTATCATAGTCGAATCTATTTTTTTAAATGCAGAATGCAGTAGATTTTCTTCTCTGTTGGGGCCTTTTAGGCTCGGCGTTTGTGCAGAAAGCAGTTGGGGAGTAGCGTAATCTTTGTTGTTTGTCTGTTTTTAGTTGTTGTGGTTGTTGTCGGTCGTTTTATTGTACAGCTTGTTGCTGCGTTTGTTGTTTACTTGTCTATGTTATGTTTGTTTCCGTGTCGGATAGGTCCTAGTTTAGGATTTTGTACCTTGCATCCCCAAGTGTATTTTTGTCTCTCGCTTTGCCGTTTCCATAAAAAAAAGAATACTTTGTTTGGTTTTCAAACATGATTCTAATTGGATACACTCCCCCTTAATGTAAATTTTTTTTGATGGTGGGTTTTTATAGCTCATACATATCAATCATCACACGAATACACATCTTACATATATTGCATGAGAACTGTAACGGGTCATTTGATATCTCTAGACTATTGGAGCACATGTCACACAAGGCACCGACCAGGATTTGATTCTTGAATTGCATCCATTGAAGCGTAAGACACCTCCTACTCGAAACCCACGAGCATTAACTTGACACTCAACACCTCGACACATGCATGGAAGGAATAGACGAAGCAGCCGCACCTGCACGAAACAAAACGTCCACGCCAAGGTGGAACGAACAACACGTCCACGCCAAGGCGGGACAAACAACACATACACGCCAAGACGGGACGAAAAGAACTCATACACAAAAGTGAGGAGAATTATTCTACTCGTGGGGATCGAACCCTTGTCAAGAAGTCAAGCCACTCGATCAAACCCTCTTTCGCCCTTTAATGTAAAATTTAAATTCATAAAATTATACAATTATAATATGACCATTCATAAAAATTATATATTTAATATTTAAAATCACCTATTCTAATTTAATTTCGTAGACGAAAAACCATGAGGTTTTTTCAAAACCGAACCATTTGGGTTTGCAAATATCTAAAATGATCCATTTGAGTTTGTCATTTCAGTTTTTGGGGTTAATTTTAGGCATGCCATGTTTTGAGTTTCATATTTCACAAATGCCATAGGTTTGAATTTTATTTCACCCATGCCATACCTTTCATTTTTTTTGGTGATGTGTATGCTGACTGGGATAAAAATGGGCCACATGGACCATAAATTAGATGATGTGGTAATGAAGTGGAAAAAAATTAATATATAATTCAAAAAATTTATAAAAAAATAATTTTTAATAAAAGGAATATAAATTATTTGATAAATAAAAATTAGAATTTTTTATAAAAATTAAACACAAAATGAAAAATATTTTTAAATTTTTTTGCAAATTTCCCCTACAATTTTTTTTTAAAAGGTAAGACTTCGACAATATTATACGGTTGAATAAAAAGTAGTTTAATCATTTGATGTGAATCTCAATTTTTTTTACATAATACCCTTATATTGTTCAAACTAGATAGGAACAATAATTAATATTTTCTTTATTTGTAGGGGAAATTTGCATAATGACCTGGATAAAAATTAATAAACTAAAATAAAAATTCAAAAACTCAAAAAATTTATAAAAATATACTTTTTAATAAAAATGAATATAAATTATTTGATAAATAAAAAATTAGAAACTTTACAAAATTTTAAACACAAAATGAAAAATATTTTTAATTTTTTTTGTAAATTTCCCCTACAAATAAATTTTTATTTGGATATATTCCTTTTTAAACATCAAATTTAAACATATTCCTTTTTATTAAAAATTGTATTTTTATAAATTTTTTTGAGTTTTTGAATTTTTATAATTTCTAATTTTCCATTCCATTCCACTTTATTAATTTTTATAAAAATTTCTAATTTTATTTATCAAATAATTTATATTCCTTTTATTAAAAATTGTTTTTTATAAATTTTTTGAATTTTTAAATTAATTTTTTTCCACTTCATTGCCACATCATCACATTTATGGTCCATGTAGCCCATTTTTATCCCAATCAGCATACACATCACCAAAAAAATGAAAGGTATGGCATGGGCGAAATAAAACTCAAACCTATGGCATTTGTGAAATACGAAACTCAAAACATGGCATGCCTAAAATTAACCCCAGTTTTTGACCTATTTTTAACAAAATTGGATCCCCATGATCTGTTTTTTTTTTGCGTTTTGTTAAATACCGGATGGACATGAACCGGTTTTATGAGAAAATTATAAAATCAGATCCTGGGATACCGGTTAGTTGGGTTTTCTAACAAACCGAATCTCGTTTAAAAAATTGACAAATGGACGAAACATGGATTTTAAGTGTACGTGGATGTCGGGTTTAAAACAATTGTTTTTTTAAAACCGGTTCATGGGGAATCGATTTTCGTTAAAAAAATTTAATTTTTAAAAATCCTCATTCTTTTCTGTAGTTAGGTTCTTAAAAAATTAATTTTTTAAGAAAACCGGTTCCCCAGGAACGGTGTTAGAGACAAAAATTAATTATTTTTTCACCGGCATCCACGTACACTTGAAAGTCCATATAATGTCCACCTATCTTTTTTTGTTGTTGCAAAAACCGGATCTCCGAAATCCGATTTGTTAGAAAACCCAACTAACCGGTATCCCATGATTCGATTTTACATAAAACAGGTTCCTGGCCATCCGGTTTTTAACAAAACGCAAAAAACCGGATCTACAGTAACCGACTTTATTAAAAATAGGTAAAAACTGAATGGGTCATTTTATATATTTGCAAACCCAAATGGGTCAGTTTTGAAAAAAAAACTCAATAACTTCTAGATCCGGTTTTATTAAAAATTGGTAAAAACTGAAATGTCAACCTCAAATTGGTCATTTTAGATATTACCCAAATGGATCAATTTTGAAGAAAAAAAAATTCAATAACCATAAATAAACTATTAAATTCAGCTTACATTTTACATATCTATTAATAGATTACAATAAGGAAATCTATAGGATGAGTAGTTGAACCTTTATTTACGAAGATGTATTAAATTGATATGTGATAGTGACCCACAAAATTTAATATTCCAACTTCAATTATTTATAGGTTTTGCCTTGTCTAGAATGGATCCAAAGTCGATGATGGGTGAAGATTACAATGACTCTATTTATTTTGATAATAAATTACAAAAGTTTGAACAGTAAGCCTAACATTATTTTTTGATGAGTAAACCTAACATATTTTATTAGGACATAAATTGGGTGAATCAGATATCAGGTTGACACGAATCATTGTAGAAGACATGTTTGGTTAATTATAGTTAACATGTTTGACTTGGGTACAATGTTATCCGACTCATCTGTCTAAATGATAGTAAAATCAAATAGGTTTAGTCAACTTACATAATAATTTTTGTATGAGATTTTAAAGATGAGTTTATAAGTCAGGGAAAAGATCATATGAAAAGTAACAAATTTGGTGATGTTGAGATTAGAAGCATTGACCCAACTTCAGCAGTTAGTCTTCGGCCCAGCTTTTCCAGTCCAGTCCAGTCCATTTGCCACGTCATCTACACAGTCAGCACTGTCACCTTTTTTTGGACCAATCAGAGAGCTCAATTAACATGACATTGATTCATGCATGTCGTTAGATAGAAGGTGAATCCAACGGCTGGCCAAATGTCATATTTAAGCAATCTTTATGTTCAACGAGATGCAAGAGAAAGTTAGGGTTTTCAGTCCGGTTTGAGGCGGTGTGTCGCTCCTTCATCTCTCTTCGTTTCAGTGTGAATTTCCGGTGCTCTGGTGTGTGCTGAGTTCATCAGCAAGTAGATATGAAACTGCAGCAGTGGTGAAAGGCTCCAGCGGCGTCTGTTTTCTTCTCTCTTCGGTTTAGCGAACAACGCTGAGTTTGTTCGGTGCTTTCTCAATATCTGAGTTCTCCAATGGTTCTCGCTGCGTGTTCTTGGTGCTCTCTCAGTTTCTACATGTTCTCTGGGTTTCAGGGAAGTAGTATAGTGTAGATCCGGTATTGATTGTGTCATCCTTGTAAGGCCAGTGTTGTGGCCAAAGTTGTGGCTCGATTTTGAGTTGTTGTAATAGGATACACATTTCTGTGTTGAGAGATCATAACACTGAGTGTGCGAGGAAGCTGTAACCGGAGGTTCATTATTTTTTGGGCGAGCAGGATCAAGTTCGTCATCAGGCAGCATAATACAACCGAGCTAGTGCCGGCTCAACGTGGATTACGTCTAGGTCTCTTTTGAGGTCTAGGAAGGACCACGGGCCTTAAACAGGTTGTGTCGGTCTTTTCTGTCATTTTTCATTTTTATTAAACAGTGCCTGCATAAGTCTGAACAGAGATAGACTAGGATTTCGCATAAAACTACTAGTGTAATAGATCAAATTCACTACAGTGGTATCAAGAGCTAGTTTAGATCCGGCCTGGATTTGTTCAGTTCTGAGTTTGAGTTTTGTTCAACGAGTGTTGAACTGCTACTGACCATATCTTGTGTTTTTCTTGCATGAAAATGGCATCTCGGGTGGAGGTCTCTGCATTTGACGACAAGGCTGATTTTGGTGTATGGAAACTCAAAATCAAAGCCTTGCTGTCCCATCACAAGATCGGTATAGCACTGGAGAAAGAAGAAAAGTGGAGTGTTGCACAGAAAGCACCAAAGGAGACGATAAACGAAGAGGCGTTCAATCTGCTGATCTTGAATCTTGCTGATTCAGTGATCAGGAAGGTAAGTCAGTGTAAGACTCCTCTTGAAATTATGAATACCTTGGATGCTGCATATGCAAATAAAACTACTGTGAATATGCCTTACTTGAAATCAGCATTGTTTGCGTTTAAAATGTCTGATGCCAAGTCCGTTGATGATAATCTAGATGATTTCTTGAAAATGACTATGTTATTGTCTGGTACACCGTATGATGTTGATGAAGTTAGTAAGGTTATGATATTAATGAATGCGTTGCCTGATAGTTACCAAGTTGTGAAAGATGCATTTCAATATACTGGCACTGTTCCTAGTTATGAGTTGTCATGCTCTGCTCTTAGGACTAGAGAATTTGAACTGAATATGTCTAAGTGTAATTCTGCCTCTAGTCTGTATGAAAAGCATAAATCAAACCACGATAGGTCTAATAAACCTAAGTCTGTCCAGCATGCAAACAATTCTAAATTTGATAACGACAAGAGTCAAAAGAATCCGCATGAATCTTGGAAATGTTTTCACTGTGGGGAGTTAGGTCATATTAAGCTTTTTTTATAGTTAGCTTAATAGACCCAAAACTAATCCGGCAGAAACTAACGTTGCCTCTGCTGTGCCACATGAGTATGCTGAAGTATTGAATGTTAGTACTTCTAAATGTGATAAATTGTGGATTCTTGATTCTGGTTGTACTTATCACATGTGTCCCCATAGGGATTTGTTTGCTGATTATGCTGAGATTGATCATGAAAAAGTGTGTATGGGTGATAATAATGCTTGCAGTGTTGTAGGAATAGGTACTGTTAAACTATCTATGTCTGTTGGTAACACTGTTATTTTGACTAAAGTTAGACACGTGCCTAATCTGAAACGTAATCTAATTTCTCTTAGTGTGCTTGATGATTGTGGTTGTGAATACCATGCTGAGGGTGGGAAATTGACTGTGTATAGAAACAAAATACCTATTTTGTTTCGTACAAAAATGCTTGGTTTGTATGTGATTGATAACTGTGTATGCAACAGTGTGATATCTTCTGCCTTGATTGCTGCACATGAATCTGCTGTTTCTGAACCTGGCACTTGTCTTAATGCTTTTAGTTGCAAAGATAAGGATAAATGGCATGCACGATGCTTGTTGAAATGAATTCTTTGTGTACTAATAAATCGTGCGATTTGGTTAAGAAATCAGAGGGTTAGAAGCTGGTTCAGTGTAAATGGCTGCATACATTAAAAGAAGGGCTATCTGAGCATGATTCACCTAAGCATAAGGCCAGATTAGTAGTCAAGGGTCTCACACTGAAAAAAGGCATAGATTTTCATGAAATATTTGCACCTGTTGTTATGTTTAAAACTGTCAGAGTGATGCTGCCTTTTGTTGCATGTTTTGACCTAGAACTTGAACAGTTAGATGTTAAAACAGCATTTCTTCATAGTGAATTGAATGAAGATATTTATATGCATCCGTCTGAAGGTTTTATGAATGATAAACTGTTTAAACATGTTTGTTTGCTGGAAAAGTTTGGAAATTTGAATTGCAAATCTGTTTCTATGCCTCTTGCTAGTCATTTTATCTTGAGTACAATTCACCTTAGCAAGAACCTTGTATATCATAAAAGAACTAAGCATGTTGATGTTAAGTTTCAGTATATTAGGGATCTGATTGCTAATGATAAGGTGAAATTGTGGAAAGTTGACACTGCTAAAAATCCTACAGATTTTTGTATAAAAATCGTTACTAACAACAAGTTCAAGCACTGCTTGGACTTGCTCTTTGTCGAGTGATCTATTTTGCAGGTATTGAGCGTTAACGACACTAGGCACTGGGTTGTATTATGCTTGAAGACTGAAGATGCAAAGGCTGCTGGGAGATTGAAGATGCAATGGCTAATTTTGAAGGCTGAAGATGCAAACGCTGATGGGTTGCTCAGTTTCTGGTGGAGCTATTCTTTTTTGCAGATAGATTCAATGACGAGAGGACTTCTCTGTTCTTGGTGGAGCTGCTTTATTCGCAAATGGACTCAATGCTTCTAGGTGGAGATTGTTGAGATTAGAAGCATTGACCCAACTTCAGCAGCCCAGAGTAGTTAGTCTTCGGCCCAGCTTTTCCTGTCCAGTCCAGTCCATTTGCCACGTCATCTACACAGTCAGCACTGCCACCTTTTTTGGACCAATCAGAGAGCTCAGTTAACGTGGCATTGATTCATGCATGCCGTTAGATGGAAGGTGAATCCAATGGCTGGCCAAATGTCATATTTAAGCATCTTTATGTTCAGCGAGATGCAAGAGAAAGTTAGGGTTTTCAGTCCGATTTGAGGCGGTGTGTCGCTCCTTCATCTCTCTTTGTTCCAGTGTGAATTTCTGGTGCTCTGGTGTGTGCTGAGTTCATCAGCAAGTAGATCTGAAACTGCAGCAATGGTGAAAGGCTCCAGCGGCGTCTGTTTTCTTCTCTCTTTGGTTCAGCGAACAACGCTGAGTTTGTTCGGTGCTTTCTCAATATCTGAGTTCTCCAGTGGTTCTCGCTGCGTGTTCTTGGTGCTCTCTCAGTTTCTACATGTTCTCTGAGTTTCAGGGAAGTAGTATAGTGTAGATCCAGTATTGATTGTGTCATCCTTGTAAGGCCAGTGTTGTGGCCGAAGTTGTTGCTCGGTTTTGAGTTGCTGTAATAGGATATACATATCTGTGTTAAGAGATCATAACACTGAGTGTGCGAGGAAACTGTAACCGGAGGTTCATTATTTTTCGGGCGAGCAGGATCAAGTTCGTCATAGGCAGCATAATACAACCGAGCTAGTGCCGTCTCAACGTGGATTACGTCTAGGTCTCTTTTGAGGTCTAGGGGGAACCACAAGCCTTAAACAGGTTGTGTCGGTCTTTTCTGTCATTTTTCATTTCTGTTAAACAGTGCCTGCATAAGTTTGAACAGAGATAGACTAGGCTTCCGCATAAAACTACTAGTGTAGATAGATCAGATTCACTACAGGTGAGAAATGAGAAGTAATCAAAATTCGTAGCTTAAAGAACAAAATTCGTAATGTAAAAATAGTAAAATTTAAAGATCAAAATTCGTAGGCTTAAAGAACAAAATTCGTAACACCGTAATTACATGGATACAAATTTACAATAATGCCCTTACAAACATATAAAAAAATTATTAAGATTAAAAAAATTTGAAAAATAAGAATTGTTGGATCAAAAATTGAATGGTTGTGATTACTTCTGGTTTCTCACCATATTTGTTACTTATCATGGGACCTCAACCCTTATAAGTTATGACATCAATTAAATGTCATTTTGTAAATAAAAAAGGTTTAATGATAATTCTATTTACATTAGATATACCGGTCTCCAAGATGAGATACAAAATGGGGAATGATAATTGCAAGTTATAGTGAGTGTGAGCCAAATGTGAAGAGGAGATTAACATTAAAAATGGAACTCGTTATGGGCATTAAAGTGGTAGTGGAAAGGAGAGTGTTTGCTGGAAAAGTGTATTATGATGATGTTCATAACACGTATGTGCTCTCACTTTATTCTGGCTAAAGTTGGATTATATAGCACATGTAGCGGCTGCTATGAGATAAGAATAAGACATTGTTCTTATTTTCGTTTTAAGTTTACTTTTAAGCAGCATCTTTTCTCTTACATGCAGAAGATAATTTGTTTTTTAAGCTTAAAATAAAAGTAACAACAACACATCTTCCTTTCGACAACCGCTACACGTGCTCTTAGTAGCACACTACTACGTCAAGAAAAAGTTCAGTGAAAGGGCATTGATGGACAAGTAATTCAAATTCCAAAAAGCCTGGTGTAGAACATTTGTAGATGATTGAAATATGAAAGAAGATGGGAGGTGGTGGTGGAAGGAGGAAGGAGGAAGAGGAGATTATAGCATGTTTATTTACAACAACAAGAAATGACTGTAACACCTTCACGGCTGTGAAGGCAGAAGGCCTTTGGTTGATGATTCATTGGTTGTCCATGGATGGGAAGACTATGCGGAGGCTGCTGCTTGTTCCTCCGCCATTTGGGACACTGAGAGGAGCGTGCAGGTGAGGTTGCGGTCACCATACACGTTGTCCACTCTCCCTGTGGGTTAACACAGCAATTCAAAGTCAGGACTGAAGGTTATATAATTGTTCGCGACATTTACGGTAGGCATATCTTTATTGAGCCATACCTGTGGTGGGCCAGAACTTGGAGGAACGTAGCCAGGGAGCAGGGAAAGCGGCATATTCCCTAGTGTAAGGTTTAGTCCATGTATCAGCCATGAGTAGCGACGGTGGGTGAGGAGCTCCCTGCAAATGAAGTGATCGATTTAATTACTTGAGGGTTTCAATAAAATTGAGTGCCGAAGAAAATGGTAAACATCTACAGGATCAGTTTTGAAATTGTAATGCAGTATCTGATTTTACCTTGAGGACATTGTTGTTGACGTCTGCATTTCCTCTTTCAATCTGTGAGATTTCTTCTCTGATGGAGATGAGGGCGTCGCAGAACCTGTCTAACTCAGCCTGCGATGGGTATTAAGACAAATTGAAATCGGGCGAGCAGAGGGTTGAGAGGAAGGTAAACGGAAATGTTGGGAAGGAACATCAGTTAGATACCTTGCTTTCACTTTCGGTGGGTTCAATCATGAGTGTCCCTGGAACTGGCCATGACATAGTTGGTCCGTGGAACCCGTAGTCCATCAGTCGCTTAGCAACATCTTCTGGCTCAATGCCAGCAGTATTCTGCAACAACCATGATTTTAGTACATAAACTGATGTAAGGTCTTATTTAGAGAGTGCATGCGGCTAGTTATAATAAATTAGGCTACCTTGAACCCTCGCAGATCAATGATGAATTCATGAGCAACAGTTCCATTTTCTCCACGGAAAAGTACTGGGTAGTGATCCTAGGGGGAAGCGGTTCAAACGGAAAAGGGTTAGATGTTATCGCAAAAAAAGGAACTTGATCAGCGGCAATATTAATTCTCAAGTCTTTGACGAGCAGCAAATTAAAGTCAATCGTTGAACCTCAAGACGTTTTGCCATGTAGTTTGCATTCAAGATGGCTATTTTTGAAGCGTCCGTGAGCCCCTTTGATCCCATCATTGCTATGTACGTGTATGATATCGGTAGAATGAGAGCAGAGCCCCATGGTGCAGCAGAAATGGTACCAAGGGGTTCAGCCTTCTCAGGAGCAGGAATACCACCGGTGGCAATCTGCATTGTGCCGCAATATGTTAAAGACAGCCAAAAGAAACAATATGAACTTGACACTGCACGTAGACTGGTACTTTCAGACTGTAACCAGAATCCAAACTTTGTTTAATCAAGTGACCACAGATCCCTAACTTTAAATGCCGCAATGGAGTTGATTCAAGTAAAAACACTTACCACGGGATGTGAAGGCAAAAATGGGGCGAGGTGCTTCTTCACACCGATAGGGCCCATGCCGGGACCACCTCCTCCGTGAGGAATGCAAAAAGTTTTGTGAAGATTCAGATGGCAAACATCTGCTCCGATGAAACCAGGGCTTGTAAGACCCACCTGTAAAATAATCAATTTACGCACATTAGCTGACAATGTTTGCGCAGAAAATAGTATCCTTGTTATCAAAAGAAAGCGAGCCTTAAAGAGTTACCTGGGCATTCATGTTCGCTCCATCCATGTAAACTTGACCTCCATTGTCATGAATGATCTTACAGATCTCATCAATTCCTTCTTCGTACACTCCATGAGTGGATGGGTAAGTGACCTGGATTATCAAACGTAAAAGGTATCGAATAGTTTTCCAATAATAAAGCACCCAACTCCTTCACATAACATGCAAATAGAATCCATGACTGATATGTAGTATTATCTTTACCATGAGAGCTGATAAGTTGTCCTTGTGTGTTTCAGCCGCCTTTTTTAGCTCAGGGATGTTAATATTTCCTTTAGCATCAGTTCCCACCGAAACAATTTTCATCCCACACATAGCTGCACTGGCGGGATTTGTTCCATGAGCAGAGACGGGTATGATGCAGACATTTCGATGATGGTCTCCCCTTGACTATAAGACATTAAACATTATAGTTCAATGGAAATAACTGAGGATTCAAGTTCAGGGCACCATCATTCATTCAACAACTATTATATTTTTTTACAGCAAGTAGCACTGCGCCAAAGCAAACACTTGAAGGAGACTGAATAGAAGCATACCAAGTGATAAGCACGGATAACCATGAGCCCAGCATATTCTCCAGCAGCACCAGCATTTGGTTGCAATGAGAATGAATCAAAACCAGTCACTGTGCATAGCAGCTCTCCTAAATTTGTGAACATTTCCTACACAAAAAACCCCAACTCATTAAAAAACTTTTTGCCGAAAACTGTAATTTACATGAATATCTGCACATGCAACAAATTTATTTTCAGAGAAGAAAATACCTGAAACCCTTCGGCCTGCTCAGAAGGTGCAAATGGATGCATATTTGCAAAGCTTGGCCATGTCACAGGCATCATCTCGGTTGTTGCATTCAATTTCATTGTGCATGATCCCAGCGGAATCATACTATGGCATAGAGAAAGATCCTTCGCTTGAAGCCGGTGGAGGTATCTTAGCAACTCATGTTCAGTATGGTATCTGTGACAGATAGTTAAATAGCATCATTCAACATTATGGAAAGCAAGTAGTAGATACAATCAAAGTTCAGGAAGAGGGATATACGAGTTAAAGATCGAGTGCGTCAGATATGGCGTCTGCCTAATCAGCCCAGAAGGAATCCCACTTTGAACCTCTGGTGCAAGAGAAGCAGCTGTAAATGGTACCTGCAAATCAGATATATTTCCACCATTTAGTATTTCCTCAGAGAGAGACAGTTACCTACACTAAAGAATTCATATTCTCGATACTTACAGGCTTGCCTCCTGCAAAGATCTTAAATAGTTTATCCACATCCTCCAAGGTAGTAGTTTCATCGAAGGAAACCGTGATCTGAACACGATCCAAGTAACTTCGGAAGTTAATACACAAACAAAGAAACAACAAGAACATAACCTCAATTTTAAAATGAAAGAGACTTACAGTGTTCTTGTCAACAACCCTCAGATTAATCTCATGCTTGGCAGCTGTGTCAGCAAAGGCATATGCATCTGAACATTTTATCTTCACAGTGTCAAAGAAAGGCAAACCCTGGACTTCTACTGTTCCAAGTTTCTTCAGACCAACAGACAAAGCCCCAGCTAAGCCATGAACACGTTCGCCAATGGTTTTAAGACCTTCAGGTCCGTGATAAACAGCATACATAGCAGCCATGTTTGCAAGCAATGCCTAAACAAAACAAAGTATGTAAGGAAATCATTATGATGCCTAAAAACACGAACCAATAGAATCTAAATACTTATTTACTGATATAGTGATATGTAACATTTACGTGTATGCATGCAATTCAATGACAAAAAATGACGGATAAAAGTTTGAGTAACATCGTACCTGAGCAGTACAAATGTTGCTGGTGGCTTTATCCCTGCGAATGTGTTGCTCTCTTGTCTGCATAGCCATACGAAGCGCAGGCTTCCCGAACGAGTCAACACTGACACCAATGATTCTTCCTGGCATCATCCTTTTGTACTCCTGAGAAGTGGCCAAAAATGCTGCATGCGGACCTCCATACCCCATCGGGACACCAAACCTCTGAGCTGAACCAACAACAATATCAGCTCCGAATTCACCAGGAGGCTTCAACACTGTCAATGCTAGGAGATCTGTAGCCATGACAACCTTGACTCCACTAGCGTGAGCTTTCTTGACAAACTCTCCATAATCCAAAACTTCACCTTCAGTACCTGGATACTGAACCAGCACACCACACACATCACCAGACTTGTAATCAATATCCTTCAGGTCAGATACAACCACCTTAAGGTCAAACCCATCTGCTCGGGTCTTGCATATATCTATTGTTTGTGGATGGCAGTTACTGGCAATGATGAAGGTTTTTTTCTTCCCTTTCAATATGTTGTTACACATAGCCATCGCCTCAGCAGCTGCGGTCCCCTCGTCGAGCAAGGAAGCATTTGACATGGGTAGGCCAGTAAGATCCGTAATAAGTGTTTGGTAGTTCAGCAAGGATTCAAGACGTCCTTGCGAAATCTCGGCCTGGTACGGAGTATACTGGGTGTACCAACCTGGATTCTCCATAATGTTCCTCAAAATGACTGGTGGGACAAAGGTGTCATAGTACCCCATACCAATAAATGACTTGAAAACCTTATTCTTAGACGCAAGACTTTGCATGTGTTCAATCATTTGAGACTCTGTCAACCCCTCATCAAACTTAGAAAACTTCATTGAACCAATTCTAATAGATTTGGGCACAGTAGCATCAATCAATGAATCAAGACTCTCAAAGCCACAAGACTTGGCCATTTGGGTCTGCTCTTCAGGGGTTGCAGAGTTATGACGACGAGCAAAAGTATCACTTGGTTTCAAAGCTTCAACCGATATGGATCGAGCTTGAGAACCAAACCCATTCATCACAGTCCTTCCGCTTACCAAATCTGATTTTGTACTTTTTCCAGTGAAAACTGAAGGTGATAATGACGAAGCATACCTCGTCGCTGAGTACAATACCGGTGAGGAAGCAGACACCACAGATTCATTCGGACGCTGCTGCTTCGATTCAGAAACCAGGCGCCTGAGAATTGCGCGGTTTGCCAACCTCCGTGCCCGTTCCATTTCTCAACTTAAGAACAGAAACAAGGTATCAAATCTATACAGCAATGTAGATCAATCTCCAAAGAAAGGAGATTCTCCCAGGAAGATAACCAAACACACTGGTTTGGTTCGTGGTGTTGGTGAGATGCTGATGAGATGATGCACACAGTCTTCCAGAGACTAATCTGTATATATAAAGAAAACAATTTCGGATGCGAAATCGGGTGTGGATATAAAAAATCAGTATTACATTTGTTTAAAGATCCAATGGTGGAAAGTGTTTGGTGAGATTTGCGTAGGTTATGATAAACTACGCACCTCGCATTGAAAGGGACAGTCTTCTTACAGGAATTATCACAAACACCTCACCTGCAGGAAAAAAAGAAAATAACTATCAAATTGTAAAGACCCAATCCAACTGCATCCTCTAAAAATGTATGGAGGGCACTGAATGGAAACAAGATTGAGTTTCAATGGATTATATCGATTCAAAACCCAGTGGAACAAAACAAGACAAAACCACTACAGAGAAATATCAAATTGTGAATCATTGTTGGCAAATTGTCTCTCACAGCAGGCTTATCCCTATCCTCACCTCACGTAATCCACCAATCAGTGCGGAAATTAACATCAATCAGATCGAACGTGTAAGAGATGAAACTTTACCTAGATCTGATTCAGAGAAAAGGTTGAATTTTTTACTCTGGGTAGTTGTGATTCAAAAGAAAAATGAATTGTGAAATGTTTATGGGGCAACCTTAAACACCGGAGATGAATCAAAGATTCCATTTTAGATGATGCAACATCGTTTGTTAGTTGCCAGCTCAGTCGTCAGTTTCTATTTTTGGAATGCAAAATTACCAAAATAAAATTCACAAGTAACGAGAAGTGTTGTACTAAACGGAAACCGGTATGATTATCAGACTTTGGGATCCGAGGCATTGTAAATATGGATCAATACCTTAACTAGTGCTGGGTTCGGTTCAAAAACCGAACCGAACCGACATTTCGGTTTAAAGGAAAATGAAACCGAAAATCGAACCGACTTTTCGGTAAACCGACATTCGGTTTCGGTTCGGTTTAACCGGCATTGTCGGTTTTTGTCGGTTTCGGTTCGGTTTTGTCGGTTTTTGTCGGTTCGGTTTGTCGGTTTTGTCGGTTTTTGTCGGTTCGGTTTGTCGGTTTTTGTCGGTTTTTATCGGTTTCGGTTCGGTTTTATCGGTTCGGTATCGGTTCGGTATGATAAATTGAAATTCAGTTCAGTTTGAGATCGGTTCGGTTTTGGTCGGTTCGGTTTCGGTTCGGTTTCGGTTTTCGGTACAAAAACCCAGCCCTAACCTTAACTATGAAACCACAATCATGTTTTTTTTTTCAGGAAAAAAGATGTTCATATTAAAAAAAAAGTTATTTTCACTTAGAAATTCAGATTCGTAAATAGTCTCAACAAATATCTGGGTTTTTCTGGACAATTCCAGATTGTGACTTGATATCTGGGTTTTTCTGGATGAAAAAAACTAAGAATTCCATTGCTTTTTGCTTTGTTTTCTTTGGAATTCGATCCTATTACGGCGACAGTCATGTATGTTTTACTTTAAATACTCCTCACAACTTGTTTTACTTTCTTAATGTATAACAACATATTATTATGCAGTGCGGATTACCGCCCATAGTAAAGTGTTGTGATCTACAAAGTAATTATCTTTACTTTAAATACTTCTCACAACTTGTTTTACTTTCTTAATGTATAACAACATATTATTATGAAGTGCGGATTACCGCCCCATAGTAAGTATTGTGATCTACAAAGTAACTATCTTTACTTTAAATACTTCATTTCTTTGAACTATATTTCCATAATTTATTTGATGATATTACATTGTTAATCTACTCTTAGCATTTAACCATAACAACGGTAACTAATTAGTACTCAACGGTAACATAACGGCTAGTTTTTCTCTATAAATTTGATTTCATTCACCATACAAAATCACATTCATTCTCTCTTCTACTACATAATCTTCTTCAAGAAAAAAAAACATTGTCATAAATGTCTCGTCTAATACTAGTTTTTGTTTTCATAATTATTTTTGTATATACTGTTTGTTTATTCACCGGAGATGTTCCGGCAGATGATTTGTATCGTTGGTTAGAAATGGTAGTAATAATGTATGTCTTCTTCTTTACAATATTTGTAGAATTTTATGTTTTTAAATTAATCTAATAAACTTTTTCTATTTTTAGTTACCACCATGTCAAACCTCGTAAAACTTGAGTTCAGTCCACTCGACATATCAGGAAAAAATTACATGCCTTGGACAATAGACATTGAGACACATTTGGACTCAATGGATCTTCCCGAAACAATCATTGAAGGGAATACCTCATCGAAAGTGGATAAGGCAAAATCTTTGATTTTCCTTCGTCGTCATCTTGACGAGAATCTCAAGAATGAGTATCTCACTGTGAAAGACCCAAGTGATTTATGGAAAAATTTGAAAGACAGATTTGATCACCAAAGGGATGTGATGCTTCCCTTATATCGGGATAAATGGGCCGCTTTACGGTTCCAAGATTTTCTGAAAGTCAGTGAGTATAACTCTGAGATGATAAAAATAGTGAGCCATTTGAACTTTTGTGGAGATAAAACGACTGATGCTGAAATGATGGAAAAGACTTTGTCTACATTCCATGCATCAAATGTAACTTTACAGCAGCAATATCGTGTATGTGGTTTTGAAAAATACCATGAGCTGATTGGTACTCTCCTAGTGGCAGAAAGAAACAATGAACTATTGATAAAGAACCACCAATCTCGCCCAACGGGCTCCAAAACATTTTCTGAGGTACATTTTATCAACTCTAATGAGAGTAGACCCATGAACCATTTTCAGGGTCGAGGGCAAGGCCGAGGTCGTGGACGTGGACGAGGTCGAGGTCGTAGTTTTGGCCAGGGGCGCGGTCGAGGTGGTTATCCCAATAATCCACCTCATAAGATCACCAATTATCACCAAAGGAGACAGCAAAATGACTGGAACCATGAGAACTCCCACAAAAGGGGAGGTGGTCCAAGTTCATCAAAGAGCCCTGAGACCACTTGTTTTAGATGCGGTTGTAAAGGGCATTGGTTTAAAACCTGTCAAACCCCTGAACACTTATGCAAACTCTATCAAGAGTCCGTGAAGGGAAAAGGAAAGGAGGTCAACTTTATTGACCAAGCTCCTAGGAATGAGTTTACTCGACTTGAAGAATTTGATTTCAACAATGAGCATGTTGATACAGTTGGGATTTTACAAATGCAAATGAGATCAATTTTATTAACCATGATCCCATAAACGAGTACACTAATCTTGGGGAACCTGAGGACTTCCTTGGTGATATAACTGGAAAAATGACTGGTGGGAACTGAAAGGGGAAGTTGTGTAAACCCATGGGAATGAAGCCAAACGGTCCGATGTCTTAATTTGATTTTCTTATGTTATATGTATGCTTTCCTTTAAGCATGACTATGTTTTCTCACATGTAATAAAATATGTCTACCTTTTCATCTATCTTATCATTTTCTTGTTTACTTAAAGCTTTGAAATGGACAAAGCCAAAGTCAATCAAAAGATTAATATTGAAGAAATGTGCATACTTAACAGTGGAACAATGCATACAATCCTGAAGGATAAAAGGTTTTTCTTGATGATAAAACCAACACGAACCATGGTGAATACAATATCAGGTCCTATAGATCTGATTGAAGGAATTGGCAAGGCAAACTTTGTATTGCCAAATGGCACAAAGTTTACGATACATAATGCCTTATTTTCACCAAAATCCAAACAAAACTTATTGAGTTTCAATGATATTTATTCTCATGGATTCGAGACTCGATCTATGACTGAAGGTAACATGAAATTCATGTTACTCACTATGTATAGATCTGGAAAGAAATACATAGTTGAAAAACTACCAATGCTTCCCACTGGATTGCATTACACACATATAAATGTGATTGAGTCAAATGCGGTAGTTATGAAATCTTCAATATTAACCATGTGGCATGACCGATTGGGTCATCCAGGTTCAAGTATGATGCGAAGAATTATCGAAAATACGCATGGACACACATTGAAGGGTCATAAAATCCCTCAAGGAAATATTTTTCCATGTAAAGCTTGTTCTCTTTGAAAGCTTATCATAAGGCCATCACCGGGAAAGGTTGAAACAGAATCACATATGTTTCTTGAGCGTATTCAAGGTGATATTTGTGGGCATATTCACCTACCATGTGGACCATTTCGATACTTTATGGTATTGATAGATGCATCTAGCAAATGGTCACATGTATGTTTGTTATCAACTCGCAATATGACATTCGCTAAATTACTTGCCCAAATAATAAAATTGCGAGCTCAATTTCCTGATCATACAATCAAGAAAATTAGACTTGATAACGTCGGTGAATTCACATCCCAGACATTTGATGAATATTGTATGTCAGTTGGGATTGTGGTCGAGCATCCTGTTGCTCATGTCCACACACAAAATGGTTTGGCTGAATCATTGATCAAACGCCTCCAACTTATTGCTAGGCCATTGATAATGAGAACAATGCTTCCTACCTCAGTTTGGGGCATGCTGGTTTCTATCGTAGATTTATAAAGGATTTCTCTAAAACGGCACTGCCTTTATCTAATCTTTTGCAAAAAGATGTTCCTTTTGAGTTTACAGATCAGTGCAGGGCGACATTCGATGAGCTAAAACGGGCCCTCACCAGCACACCCATCATTAGAGCACCGGACAGGAGTCAGCCGTTTGAGATTATGTGCGACGCAAGCGACTATGCAGTAGGAGCGGTCCTCGGCCAGAGAGTGGACAAAAAGCCCATAGTGATTTACTACGCTTCGAGGACTCTGGAAGTGGCCCAAAAGAACTATTCAACCACAGAGAAGGAGCTGCTAGCCATGGTTTTTGCCTTAGAGAAATTCAGGTCGTATTTGCTCGGTACTAAAGTTGTTGTCTATTCTGACCATGCAGCTATTAGGTACTTGATGACGAAGAAGGAGGCAAAGCCGAGGCTCATTAGGTGGATTCTGCTCCTACAAGAGTTTGACTTGGAGATTAAGGACAAGTAGGGCATAGAGAACACAGTGGCCGACCACTTGAGCCGACTTGTCCGAGACGAAGATGCTGGGCATATTACCGAGACATTCCTAGACGAGCACTTGTATGCTCTTACAGGTAAGACGCCATGGTATGCTTCCCTAGTGAACTACCTGGTCGGAGGTAAGTTCCCGCCCTCCTATTCTAGGGCCCAATGTTTGAAATTGAAGCATCATTCAAAATACTATGTGTGGGATGATCCGTACTTGTGGAAAATTGGTGTAGATCAGATTCTTAGACGGTGCATTCCTGATGATGAGATTGCTTCTGTGATTAGCTTTTGCCATGAATATGCATGTGGTGGCCATTTCGGCCCTAGGAGAACGGCTAGGAAGATATTAGACAGTGGATTCTTTTGGCCGCATGTTTTTAGAAATGCCTACAACCATTGTAAGAGATGTGATAAATGTCAGCGTGTAGGTAATATTTCGGCTAGGAATGAGATGCCCCAAGTACCCATACTTGTAAATGATGTTTTTGACATGTGGGGCATCGATTTCATGGGTCCTTTTCCGGTGTCGTGTGGTTATGCCTATATCTTGGTTGCGGTTGACTATGTGTCTAAATGGGTAGAGGCGAAGGCCACTAGGTGTGATGATGCTAAAACTGTCATAGACTTTTAGAGCACTACCATCTTTTGCAGGTATGGAGTACCTAAGGCCATTATCAGCGATCAGGGGACACACTTTTGCAACCGAATGATGGCATCAACTCTGAAACACTACCACGTTCACCACCGGACTTCCACAGCATATCACCCCCAGACGAATGGGCAAGCGGAGATCTCCAACCGCGAAATCAAAGGAATTTTGGAAAAGAGGGTGGGCCCGGCCCGAAAGGATTGGAGCCAGCGGCTTGATGAGGCACTATGGGCATACAGGACAGCCTATAAGACACCGATAGGCACCTCGCCTTTTCGGTTGGTTTATGGGAAGGCATGCCATCTGCCGGTTGAGCTCGAGCACAAGGCATATTGGGCACTGAAGAAGTGCAATCCGGACTTACAGGCAGCCGGGCTAGACAAGAGATTGCAGCTATGCGAGCTTGAGGAGCTGCGCCTCGAGGCTTACGAGAGTCAAACAGACTACAAGGCGCGGACCAAGCTCTATCACGACAAGTTCATCCTTAGGCGCACATTCGAGGTTGGCCAACAGGTCCTGGTATTTTCATCACGCCTACGATTTATGCCCGGCAAGATGCAATCGAGATGGACTGGCCCGTACACAGTGACCCACGTCTTCAACCATGGGGCGCTCGAGCTAGAGTGCTCAACAGATGGCCGACGCTTTAAAGTCAATAGGCAACGGGTGAAGCACTACCACGGAGAGATCGAAGCACCCGCCCAGGAGTTTGACCTAGCCGAACCTACCACACTTTTATCGTTTCTTTTCCAGCTTATTCTCTTATTTTATTTTCTGTTATTTGAGTCTTGAGTTATATTCATCACATTGTACTTGGGAAAGAAGATGATTTTCATGCAGGGGACAGATGCGAACGCATGAGGAAACTGGATGAGCGCACACGGCTGGGAATCCAACCGCATGCGAGCACGCAAGGCCATTTGAGATATTTGCGTAAGACTGCTATCCATCGGGGATAGTTTCACACCTTGAATAAATTGTGTCGAGAAACATAAGCTTTTGAGGATTCTGTCACCAAGACTTACGAGTCTAAGGATATTGGTTTTTAAGTGAGACCGTTTGTGACTCCACCAATTTCCTGGGAATCCTTTATTTGTCTTAATTTCTTTGACATAGCCCTTTCATTTTGTGACGAACTCACGTTGCGATACAAGTCTCTACCAAAAGAAGGCAGGCGCAATGGTGCTCTTCGAGGACTCAAAGGAGAATGGTCAGCTGATTCTGAACATCACGCATCGCACGAGGGAAGTGCCTGTCCAACATTACTCTCTTCTTATTTCCCTTTTGTTTGTTTGCATGCATAGTCGTGTCTTTGAACTTAAGATGAGCCGTGAGGACACGTCAGTTCAAAAGTGTGGGGTGGGAGTGTCAGTCATCGAGTTAGCACGTTTACTTTCCTGCACCTGCACAGAGTCAGCACGTTTCCCGAAATTTTTTAAAATTTTTGTACATGTTTCTTCTCTATTTCCTAGATTTGCGGCATTAAATGTTGATAAGGTGAAATAGATTGAACCGATTACATGCATGTCTTTAGTGAAATTTGACTTGTGCGATTACATGTGAACTTAACCCACTACGTGCCTTTGTCAGTTGAGATAAACAGGGATATGGAGTTGATAGAAACGTCCTAGAGAGACCGGACAGAACATTCAAAGGACCGAATTCGAGTTATATGGTTATGTGGATTTCGTGGAGGCTAGCACTTCGAGGCAACATGGTTACGAGTCTGCTCCACCACTACGGTACTTTTGCGGTTGGTTGGGATGGGAATACATCACACCGTCCAAACTCTAGTCCAAGTGGCCGGGAAAATAGACGAGCGACCCTCGGCTTGACTCGCGTCAAAAGGACGAGGATGAGTGAGAGAAAGTAGGTACGAGCAGTCACAATCCGCAGCACAAAGAAACAAATTCATTCCATTGTGAAGTTGTACACCGAAACAAAGTGAAGTGCCCCATTGATACATCAAACCGAGTCACTACAAGCTGTCCGAAAAGAACTCAAACACCTTGAAGCTCGAATCAATCACGTGCAAGAGAAAGCAATGAAGCATAACCATATGGCAAGAGCTCGGCCCCGAGAGTGCAGTTCATGGGTCTAAAAAGGACTATCTCCCAGACATCCGAATTGATTTGCATCTCGGCCCAAAGGTAACACGTATCAATTACTTCAATGTTTGAGCACAAAACTTTTAGTAACGAGATATGCATGGAAAAGTGAAGTCTAGATTAGCGAGTCATATTCATGTAGCAATATCTAGGATGCCGAAGGAATTGTGATGTTTCAATTTATTTTCCTCTTATGACCTAGTCCTTGTTCGGGACGAACAAGTTTAAGTGTGGGGTGGTTTGATGAGCTGTATTTATACGACTCATCGAGTCATCAAATCCCACCGATTTCGGCACTTTATCATGCAAACAGTTACTTCTTAGTGTTGTTTTGCATTTCAGGTGTTTCGGAAGCTCTAGGAGGAAACGCGCTTAAAAGATGGCATTTTCATGCCAGAAGCATCGCAGTTGAAGAACAAAGCCAGAGGAGCATCGTGAACAGTATTTTTCGGTTCGTGAACAGTAATTCCGACGTGAACAGTGTCCGGGATGAACAGTATTTCGGCGCGTGACCAGTGATTTTCGAGAAATTTCCCAATTTCGTCCTTGGCGGTTTAGAGGCTCCTAGAACCTCCTGTAAGAATCTGGAAGACTTGTTGGCCAAGTTAGCTTACAAGCTAAGTTAACTTGCTCCCCAAGTTAGCTTACATACCAAGCAAACCGGATTTGGAAACAAACAAGATCAGGCATGTCCCATATTTAGACTATAAATAAGACCTCTCCCCAAGGCCAATAATCATCCCATCAGCTCTCAACAATCCCACAATAGAGCATTCCTTCTCACAAGCGAGCTCTCAACAATCCCACAATTGAGCATTCCTTCTCACAAGCGAGCTCACCTCTCCTCCTCTCGGCTGAAACCGTCCGGCGTTCCTAGCACCCTCGGCACTCAGTCCTCACGGCCCGGTCCTTAGTCCCTCTCGGCATAGAGAAGTCACTTGTTCCCTTTTTATTATTGTCTCGTTTTTAATGGCCATGTGTAACTAATCCCATTATTCGGGCTAGGGTTTTTAATACATTGTGACGAAGTTTTTGAGACTTGTTACTTAATGCTTATTTCATAATTCCACTAGACCTTGTGCTATTTATCTTGGTTTGTATTGCAAGGCTAAGTTGATACTCGGAACAGTTAGGCTTAGCCAAGCCATACAAATCCCTTATTTACTGTTTGTTTGATACTAGACCGTTGAAAACAAATAGGGCACTAATTTGATATATCTTGGAATGGAGTATTAAATTGCTAGGTCTAGAATTCTACAACCCAGAAAGGAAGTAGATTGTGGTGTAGGCATCCGGAAAGACCCTACTTTAGGTTATAACTTGGAATGGAAGTAACCACACTTAGGAATTAGAAGTATGATATTTAGAAGTCAATGATAAAATAAGTCACAATTAAGAAACCCTAGTCTGAATATTCTCTCTCTGATTGACATCTTTCGTTTATTTCCTTATTTGCACTTGTTTCCTAAATTACTCAAACCCAACTGTTTCCTTTTCACAGAGCGACAAGTAACCATCTAGCTCCCTAGGGTTCGACCCTTGCTTGCCACTGTACTAACCCACAGTCTAGAGTAAGGAAAATATAAATTCAAATTTGCAGGTACCAACGACGGCCTGTCAACAACCCATATCGAAAAGAATAACTACCCAAAATGCCTATCCATCGTCTTAACACGTGACTTACATTATGAACGGTTATGGTCATGTGTCATATGGGTTTGTGTTGAAAGAGTGAACTAGTTATGCCAGTAGGCCCGTTAGGAACAAGTCAAACCTTGCAGTATTGGTGATGTTGTCACTGTACTAATCCCAGAACAGTCTGTTGTTCTCAAACCTAGATCTTTACAACAATATGAATAGCTATGTATTTGACATCGATTGATCACATATCAAGGGTTTAGCCTATAAGGCTACCCATCAGAAACGAAAAATAAAATAGAAAACTATATGCAGAAATTAAAAGAACTTATAAAAGTTGATGATATTCAAACTTCAAACTTTTATTTAACTTCAAATAATTTACAAACTTAGAGAGAAGGAGTAGAAACTTATTGCTTTGCTAGGTATGCAAAGACTTGCTTTACTCTACTACAAACATGCTAATTAATAGCAAAATGAAAAGAGAGAGTCCAAAACATAAGGGACCCATAACACACTAAAAGCAACTATTTGTGAACAGAGGAGATTCTCCTTGTTGGAAGCTTTTTCCCTAAATAATCAACGATGTGTGAAAGCCACAAGGAATGAGACCTTTCACCTGTTGTCCTGTTGTCTTTAGTTGATTTTCCTTTGGCTATGTATGAAAGCCACTAAAAATTCGGGACCTTTCATTATATGAAAGCCACTAGAGAAATGAGACCTTTCATTCCTTGTCTTTTGCCTAGGAAGATTCCCCCAATGAACCGTCCTTCGTGCCGATCTTTTTTCGAGCTCTGCTTGGAGGTTGTAAAAAATATCATCAAAATTTGGTTCAGGTTCCATATCCTGGGAATCCTGGAAAATGCTTTGTCCCGACGTAGCCATAGAATCGTCAGTTTTATCTGAAGTATGAGAAACTGCCTCATCATCGCGATCCAATAAGTCTTTCTTCATAATTTGGAAGTAGGTTCTAATCAACTCTTTTTGATTAAGATTTTGAGTCTTTGACTTTAGCTTCTGGGAAATGAGTTGCAAGGAGGTTTCCTTGGTCTTCCGCTGTTGTTCCTCATAGAACACTATCTTCTTGTCAATATCACAAACAATGTCATAGCCATTTATTTGCTTGGGTCTGGATCAATTCTGAACATCTTATCCTAATTTTTGGAATAAGTATCCCTTTTAAAGCAAGGAATCATGTCTTCTGTATGACTGAAGGTTGGCATCCATTTCCAGATATAGGGAATAGAGAATTCAATAAATAAAAAGAGAGAAGATAATTCTCTAAATTTCATACTCTTGTCCTGATATTCCAAGATCTTTGGGGAGATTTTTTCCCATCTATGAAACCTTTCTTTAAAATCTTCAGGAATAATTTCTTCCGTGGTGCCAAAGTGCTGCCACCAAAGGATAAACCAGGAAGGTATGTCGGAGTTGTAAACGACCGAGCATATCTTTATGAACCATGAATGTTTATGCATTGGGTTATCGTAAAGGAGGGCTTTATTAAAAGCATCCATGTAGTCCCAAAAATTATACCGACAAGAGGTCATATTCTGGCCAAAAAAGAATTCTCTTGTGCTCAGGGGAGAAATTCCCCAGTCTTGAAGGGATATTACCCTTTTGATTGTAAGCTTAATGTAGTTGTAAACTTCTGGTTGTGACTGATGAAAAAAGTGGGTAACTTCACAACCTGTTTCCTTGAGAATATTTTCATAGAAAATTCAACCTTTGTACGTTCGAGAAGGATAAAATTCTTCTCCCATGTATTTTCTCATCAAGGTCCATGGCTCCTCACTCCATTGGGAGTCTCTCTCTTCGAGAAGAAGTATTACTTCTTGTTTCTAGTTCATTAAGTAAGTGGTATAACCTGCTTCACTATCCTCTGTTGCCACAATATTGGCATAGGATGGTACTTCATTAATAGATGCAGTAATATTCTGCTTGTTAAACTCCAGATATTTCTGGTATTCCTTGTCTTGGCGCATATTGACCAAGGTTCTATTTCCAACTTGGGCCAGAATTTCTGGTTTCTTTCCACGGCCTCTCCCTCCCCTATTAGAGGAGGATCCTCTCCCTTGAGGAGTCATTCCTGCAAAATAAAGATTAGTTAAGTAAATCTTCTGCAGCTGTCTTTTCCCTGTCTTGGAGGTCAAGAGATGGTTAGCAAAATTAATTTTACATTTTACTGAAATTTTTTCTCTTGTATTATCGGGAAATTTAATTGGTATTTGGAATAAGGATATTTTTAATTTTGACACTGCTAGACTGATTCCAAAATTATTGTGAAACATCTTCTGATGTTTAAGATGAATTTCATGAACTTTTGAGAAGACAAAAATATTGTCTAGCATCTCTTGGAAGTCATAAGAAGTCTTTGTTAGACCAAAAGGGAAAATTTCCCATTCAAATTGTCCATATACATCAAAGGCTATTTTATATTTATTAGTTTTGACAATTTGTACTTGCCAACAACCTGACTTTATATTAAATTTAGAAAGAAGAACAGATGCATAAAGTTCATCTAACAATTCTTTCTTATTATTAATACCTGGATGTTTTATCCACATGATAGGGGATTTAATCCATTTTAGGATTTTGATAAAGGGTTCGTAATTGATTATTAATCTATAAATTCATTTACCTTGCTCGCTGTTTTTTCGAAAATAGAAAGCTGTACCTGGCCAGGGAGATTTCCAAGGATTAATTAACCGTTGTGTGACAGAAGGTCAATCTCTTCTCTGCACATTTTAATGTATGCAAGATTTGTTTGACAAGGTTCAGTCTTCATTTGGTATTTATCAAAACCTTCTTTTGATGGAATGGAAACGACATGTTTCCTTTTATCCCGAAAAGTATTAGGATTATTTTTACAAATTTCAAGAGATAATTGATTTTGAAGTCTGTCTTTAATAGTGAGAATTTAATTCATGTTTCGAAAGATAAACCTGATTGTCCTTAGCAGTTACACTATCATAAACATCGTGTAAAACCTTTGTTAAGGGTTCAGTTATAAACTGTAAGGTTATATCTTCTTCTTCGAACGTTCCTATTATTCCTCTACTATCAACTTTTTCAGAGGATATATCTTAGTAAGGAAAGGTGTTCCAAGTATAACTTGGTTTGTAATATCTTTTGCAAGAAGAAAACTAGTTTGTATACATTTTTATCAATGGATACTTTAACTTCGGGCAATTTGTAATTAATCTGAAGATTATTTAACCCCGCATGAGTTAATGTATGCGTAGGTTTATGGAAATATCTAGTGGACGACATTTAAGTCTGCTCCACTATCTATAAGAGCAATAAACTCTTTCGAATAATCATTGTTAATTAACAATGTGATCTTAAGAAGCCATTTTTGAGCAATAAACATTTCTAATGTAGATAAGAAATGGTCATTATTATGATTTTGATCCAAAGGTATTTCTTACTCAGAAATAATATTCTGATGAGAAGTCATGTTATCATCCTTGTTAATGATTTCAATATCTGGATCAGAAATAATATTTTGATGAGAAGCCATCACTCCCTTTCCTTTCTCAATTCTAGAAATTCTTTGATCAAGACGTTTATTATTTGTCCTAATGTTCTGAATCTCTTTTTTGAGATTATTAATCTCTATGATTAAATCATGTGTAGAAGTAGTTTTTTCTACCTCTGTTTTCTGCCTAATTCGTCTATAGACTTCATCCATTAGATAAGGTTTACGGTTAATTATTTCCCTATGAACTTCTTGTGATTTAGAAGCTCCTGACGCTGTGTCAAGCTGAGTATTAAGCTTTTCCATAATTTTTAATCTTGTTTCGGGATCTTTAATATCTTCGAGAAGCTCTATGGCTGATTTAAAGCTTAACATATTAATTTCTAAATCTTGGAATTGTGATTGCATTTTATATAATGCTTCCTCATTTTCAGAATCCTGTTTAAGACAGGGTTGCCCTTGTTTGCAAGGAGCACAGTCTGAATCTGAGCCTGTATCTAGGTTTTCATTTCTTAAAACCTTTAAGTCTTCACTAGTTGAAGAATAATCAGTTAATTCAGATTCTGGGCTAAGGAGGATGTTTGATATGATTTCCTTCATCATATCATCTTCTTCAAGATTATTAATCTTTTGTTTAACCCAACAATTTTTTGCAAAGTGGCCCTTTTTGCCACATTTATGACAAGTCATTGACTTATACTTGTTTTCTTTCGTAGCATATTGACGTTCTTCCTTTTCCTCAATCTTCTTTTTAGAAAACCTTTTCTTTTTATGATAAGGAGTATAATCCTTCTTTGGTTTTCTAGGCTTACCAGAAAAGGGTTTGTCAATACCCAACTGATCACAGAAATTACCTAATTGTGATTTCTCCATAAAACTTTGTCGTTTAAGTTGCTGATTCAACTTAGTTTCATTACATAAGGTTATTCCTTCCTGAGTGCAAACTCCGATTAGTTTACCATAAGTATAACTTTCGTAAATAGAAGGATCATTTCCTCTAAGGACATTCCTAATCCTTTCAGCAAATAAACTAGGCAAGCCATCAATAAATTTTGACTTCCAATGAGTGCTATTACACTCTGGTAATTCCATTACCCTACTTAAGAAAGTATCTTTATACCACCGAAAATTCGTAAGTGTTTTACACCTAGAATTTTGTAATAAGGTTCTAATACTCCCACTAGCCCTTTAATTGGTCTGAAAAACCTGCTATAATCATGTTAGCAGTATTTTTATCACTATTATTATAAATCTTGCAAACTGTGGAGTACATCAACATTCTATGCATAGTATTGTGAATTTGTTGATTAGCATAACCATCTATATTCCATTCATAGATGTGTCCGCCACTATAACAGCTTGTAATAATCTCATTGGATTCTTCAATCATAATATCTACCGGAGTATGTCTAGGGTAATAATATTTTCCCGTTGTTGTCTTATCTGCCCATTTATGTAACTTATTAATATGATCTTGATAAACTTGCTTATAATTTGGTTCCTCTATAAGCTTATCTCTTAGATTTTTATCAAGAGTGGTTAATTTCATTCTCTTAAATTTTTCTTCTAGAAAATCCTCTAGATCTTTCATGGGTTTCAATTTAAAATCCGTAATAACAGGAGGTGTCTGTAAACTAGGTGTAGTCATTCCTATAGTTTTAGACGTAGATTTCTACTAGTTTTTCAGTTATAACTGACTGAGTTTTCAAAATCTCAATTAATTGTTCTACTCTGTTTTGTAAAGAATTCATTTGCTTTCCAAGAACGCTCAAATACAGATTAGAATAATTATTTTGTCTAAGCATCATATTAATATGTTGACATGTTGCAGGAAGAGTGTCATCTTCTAATTATTTAGCAAAAGCAACAAAATTATGACTTATACCATTCTTTTCAATTTGAAAAGGTTGATGAGGCGGATAAACTTGTGTAATGTTTTTACCCGTACTCAACTTATAATTCCTTTCTATTGTTGAAATATATTTTTCAACATAAGTACAAATTAACCAGGGAACAAAGATTAATATTCTATTCTTTTGTTCACATAATTTGTAAAATTCACCACTTAGAGTTATCAACTCTGTTGAATCATAAGATTCAAAGAACCATTTTCTAAACGGTTTCCAACTATCTGACTCGAATTCAATTTTAACAATTTTTTTTGCCTGTGATTCAGGACTAAAATCTATTGTTTTGTCAGACATAATTAAAGGTTGAAATCCATATCTGATTCGGTTATTTCCGGGTCTTTCATGTTAAGGCCTTTAACTATATTATTCTGGTCCATTATAAGCTTATCAATTCTTTCTGTTACTCTAAATTGAGATATTGAAGCCCTTGAGGACTCAATAGGTTGTTCAATCTTATAATCAAACGGTGAAATATAATTTCTCATTGCACTTGATTTACTAAGCCTAGAACTAGGTCTAGAAGAGGTCGAAGGTCTGCTTATATTATCAAATTCAAGGGTGATAGTTCCTTTAGGAGTCTGTATTAAATTGATTAAGTTGTTATGACTGATTGGCTGAGGTGGAACTACTTCTGCCAAAGTCCATTCTGTTGGAAATTCTATTTCTTTCCACTTAATCTTTCATCTTGTCGAGATACTCGACTTACTAAAGTTGGACTATATTAATATAGTTTCATTAATCTGTTTATCCATTATCCTACACTGGGGATTAAGAGTAAACAGAGGCTTATAATAAATCCTATAACAGATAGCTATTACTTCTGTTCCAGATTTATAATTATAACCATTAGTTTTAACGTTTAACGTCAAAGAATCCAAAATATTAACATCGGATAAAGATAATTGCATATTTGGGTAAACATCAATGTAGACTAGACCATGGGCCAAGCTAGTCTGAACGATTCCCATTAAGGACTGTTTATAATTGAGGTTTTTACCATCTATAAGAGCTGCTATAAAGCTTTCTGGTAGACCTTCAAGAGTTCATGGTTTAAAAGCAATTTGCACTAAACCAATATGTATAAACTTATAAGAGTGCCTGTATAAAAGTAAATCACTATCTTCAAGCAACTTAATTGTTAATTCATCAGAATTTAGCGAAATCGTTTCTTCAGTTGTTTTAACAACCTGTTTGAGACCAATTTTCTCAAAAGTACCTAGTTTATAAATTAAACTGGGTTCAATTCTAGGGATTGTCCACTTATTAAGTGCTTCTAGATTTGTCGGAAGATCATATTCTTCTTTTAATTTATTTTTAACCATTTTTTGGTTTCTGAAAAGATTCATATTAAAGAAGATATGTGACAAATCTCAGTCAAATACATATACTATTCCACCGCGGCTCTAATACCAAAAAGAGAGAACTAGTTATGCCAGTAGGACCGTTAGGAACAGATCAAACCTTGCAGTATTGGTGATGTTGTCACAGTACTAATCCCAGATCAGTCCGTTGTTCTCAAGCCCAGATCTTTACAACAATATGAATAGCTATGTATTTTGACATCGATTTATCACATATCAAGGGTTTAGCCTATAAGGCTACCCATCAGAAATGAAAAATAAAATAGAAAACTATATGTAGAAATTAAAAGAACTTACAAACGTTGATGATCTTCAAACTTAAAATTTTTATTGAACTTCAAATAATTTACAAACTTAGAGAGAAGAAGGAGTGGAAACTTATTGCTTTGCTAGGTATGCAAAGGCTTACTTTACTCTAACACATGACATGCTAATTTATAGGAAAAGGAAAGTACTGGTCCAAAACATATGGGACCCACACTTTAACTAATTGACAATATCTATGAACAGTGGAGATTCTCCATGTCTGACATTATTTGCCTAAAAAATCAACGATGTGTGAAAGCCACTAGAGAAATTGGACCTCTCACTTTTAGTCTTTTGTCTTTAGTTGAATCTTCTCCGGCTATGTATGAAAGCCTCTATAGATATGGGACCTCTCACACTTTGTTTTTTGTCTGGGAAGATTCTCCCTGTTCCCTGTCTTTGGTTGCGTAAGTTTCTTCGATCTCTGCCCCGACTATAATTGGGCTCATCTGACAAATCTTGACATAGTCAAAAAGCTTCTTTGATGCTGGATTAAGCTTAGTTTTTTCCCAAATTTTTGAATAGGACCTTCTTTTGAGGTAGGGTAGAGAAGCGTTGAACATGTGCATAACGCCAAATACTGGCTCCCACCTCCAAATGTAAGGGATATCGAATTTTGCAAAATAAAGGAGGGACGATAATTCCTCTAGTTTGAAATCCCTGTCTTGATATTTTAAAAGGAGTGGTGATGAATTGTTGATCCATCTGGAAAAATACTTCTTTGAAGGCCTCTGGGGGAATTAATAAAAGCCATCGGAAGGATTCCTTCTATAAGACCAAAATGTTGCCACCATTTTATGAGCCAAAGAGGTATCTTGGTTTCTCTATCTTTTGGGCAAACGGTTATAAACCAAAAATGCTTGTGCTTGGAGTTCTCATATAAAGGAACTTTGTGAAAAGCTTCTATTTAGTCCAAGTAGTCATATTCGGCTATCTGCCTGTTTGAATAATCTTTCCCGATGTAATGAAGTCTTCTTGTGACATTGGGGTTATTTCCTCATTCTTGGAGGGATATTACCCTTTTGATAATAAGTTCACTAAAGGTATAACCTTCTGGTTGCTTATGAACAACATGGGAAATATAACACCCATTTTTAATGAGTATGCTCAAAAAAAATTTCCTACGATAGGTCCCGTAAGGGTATGACCCATTGTAATCTTGTAACAAAGTCCAGGGTCGATTATTACTCCCCTTAGAATCAAGAGGAAATAAAATATAATTTCTTCCTTTTGTTCGAGTGGTAAGTACTGTGATTCATACCACTGTTTTCCATTGTTGTTATTTCAGCATAGGATGGAGAATCAGGAATATTACCTGTATGTTCCTTGATGGTCACAAAATTGGCAAAGGATGGCATATCCCTCATTATTCCTGACAAAATTTGACCTGAAAATGGAAAGTCAAATAATAAGATTTTTGAAAAGGATTTGAAATACTATTTTTCTTTTCTAACTTATAAGTAATTCTGAGCTTGAAGGGGATTGAATAGTCCTGCCATCTGGTAAACACTTGGTTAGAAACATTATTTATGATTTTCTTATTATATAAATCAGTGTGAAATTTCAAAGCACATTCTACTATTGAAAAAATGTTCTGAGTAGCATGATCTATCTGAGTATTCCATTTACCAGAATAAATAAAATCTAACAGGATATTTTTGTCCTGTTTCTGGATTAATCTGTTTAATAATTCTTTTAAAGCCATTATTTGTGACTTTTATTTCAATGATTTTTTCTCAGTATGACAGAGATACTACTGAGTAGGGTAAAGTCTCAATTTTACTTTTGATTTTTCTAATCACGATAGCATGCCGATCAGTCCATTGAACTGGCTTATTATCATATAGGATAATGATGTTGTTGTTAAAGTCAAAAGAAGCAGAAATATAATTTAAACTTCCTAGAAACTTTGTATCTGTATGAAAGAATGCTTTCTTGGTTTAGATATTACTAAATCCTAATCCTTTAATTAAGGAGCTGGATAATTTATCCATTCTATAGGAGAATTAATCCATTTGAGGATTTTGATAAAAGGTTTGTGAAGAGTTAGTAACCTGGAAACTCCACTACCCTGCTTACTATTTTCACAAAAAATAGAAAGCCGTACATGACCAAGGAGTCTTTCAAGGATCAATTAATCCTTGTTGTAGTAAAGCATCAATTTCTTCTCTGCACATTTTAATGTATGCAGAATCTATCTGACAAGGTCTAGCCTTTTCATCAAAAGCCTTTAATATTTGGTGTTTATCAAAACCTTCATTTGTTGGCATAGAAATAATATGTTTTCTTTTATTCCTGAACGTATTAGGATTATTTCTACAGATTTCAAGAGAGAATTGGTTTTAAAGTTTCACTTCAATAGTGAGAACATTCAATTCATGTTTCGGAAGATAAACCAGATCTTTTTTTAGCAGTTTTACTATCATAAACATCGTGTAAAACCTTTGTTAAGGGTTCGGTTATGAATTGTAAGATTATTTCTTGTTCTTCAAAGATTCAGATAATACCTTTTGAATCAATCCTATTAATAGGATATATTTTTGTAAGAAAAGGTGTTCCAAGAATTACTTGGTTGGTAATATCTTTTGCAAGAAGAAAACTAGTTTGTATACATTTTTTATCAATGCATACTCGAACTTCATACAATTTGTAATTAATTTGGAGATTATTTCCCCCGCATGAGTTAAAAGAATTATTAAACAGATTAATCCAGAAACAAGATAAAATTATCCTGTTAGATTTTATTTATTCTGGTAAATGGAATACTCAGATAGATCATGCTACTCAGAACATTTTTTCAATAGTAGAATGTGCTTTGAAATTTCACACTGATTTATATAATCAGAAAATCAGAAATGATGTTTCTAACCAAGTGTTTACCAGATGGAAGGACTATTCAATCCCCTTCAAGCTCAGAATTACTTATAAGCAAGAAAAGAAAAATAGTCTTTCAAATCCTTGTCAAAAATCTTATTATTTGACTTTCCATTTTTCAGGTCAAATTTTGTCAGGAATAATGAGGGATATGCCATCCTTTGCCAATTTTGTGACCATCAAGGAACATACAGGTAATATTCCTGATTCTCCGTCTTATGCTGAAATAACAACAATGGAAAACAGTGGTATGAATCACAGTACCTACCACTCGAACAAAAAGGAAGAAATTATATTTTTTCCTCTTGATTCTAAGGGGAGTAATACTCGACCCTGGACTTTGTTACAAGATTACAATGGGTCATACCCTTACGGGACTTATCGTTGGAAATTTTTTTATGAGAACATACTCATTAAAAATGGGTGTTATATTTCCCATGTTGTTCATAAGCAAACAGAAGGTTATACCTTCAGTGAACTTATTATCAAAAGGGTAATATCCCTCCAAGAATGGGGAAATAACCCCAATGTCACAAGAAGACTTCATTACATCAGGAAAGATTATTCAAACAGACAGATAGCCGAATATGACTACTTGGACTACATAGAAGCTTTTCACAAAGTTCCTTTATATGAGAACTCTAAGCACAAGCATTTTTGGTTCATAACCGTCTGCCCAAACGATAGAGAAACCAAGACACCTCTTTGGTTCATAAAATGGTGGCAATATTTTGGTCCTATAGAAGGAATCCTTCCGATGGCTTTTATTCCCCAGAGGCCTTCAAAGAAGTATTTTCCAGATGGATCAACAATTCATCACCACTCCTTTTAAAATACTAAGACATGGATTTCAAACCAGAGGAATTATATCCCCTTTTTTATTTTACAAAATTCAATATCACTTACATTTGGAGGTGGGAGCTAGTATTTGGCGTTATCCACATGTTTAACGCTTCTCTACCCTGCCTCAAAAGAAGGTCCTATTCAAAAATTTGGGAAAACTAAGCTTAATCCAGCATCAAAAAAGCTGTTTGACTATGTCAAGATTTGTCAGATGAGCCCAATAATAGTCGGGCCAGAGAATGAAGAAACTTACGCAACAAAAGACAGGGAACATGGAGAATCTTCCCAGACAAAAAACAAAATGTGAGAGGTCCCATATCTATAGAGGCTTTCATACATAGCCGAAGAAGATTCAACTAAAGACAAAAGACAAAAAGTGAGAGGTCTCATTTCTCTAGTGCTTTCATACATAGTTGATTTTTGAGGCAAATAATGCCAGACATGGAGAATCTCCACTGTTCATAGATATTATCAATTAGTTAAAGTTTGGGTCCCATATGTTTTGAACCAGTACTTTCCTTTTGCTATAAATTAGCAAGTCATGTGTTAGAGTAAAGTAAGCCTTTGCATACCTAGCAAAGTAATAAGTTTCTACTCCTTCTTCTCTCTAAGTTTGTAAATTATTTTTGAAGTTCAATAAAAGTTTGAAGTTTGAAGTTCGAAGATCATCAACGTTTGTAAGTTCTTTTAATTTCTACATATAGTTTTCTATTTTATTTTTCGTTTCTGATGGGTAGCCTTATAGGCTAAACCCTTGATATGTGATAAATCGATGTCAAAATACATAGCTATTCATATTATTGTAAAGATCTGGATTTGAGAACAACGGACTGATCTGGGATTAGTACAGTGACAACATCACCAATACTGCAAGGTTTGATCTGTTCCTATCGGGCCTACTGGCAAAACTAATTCTCTCTTTCAACACAAACCCATATGACACATGCCCATAACCGTTCATAATGTAAGTCCCGTGTTAAGCTGGTGGATAGGCGTTTTTGGCAGTTATTTTTTCGCTATGGGTTGCGTGTGGGTTGTTGACTGAAGCAGAACTTGCAGTTGTGCACAGTGGTGACCGTCGGAACTTTCATTAATATTCCTTGACAAATACGGTGATGAAGTCGCCAATGCTATACCCTGGAACGGTCTCTCTATTTGGCCCAAAAATACATACAAAAATAGTTGCAAAAAAAAGAAGAGCTTGAGAAATCTTGTTAGGCTTGGGCTTGGGCATAAGCATATCGGTTTGGGTCAGTTGCGGAGTGTATCTTGGGCTTTTAGAAATCGCAATTATTAGACTTGCCGTTCTATTAAACTAGCAAGAAATAGACCATAAGAGACCGATTATTGAACCTGGTCCAATTGGAATCCATTCGTTCATTTTTGGATTACACTGAATTCTATATTGTAGCGTTGAAATTTGCTATCTGGCATCATGTATTCAGCAAATGCACCCTACAAATAGTTTACTCCTTTTTCATTTCAGGAAACGAATTTCTCAAAAAAAGCATAAAATCAGTTTTTTTTTTCATAAAAATCTCGCAAACGAAATAAATAAATTGCCAAGACTTTTTTTTTCCCATTACAGATAAGAATAAACTTTCTCCAAAATAACATAATACTTTTTTTAAATTCTTTGTATCATAAACACTTCACAAATAAATAAATAAATTTAGTCCTAAAAAATATAAAAAATCAGAAATTGAAGATGAGCTGGCACCGTCATGTAGAGTAATTTGTCACTTTCGATACACACACACACTTCTCTCTCTCTCTCTCTTCCTTCACTCTCCGCTCCCTTCAGCCATTATCATCTTCATCTCCAAAATCCCTCAAACCCCATTTCGCAATTCGACCCGTTTCCACCGAAAATGTCGACCGAACCAGTCCCAGTCGCAGTACCACACCCACCCCCAACAAACCCCAAACCAGTACCTCCACCTCCCACCGCACAACCGGTTGCGCCACCACCCGTAGCGACAAAGCAGCCAATTCCACCGACAGGCTTAAAGCCTCCGCCACAAGCTGTCAAGCTACAAATCCGCGACCCGAATTTCCACCCTTATCGACACCAATCGGCCCAGAAGAAGCGAATCGCCGCCGCTGCTGCCGCTCCGAAGCGTAGATGCTGCACGTGCTGCTGCTGTCTGATCTGGCTTATTTTAACACTGTTGATACTGTCTGTCGTGGTCGCCGCCACGTGCGGCGTGTTTTGGATTCTGTTTAAACCGCAACGGCCGAAGTTTACAGTCGCGTCGCTGAAGCTGGCGAATCTGAACCTGACAGGGAATCTCGACACGGACGCGTCAGGGCGATTGTTCACGTCAGGTAACCTGACTATCTCCGCGAGAAACCCTAATTCGAAAATCACAGCTTTGTACGAGGAGACGGCAATGTCGGTGTTCTCCAAAAGCAACGTGATGATTGCAGACTCGACCTTCCAGCCGTTCTCATCCTCGCCTGGGAATTCGACGGTGATAAGATTCGTGTTCAGGAGCTGGCGGACGCTGGATTTGGAATCTGCGAGGGGGTTGAGATCCGATCTGACGGGTAAGAGTGAGATGTGGTCGAGATTGGAACTGGAGACGAAAATGGGAGTGCAGATCGGGAAATGGAAGTCTAGGAAAATCGGGATTAGGGTTACGTGCGGCGGACTGCGCGTGAAGATTCCGAAGACGGGGACGAAGAAAGGGTCGTCGGCGGATGCTGCGATTTCGGATGATGGAAAGTGTAAGGTCGATCTGAGTATCAAAATCTGGGGTTTTACCTTTTGAATTATTTTTATTATTTATTTTTACTTTTTTGGAGCGACCTGATTGGTTGATTTAATTAATGGGAGGTTCTTTTATAAAAAAAATAAATTATCAATAAATGTTAAAAGGGATTTGGAGATTGGGACTATTTGGGGGCTACATCAGTATGATGAGTTTGTAACGGGTACAAAATTGAAATCGAAAGTTCTTAAACAAAATATGCTTTCTTACTTTGAGCCAAGTATTTTGCGAGTTGATCATCATACTGCTGACCTTTGTTCATGTCACTAGACCACCACGCCTTTTGGATCAACAAAGTAAATTAGATATATAGGTAGGTAGGTAAATCAGACCGTTGATATGTTGACATTTTGGTTTGTGATGCATTCTAACTATGAGACCTAAATCTTTATAGGATGTTTAGGGGAAAATGTAGATGGTCCAATTATGTGTAAGATGCCTTGACATATTCGTCGTATATCCAACTGGAAAGAAATCGGATTCATTATTCGTAATCGAACCAAATTAGACCGGAGGCATTATAGAGTAGAGAGCAGATTCATAAATACTTTATTTTGTGCAAAAAGAAGAGTATGGTCTTACCTTAATAAGGTTGTATGGCCCATATTCAAGGAAGACAGCTAATGGAACAGGCTGGATTAAATTGTGTGTTTGGTTGTCAATTTTTTGATATTTAGTGACTGTAATCTGGCATCATGTAAAGGGACTATTGTTCGATTTGGTGGTATTGATTAGGACATTAATTTTTTTTTTGTTTGATGAAGATTAGGACATTGATTATGAATTTGAATTTTATAATGTGAAAATTAGGATTTTGTTTTTCAAGAGCGTGATTCCTTGATTTTTATAAGGAAAATAATGTTGATTTTTTTCAAATTTTATGTATTTTTTTGCTGAACTTATACCATCAAAATTAAGTTGAACAAAATGGACTAAAATTGCGATCTGGGTAGTGGTGATCCTTAGAAGAGGGATGGATATTCATTGCTATATTTAGGCACAAAATTTATTGTGCCGAAAGTTGTTTTGTGATCACATGCTACTTGTATTTTTTTCGGTTTGATCATAAATGATACTAGTAGTGTAGTGTAGTGTTGTTAAACATAAACTGAATGATCAACAAAATAAATAACCTTGTTTTGAAATTTTCATCTGGATTCAGTTGTGTATATTATTGTTTAAAGAAAAATATTTGGTATAGTTTATGTGTATATTTTCCGACCTTAATTTCAAAAGAGTAGCCGAAATGATTGGATATTTATTTTCTAATAGTAATTATTGAGTGTCGTTTATTTAAATGAAGGCATGCCAAAGTATAAAGATACATCGTTTAATTTCAAATAGTTCAACTCAAAAGTTAAATATATAAAAGAAGTAGAGTGTAGCTTTACATATGGAGAAGTGAATGTTTGTCTGTCATGAGGGCGTCGCGTATCGATAGAAATGCTGCTTCAGCTGTTGATGTTGTTGGGAGCAGGTCGATGGAGCAGCATTTCTATCAGTGCAGATACCTTGAATATAACTGTACTGCTTATGTTACATCATCTTCTGTGCTGTACGTCAAAGTCAAAGCCATAAAGCTAACCTTAACTTGGTCAAACCGGTTTTGTAGGCTTCTCACTAACATATATAGTTTCGGTATTGGCTGATAAAATAAAAGACTTCACAGATCAACCAAATAGGCAAGGATCAAAAGATCAATGAAATAGATGCCAATTCAATTGAGCGTCGTCTATAAACATGACCAGTTGTTTCAGAACATATTTTTTGGGGCACCAATCTCTTGCTACCTGCGTTATGCCTCCATCTATTTTCTGCTCGGTGTTTGTATAAAATAACTTTTCTTTTGTGTAGTGGTGAATTCAGTTTTTTAGTTGCGTGATCTATTATTCAAATTATCTTGTGAGGTTCCAAAGATTCATAAAGTTTAAGGTAACTAATGAGGAAGGTTGCACAATTTTCAATTAAAAGTCCTTTTTTATATTTAGTTTTTACATTTCAATCATCATATCAAGGAAGAACATTACGTCAACGTTGAGGTGGGACGAAAACACATTCATAAGAGACTAACAACACTCCTTACAAAATAGAGAAGAAAATATAATACTCAAGGGAGTCGACCATTTGATCTCTTGACAATTTATTAAGAGTTCAAGCCACTCGACCAACGCCCTCTTTCGTAATTTTCAATTAAAAGTCAATATCACGTAAGTTTGTGCAAAACTGTTGTGAATTTATCACAAGCAATTTATAATTTATTTAATCTTGTTGTTGAAAGTTTACATTTTGCACTGAATCAGTAGACAGAATGAAAGTTTGATTGCTTTTTTTAGGAAAATGATCCAATGCAACGAGTATATTTTTGTAAAAAAATACAAATTATTGATAACCATTGATTTAGTCACTTAGACGGATGATATTAAATCTCGTATTAAATCTCGTATATTATTAATTTCTCGTCGACGAATTATAAAATACTGTTGACAAACTATGACATACGTTTGGTTTCTCGACAATGAATATTAACTCAATTTTAACGAACTTTGATTTTGCACACACGCAACAAAATTATGCCTGAGCTTTCCTCCGCTTTTTAATATAAAAGTTGAAATTTTGTTAATTGTTCAATATCCGATTGAAATGAAGTGATAAATGCGGATCTGCTATTGTATTTTTCATTGCATATAAAAAGTCCGAGTTGGTGGCAAGCCCCCCCAAATCTCATGCCGCTTGGGATCGATTCCTCACTAATACATTAATTTCTAACTCTAACTACTAATCCATATATTTAAAAAAAAGTCCGAATCAGGACAACATACCGACCGCATACATTTAGCAAACAACTAATTAATTAATTACACAAAATACCAGGTGACGTACATATTACAAATTCATAAAACTGCCACTAGTGATCAGTTTAACGATCTAACTTCCAGTCTATAATCTCATATTCTTCAATATGATTGATAAAAAATCTAAACACCATTACACATTGACTTGTCTTACTTCGTAGCTCGTATTCCATAGCTGAGAACCTTAAGAACCATTAAAAAAACCGTAAATAACTTAGCATAATTTCCATTCAAAAAAAAAAACTTAGCATAATAATCATGATATTTGATAATAACACTCACAAAAAGTCAACCCTGTAAATATATAATTTTACACATCATTTCTTAACTTAAAATAACATAGAATTCATTGGAAAAAGATTTGTTGCACTGAAGTAAACTACTGCAAGAATAAAAACGTTCGTTGTTTCAAAAGAAAACAATAGCATTTTTATTTGATAATTTTTGAAATATAACAAAACAACGACATTATTTTAATACCCGCGCTGCGGATTTCACTTCTCGTCACCGGATTCACCTCCTAAAATTTACATAATTGAACACTCAACATTAAACCAAAGGTAACGCTATATGCATTATTCATAAGTGTTTACTGATCGAATAAAAGAACAAAATATCATTAAATCTATATGAACCAAAATGAACGCCTGGCAAAAGAAAAAAAAATCAGGTATATTATCATTGGGTCCTTCTAATTAGGTACCTAATGTTGTTTTAGTCATTATGACCATCAGGGAGGACCCACGAAATAGGGATGCAAAATCGTTTCGCCTCGGACCGGACTTGATCGAAATTTTACGATCCAGGTCGGATCGTTGGATCGGAAAATTTTAAAAATATGGATCGGGGACCGGACCGATTCGGGGTTTATATAGACCTGACCGGTGGACCGGATTTTGTTTTGTAAAAAGTGAACCGGACCGGATTACCTTAAATTTACCGACAGGACCGGACCGGAATTGTACGATCTGGATCGGACAGGTGGATCAGAAAATTTTAAAAATATGGACCGTGGACCGTATTGGACCAGGATTTTTACGGTCCGGTCCAAATTTGTGCATCCCTACCAGGAATCGGGATAGAGGGTGGCGAGTTCAATTATTAAAAAAATATTTTATTTGTATAGCGCGATAATTATATATTATTGATTTCATACTAAATATTTCAGTTAATTCTTTTTCAATATTGACAGCCAAGCAATCCGATAAAAATTCACCTTCCACTTATTTCCATTCAACCAAAACTAATATAAGCTATTCGAACATCGTCAAACTTTACTAATGAGATACTTCCATATGTTTACCGTAAATCATGTCACGTTCTAACCTAGTTGATATCAAAATCATGATTAGGTTGAGGCATTTATACTTTTGGAGGATGATGTTATTCACTATGTAAATGGTGGTCTATTTTCTGAAAGTTTAATAATTGTTTTTTTAACTCAAATATTAGAACCCTATAACTCGCTCAAAATATAGACTTATCAACATAAATTTTTTGATACAAACTTTTAATTAGAAGTTAGCAGTTTGTACACTTAACAAAATTAAAATCAATGTAATTTAATTATATAAATCATAATAATTTAGACTAATTATTTAAATATGTATTAATAATATTATATTGTAAAAAATATTTGAAAAATACTTGTCACCCCATTTTGTATATAGTTCCGTCCCTGATGACCATCAGTATTGATGCTTTAATCACTTATTTAAATTTAAATTTTATGTAATTATAAAAAAAATTCATTTTACAATTTTATTCGACCTCTCATAAAATAAATTTTTTATTTTTCCAAACTAGGAAATCACCCTCACTGTGTTTTTTGATTTTTTATTTGTCTATAATTTTAAATAATAAATTGGGGAGTGACACAAACATATAGTGTGAAAATAGTAAATTACCATTTGATATTCATTCCGCGTTTCGAGCCAGAGCTCCAACTTCAATCAGTCTCGGCACCAGCTGCCCTCCCAGATGAAGACCCACCAACCCCTCCAAACCACCCACCCGATTCCCACCAACAAACAACACCGGCGCCCCATCTCCTTTCAACCCTCGTATTTCAACCTCGTCCAGCTCGATCACTGTCGGGTGAACCCCGACAGAGGCCAGAAGATTCTTCATGACGTGGCACATGCAGCAGGAGGAACGCGAGAAGATCACAACTGGGTTCTCAGTTACTAGTCGTTGGATCCTCATCTCGGTTGACTCCGACACGTTGATTGCTAGAGGAGATGACCCCGTCGTTAGCTCCAACGATACGGCGACGTTTTGTGACTGGGCCCTTTGCAACGCCGCCGTCTCTTCTTCTCTCATCGATTCGTTCTGTTTTGGAATCTTTGCCGTCTGAATAGAGACTTCGATATATGCTGTTGGACGCTAGGATCGTATTGTGATTATTGAAAAATATCGGGGTCAGATGTCATTGTATGGTGTGAGTATGCGGGGTCGTTATAGAATTTAGGATGAATCACGGGTGGGAAGGGAATATACGATGTGACAATACGACGTCGTTTTAATTTTCTGAATATTGTTTCGGAACATGAAGTAGAAGTACCAGCATGTGTAAAAATCCGGGAGTTTATTTGTAATATTGAAAATATTTGGGGGTACGAAGTAATATGGACAAGATCACATAGGCAAGACAATGGTTAATGACCAATATGACTTTGAAGATTCACATTTGACTTCGATAATGGGGCAGTTAATTCCAAAGCATCAGATGACGTCACATTTGGTTTAAAAGCAGAAATAGGTGTTTGGTGACACGGTACGACGTCGTATTTTGTGCCATATAATTTTTTCCACGGTTGTGTAGACAAAATTATTCGATACTGTTTTCGAACATGTCGGCCTCCGCAAAGCCAGGAGATACCGGATCTAATTTGTCAAAGTATTTTTAATTACGCTGAATATTTTCATAAAGTTGGGATATAATTTTCATTTTCAAGAAATAGTGAAATTGTAGTCGACTCAACTTGATCCTGATGTGTATTTCATTTCATTTGTAAAAAAAATATGGAATGTGAGATAATCAGGATCGAATTGATGGAACAAGTACCTTATTGAGATTTACAAAAACACAGAGACAATTCCTTTGAAAACAAAAATGAACCAACAAAGAATGACCTGAACAATGGCCAAGTTGATGAGTGGGACATTGTCCAATAGTTCAATTTCAAATAATGTCAACTTTTGGTCGGTAGCTCCAGCTCTTCACATGATCAGAGAGACTGCATTGTTCACATTAGAGTCGCAATTTTCTCCATTTTAAGGGCCTATGAAATCAAAGAGATTCATACCTCAAAAAATGTATGGTTTTCGTTGATTTTATTCTCGTTGATAATGTTCACTAATCGAATTAATTTCTGAAACTCTTACTAGAAAAAAAAAATCCGTTACTAGACTTTTAATCACTAAATTGAATGACTTACCAAATAATTAAGTAATCGAATATCCCATCTTTTCTTTTTTCTTTTGCTTTGAGTAATCGAATATCCCATCTGAATATGCTAAATTTGTCCAATGGACCTTATTGCTTTGTAAACTAATTATAGACGCAATATCACCGCTACGTGCTTTTGGTTTTGGTGTTCGGGTCTCTAGCCGGAAAAGCTATCGTTTCGTAATCTGTTGTGTCGAGTTGGTCGAGCTCACTCCATAGGTCAAATAGATTTTACCTGTTTTCTTATGTATATTATATAGAATAAAAATCAGTTGCAAATATATTTTTGGTGTAAATTGTAAAATTCGTCAAAAGGAGTTATAATTTGTTGCCATAAAATTAATAGTACGACATAGTTCGTCAAAAGTGATTTATAATTCGTCGCCGAAAATTATTCATACAACAGAATTTAATATCATCCGTCTAAATGACCAAATCAAGAACCGTCATTTGATTTGTATTTTATACAAAAATATACTACTTGCAACGGATCCCTTTTCACACTATACATACTTTCATTATTAATTATAATTGCATCTCGTCAAATATAGTAGGAAAAAAAACTTGGCCCGAAGTAAAAAGGAAATTTTGGAGCTTTTTAAACCATTATTTTGTAAATATGAAGCCTTTTTAATTCTTGAATATGGCTCATTTAAATCTTTTTAAACTTAGTTTTGGAAAATTTGTGGCATTTTTTTCAGTAAAATGGGGCCTTTTATAGCTCAATTTTACTAATGAAAAAATATATTTTTATGGAAGGCATGAAGCAATTGCTTCACCTGCCTTGATTGAGTCGGCAGTGGCTCCATGTAGAGTCATTTTCATGACACTGTATAAACAAATATCGTTTTTTTTCATTGCTTATGTATCCCTAACATTCACCAATCCTCCCATCAAAAAAAAAAAAAAACATTCACCAATCCTAAACGAGTGATGTAATACACATAGAACTTTGGTGTGTACCGAATGACTAAAACCTCTAAATATTCATCATCCCCTCTATGGGTAATTATGTAATTTATAAAAATTTATCGTTTACCCTATAAGATTTAATTTATTCTAAAAGCAATCGAGAGTATTTTGGTCATTCTCTTAGGACATATGCAGCGATGGAGTTCTCGACAGGATTTGGGGACGTTCGACGATGGATTCTTGTGCAGCGGTGACATTCTTGGGGAGATCGCATGCTCGGCGAGGATTTGGAGACGAGAACGTCCGCTCAGAAATGCTGGACGAGAACGCCTGAGCGAACGTCCACCGCGAGTGAAGCTGTGCGCGTGAGTCGCGTGTAAAATCAATCGAACAAAATCGATCAAATTGAACATTGAAAACTCAAAGGCTCACTTGATAGATGATTTTCGACATCAATTGAACTCAGAATATAATTCAATCGACAATTTTTGAACAGATAAACTTGCCGATTCACAATTGGAAATCGACCTGCCGCACGCCGCGACATTGACATCGGAAATCGACATGCCGCGCGCCCGACATTCAAAATTAGAAATTAGAATATAATGTTTACATTGGACGCGACACAGCCCTAATGTTTACAGTGAATGCGACATCAATCCGTCGCGCGTCCTGTCGCAACATTATCACGCCGCGTCCACATTAGACATTAACGAGTTAACGTCTACGTAGAGCGCGCCAACTAATGTCCAGACTTGACGCGATCGACACTGACAAGCTCCTTTTTGCACCAACCTTTCCGGCTTATTTTCACTACTACAAACTGGTCATTATGCATCGGTTCGAAAAATGTATTATGCATCGGTTTATTAATATGCATCGGTTTGTACGTAAACCGATGCATATTGTTGATATTAGGCATCTGTTTTCATTGAACCGATGCATATTGGTACCTTATGCATCGGTTCATGTAAACCGATGCATAAGGCTAACAATATGCATCGGTTCAATGAAAACCGATGCCTATTGTCAACAATATGCATCGGTTTTCATTGAACCGATGCATATTATTGACAATAGGCATCGGTTTTCATTGAACCGATGCATAAGATGTAATAAAAATTAGGTTTTTCCCATCAGCCGCTCAAATCCTCCGTCTCACTTCATTCGAATTCACAGCTGCTCTGAACTTCGCCGCCATTCCGAAGCCATTCCGACGCCATTCCATTCCATTCCGATGCCATTCCATTCCGCCATTCACGCCATTCCATTCCGCCATTCCGACGCTCCGACTCCGTAACCGGCGACAGCTCAAATCTCAGGTATGATATTGGGTCAAATTAGTTGAATTTGTGTGTGTTTAGGGTTTATGGTGATATGCAATTCGATTTGTGTGTGTTTAGGGTTTAGGGTGATATGTAATTCGATTTGTGTGTGTTTAGGGTTTATGGTGATATGTAATTCGATTTGGGGGTGTTGTGTAGGCTTGTTGAATCTATTTTTTGGGCTATGATTCAGTATGTAATAATGGATGAAATGGTGTTTAGTCCGTCTACCGGATTGTTGTTAAAGAATTTTGTGCTTAATTTCTAACTTGAGTTCGTTAACTACTTGTAGTCATTGTTAGTCGATTTGCAAGAGAAAGCTTCTCCTCTCCAACTAATTGTAGTCGTCTTCGCGAGCTTTTATTCCAAGGTAAACATCACGAATAAACTCATTCACTACTTAAGTTTCCATTCATTTTGGATATTTGATTTTCTTTCTTCATTTACTAATTGTTGGAGTGATTGTATTTAACTACATTTTTTTATTATAGTTCTTGTAAGTTGTTGAGTTATGTAATATGATAATGCTTATATGACATTTGATATAATCTTATTCTAACTAATAATATTTACACGTTTCATGTAGTGAAATTATAATGAATCGAGAATGGGTGTCCGGTAATAGGTTGAGCGATGAGTACGAATCAGGGATTATGGATTTCTGTGCGTTTGCGTCGGCTTATGCGTCTAGAAACAACATTGAACGTGTCTTTTGTCCGTGTATGGGTTGTTGGAATTTCAAAAAGGTCAAACCGAAGAAGTTACGTAAACACTTTTTGTTAAGGGGTATTAGCCCACAATATAAGGAGTGGTATTTGCATGGCGAGGGTGAACAACGAAACTATGAGCCTCCACCCGTAGAAAGCTTGCCGGAGGATAATGATGATTGGGAAGAGGATAATCTAATTGATATGGTTAACAACGTCGCCAATGATTTTGTTGATACGCCACATGTTTTGGAGTCGTTGAGGAATGACTCCGAATTACCATTGTATGAAGAATGTTCCAAATATACAAGGCTATCAGCAACGTTGAAGTTGTTCAATCTCAAAGCGAAAAATGGATGGAGCAACAATTCTTTTACTGAATTGTTGGCGCTGGTGAAGGATATGCTTCTTGAGGGTAACACACTACCTAATCGTACTTACGAGGCTAAAAAGGTTATGTGTCCCATGGGCCTCGAGTACAAAAAAATACATGCGTGTCCCAATGACTGTATCTTATATCGAAATGATTTTAGTGAACTCAAAGAATGTCCGGTGTGCAAGGCTTCTCGCTACAAGCTAAACAAAGAACCGAAAGGTAAATCTAAGGGCACTCCTTCGAAAGTACTATGGTATCTTCCACCGATCCCCAGATTTCAGAGATTATTTGCTGACACAGAAGATTCCAATAATTTGCGTTGGCATGCTGAGAAACGTGTTACTGATACGAAAATGCGTCATCCTGCTGATTCACTGCAATGGGCTAAAGTAGATAACACATTCCCAGTGTTTGGAGCAGAGTCTAGAAATTTACGGCTTGGCCTTTCTACTGATGGGGTGAATCCACATGGAAATCTCAGTAGTCAGCATAGTACATGGCCTGTGATTTTGGTTATCTATAACCTACCTCCCAAGTTAACCATGAAGCGTAAATACATGATGCTTTCTTTATTGATATCGGGTCCACGGCAACCTGGAAATGATATTGATGTATACTTGGCTCCTCTGATAGATGATTTAAAGCTTTTATGGGATGAAGAAGTACGCACATATGACGCGTCGAGGCAAGAATATTTCAATATGCGTGCTATGCTGATGTGTACGATCAATGACTTTCCAGCCTATGGTAATTTGTCGGGATACAGTATTAAAGGGTACAAAGCTTGTCCTGTATGCGGGGAAGGGACATATGCACGCCATTTAAGCCATTGTCGAAAAATGGTTTATATGGGACATCGACGTTTTTTACCGAGACATCATCCTTATAGGCGGAAGAAAGCTGCCTTCAATGGTGAGACGGAGCACGGAATAGAACCGCAACCAGCTTCTGGCGATGAAATATTTCAAAAAATTCAGAATATTACAAATCGATTCGGGAAACCATATTCGCGCACCGAAAGTGCTCCATGGAAGAAGCGGTCGATATTTTTTTATCTCCCTTATTGGCATTCTCTTGACATCAGACATTGTATTGATGTGATGCATGTTGAAAAGAATATATGTGAAAGTCTGCTTGGTACTTTATTAAACATTCCTGGAAAGACAAAAGATGGAGTTAAAGCGAGACTCGATATGCAGGAGATGAATATTCGTACCAAATTAGCACCTGAACTTCGAGGGCAGCGTACATATTTGCCTCCATCGTGCACCACACTCTCTAAGAGCGAGAAAACTAGTTTGTGCGGATGTCTGAAGGGAGTTAAAGTTCCATATGGGTTCTCTTCAAATATTGCCAGCTTGGTTTCAATGAAGGATCTGCGGTTGAATGGCTTAAAATCTCATGACTGTCATACATTAATGCAACAACTCCTGCCTATTGCAATCAGAGGTATAATGTCCCCCAAAGCTCGGACAGCTGTACAAAGACTTTGTGTTATTTTTAGCTCCTTATGTTCTAAGGTTATTGACACATCGGAGCTTGATGGACTACAAGAGCAGATAGTTGTTACACTTTGCCAACTAGAGATGTTTTTCCCTCCCAGCTTTTTCGATATAATGATGCATCTTACTGTTCATTTAGTGTGTGAGGTTCGAATTCTTGGACCAGTTCATATGAGATGGATGTATCCTTTTGAGAGGTATATGAAGGTTTTTAAGAGCTATGTGAAGAATAGACAAAGTCCCGAAGGATGTATAGTGCAAGGATACATAGCTGAAGAGGCTGTTGAATTCTGCACTAACTTTTTGGGAAATACAACTGCGGTTGGGGTTCCAAGGCCACGTCATTTTGATCGATTCTTGGGAAAAGGCACAAGTGGACATCAATTGATGCCTAAGTCATTTGATGAGTTAACGAAAGCTCATTTCTATGTACTGCAACATATACCTGAAATAACACCGTTTATCGAGGATCACATGAACATACTGAGGAGTAAATATCGAGGAAAATCTGAGCAGTGGTTGCAAAAAGAACACAGTCGGTCATTTTGTGAATGGCTAAGGAGTAATGAGGTTTTAAATAATCAGAGCAACTCTGAAGAAGAATTTGATGACGTGGTCAAGTGGCTCCTGGCAAGCCCAAGACCTATTGTACAAACGTGGAAAGCTTATGATATTAATGGATTTTGTTTTCAAACAAAAGATCAAGATGAGCACACCGTTGTGCAAAACAGTGGTGTCACACTTGTTGCCGAAACCAGTCATGTTTCTAGCGCAAGAGATCGGAATCCAATATCTGTGCCTGTGAATTACTTTGGAATTATCCAAGAAATATGGGAGTTGGATTACGTAAATTTTCGAGTACCTATTTTTAAATGTAAATGGGTTAACAATTCAGCGGTTCATATCGATGAGTTTGGAATGACATTTGTCGATTTTCGAAGAGAGGGATCTAAGGATGAGCCATTCATTATGGCTGAACAAGCAAGACAAGTGTTTTACGTCAAAGACCCTTCGAACAACAATCAGTATGTTGTGATAAATGGAAAACAACAATTAATAAGTGGTACATCTGAAGAGATGAATGTGGATTGCCTACCCGTGTGTACGACAATTCCAGTAGACAACGACGATAGCGAAGTTGATGATGAAGTACAGTTGCGAGACGATCATGGCGAAGGAATATGGATTGATAAAGAAACTTAAATTGTGCGTATGTTGTATATGCTACTTATTTCTAACAAGTAGCACACATCATTTTATTTGTTAAAGTAACACACATCATTTTATTTGTTTAATAAGTAGCAAGTAGCACACATCATTTTATTTGTTAAAGAAACACACATCATTTTATTTGTTTAATAAGTAGCAAGTAGCACGCATCATTTTATTTGTTATAAACACACATCATATGGTGTTGTTTAATAATCGTCTTCATTTATGTATTCATATATTTAATGTGTTTAATTTGACATTTAATGTGACTTCTTTACAGGATCATGGCTAGCAGCAGCAGCAGCAGCGGCGGTGAGGATAATTTTTGTGTCTCTTCCCGCACATCGAAACAGAAGAAAGGCCCTGTATACATGTCGTTGTTGGTTAAGCAACACACAAAGGCTGGTACAAAGCTTACGGTCAACTTCGATAGTAAGGGGAATCCCAAAGGAAAGAATGGAACTAATTGGAGGAGCTACTTGGGTACGGTGGCTCGTTCTCGAATTCCTATCACTTATAACGATTGGAGGAAAGTTCCAGACAATTATAAGCTCACTTTGTGGAGAGATGCAACTGTAAGTTTTTCTTTAATTAACACTTATATTTGTCAGCGAAGTTGATTATTATTTTTAATTAAAACTTGTTATCTGTCTCTTTAGGTAATTTTTGATGGATGCGAGCCGCATAAAAAGCATGAGATGAAGGTCGCTGGTAGCATATGGAAGAATTTCAAGTCAAGACTGGCAAAAGAGTACATCCACGGTGCCAAGGCAAATGAAGATCCTTTGGGTGAGTATAAGTATCTTGACAAAGATACCTGGGCGATGTTTAAGGAGCAGAGGCTCTCCGAAAATGCTATGAAGTTACGAGAGACAAACAAAGAGCTTGTGAAGAAGAATGTGTATGCACACATACTTGGTCGAGGAGGCTACAGACAACTTGAAGAAAAAATGACAACTGAGAAGATAGCCGAGTTATTTGCGCGGGGCGCAATTGAAGAGGTGCATTCTTCTGTCACTATAGAGAGACATGAGCTGTGGAAGAGGGGACGAAAGAAGAAAAATGACCAGTATGTCAACGAGGCATCCCAACGAGTGGCAACAAGGATTGTAAGTTAATTTTCATGTCAATTTCAATAGTTAATATCATACACTAAATTTTGGTATTTAATGATTGTTTTATATAGGATGAGTTAGTGGAAATCTCCTCTCAAGGACAGTTCTCGTCTCGTAATCGACGACATGACATACTGACTGAGGCGATTGGGACGCCGGAGCCGAAAGGACGCACCCGAGGAGTCGGGTCACACATCCCGTGGAGAGTTGGGTTACCAATCTCATCCTCCTCGGGTGGCACACCCAGGTCGAGTAATATTAGAATAGATGCGTCCGATCACTGCAGCCATCATGTTCCCGTTGATTCAGACCCGTGGGAGAGCATCCCAGAGGTACATTTATAATATGCAATTTATTATTTATGTTTGTTAAATGTACGTAATATTTTTTTATGTTTGTTTATAAATTATTACTTTTACTAACAGGGTGGCCTGAAGAGTCTATTGTACATCGAGGGGCAACTTGAAGGTGACAAACAGCTTGTGGCTATCGGTCTAACCGTAAATGGCCGGTTTGTTAACTTTCGAGCAATACCCGAAGATAACGTGAAGGTGAAGGTTGATAAAGTACTTACACGGGGTCTAGATGCAGTATTGCCAACAGCCCATACAAAGTTGTCAAATGTTAAAGAAGCAGTTACCCATCACGTGGCTTAGTCGAAAGACTTGGTCGTTTTCGATAAAAGGGTGAGATCATCAAATCTTTTAACTTTATTTGCTTCATTGTGTTATACTACAAGTAAAATAAGACATTTAATCTTCACAAAAATTTAACATGCAGACATATGACTTACACTATTATGAGAGTTTGCCACTTACTGGCGATGGTTTCGTGGATGAAATGTCGGTGGATTGTAGACTTCTACGTGAGGTGTGGACGGCTTTGAATAGAAACACGATTGTAGTACACACCAATACTGAGGTGTTCGGTGACGACTACGATATCTACTTGGGTGACGAGGAAGTCACGGACCTATTAAAGTTTAACGAGTTGGGGAACGCAACATCTGAGTTATATATATGGTAATATTTATATCTTTAATCATTTTTTTTGCAATTAGTCTAACTAACACAAGTTTTTACTTTGTAGTCATTTACATGATGAGATGGTTCATTCGGATATCAAGTTTGGTTTTTTTATTCCGTCATTAATGACCCCAACCATAGACAAAGATGAGAGATTGGCGACGTTTGTGGGAAGATTGAATATGCCAGACAAAGACCAAATTTTTTGCTATTTCCTCCCTTATGTTGATCACATATCGTGAGTTCATCATTACTTATTTTATAAGTTGTTTACTTCTCTTATGAACACATTTTTTTAAGTTAATCACATTACTTATTTTAGGTGGCATTGGATGTTATGCGTCATTTTCCCGAGACAACATAAAGTTCTTTGGCTTGATTCATCGACAAAAGAGAAGCCTATAAACGCTGATGCAAAACAATTGGTGACTATGTAAGTTTGGAAATTGCTTCTATCTACTTATAAGTTGTGTTGAAAAGTCACTAATAATTACATTATTTTGTTTGTTTTAGGGGATTAGATCGATACTACCAAGGATGTGTACCGAGGAGTACACGTAAAGTAGAGTGGAAGAAAGTTTTGGTATGCACAAGCTAGACACTTTTACTAAATATTTTTTTTCATTTATAAAGTATGTTAACCGCAAATCTTGATATCGTGCAGTGTCCAAGACAACCTCCTAGCTCACTTTGTGGTTATTATGTCCTTCAATTTATTCGGGACATTATGGCATTTGTACGGGCCAATAATGGTGCGGATGTTGAAGACATTAACCAAGTGAGTTTTTTTAGAGATATATATACATATTACTAATTAGTTCACTCTTGCTTTTTCTTTTGTTAAGCTTTTTTTTTGTTAAGCTTTTTTTTTCACCGAGTTAGTGTACATTAATCTTGTGAAGCTTTTTTTTTCACTCTTTACTTTTTGACTAATAAGTTCTCTCTTGTTTTTTTATATAGTATTGCTTTCCTAATGGAGTAGAGTCGTACGATATGGACAAGTTGCATGCAATTCGGGATGAAATCGCCAACTACGTACGTGAATATGTGACCACCCATCCTGTGGTATAGGACATTGTACTTAGATCACATTTGTTATGTGATGTTTTGTACTAAAGAGACAAGATTATATGTTGTGTATGTATGAACGACGATATTGTATTGCAAATGCAATGTAATGATGTTTAGCATGTAAATTGAATTGCATTTGGAAGTTGGAACAGCAGGGTTTATTATTGATGTTTAATTTCAGGTGGATTTGAGCTTTTGTAAGCCAAATCTGCCAAATTTTTTGGGTCTTTATGCATCGGTTCTTAAAAAACCGAGGCATAATGTGTAACAGTCTGAAGCATTATGCGTCGGTTTTTAGGAAAAACCGACGCATAATGTGGTGTTATTATGCATCGGTTTCTCCAAAAAACCGACGCATAATGTCAGACCAATATGCGTCGGTTTTTTAAGAACCGATGCATATTGGTCGGACATTATGCTACCCTTCATTATGCATCGGAATTAAAACCGATGCATATGCCCCTAAAAAACCGATGCATATGCCGTCGTCTGTAGTAGTGTTTGCACTCACAGATCACATATGGTGTTTAAATTTGGTTGATTCAAAGCTTGTTGGAAAGCTAACTCGAAGGCCTACAACTTTGTAGTTGACCCCAAGAGTAGATGCGAAGGTTTAGACATCGAAAAAGGCGTCGTAAATTGAAAATACAACACACAAATTGAAATACAACATTCAAATTGAAATGCAACATACAAATTCAAATACAACACACAAATTCAAACACAACACACAACTTAAACAGATGTTTCCATGTTGGTAACATAGTTCATAATTGTTCAACGGTTTCCATAAACCAATTACGCTTAACGAGATCATTTTGCAACTTCGTGTGGAGATATGCAGTTTGAAGAGTTGTCAAGCGATTACCAAATGCTTCTGACTGTTGGGCTCTTCCAACTGGATCATGAAGATATCGGTTACCATTCTGATCTGTCTGGCCATCATATACCGTGAAAGCACTACGAGGATTATGTGGATCTTCCTCTTCAACTTCCATAAATTCATCGTCTATAAATTCTTCCTCAACAATAATGTTATGCATTATGATGCAAGCCAACAAAATTATTTTCAAAACACTTTTTCTATGACACATACCTGCATGACGAACTATCGCCCAACGAGATTGCAAGATCCCAAAGCACCTCTCAACATCTTTGTGGTACGACTCTTGTTTCTGTGCAAACAATTTTTCAGGATCACCTTGTGGATTCGGAATTATTTTCACGAAGGAGGAGTACTTTGGATAAATCTCATCAGCTAAATAATAACCAGCGTCGTATGTGTTCCCGTTAACTTTGTATGTCACTTGAGGGCAGATTTAGGCGAGGAGCGGATCAAAAATGTCTGATTGATGTAAGACATTGATATCATTTTGTGCTCCGGGTACACCAATCAAACTATGCCATATCCATGTGTCGTACGATGTTACTGCCTCAAAAATAATGGTTGAGCGACCTTTACGACCTGAGTACACCCCTTGCCAAGATGTTGGGCAGTTCTTCCACTCCCAGTGCATACAATCGATGCTTCCAATCATACCAGGGAATCCTCGTTGCTCTGCTCTTTGTAACAATCGACTAAGGTCAGCTGCATTCAGAGAGCGTAGATAACGGTCTTTGTAATGTCAATTACTTGAGCACACCACTTCTTCAGGCACTCTAGGGTGGTTGATTCACCCATCCTTGTGAGCTCGGCACACTGATCCGCACATGAACTGTATGCCAACATTCGTATAGCGGCGGTCATCTTCTGCTCTGGAAAGAGACCAAGTACTCCAGCCGCATCACGAAGCTGATGCAAATATTCATCATGATTGCAAAGTTTGGTCTTGATACGATTAAATAGGTTGCTACTCATTCGGTACCTTTTTCGGAAGTCGACTTCGGAGAAAATTGAACGATCGACGAAGTAGTCTTCCAACAGATTCTGCCCCCTCAATCCCCTTTGCCTTTGTCGATTTGGTTGGCGACTGCTTGACGCATTATCTTCATCACCCTTCGTTGCAACTACAACGACATTCATAACGAACGAGTTAGTGTCTCAATCATTTGTCTCCTTCTTTGTCGGTACTTCAAAAATCCCTCATTGAAAGTGAAAGAATTCATGATACGAATGAGTGATAACAAGAACTTCTGGGAAATTGAGATGAGTGAAGGAAGTGTGTATGATTCAATGAGAAGAGGAATCTTGTTTTTATAGACTTTATTATCTTATCTTCGTGTACACGTGTCAAGTAATAATTGGACGAAAATCTTAGCGAAATCTGGCTGCATTATTGTTCAATAATTTGCATGTGAGCAAATCGGAAAGGAAAAAAATTTCGCAAAAAATAATTTTTTATTCATGAATAGTAGTAGGAAGTTCTCTGCAGGATAACATTATTGCTGCACAGATCGTACAGAAATGCTGTTACTGTTCAATGAATAGTAATAGAAATTGCTCAGTGAGAAAGTTTTCGAGGAAATAAAATGTTTCAACGGGTACGAATGCCCTAATTATGTAAGTGTAAGCACCTACCACCTGTGCATACACTACTATTCATTCTAAATATCTCTCTTTGGGAGCTTCATGTGAGAAGAAGACTGATAATTTATGTGAAGATCTAAATGGGATTGGTTTGGCCCCAATTGTGAAGACTTAATTTAGATACACACCCAACAGTCAAATGAGAATAAAATTTAAGAAGGAAGACAAATGTTATTGTTTTGAGAGTTTTATAATATCCAAATAGTAAGCTAACTTCTCCAATAACATACTTTTATGTTGGAGATTTAATATTTTAAAAGTTTTTTAATTGATGGGTTCATTAGAAATCGATACAGAATTAATCTATCTAGTATTATCTAGTAAATTTTTCTATCAGTCGAAGCCCACGAGATAGTTCGACATGAATTGACCCGAAACATGAAGCAATGAAGCCAACACCTCAACTAACAAGTGCTCGTCCTATTGGTATTGATGAAATATTTTTGAAGTTGAATGGATCATATCTCCAACGTTAAACTATCTACAAACTTTCATAAAAAAAAACTATCTACAAACTTATTATAGAACAAGAATCTTTTCCGACATCCCATTATTAGATTCTCAAACAGAAAAACAGCCATAACATCATAGGGTTAAAATAAGACTAAACTCCCTGTGGCAAAAATGTGACTGTGATTTGATCCCACTTTTCCAATCTCAGTGGCCATTTACATTCGTCACTTGTGGTGCATTTTTATGAAGATGGGTCCTTTGTTTGAATAAAGTAATTGCATTATGGGTTCATAAAGGGAGATAGATACCACTCCAATTATGAATGAGTAAAATACATGTAAGTAGGTCTTGTTATGTGGAACCCCAACATGTCATCATCTTTAGCCGTAGTAGAAAAATCAGCTTAAATTTGAAATTATTGCAAGTGTTTTTCCGCTAAAAAAAGTTTTGTATTTACTTTAATCATGTGAATTTTTAATGTTAGGGGAGTGGATCATATTTTATGTGAGTGACAACTTATATTATAATCATTCTTAGCCTTTCAATTTACCCATCTAATGACTCAATCTATTTGGGGTAGATGTGCGGATCCATACGTAGGAAAAGGTGCCGAACCCAGCCTGCGCACAATAGAAGTGGAGAAATATACTCTATGATTTCAGATTCGGTCAAGATGCCTTACTAGAGATTCAGATGATATACGTCATATGCATTGTATTATTCCTATTTGTTGTACCCCATTATAAAAAACAATGACTTAATCTATTTCCTAATTAACTTATTGATTAAATCAATAACTAATTATTCAAGGGCACAATAGTTTTTTTCTTCATTTTTATTAATTACGCCGTTAACTTCAATTCTATGTCCGTTAAATAATTTCAACACTATTGCATCAAAGAGAAAAGATCGGAGAAAACAGATCAGGTACAAAGTTAATTTTTTGGTACAAAATACAAACTAATCATAGCCCTTGATCTAGTGATTTGAATGAATGAGATTAAATCTTGATTTTTTGTGTATTTTCTTGGTGACGAACTATAAAATGAAACTGACGAACTATGTCGTCTTTTTCATTTTTCGGCTCAAAAAGTGATATACAATAACTTTGACGAACTATAAAATAAACTGACGAACTATAAAATGATTTTGACGAATTTTGTATTTTGTACCGAATATTAACTCTGTACCTGATCATGACCCAAGATCGGGTACAAAACATATTTTTGATGCAAAATGTAAAGTTCGTCAAAACTGTATTATAATTTGTCGCCAAGAAACTAAAACTACGAGATAGTTTGTCACAAATAATTTATAATTCGTCACCGAAAAATTAACTATAAACAATATTTAATACGGAATTTAATCTTATCCGTTCAAATGACCAAATCAAAGGCTGTGATTCGTTTATATTTTTTACAAAAATATACCCTTTACACCGGATCCTTTTTCATGCATCAAATATATTTTTACATTTGATACATTTTCATTTAGTGTTGCACTTTAATCAAGATAACTCTTTTGACTTTTGATAAAATTACACAAAATGGAAAATTAAAAGTTGTACTCGGGAAATAAAATAAAACAAAACAGTGTTCACAAAATAAAAATTGTATTCACAAAATAAAGATGTATTCAGAAAATACGATTTTATGATTTTTTTATAGCATTAAATCCTTGATTTTAGGATTTAATTCCATTAAATGCTTGATTTTCGCATTTATTAGGATTTAATTTGTAGTCGTTTGTGCTCTCGAGAAAGTAAACGGAGCGGCGGTCGGATTTAATTATGAAATCTAAATTTTAAATCTTATAAAATAATTTAGATAACCATTTTGAGTAGGGAATTAGGGATGCACAAATTTTGACCGGATCGTAAATGTGGATTGGATCGGACCGAAACATTACGGTCCACTGTCCATATTTTATAAAAAAATTCTAGTCCATCGGTCCTATCCGGATCGTAAAATTCCGATCCGATCCAATCCACGGTCCATATTTTTAATAATTTCCGGTCTACCAATCCCGGACCGTAAAATTCCGATCCGGTCCAGGTCGGACCGGTTGTGCATCCTTAATTTTGAGTGATGGTTAGGAGAACCATGTTTTCATTTTGAGTGATTGTTACGAGAACCACTTTTTTTTGGCGCAAATAGTGTTTAACTTAGTGCTAGAGTTTCTTTTCTATCGTGAACTTTTTACCCTCAACGGTTTAGATTAATCAAGAATAATTCAAATTAAATAATAATCTTTTAATCGTTTTTATGGTTTAAAAGGGTATATTTGGAAGTGACAATGTCTGTTTTCTATTCAAAATCCCCGAAATATCGAGTAAATATCCGTTTAGATATTACGAGGCCTAAATTTTCAGAACAAACTCACGAACTCTGATCTCGTCTTTGCTCAAGTTAATTTCTTTTCATCAGTACTACGAACTCCAATTTGAGAACTTTTACATAAGGTTTGAGATAAAATAAAACACGAACATATTGGGAAACATATGTATCGTAGTTTTGATGTATTTATCAAAACCACGAACATCAAGATAAACTAAGAACTTTAACATAAGATTTGAGATCAAAAACACGAACAGACTGTTGTCGTCGACCGTGAAAATCACACGAGGATAATTGTGTTACGGATGAACGTACAAGGTCGTCAAATCTTGTTGGAAAATCGTGGGATTTTGTTGATATAAGATCGTGTGAATTGGTTTCTAATTGACTAATATGCTCTCTCCTCATATATATTATAATTAAATAATTATTGTATTTGCTAAAATTAAGGACCGTAGGCGTAGATGATTTAATCGTACGGATATTAAAAGTTCTGATTTCTGACAAAAAGTGATGGTTCTGACCTGATCTTTTTCCTTATTGTTATTGTTAAAATTGTGAGAATTTTTTGCATTGTTTTGAGTTTTAGTTTCAACGTTATCGTGTTTTGAGTTTCAGTGTCAAGCAAACTGTATTTTGAGTTCTAAGTTTTATATTTGTTCTGTTATATAAAAGAGTGGGGGCGAAAGAGGGTTTGGTCGAGTGTCTTGAACTCTTGATAATTTGTCAAGATGTCAAGGGTTTTATTCCCCCTGAGTAGCATAATTCTCCTAACTTTTGTGTTATTCCTTGCATGTGCTGCTGCCTTATGACATTTGCTTCACTAGTCGAGAGATATTCAAATGACCAGTTACAATTCTCATGCAATATGTATAAAATGTGTATTCGTGTAATGATTGATATGTATGAAATGTAAAAACTCACCATCAAAAAAATATAAAAGACCGGGGGCTGCCATATTTTTCATCCAGATCGGCACCGGTTACATCGGTCTTCTCCCGTAAACTAAGGCAATTGTTTTTGGGTAGAGATCAGGAAAAACTCCCCATTTTATTTATAAAAACTATAAACCTCCTCAACAGTTGACATGTGGCATATTTGTCGAAATTTCGTAATCTAACACGGGGAGGCAAAATAGTATTTCGTATTTTTGTAATTAATTAATTTTAATTCTAAAGCATAAAGTTTAGAGTTATTTGATAATGTTCATAGTTATTTGATAATGTTCAGACTTATTTGATAATGTTCAGAGTTATTGATAATGTTCAGAGTTAACGTTATTTTTTCGAATAGTTATACCCTCGCATATATTATATATTTTTAAATAAGTCTGTTTTAATTTTTTTATTTACAAAGTATTCCGAATTATGATTGATCGAGAATGACATGTATCGAATATTTAAATAATTTATAATTTTTATATTTAAATATAATTTTTATTTGATGTAATCTTTGTTTTTTCTTCCCCGAAACCTCTAAATTAGTTTAACGTGACGTGTCCACTTCTTTAGACGGGCTTCATTCAATCCTCTTTCTTAAGCCTATAATAACATTAGAATTAGAGGCCCGTCCATCAAGAAAAGTCCGTAAGCCTTAAACCGCCATCATCCCCCGCTCCCTCGATGCCTCTCTCGAGCTTTCTTCTTTCCCATTTTATATTCCCTCTGACCTCCCCACTCTACGCAACTCGGAAACGAAGTCGCAGTCGACGTCGGAAGTTGAAGTTCGAAATTGAAGCGAAGATCGTCGGGAGGAGGAAGGAGTGAAGATAAAGGAGGAGATCAAGGTGGATGAGGAGGATTTCATTATGTCTGGTGTGGTGCCGGAGCCTATGGCGGAGCTGCACGTGGCTGGACCACCGCCGTTTTTGACGAAGAAGTTTGAGATGGTGGAGAATCCCGAGACGGACTCGGTGGTGTCGTGGAGCGAGGCTCGGAACAGTTTCATAGTTTGGGATTATATAAAGTTCTCCTCTCTGCTGCTTCCCAAGTATTTCAAGCATAACAACTTCTCCAGCTTCATCAGGCAGCTGAATACCTATGTAAGTTGTTTAATCCAATTTTGTTTTTTTTTTGTACTGATTGTTAATTTGGTGCAAATTTGGTAGAATAGAGTTGTTTGTATCCGCTATTGGTGTGTTTTGCTATGTTCAGGTGACTGTAGTATTAGTGATTGTAGTTTGGGTAGATGTGTTGACGACGATGTTGTTGTGGTTGGAAAATGAAAGCAGGGTTTCAGGAAAGTTGATCCAGATAGATATGAGTTTGCCAATGAAGGGTTTCTAGGAGGACAGAGACACTTGCTGAGAACAATCAGAAGGAGGAGGCATGTGGGTATGAGCTCACAGCAGCAAGGAGTGGCTGTTGTGGTGGGGATTGAGGATGATCTGGGGGCACTGAAGAGGCAGAGAAGAATGTTGTTGACAGAAGTATTGAGGCTCAAGCGCCAGCAACTGGATGCAAAGGAAATTATGGTTGATATGCAAGAACGTTTATTGAGGACAGAAAGGAAGCAACGGAAGATAGCTAGTTTCCTTTCGAGGGTTGTGATTGTGAGCAATCCATCAATTCTGGAACAATTTTTAGAGGGTAGTTCAAAGAGAAAAGCGCTAGTTTATGGAAATGAAAAGAGGAGGAAAAGGAGGTTAACTGCAAGTTTTAGTTCAGAGAATTTGCAGGATATTGTGTCTTCAGCCACAGGAGGTTGTGGAGATGTGAATCTTTCTAGCCATCATTACTTGGTGGAGGAGCTGATGAACATGGAGTCGGAAAGTGAGTCACCATTTTCTTGTGGCATGGAAAATGACTTGAACAATGAAATCAGGTACTCAGGGTTGGATACAGTTCTGAAGGAAAATGATGATTATAACAACTGGGACTATGTGAATGAGGAGGACATACCAAGTGAAGAAATGATTAACTGGGACATTGATTACAGCGAGGATATACATTCAGGTGATCAAGTGGACATGGATTTGGTCCCTCCCTTTGTTTTTGACTTTGGTGATGATGTGCAGGGCCTTGTTGGTCATGTGAATTGTATTGATGGAAGCCATAAGCCAGTGGAGGACTGACCGTTCTGATTCTCATCCATTAGGTAAAAGTTCTTACCTTGCAATATTATGTCATACTTGAGAAAGATAATCCTCATATCCATGGAATAATTACCACAATAGCAGGATGAGATTCACAGGACATCAGCCGATCTAGTCTCTATCTCTACCCCTTGTGTATACTGTATCCCCATTCCCCTGAACAATAGTTGTTTGAGTTATTTCAGTTTGCCCCGTTTTTATTAGAAATAGTGGTATTTCGTTGCTTGAATCTATTGCAGGATGAGATGGATAAATGGTTTGCTGAGGAGCTCTTTTATGGAAATGATCACAAGTACATCTACAACTCATCACACCATATTATTTCACATTACTTTCTCTAAAAAAATTGGATTCATCCTGTCATGTACGGCTCCGGGAGATATCTGTAATTTGATGTTGCCATATTCATAAACTAAAATTTCATAGATTTAGAGGAATGTGATTGTGAAAAATATTTCATTTGCAAATGGAATGTAGCATTAATGGATTTCAAAAAACTCATCAATGTGAAAAATGAGTATATTTTGTGAAGTATGAGTCAAGATCAACACCTATTGGCAAGTAAACAGATAAAAAAGTATGTTGAAGTATTAGATCACTGCAGTTGACTTTAGTCTGTGATTATTATATGTTACGCTTTTGCAGGAAAGACTGTTTCCTAAGTCAAAAATGTCAAAACACAATTTAAACCTCCTGTTGGCAAAGCTTGATGGACTTTTATATTGTCCCCCCTCTTTGTTGAATGAGTGAAGCTCCCTGTTAATATGTTGCCACTTAGTTTTTATCTTCCCAAAATGGAGAGCATTGCAGCTGTAGTCACTAGTCACCATACTAGCTATTTCATCTTTACTCATTGCTTGTTTGTACGCAGTTTTGTGGCCTGAGAAGGACACCTGGACCTGCATACTGCCCGTTTATTTGCCAACTATGGCTCTAATGTCCTCTCTGTCCTTATAGACATATGTACCCATAGTCAGGTAAATCCTCTGTCCAACAAGTATTAATATACGGTAAGCTGTTGGTTTGACAACTATCATCCTTGGCTTGATGGTATTGGCTCCTAGAAATTTATTTGTATACATGTTTCGTTTGGACAGCCGCTGGTCATTGCAGAGAAGTTGTGATCAAGAAGTTCAAAGAATTTTGTATCATAAACTGTTTCCACATCTAATGTTCTTCTGAAGAGTCTTTTGTTCACCAGGTACGTGGTACTAGTATAATATGAAATCGAATGTCATGCACATGATGTCAAGATTCAGCATCCTAGACATTCTTTTAATGTATAAGTTAATTATTACCTCATTTTACTGGTTACATGTTTTATGTCGAGTTGCTTATTTAAGTAGATACACACTTACTGAGCTTAATGCATCATTTGGATGCTTGAGGCTTTAGTTGTTAGACATTCTTAGGGGTAAAGCGGTAACCAATTTCCCAAATTGAGCAGAACTGAAATCAAATTATCAAATGAGACCAAACTGAAATAAATCTTATTATAATATCAGAGAACCAAGACAACCAGTATGAAAGAAATGATGTTTAAATTTATTTTTTTATTAGTTTTCGCTTTCCCTCTGAATATTACCATTTACCATACGAGGTTTACACATTAACAAATCGTATGGTATCAACAATTTGCATGGATCCAGAAGAACATGCCATCAACTGTAGTAGGTACGACAAGGAAATTAAGTAAGGATTTTTTGATGGAACCGCTGAAAAAATTAAGATTGAATATGCTTGATGTGACCAGGTTCGGCTAGAATGACAAAATTGCAACCAATATGTGCTTAGAGAACACTGATTGGTATGCCTGTTTGTCTTCTTTCAGCTTCAGCATATTGCCATGTGAAGTTGATGATGTTAATTTTTGGACGAGTTCAGGGGTGTTGCAGCCATAGATACAGATCTAAATTCTGTAGAATAAATCTTTATTTCATTGCTGCTTATTGATATTAACCTTTTTAAAAGAAGCAGAGTTAGAAACAGAAAATAAGAGATTCTTCACCAAGGATTATGTTGGTGCGCTTGCGTACGAACAAATAATAACTGGCTCTACGTCAACAGCCGTGACGCTTACATGCATTATATATTTAGTTGCTGGTCACCCAGAAGTTCAAAGAAAGTTACTTGAAGAGATTGATGCATTTGGTCCAATTGACAAGGTGCCCACACCAGAAGATCTTCAGAACAACTTTCCATATCTCGATTTGGTAATATCGACGTTATGTCTTTGCCTGAGATGGGCCAATAGAGTTCCAGTATGGCATCTTACTCGCTTTCAAGAAGGAAGTGAAATTTAAGGTTACTAAAAGATGTTTGCCTGAGCTGAAGATGTAAACTGTTAAGAGCTGGAACCCGACGTATATCGTATGTAGCTTATTGTGTTGCTTATACCAGCTTGTATTTCTAATATGATGTCCTTCCACTTTTACTATAGCAAGGCTAGAGCCAAGATGCTTGTGATTATAGAGTTCTTGTCGAGCTGAAGATTAGAGGTGGCAATTTTACCCTAAATCCGTCAATCCGTCCGTTAACCGCCCGTTAAAATGAGTCCGTTAACCACCCTGTTAGTAAACGGGTTTAGTAAACCTGAAACCCGTTTATTAAACGGGTTATTCGGGTAAAACCCGCTAAATCCGTTTAAACCCGTTTATCTTATTATATAATTTTATTTAAATAATTAAATAAATTAAATAATAAATATATAAATTATCAAATATATTGTATTATTTTAAGTTAATAATATATTTTAAATAAATATTTAGATAATGTTTTTTTCGATGGAAAATATTTTTTTATTTTTATTCTTTTTTTGATGGAAAATAAATAAATATTTTTTATATAAATATTTTTTTCGATGGAAAATAAATAAATATTTATTTAAAATATATTACTAACTTAAATTAACTTAAAATACATATTTTTTCCGATGTAATCCAGTTTTGACGAACTTTGCATTTTACACCAAAAATCCAGCTATGTTCGAGAGATTGGTTATTTGAAGATGTCTTGAACCAAGAAAACAATGCATAATGTCTTGAACTTCATCATAGTTATCATCGAATTTGTTTACACATTTTGAATCATAAAATATTTTATGTTAAATCAAAGAAGTTTCATTAATATTTTATGTTAAATCAAAGACGTTTTGTTATGCTTTTTTTATATGGAATCAATATCTAGCAGGTAATATTCTCTCATTTACGTGTTGACTTTGAGCAAAAGTTGGCAGTTTTAGAGTAAAAACAATTTTATTATTTGATATTGATACAAATATAATCTTTTTTACATTAAAAAGGCTAAACGGGTTAAACGGACTAAACGGGTTAAACGGGCTAAACGTGTTAAACGGGCTAAACAGGTTTACCGGGTAAACCCATTTAACCCGCTACCCGTTAAGAACCCGCCCGTTAAACCCGCTAACTTAAACGGGTTTTAACGGGTTTGACCCACTTAACCCGCTAACCGTTTATAACCCGCCCTATAACCGCCCGCCCGTTTTGCCACCTCTACTGAAGATTATGCTTGGAAGGACTTTTTGAAAAAGATGTAGAGTTTGGACTTAGGGTACTAACTACTAAGTACTAACAAGCTATATGAGTATATGACCAATCTTGCCTGGTCGCATTCACAAGATCAGGGTCTAAATTCATATGTGACACATTTTTCCCGCAACCCATGTGGGTTTTATAGTTCCACTTATTGTGTGGATGTTTTGTAGGTCTTTTCCTCTTTCTTGTTCTTGTGAATATTTGCAGATGCCTTTATGACCTTTCATTCCGTGAGGATGCGGAGGCGCTCGTTCATTCTCGTCCGGTTTCGAGTTAGAAGAGTATGATGGCATGTGCTTATAAAAAAAACTTGGGTTGTTGCCCTTTGCGCGTGCCTATAAAAAAAGTATAAATTATTTTCACAAAATATATATGCACTCTATTAGGAGCGTTCGGTGAGAACCTTTAACAATTCGAAAATTTGAGAATCCAATCTTACCATTACATCATGAATGCATCTTTGAATCTGCATATGACACATGTCCAAAAAACAAAGTAAAAAAACGTGGCTTTGACTTTGCATTAAATGTATCTTGGAAAATGCACATGAGACACGTGTCACCACCAAGTTCTCGAAATTTAAGGGAGTTCTGATTTGAGCGCTCCTCTAAACCCTATTAATACATAAGATGTATTCATAAGACTTTGGAACAAATAAAAACCATATTTTAGGGCGGAGTGAGTGACCTCAGTGGAAGGGCACTCCTCCGGTGTCAAAGCACCCGGGTTCAAGTCCCTGCTTTAACAGATACTAACTCCTAACATTAACACCCTATAAAAAAAATAAAAAAAAATAAAAAACACATTTAAATATAAAAACTATAAACCAACAAAGAATTCGACACGTAGTCCTTTGGATGGGTGTCTTGGTCGTTTCTTTTGCTGGAGGGTTACGGGTTTGCCGGAGGTTGGAAGGACAGTTGAGGTGTTGCTGGTGGCTGGGCTGGTAGAGGTTGCGGTGGACAGACGGGTAGGGGAAGGATTTTTTAGTCCCTCTAAGTGTGCTTCGCTTATGAGGGTTTTCTTCTCAGCCATTAGGGTCTAAGTTGTTTTCATCGTGTCTGTTCGGACACGATTTTTGTGTAATTATGTTTCCTTTCGACCGATATTCGACCAGTGTTTTCGATAGGTGGACTTTACTTGGGTGCTGACGAGTGTAGTTGACGGGAGCGTCGGTTGCACTGTCGTTAGGGTGCAATGCGTCTCGTACAAATAAATTTATAATGTCCACTACTCGCGACTTAACTACTGGGTAGTAAGGGTAAGTAGGGGTCGAACCCAAGGGAATTAGGGGGATAGATTGTTCGTTACGGCTTACACGGTGCGTGATTTTAGGTCGAGTGTGGACTTACTGCTAATTACTAAACTACTGTTTTTGGGTTTTTTGGGTTTTTTTGTGCGGAAAGTAAATACAGAAAATAAATACTGAAATTAAATACAGAAAATAAAGGAGTTGAGGGTTAGAAGACTTACAGTGGGTGATGCGTGATTGTTGATTCCTCCGGTATGTGAGTGGTTGGTGGTTGTGTTTGATTGAGCAGTTATACTAGGAAATTAAATACAGGGGGTGTTTGCAATTGAAAGAGCGTATTCGGTTTCAGGTATTCTTGTATTATCACATGTTTATTAGTTTAGTAAATCATCTAAGTATTCAAACGATGAATCGAGGCTAGCGATAGCTCAAGACTTGCAACATCGGCTAAATCACACTTGTTCTATTTAGACTAGCGCCAGTACCAGTTAGGTACGCTAGTCTATGTGCATCCACCTGCTCTCCTGTTACGGTTTCCCATAATGGTTTTTTAAATATAGTCGACCTCTTTCAGATAGCTTTGTCTGTTACGACCTCCCCTATCCGGGTGTGATCACGAATATCTTAAGGAAGAACTTACGAAGTTGGACCCCTAATGGTCACATTCCCAAAATCGTTCACTCTACCTTAGAGACATTCTGACTTTTATATGGCACATAGAACAAGTATTGAATACTAAGAAAATAAACTAAGCTAATTAAACATTAAATAATACAAGATTATACCTTCCGCCGAATGAGGAGTTTAGCCTCGCCTGTCCATGGAGGAGGGCGCCTAGCCAAATATCGTAACTTTATTGATCCAAACCAACTTACAAAATATTACAAAATGTAGAGAGATAAGTGATTGTGTATGGAATGGTTTTTTGGATGATAAAATGAGGAGGGGTGAGCCTCCTTTTATAGGAGAAATGGGAGGAAATGGAGGGCTAGGATTGATTTGATCCAAGGGTGGAGGATGAGGCATGGAGGAGCCAAGGAGGCGCCGCCACTTGGCGGTGGTGGAGTGGTGGAGCTCAGCCGCCGGTAGGAGGTGGTGGTGGAGGAGCAAATGGTGGTGGAAGCCACCTTCCAAGCAAGTCATCAAGTCATCCAAGGAGGAGAGAGGAGGAACATGTGGTGGAGGAGCCACCACATGGCGGCGGCTCATTGGGCGGAGGAGAGCCGGTCATCCATGGAGGAGGAGGGAGGAGCCGCCGGTGGTGGGTGGTGGTTTTGGGGTGGTTTTCCTCTTTGGCCACCTCTTCTCCAAGTTACAAGTCATCTTGCCCATATGTGAGTTTTGTACAGTTTTGCACTGTCTTTTCACAAAACTGCCAGTGTAATTTGGCACTGGGTTGACTTGATTCCATCTCTGCACAATTTGTGATGAGTGATTCATCGTCAGGATCCTTGATATTTCTTCAGTCGGCATATGATCTTGACCTTGAATCGACTCCTTATATCTTTTCTGTGCTAAAAGCCTCTCCTTAACGTGTTTTCACTTTAATCTCTAAAATGCCCTGTGGAAATATATCGGGACTAACAAGTGGATGTTAGACAGACAAACAGTCTAACTTGGGGGGTTTATCTGTGTTTTTGATTCGTATAATTGTGGTCCATCAAATCACCCCCCACTTTTAGTTGTTCGTCCCGAACAATGCTTTATATGGGCGTCACTATGTAAGTTGGTTTGAAGTATGAAATTAAGTTTGCGGTACTCGATTTCTCCTAATTCATGCATTACTACTTATAGCCAATTTAAACTGTAAAAATAATTAGAAGTAACTTGATACGTGTACCTTCGTGCCGAGATGCGAATTATTCCGGATGTTTCGGGAGATAGCCCTTTTTAGGCTCTTGGACTACACCCTCGGGACCGTCTCGCACTATATGGTTTTCTTGTAGCTTTCTCTAGCACGTGATTCGATTCGGGTTTCAGTGAGTTGAGCCTTTTTGATTTTCTTTTTTCTACTTTGGCGAGGGACTAGCTTTTTTTTTGTAGTGATTCTGCCTCTGTCTTTTTGAGTGCTTCACTTTTGCTCGGTTAAAACCTTCACAATTTTTTGGGCCTTAGGCCTCTTTTGATTTTCTTCTTTGAGTTTTTTGCTCCTTTGTGACTTGCTAGTCCATTTTGTCAGCCTTCTTGGGAGGTCCAATCATCGCCCGCAAGCCTATGGAAATACCTCCCCTCTCCTCTCGTCTTCGTCGTTTCGCGCGGGTCAAGATGAGGGTCGCTCATTTATTTTCTCGGCTATTTTGACTAGAGAGAGGACGGTCTGATTCCCGTCCTCGCCTTTGCATAGATGCTTCCTGGCGGAGTTTGACTCAATTGTTCACTGAAAATCCGAAGTGCAGCCTCCACTGACTTCGAAAACCATATAGTTTGATTTGATCCTTTAAGTGCTTGCCAAGCCTCTCTAGGGCAATTTCTATCAACTCCACATCCCTAGGTTATCTCAACACAAAGGGACAAATGAAAAGTTACATTCTAAGTTTTTAAACAGTTTGCCTTTTCATAAGGTTGATGCATGAATCATGATCTATCTTTTTCACATTCTTAAGTTCATACTTTCAAAAAGATACTTTTAAAAAAAAAAAAAAAGAAAAAACATGCATTGGTTCTCACCCCCCACTTTTGAACGAAGGCAAGCCTTAGTTCAAAAGTCATGCAAATATATATAGGAGAAGGAAATGACTTTAGGAAAAAAGAAGAGCAGAACTCCCTTTAAGGTGTCGAGTGAACGATATGGCATGAGGCTGGATAATCGAGGGAGTTCGGCTGGGGCCTTAAACTCTCAGCGCAGGCCCGGTAAATTCACGGAAGCTGCCTGGCTGATCTGATCCTTGCTCCGAAACTTAATTCCTACATGTAAGACATTTCTTCTGGACAAAAAGATGGGTGAGAGCGCTTATTGAAAATTAAAATGACAGAAAGTAAGATAGTGTCGGGTTACCTCCCGACTAGTGCACTTGTTTAACGTCGTTGGCTCGACAGTACCTTGTTCTGGATCATTGGTTGGGATCCCATGGGTGGCTTAGGTCGAATTTTGCCACTATTCTTGTGTTACTTCCGGTACTCTCTATGTCTGATTCTTCTGATGGCTCGGTAGTTTCTTCGTGATTAGCCTCAGGGTCAGCTTCTTCTGTTTGCATTTCTTCGTCAGTTTGGGATGTTCGTTCTGTGACTGCAGCCAGGCCAATTATAAGGTTCCACATGCTCGCAATGGTGAAGTTCTCGGCTGATCTTCTCATTGCTTCGTTTACTCTTGTTAGATCATCGGTCCTCATTCCACGAAGAAATTTTTGAAGCAGAACTTTCTTCGTGAATCCATGGTGCGGGCAGCGTGAGACGATGGTGTTGAAGTTCGTGTGGTATACGTCCAAAGTCTCATCCCGGGATTGTCGGAGGCCTATGATTTTCTCTCGCACTTGTTGTCGTAGGGATGGTGGAGAGAATTCTTTCAAGAATTGAATGCAGAGATCTATGAAACGTATTGTACTACTAGCGGGTGATGTGTAATACCAGATTGCCGCAACATTGGTTAGAGAGAATTTAAAGCAATGAAGCTTAAACTCCTCTAACGTCTCATTATTAGGTTTTATGTATTGACAAACATGGTGAAAGTTTCGGCTATGTAGTACTGGGTCTTCTCCATCCGTACCTCCGAACAGGGGGAGATATCGTGTCGTCCATGCATACGAAGGTGGTTGAGTCATGAGGTCATGTGAGGTGAAGAACAACTATCCGATGGCTAATTCCCCGGCAACGGCGCCAATTTGACGGGAGCGTCGGTTGCACTGTCGTTAGGGTGCAATGCGTCTCGTACAAATAAATTTATAATGTCCACTACTCGCGACTTAACTACTGGGTAGTAAGGGTAAGTAGGGATCGAACCCAAGGGAATTAGGGGGATAGATTGTTCGTTACGGCTTACACGGTGCGTGATTTTAGGTCGAGTGTGGACTTACTGCTAATTACTAAACTACTGTTTTTGGGTTTTTTGGGTTTTTTTGTGCGGAAAGTAAATACAGAAAATAAATACTGAAATTAAATACAGAAAATAAAGGAGTTGAGGGTTAGAAGACTTACAGTGGGTGATGCGTGATTGTTGATTCCTCCGGTATGTGAGTGGTTGGTGGTTGTGTTTGATTGAGCAGTTATACTAGGAAATTAAATACAGGGGGTGTTTGCAATTGAAAGAGCGTATTCGGTTTCAGGTATTCTTGTATTATCACATGTTTATTAGTTTAGTAAATCTTCTAAGTATTCAAACGATGAATCGAGGCTAGCGATAGCTCAAGACTTGCAACATCGGCTAAATCACACTTGTTCTATTTAGACTAGCGCCAGTACCAGTTAGGTACGCTAGTCTATGTGCATCCACCTGCTCTCCTGTTACGGTTTCCCATAATGGTTTTTTAAATATAGTCGACCTCTTTCAGATAGCTTTGTCTGTTACGACCTCCCCTATCCGGGTGTGATCACGAATATCTTAAGGAAGAACTTACGAAGTTGGACCCCTAATGGTCACATTCCCAAAATCGTTCACTCTACCTTAGAGACATTCTGACTTTTATATGGCACATAGAACAAGTATTGAATACTAAGAAAATAAACTAAGCTAATTAAACATTAAATAATACAAGATTATACCTTCCGCCGAATGAGGAGTTTAGCCTCGCCTGTCCATGGAGGAGGGCGCCTAGCCAAATATCGTAACTTTATTGATCCAAACCAACTTACAAAATATTACAAAATGTAGAGAGATAAGTGATTGTGTATGGAATGGTTTTTTGGATGATAAAATGAGGAGGGGTGAGCCTCCTTTTATAGGAGAAATGGGAGGAAATGGAGGGCTAGGATTGATTTGATCCAAGGGTGGAGGATGAGGCATGGAGGAGCCAAGGAGGCGCCGCCACTTGGCGGTGGTGGAGTGGTGGAGCTCAGCCGCCGGTAGGAGGTGGTGGTGGAGGAGCAAATGGTGGTGGAAGCCACCTTCCAAGCAAGTCATCAAGTCATCCAAGGAGGAGAGAGGAGGAACATGTGGTGGAGGAGCCACCACATGGCGGCGGCTCATTGGGCGGAGGAGAGCCGGTCATCCATGGAGGAGGAGGGAGGAGCCGCCGGTGGTGGGTGGTGGTTTTGGGGTGGTTTTCCTCTTTGGCCACCTCTTCTCCAAGTCACAAGTCATCTTGCCCATATGTGAGTTTTGTACAGTTTTGCACTGTCTTTTCACAAAACTGTCAGTGTAATTTGGCACTGGGTTGACTTGATTCCATCTCTGCACAATTTGTGATGAGTGATTCATCGTCAAGATCCTTGATATTTCTTCAGTCGGCATATGATCTTGACCTTGAATCGACTCCTTATATCTTTTCTGTGCTAAAAGCCTCTCCTTAACGTGTTTTCACTTTAATCTCTAAAATGCCCTGTGGAAATATATCGGGACTAACAAGTGGATGTTAGACAGATAAACAGTCTAACTTGGGGGGTTTATCTGTGTTTTTGATTCGTATAATTGTGGTCCATCAGTAGTCCTGCCTTTTTTCTGTTGTGAGAGACGAGGCGATGTGCCCACGCTGGAGGCGAAGTGGAGCAGCAGGCTTATGTCTTTTCACATTGTATTTTTGTTTGTCTGTACTGATCCCAGCTGGATGTATTTCCCAACTTTAAGTCCTCGGCTTTGCCGTCGTCTTTGTACCTTACAGCTTATCAAAAAAAAGAAGAAGACACGCGTCACTCTCGACAGTCATAATTCGGGGCGCTTTTTGTAAAAAAAAATAAAATAAAACGGACTTATTTAAAACTACATAACAGATGCGAGGGTATAATCTCCTAAAAATCATCCAGACTTAACAGATGCATAAGTTAAGTCTGATCATTATCAATTTAAGTCTGGATATTATCAATTTAAGTCTTATCATTTTAAGTCGGATCATTCCAAGTTAAGTCTGATTATTATGCTTGATCATTCCAAGTTTAAGTCTGATTATTATGTGCAATGACTATAATGTCACCCCGTATTTTATCAATGATTTTGGGAAAATTGAACATGTGTCAGCTTGAAATTGAATTTTTAGTTTTCATATATAAAGTTGGTTTTTACCTGAACAACACTCAGGGGCGGATGCACGTTGGATGGAGGGGGCAGCTGCCCTAGTGATTTTACGAAAATGTCCTCAAATGTAGTGTATTATACGAGTATGCCCCCACTGAAAAACCAAAATCCATATTGGCAGATTCAGATTGTAAACTTTAAAAATTCATAACTAATTCCTCAGATTGAACTAGATTTTGTACTTTATATCGTAAGAAAGATCTTTTTGTGTAGAACAATTTAGGATTTGGAAAAAGTCAATTCGACTAACGGAAACAGAAGTTATTTGTGTTTAAAGATCGGTCGACAGAACTGCCCGGTTCAGAAAACAGTTTTCAAAACATAACTTCAAAAATTGATTCAGATCTGCTCGCATAAGTTCTATATGCGTATCTTATATGGTTAGAAAGATCTATTTGTGTAGAACAACTTAAAATTGAGAAGTACTCATTTCGCACAATAGAAACACAATTTATAGCAATCCGAAAATCAGTCGACAGGAACATGAAACTTGACAAACAAGCCAAGGACACCAGTCTATTACTTAACGGATTGAAGACACCACTAAACTGTCCTTAAGCTGGGTTTATTGGCCATCCATGTCTAAAACAAACATTTCAAATAGAGGATTGAAACCGATTCTTCTCCGTCCTCGCTCATGATAGAAAACATGGAAGCTCTTTAACCGTTCTCTCCAGCTCACAATACAATAACAAAAAAAAAATTCGCCGTACAATGTTGCCCCCAGTCACAATAAATCCTGGATCCGCCACTGACAACACCTACTCGCAGGGACGGACCCAGCCCAATGCTTAGTGGTGCTATAGCCCCACCAAAAAAAACCCACCAATATTTTTTTCTGATAATTCGCTTAATGTGTTGAACCAGTAATCAATCAAATTCAGATCTGCTAGCAATTCAATCTTCACAACACCAGTGCACCACGCAGCGCAGCGCATCATCCCTTCTTCGGACTTTTCATTTTCCAATCAATCTTCACAATATTTAGCTCGGGACATTTCTCGCAATTGCTCGATTGACTCGCTCCCAGGTGATAAAGCTTGCGCCTTTTCTTATTTATGTTCGTCTGAACCCTAATTTGAACAACCCCATTTGAGTTTGAGGTGGGATTTGTGTAAAGGTTGAGATTTTTGTATATTTGGGTTGATTGTCTGATTTTGATGGTATTTCAAATTGGTGGTAGGCAGATTTAGGGCTTGTATTGTTCACTTGTTCTTGGATAAAACTTTTATCCACATTTTTCAATTGTTTGCAAGTCAATCATTTTTTTGGTATCTCACATTTTTTAAACATTTTTTTTCCTATTGTAGTATGAAGAAGTATTTTCCAATATTGTTGTGTTAGAAATGTTCGGGGAGACCCAAATTTTGCAGAGTTGAAAGGACTTTCAGATCTTTGTGTCAAACTTGTGGAAACAAATAAGTGCACCACATTTGATTTGCTGTACAAGCTTCTGAAGTTAGCTCTGATTTTGCCAGTTGCAACTGCAAGTGTTGAACGTGTTTTTTCAGGGATGAATTATGTGAAGAGTCAACTATGTAACAAGATGGGTGACCAATGGCTAAATGATCGTCTTGTAACTTTTTTAGAGAGAGACGTTCTTAGAACAATTAGTGATGATGTTATTCTATCTCATTTTCAGCAAATGAGTAGTAGACGATATTTGTTGTAAATTTAATTTGTACGACTAATGACAACGTTATTTGCTATTTTTTTACAACCTTTTGAGTTGAATGTTGTTATCGAGTGCAAAAATACTAAAAATTAATTCCTGAATCCGCCCTGCCTACTCGTAAAATATATGAAATGTGTCCGATGTAAACTCAAAGAGTATATGACCTGTTTTAGAGCATTGGTGGAAAGGGCTAATCAGTACGGTTAGCATGTATAATTGATGACGATAAAGCCTGTCAACTTAATTTTCAGTGGCGTGACTTAGAGCATGTGACTTCTGAGGAGGTGCAGCCAAACGTGGCTCCGATGTGGAGCAACGCGGAATGCAGCCAGGTGCTGCGCGACGTGAGATTAAAGTTGGACATTTTCGCAAGTTCAACTTTGTTGCCTGATTTTGATTGTGGTGGCGGTTGGTAATTATTGAAAGAAACTCAACAAATTTTCCACACTGGCTCGAAATCGTCTGCTGAGTGTGCGCTGCCGCTGCGACGGATATTTGGCCCGTCTTCGACAATGACAGTTCACGATTTTCCTAGAAAAATTCACAAATTGAAATGTAATTACTGGCAATCTTTAAAAAAGATCGTCACTGGTTTATTTGATGTAAAAATGGTGTTACAATCTGTTTTTTACTTTCACCTCTTAATAGTGATCAACCATCCTCTTTCAATATTATTTTAAATATTGTATTATATTCCATTTTGGGACACGTGGAGTAGATGAAACGTGTCATCATCACCTTGAATCATCAAGGTGGTGCAATTGGTCGTCCGATGCCTCAAAGTGACGACCATATATCTGGGTTATTCACTCGTTTGCCCCTGTTTCAAACTCATATCACTCGTTTATCCTCTTTCAAACTCAAATACCGGATTGTCCTTTTTTTTAAAATTTCGGTTTCCCGCACCCCGGTAATATCATTTTCCATAGTCTCGGTTCCATTGGTACCGGGAACCTAAAAGTTAAATATGTGGCCCGGTTAAGAGTCTCTGTGGGACGTAAAGGATGTGAAGTGGCATCCACGTATGATATTGGTGTAACAAGAACCGGGAATATTATGATCCCGGTTTGGACGGAACCGAGAACAATCAAATTAAAAATCGGGGGTTTCTTCTTCTTCTTCATTCCGCGGATCTCTCTCCTCTTCTCCCCGCAGCCGACTGCCGATCGCCGCCCCCTAGTGCGATTCCGGTTCGCAACAAACCGGTAATAAGTTGTATTATAGTGTTATATGTTAATTTGAGGGTTAATTGTTAATTTTTAATATAATTAGGGTTTTAGAAGAATATGCTTTGGTTAATTATTGATTTTGTTTGTTAAGTGTTGTATTTGATTGTTAATTGTTGTATTTGATTGTCAATTGTTGATTTCAATAGTCGAAATTGATTGAATGGTTGGTTTTAATAATCGATTTTGATTGCTGGTGAAGAAATGGTGTAATTGGTGATAAAATGATGTAAATGATGAAATTGGTGATGAAATGGTGTAATGGTGTAATGGTGTAATTGTTGAAGTTGTGTTATTTTTGATTTTTTATAATATTGAATTGTTGAAATAATTATGAAATTTTGATTTCTGTGATGTAGCTACGGACCCACACAGACCCTCATCTTCACAAAGACCATCGCAAGCTATATTGCATCCGAATATGGATGCGGATGACATAATTCATCCTGGTCCAATTGACAACTCAGTCCTCAGTCGACAGCTTACTCAACATACCGAGGCGATTTGGAACCCATAAGTTAGTATGTTAAATTATGATGTTACTAATGTTGAATTACATTGTTGTTTCACAGTTGGATCCGAAAGGGATTGCCAATGTATCCCTTAAGGTTTATAAAGGGGGTGCATTGACCCTTGATGCTCGCATACGCCCTTATGTGGTAGCTGCTGATTTTTATCTGTGGACTCAGGTGTGCGATGTGAAGGTTGACCCGTCGCTATTGATAGCTGTGGTCGAGAGGGGGAGGCCAGAAACTCACACCTTTCATTTTAATGATGGTGAAGCGACAATCACATTACAGTACATTTCACTTCTTACCGGGCTGCCTGTAGAAGGAATGCCCGTGACGGGCAAGTCGTAGTTCAATTTTGAAGAGGTTTGTCTGAGATTGCTGAGGGTATACCCCGATTGCGATAGTAAATCGCCTGCTATTGCAAAGAGAAGTTGGTTTACGAACTATTTGGAGGCGATTCCTGATGATGCGGATGAGGAGACGTTGAAGAAATACGCTAGGGTGTATCTGCTCAATCTGATAGGAACCACATTGTTCTCTGACAAGAGTGGTAACACGATTCCGCTATACTTTCTTCCCTTGCTAGAGGATCTCAATAGGATTCACGATTATAGTTGGGGAAGTGCTGTGTTGGCATGTCTGTATAGTAATATGTCCAGTGCATGTACGATCGGACACAGACAGTTGGCCGTGGCGCCCTTGATTATTCAGTTGTAGTCCTGGGAGAGACTATCTCGGATCGGTGTGCCTACGATCAGAGTTCCAGTCGTGGTACCGCCACCTCCGGTGGCTTTTGATCCAGCTTTGCGAGGAGCGTGGTCGTACGTGTAAGTGTTTATATTTGAAAATTATATTTTATAAATTATTTTACTTTTACTGCTATTTTACTGATAATTCATTTATATGTGCAGGAAATGGATTGGCTTAAAAGTTGGGTAGGGATACCTCACGGGAGTTTGTTGCAGTATCGTGAAGCGATACAGAAGATGCTCACGGGAGATTTCATATGGAGACCGTATGATGAGACCATGCTTCAGTGGCTGAACCCGACTTGTCTCGAGGGTCGTGAAACTACTTGGAGAGCTGATGTGCCTCTTATTTGTTTCAATATTATCGAGTGGCATCATCCAGGACGTGTTGCGAGACAATATGGTTTCCTTCAGGGTATCCCGCTAAATCCAATTGGATGTTCAGACCAATGCCATGGTATGGATAGGAAGAAGAACAGAGATTGGGTTGTCGTCCATGCGAGGTACATTGTCTTGTGGGTTACTCGACACGAGAGATTGCTCGATGGAGACAAGGCGCACCCGGGTCACCAGATCGACATACCCACTTCATAGTATTATGAGTGGTATGCCAGGCACACGCGTCGATTATATTAGTCGAGGATTGACGATGAGGTGGAGGAGGTTGGGGAGGACAATTCGCATCAGACATGACCTAGTCATGCTTATCGTCCAGATTCTCATATCATACCTGATAATGTAATTCTCATATCGTCGAGTTTTCGACTCATTAATGCCCGTTTTCACTATAGCTTTAGTTCGTTTCTGACGATTATTTGATGTCATTTGATCCCCTTTTCGTGCGTTTCAGGTACAAAACAAGATGTCTCAGTGTCAAAAGCCAATAGAAGGAAACTCGGGGAAAATCGGAGACTAGAGCAAAAAGTAAGCAGAATTGGTCCCCAGTCGATCGACTGGGAAGCTCCCTGCTCCAGTCAATCGACTAAACGGAGTCTCAGGAGGTCCTGCAAATCACATTACCGCAGTCGATCGATTGGAACCTCCAGTCGATCGACTGGCGAGTCCTCCAACCAGAGCATGCAGGCCACGTGACCTCAGTTGGTCGATTGGGACTCCAGTCGGTCGACTAGGAGCAGTCTCAGAAGGACCAAAATTCCACATTACCGCAGTCGATCGACTGAAGATTCCCCCTGTGCCAGTCGATCGACTGAGAATCTGCTTCTCAAGCGACATTTCTTCCGCCAGTCGATCGACTGGGCCACAAGTACAATGCCAGTCGATCGACTGGACTGCTACATTTCCGGAATTTCAGCGAGGCTATAAATAGAAAGTGATAAGTTTGACCTAGCATCTTGGCTTCTTTGGGGAAAAAGACAAGGAAAAGTGAGCTCAATCAAGGGATCAATCATCATCTAATCAAGGAGATTTGAAGACTAAGGGAGTTCATTAGGATCAACAATCCTACTCTATTCCCCTTCCTTTCTCTTAGATTTTTGTTGAAAACCTACACATCATGTTGTCTTACATGATGTGTGAGTAGTCCCCCTTGTGTTTTGAGGGTTTTATGATCCTCCTCAGTACTCAATGATCATTGTATACACATCTATATGGATTTATTGAAGTTGATTTCATTTTACTATGATCTTCATGTTGGACATGCTACTAAGTGTTTGATAAAATGCCTAAGTGACATGTTTGTATTAGAACTATGATCTAAGTATCGAGAGAGATTAGTGATGGTTTGGATATAGTAAAATTGAACTTAACCAACATTTATGAGAGTAAGTGCATGGTGAGAGGTTAACTAGAACTTTATGCATATAGCACTTGTGAGAATAAATGCCATATAATGAATCAATACTCTTTAATTAGTGAGATTCTAACTAAGATGACTTGACTAGGATTAGACTTGCATGATAGTTTGTCTAGTCCTAGCCTAAGTTAGGTTTAAAACCTATCAACTCATAATTAATTGAACTCTTGTATGCATGATCATTGGGAAATTGTCAAGGAGAGGATTAATCCCTCGAAACCCACTTTTAATTGATTTTAATCCCCTAAAACCATTTCATACTTGTTTTAAATCATTGATAATCTTCACACTTGAATTTTAGGAATTAGCTGAGTAAGAAAATTTGATAATTCTAGCGCGTAATCCGTTTACTCCCTTGGGTTTGACACCGGTCTTACCGGTCATTTATAAATTGTTTTTGACCGTATGCTAAAAACTACAACGTCAAAATGACCAAAATTTGATGAGCACTTGTCGTGAGGTGCAAATCAAATCTAATATTTATAAGTCCACCACTATTAACTCACTAGTAAACTAGTAGAGCGGCAAGTAGGGGTCGAACCCAAGGGAAATAGTTCAAATACTTGTTGTTCTTTTGCGAAATGAAAAGTAAAGTAAAGACAAGTTGGGGTTTTGAAAATGGTTTTGAACATGTAAGTAAAGAAAGTAAATGCAAGAGGATTGTGATCAAGAGAATGGAATTCGGTCTAGGGGCCTTTAGTTGTAGCTCAAATCATCATTGACCTCTAATGATCTATCCTTGTATCCATAAGTGTGGGTTAGTTCCATTTCAAGACAAAAACCCTAAAGTAAGGCCCTTTTGAGCGCATACACCACAATCCATTCCTTTTCAAGACGTGGATTTCTAGTGCGAACAAGTTTAATAACCTCTTTCAAGGTGTACTAGACTAGGAGCAAAAGCTTGTTTCACTTTTCAATGACAACAAGCACAATGGAGGTAGTGAACCCACACGGCTAAACCTTGCCCTTTCAAGCCTTAGTTTAGCCTAGGTATTCATTTCCAAACCATTGGCACATGACTAGCAAATGAATACAAGGAAGCATTAAGATCAAGGTCTCAAAGCCTTGCTACAACACTAGGGATCCCCAAACCGAACTGTGAAGGTTTTAGCCACTCATGTTCATGGTAAGAACACAAGAGCTAAGGGAATCACAATCGGAATTTAGGCTCAACCTAAAATGTGTAGTGTGGAATGTAAATTGCGTAACAAGTAAAGAAGGGGTAGAGAGATGTTGGATTTCTTTCAAGCCAAATGACAAGAGTAACAACTATGAATTTTAGAGTGAATTTTCGAATTGATTACACAAGGCCAAGGGGTTCTATTTATAGGAAATGAGCTAGGGGTTCTCTTGTCTTGGGCACCAAGTTGGAGTGGCATAAGTGGTTTGGCCATTGCAAATGTTGAGATGCTTCTAGAATCATCAAGGCACTCTTGCTTTGGAAGTAGTCAAAATGGATTGGCATGAGAAAATAATGAGATGCTTCTAGAATCATCAAGACTTTGCAAGTGGGCTAGGTTTGGCTTGGGCTTCACGTGTGGCCCAATAATGCCTTGTGGTGATTTTGGCCTTAAATGTCATCTTTTAAGCCCGATTCTTCTTTAGACTCCAAAAGGCCCTGAAATGCAAAACGACATTAACAAGCATATGTTCTTATGATCAAATGTCGTATATGGTGGGTTTTGTTGACTTAATGAATCGTATAAATACGTCTCATCAAATCACCCCACACTTGAACTTGTTCGTCCCGAACAAAGCCTTGAGTCACAAGAGTAAAATAAATACAAACACCACAAGTCCTTCTCGGCACCCCTAGATAAATGCTAGTCTAGACTTCCCCTTTCCATGCATTCTCAATCACTACTCAAGGCATTTTGCTAAAACATGGAATTAACTAGATACATGTACCTTTGAGTCGAGATGCAACCCAATTCGGATGAGTGGGAGATAGTCCTTTTTAGACCCATGATCTAAACTCTTGGGTCCGGTTCTTGCTACATGGTTATACTTGTTGCTTCTTCTAGCACGTGATAGGTTCGAGCATCAAGGGATGAGTCTTTGTTACTTTGCTTGGACATACTTGTAGTGAACTTGGCCTTCGGCCTTTGTTTGACTTTGATGACTTTCCACTTTGTTTCGGGTAAACCTTCACATGAGTTGATTTTTTCTTTGAGCTTTGCTCCTTTTTGTGATTTTTCTTGTCCATTCCTTCTTGGGAGGTCCAATCATCGCCCTCAAGCATATGGAAATACCTCCCCGCTCTTTCTCATCCTTGTCGTTTTGTGCGAGTCAAGATGAGGGCCACTCATCTATTTTCCCGACTACTAGGACTAGAGATAGGACGGTTTGATTCCCGTCCCACCACTTGCATAAACGCTGCAATGGTGGAGTCACTCTATACCACAAGTCTCGAAGTGCAGCCTCCATAAGTTCGTATAACCATGTAACTCGAATCCCGGATCCTTGAGTGCCTTGTCAAGTCTCACTAGGACATTTCTATCAACTCCACATCCCTTTTATCCCAACTCATAAGGACATATAAGAAGTTAAATCACATGTTAGTCGCACAATTTATATTTCATAAGAGTAATGCATGTACTAGGATCCATCTATTTCACATCATGAAAGCTCAAAACTCCCCATTCCTACGCATTTTATTCAAAAAATTTAAAATTTTCAAAGGGAAACGTGCTAACTCATGCATGTGCAAGAAAATAGACGTGATGACACAACAAACTACTAAACACCCCACCCCACACTTTTGAAATGAGCCGTGACCTCACGGCACAACTCAATTCAAACAATATGCACAATATCAATGAAAAGGAACAAGGTACAAGAGTGAAACGGAACTCCCCTTATGATGTCCTTGCATGTCATGAAATGACAAGGCTTGGACTTGCATCATTCGGCTGAAACTCAAGGGGAGCTAGGTCGGGCTCGGTTCCTTCCTCCGAACGCGTCCGGACGCCTTGGTTCCTCTCGGGCCTTGCATAAACTGCGTAGCGGGTGAGGCAAAGTGCGTTGCACTTGGGAACCCGACCTACAAAACAATCATGCTTCCTTTCCAATTTACAAAGGGTGAGGGTTAGTATAAAATGCAAGAAAGTAAAATGCAAGAAAATACTGTAAAATGCCGGGCTGCCTCCCGGCGAGCGCCTTTGTTTAACGTCGTTGGCCTGACGGTACCTCCTCAAGGAGGTTCGTTGGGGTCCCATGGGCGGGTGAGGTCAAACTTTGCCTCAGTGCTTCCTTTGATCCGCCCCAAGCCCTTGTGGATTGATGTGCACGGTTCTGGTACCCAATAGTCGGGCGGGTTCGCCTTCACATTCCTCCATGTCGGCAAGGAAGTCTTAACCATAGCTCTTGCCCCAGTTGTGCACACTATCTCCCTTGGTAGGTCAGGGACTAGGGCACCAAAATCCGAGGTGTTTACGATGTCCGGTGGCTTCTTTGTTCCCGGACGGTCATCATTATTATAGATGTAGAAATCTGAAATTCCGCCGCCGAATGAGAGTGACAATAAACCCTCGCCCATGTCAATCCTAGCCTTCGTATCGTAGAGAAATGACCGTCCCAATATAAGTGTAGGAGGCTCATCGTCTCTAGCATTGGCCATCTGCAAGACGTAGAAATCTGCAGGAATAGCAAGGTCTCCTACTTGGAGTGTCACATCCTCAAGCAATCGAACCGGTCGAATGCATGACTTGTCCCCCAACTCAATCATCAATTTAGGCAGGCTCAATGGACCAAGTCCTAACGAGTGGTATAAGGAGTAGGGCATGGCGTTGATGGCAGCGCCAAGATCGATCAAGCAATGAGGAAATTGAGCCTTACTTATACCGCATGTGACCGTGAAAGCCCCTGGGTCTCTACCCTTTCCCGATGGTGACTTGTGGCTCGTAGTGAGGGAACGCTCTATCATGGGTCCATTCTGCTTGGGCAACTCCTCCGATCTATCTAGCTTATCATCATCAATCATAATCACCTCCATCATGCTAACATTTCCTTTTGGATTTTGAACGATTTGTGAAGGAAGCCGTCCAGACTCTTTTGTGAGCTCGGATACTGTGGTAGCAAGTTGGGAGATTTGCTTTTGGATTTCGGCTATTTGACCATCGGTCTTGGCATGATTTTGCTGGATCATGGCTGAATGTCGCTCAATGGTGGCATTCATATGCATATTACTCGCGGCCAACTCCTTCATCATGTCCTCCAAGGACTGGTTTTGTCCAACCGGGTTTGGACCACCTTGATTGTGACTTGGTCCTGGCCGGTTTTGTGTAGGTCCATTTTGTTGAAATTGATGATGAGGAGGCTTATAGACTTGTGGGGTAGCTTGAGGAGCGGCTTGTTGATGGTGTTGATGGTGAGATGGTTGAGTGAAGTCCCTCGGAATGCCATGGCGCCAAGTCTCACCGGCCGGTCCTTGTCCATAAGGGCGACTAGGTCCGGCCCGGTTTTGGTACCCTTGATAGTCCCCCACGGCATTCACCTCCTCATGGCCCTCTTCTAGCAACGTCGAGCAAGAATCCGTCTTGTGGTCTAGAGCCCCACAAAACTCACATGGCTTAGTTTTGGCCGCCGGTTCCCTTCTCATCAAATGCATCATCATTTCCTTCATTTGTTTCACATCCTCGGAAAGATTGCTCATAGGGACCTCGGCCTTAGCCACATTTCTAGTTCTAGCGAACTCCTCTTGGCAGCTATTAGCTTCCTCAAAACGTGCATTTTCGGCCACTTTCACTATCAAGTCCCTTATCCCTCTCAATGTAAGACTAGCCATTGATCCTCCAGCCGAGGCATTCAACAACATCTTGTCTAAGGGCTTGAACCCATCCAACAAATACTCAACTAGGAGCCTCTCGGGAAGCCCTAGATTACAACAACTCCCCTCGAGTTGGTTGAACTTCTCAAGATAGTCGTACATCGACTCATTCGGCCCTTGTTTCAACTCTTGCAATTGCCTCCTCACTAGTGAGGCTCGGCCAATGGGGTAGTACTTGGCCAAAAACTTTGCTTGCATTTGGGTCCAAGACTGAATACTCCCCGAGGGCAAAGAGAGAAACCAATCAGTGGCCGAGTCCATTAGAGAGAAATAGAAGGCCTTCAACTTGAAGTCATCTACTTCTACTCCATGGGGCTTGAGATTTTGACATGTTCCATGAAAATGTTTGAGATGGGAAACAGCGAACTCTCCTTGAGTACCCGCGAACTTAGGCAAATTGTGCACAACTCCGGTGCTAACCAATATATCCTCTAGTTCCGGGTCCTCATAGATACACCAAGATTGGTTTCTAAAATTAGGAGCCGATAGTTCCCCCATGGTGGGTTCTTGGAAGAACTCATTCTCAAAGTTTTCATTACGAACGTGCGCCCTAGGGGCGTGTTGTTGAGGGTGAGGTCTAAGTGGGGGTCTAACCGGTTGCCTAGGATCCATTGGGACTTGATCCTCTAGCACCCCATGGTTTTGCCCCATTGCTTGCCTACGCCTCATATTAGCTTGGCGGACTAGAACCTCGGGATCCTCATAGAATAGAGGTGGTGCATCGTCGTGTCCAAATCGGTGCATATCATTGTTTACCTCATCCTCACCAAAATTGTCACTATGGTGGGACATGGCTCACTAAGCACAAGAGTAACGAAAAAGTAAAAACAAGAACAACTTTCAATGATTTAACTAAGTCCCCGGCAACGGCGCCAAAATTTGATGAGCACTTGTCGTGAGGTGCAAATCAAATCTAATATTTATAAGTCCACCACTATTAACTCACTAGTAAACTAGTAGAGCGGCAAGTAGGGGTCGAACCCAAGGGAAATAGTTCAAATACTTGTTGTTCTTTTGCGAAATGAAAAGTAAAGTAAAGACAAGTTGGGGTTTTGAAAATGGTTTTGAACATGTAAGTAAAGAAAGTAAATGCAAGAGGATTGTGATCAAGAGAATGGAATTTGGTCTAGGGGCCTTTAGTTGTAGCTCAAATCATCATTGACCTCTAATGATCTATCCTTGTATCCATAAGTGTGGGTTAGTTCCATTTCAAGACAAAAACCCTAAAGTAAGGCCCTTTTGAGCGCATACACCACAATCCATTCCTTTTCAAGACGTGGATTTCTAGTGCGAACAAGTTTAATAACCTCTTTCAAGGTGTACTAGACTAGGAGCAAAAGCTTGTTTCACTTTTCAATGACAACAAGCACAATGGAGGTAGTGAACCCACACGGCTAAACCTTGCCCTTTCAAGCCTTAGTTTAGCCTAGGTATTCATTTCCAAACCATTGGCACATGACTAGCAAATGAATACAAGGAAGCATTAAGATCAAGGTCTCAAAGCCTTGCTACAACACTAGGGATCCCCAAACCGAATTGTGAAGGTTTTAGCCACTCATGTTCATGGTAAGAACACAAGAGCTAAGGGAATCACAATCGGAATTTAGGCTCAACCTAAAATGTGTAGTGTGGAATGTAAATTGCGTAACAAGTAAAGAAGGGGTAGAGAGATGTTGGATTTCTTTCAAGCCAAATGACAAGAGTAACAACTATGAATTTTAGAGTGAATTTTCGAATTGATTACACAAGGCCAAGGGGTTCTATTTATAGGAAATGAGCTAGGGGTTCTCTTGTCTTGGGCACCAAGTTGGAGTGGCATAAGTGGTTTGGCCATTGCAAATGTTGAGATGCTTCTAGAATCATCAAGGCACTCTTGCTTTGGAAGTAGTCAAAATGGATTGGCATGAGAAAATAATGAGATGCTTCTAGAATCATCAAGACTTTGCAAGTGGGCTAGGTTTGGCTTGGGCTTCACGTGTGGCCCAATAATGCCTTGTGGTGATTTTGGCCTTAAATGTCATCTTTTAAGCCCGATTCTTCTTTAGACTCCAAAAGGCCCTGAAATGCAAAACGACATTAACAAGCATATGTTCTTATGATCAAATGTCGTATATGGTGGGTTTTGTTGACTTAATGAATCGTATAAATACGTCTCATCAAATCACCCCACACTTGAACTTGTTCGTCCCGAACAAAGCCTTGAGTCACAAGAGTAAAATAAATACAAACACCACAAGTCCTTCTCGGCACCCCTAGATAAATGCTAGTCTAGACTTCCCCTTTCCATGCATTCTCAATCACTACTCAAGGCATTTTGCTAAAACATGGAATTAACTAGATACATGTACCTTTGAGTCGAGATGCAACCCAATTCGGATGAGTGGGAGATAGTCCTTTTTAGACCCATGATCTAAACTCTTGGGTCCGGTTCTTGCTACATGGTTATACTTGTTGCTTCTTCTAGCACGTGATAGGTTCGAGCATCAAGGGATGAGTCTTTGTTACTTTGCTTGGACATACTTGTAGTGAACTTGGCCTTCGGCCTTTGTTTGACTTTGATGACTTTCCACTTTGTTTCGGGTAAACCTTCACATGAGTTGATTTTTTCTTTGAGCTTTGCTCCTTTTTGTGATTTTTCTTGTCCATTCCTTCTTGGGAGGTCCAATCATCGCCCTCAAGCATATGGAAATACCTCCCCGCTCTTTCTCATCCTTGTCGTTTTGTGCGAGTCAAGATGAGGGCCACTCATCTATTTTCCCGACTACTAGGACTAGAGATAGGACGGTTTGATTCCCGTCCCACCACTTGCATAAACGCTGCAATGGTGGAGTCACTCTATACCACAAGTCTCGAAGTGCAGCCTCCATAAGTTCGTATAACCATGTAACTCGAATCCCGGATCCTTGAGTGCCTTGTCAAGTCTCACTAGGACATTTCTATCAACTCCACATCCCTTTTATCCCAACTCATAAGGACATATAAGAAGTTAAATCACATGTTAGTCGCACAATTTATATTTCATAAGAGTAATGCATGTACTAGGATCCATCTATTTCACATCATGAAAGCTCAAAACTCCCCATTCCTACGCATTTTATTCAAAAAATTTAAAATTTTCAAAGGGAAACGTGCTAACTCATGCATGTGCAAGAAAATAGACGTGATGACACAACAAACTACTAAACACCCCACCCCACACTTTTGAAATGAGCCGTGACCTCACGGCACAACTCAATTCAAACAATATGCACAATATCAATGAAAAGGAACAAGGTACAAGAGTGAAACGGAACTCCCCTTATGATGTCCTTGCATGTCATGAAATGACAAGGCTTGGACTTGCATCATTCGGCTGAAACTCAAGGGGAGCTAGGTCGGGCTCGGTTCCTTCCTCCGAACGCGTCCGGACGCCTTGGTTCCTCTCGGGCCTTGCATAAACTGCGTAGCGGGTGAGGCAAAGTGCGTTGCACTTGGGAACCCGACCTACAAAACAATCATGCTTCCTTTCCAATTTACAAAGGGTGAGGGTTAGTATAAAATGCAAGAAAGTAAAATGCAAGAAAATACTGTAAAATGCCGGGCTGCCTCCCGGCGAGCGCCTTTGTTTAACGTCGTTGGCCTGACGGTACCTCCTCAAGGAGGTTCGTTGGGGTCCCATGGGCGGGTGAGGTCAAACTTTGCCTCAGTGCTTCCTTTGATCCGCCCCAAGCCCTTGTGGATTGATGTGCACGGTTCTGGTACCCAATAGTCGGGCGGGTTCGCCTTCACATTCCTCCATGTCGGCAAGGAAGTCTTAACCATAGCTCTTGCCCCAGTTGTGCACACTATCTCCCTTGGTAGGTCAGGGACTAGGGCACCAAAATCCGAGGTGTTTACGATGTCCGGTGGCTTCTTTGTTCCCGGACGGTCATCATTATTATAGATGTAGAAATCTGAAATTCCGCCGCCGAATGAGAGTGACAATAAACCCTCGCCCATGTCAATCCTAGCCTTCGTATCGTAGAGAAATGACCGTCCCAATATAAGTGTAGGAGGCTCATCGTCTCTAGCATTGGCCATCTGCAAGACGTAGAAATCTGCAGGAATAGCAAGGTCTCCTACTTGGAGTGTCACATCCTCAAGCAATCGAACCGGTCGAATGCATGACTTGTCCCCCAACTCAATCATCAATTTAGGCAGGCTCAATGGACCAAGTCCTAACGAGTGGTATAAGGAGTAGGGCATGGCGTTGATGGCAGCGCCAAGATCGATCAAGCAATGAGGAAATTGAGCCTTACTTATACCGCATGTGACCGTGAAAGCCCCTGGGTCTCTACCCTTTCCCGATGGTGACTTGTGGCTCGTAGTGAGGGAACGCTCTATCATGGGTCCATTCTGCTTGGGCAACTCCTCCGATCTATCTAGCTTATCATCATCAATCATAATCACCTCCATCATGCTAACATTTCCTTTTGGATTTTGAACGATTTGTGAGGGAAGCCGTCCAGACTCTTTTGTGAGCTCGGATACTGTGGTAGCAAGTTGGGAGATTTGCTTTTGGATTTCGGCTATTTGACCATCGGTCTTGGCATGATTTTGCTGGATCATGGCTGAATGTCGCTCAATGGTGGCATTCATATGCATATTACTCGCGGCCAACTCCTTCATCATGTCCTCCAAGGACTGGTTTTGTCCAACCGGGTTTGGACCACCTTGATTGTGACTTGGTCCTGGCCGGTTTTGTGTAGGTCCATTTTGTTGAAATTGATGATGAGGAGGCTTATAGACTTGTGGGGTAGCTTGAGGAGCGGCTTGTTGATGGTGTTGATGGTGAGATGGTTGAGTGAAGTCCCTCGGAATGCCATGGCGCCAAGTCTCACCGGCCGGTCCTTGTCCATAAGGGCGACTAGGTCCGGCCCGGTTTTGGTACCCTTGATAGTCCCCCACGGCATTCACCTCCTCATGGCCCTCTTCTAGCAACGTCGAGCAAGAATCCGTCTTGTGGTCTAGAGCCCCACAAAACTCACATGGCTTAGTTTTGGCCGCCGGTTCCCTTCTCATCAAATGCATCATCATTTCCTTCATTTGTTTCACATCCTCGGAAAGATTGCTCATAGGGACCTCGGCCTTAGCCACATTTCTAGTTCTAGCGAACTCCTCTTGGCAGCTATTAGCTTCCTCAAAACGTGCATTTTCGGCCACTTTCACTATCAAGTCCCTTATCCCTCTCAATGTAAGACTAGCCATTGATCCTCCAGCCGAGGCATTCAACAACATCTTGTCTAAGGGCTTGAACCCATCCAACAAATACTCAACTAGGAGCCTCTCGGGAAGCCCTAGATTACAACAACTCCCCTCGAGTTGGTTGAACTTCTCAAGATAGTCGTACATCGACTCATTCGGCCCTTGTTTCAACTCTTGCAATTGCCTCCTCACTAGTGAGGCTCGGCCAATGGGGTAGTACTTGGCCAAAAACTTTGCTTGCATTTGGGTCCAAGACTGAATACTCCCCGAGGGCAAAGAGAGAAACCAATCAGTGGCCGAGTCCATTAGAGAGAAATAGAAGGCCTTCAACTTGAAGTCATCTACTTCTACTCCATGGGGCTTGAGATTTTGACATGTTCCATGAAAATGTTTGAGATGGGAAACAGCGAACTCTCCTTGAGTACCCGCGAACTTAGGCAAATTGTGCACAACTCCGGTGCTAACCAATATATCCTCTAGTTCCGGGTCCTCATAGATACACCAAGATTGGTTTCTAAAATTAGGAGCCGATAGTTCCCCCATGGTGGGTTCTTGGAAGAACTCATTCTCAAAGTTTTCATTACGAACGTGCGCCCTAGGGGCGTGTTGTTGAGGGTGAGGTCTAAGTGGGGGTCTAACCGGTTGCCTAGGATCCATTGGGACTTGATCCTCTAACACCCCATGGTTTTGCCCCATTGCTTGCCTACGCCTCATATTAGCTTGGCGGACTAGAACCTCGGGATCCTCATAGAATAGAGGTGGTGCATCGTCGTGTCCAAATCGGTGCATATCATTGTTTACCTCATCCTCACCAAAATTGTCACTATGGTGGGAGATGGCTCACTAAGCACAAGAGTAACGAAAAAGTAAAAACAAGAACAACTTTCAATGATTTAACTAAGTCCCCGGCAACGGCGCCAAAATTTGATGAGCACTTGTCGTGAGGTGCAAATCAAATCTAATATTTATAAGTCCACCACTATTAACTCACTAGTAAACTAGTAGAGCGGCAAGTAGGGGTCGAACCCAAGGGAAATAGTTCAAATACTTGTTGTTCTTTTGCGAAATGAAAAGTAAAGTAAAGACAAGTTGGGGTTTTGAAAATGGTTTTGAACATGTAAGTAAAGAAAGTAAATGCAAGAGGATTGTGATCAAGAGAATGGAATTCGGTCTAGGGGCCTTTAGTTGTAGCTCAACTCATCATTGACCTCTAATGATCTATCCTTGTATCCATAAGTGTGGGTTAGTTCCATTTCAAGACAAAAACCCTAAAGTAAGGCCCTTTCGAGCGCATACACCACAATCCATTCCTTTTCAAGACTTGGATTTCTAGTGCGAACAAGTTTAATAACCCCTTTCAAGGTGTAGTCAAAATGGATTGACATGAGAAAATAATGAGATGCTTCTAGAATCATCAAGACTTTGCAAGTGGGCTAGGTTTGGCTTGGGCTTCACGTGTGGCCCAATAATGCCTTGTGGTGATTTTGGCCTTAAATGTCATCTTTTAAGCCCGATTCTTCTTTAGACTCCAAAAGGCCCTGAAATGTAAAACGACATTAACAAGCATATATTCTTATGATCAAATGTCGTATATGGTGGGTTTTGTTGACTTAATGAATCGTATAAATACGTCTCATCAAATGTATTCAAGTCGGAGTTATCAGTTCACTGACTAAAAAATATATGTATATTACAGATACGTGCACTCGTCATGAATGCACGTGATGCCAGTGAGTTCTTCCTCAACTGCACGGATGATTATTCATGAAGGGGATTTCATAAAATTTTCCACACCGCTTACACGGAAATCGGAAAGCTTACGGATCCCACTATTGTGGGTGTTGATCCAGAGACTGTTACTCTCGATGCAGGTACTTTGTATACACAGTAATTTGTTGAAATATGAACAATTGCTAATTTAATATGTTAATTCAGGCGATGCAGTGGATGATTATGGAGGAGGAGAGGAGGCTTATGAAGAGGAGGAGGAGAGGAGGCTTATGAAGAGCAGATGGATGTGGATGATACACATACTGAAGAGCAGATGGATGATCATAACCGACCATCTAGCTCTTCACAACCAGTGCGCATTTCTGACCGGGTGCGTGGAGAGTCAAGATGGTCGTTCATACACAACTTTCCACGGATGATGCCACGGAGAGGGCGACGTGGTCGTTGAGCTTTTGTTGTCATGTTTTGTCATTTAATGGATGTTTTTGTGAACTTTAATAGTTGAATATTGGTTGTTTGTATGAATGTTCTTTATGGTTTGGACTGGAATTCTTTATTTGATAGAAAATGATTGCAACTTGAACACATGACGTTAAGGAAACATGAATTACAAACTTGATGGATGGCTTAATTCGGTATCGAGTCGGACAAGCACGTTTGTTGTGACCCACTAAGTGGCAGTGTGTGCATCGCTGAATTCACGGGGTCAGAGTTGATGAAGACGGTACTTGGCTGCTAGTTTCACCTAAATGTCGATGTTGCTGGTCCATCTCGTTACGCCTTCTTCGGATCGGGGGTCTGCCAGCTTTGTTACATTTGAATCTTGGATTCGGAACATGAACAGGTCCATTATAATCTCTCCAAAAATTCTCGTGAAGTAAGGGGTTGAAAAAATAACTCCAGGTCCTGTAGTACGCTTCGAGCGTATATTCTGTGGGGACATAATCTGTGTCTTCAACCCGGGCGTATCTGCAAGCTGTCATGGCACGAGAACAAGGATACTTGAATAATGTCCACTTTACACATGAACAAGTTCGTGTATCTAGGCAAACCTTGTACGTGACATGGTTCTTTTTGGTCAGTACATGACGGGAGCGTCGGTTGCACTGTCGTTAGGGTGCAATGCGTCTCGTACAAATAAATTTATAATATCCACTACTCGCGACTTAACTACTGGGTAGTAAGGGTAAGTAGGGGTCGAACCCAAGGGAATTAGGGGGATAGATTGTTCGTTACGGCTTACACGGTGCGTGATTTTAGGTCGAGTGTGGACTTACTGCTAATTACTAAACTACTGTTTTTGGGTTTTTTGGGTTTTTTGTGCGGAAAGTAAATACAGAAAATAAATACTGAAATTAAATACAGAAAATAAAGGAGTTGAGGGTTAGAAGACTTACAGTGGGTGATGCGTGATTGTTGATTCCTCCGGTATGTGAGTGGTTGGTGGTTGTGTTTGATTGAGCAGTTATACTAGGAAATTAAATACAGGGGGTGTTTGCAATTGAAAGAGCGTATTCGGTTTCAGGTATTCTTGTATTATCACATGTTTATTAGTTTAGTAAATCTTCTAAGTATTCAAACGATGAATCGAGGCTAGCGATAGCTCAAGACTTGCAACATCGGCTAAATCACACTTGTTCTATTTAGACTAGCGCCAGTACCAGTTAGGTACGCTAGTCTATGTGCATCCACCTGCTCTCCTGTTACGGTTTCCCATAATGGTTTTTTAAATATAGTCGACCTCTTTCAGATAGCTTTGTCTGTTACGACCTCCCCTATCCGGGTGTGATCACGAATATCTTAAGGAAGAACTTACGAAGTTGGACCCCTAATGGTCACATTCCCAAAATCGTTCACTCTATCTTAGAGACATTCTGACTTTTATATGGCACATAGAACAAGTATTGAATACTAAGAAAATAAACTAAGCTAATTAAACATTAAATAATACAAGATTATACCTTCCGCCGAATGAGGAGTTTAGCCTCGCCTGTCCATGGAGGAGGGCGCCTAGCCAAATATCGTAACTTTATTGATCCAAACCAACTTACAAAATATTACAAAATGTAGAGAGATAAGTGATTGTGTATGGAATGGTTTTTTGGATGATAAAATGAGGAGGGGTGAGCCTCCTTTTATAGGAGAAATGGGAGGAAATGGAGGGCTAGGATTGATTTGATCCAAGGGTGGAGGATGAGGCATGGAGGAGCCAAGGAGGCGCCGCCACTTGGCGGTGGTGGAGTGGTGGAGCTCAGCCGCCGGTAGGAGGTGGTGGTGGAGGAGCAAATGGTGGTGGAAGCCACCTTCCAAGCAAGTCATCAAGTCATCCAAGGAGGAGAGAGGAGGAACATGTGGTGGAGGAGCCACCACATGGCGGCGGCTCATTGGGCGGAGGAGAGCCGGTCATCCATGGAGGAGGAGGGAGGAGCCGCCGGTGGTGGGTGGTGGTTTTGGGGTGGTTTTCCTCTTTGGCCACCTCTTCTCCAAGTTACAAGTCATCTTGCCCATATGTGAGTTTTGTACAGTTTTGCACTGTCTTTTCACAAAACTGCCAGTGTAATTTGGCACTGGGTTGACTTGATTCCATCTCTGCACAATTTGTGATGAGTGATTCATCGTCAGGATCCTTGATATTTCTTCAGTCGGCATATGATCTTGACCTTGAATCGACTCCTTATATCTTTTCTGTGCTAAAAGCCTCTCCTTAACGTGTTTTCACTTTAATCTCTAAAATGCCCTGTGGAAATATATCGGGACTAACAAGTGGATGTTAGACAGACAAACAGTCTAACTTGGGGGGTTTATCTGTGTTTTTGATTCGTATAATTGTGGTCCATCAGTACATCAAAAACACGGCTTATTGGATTGTACATCGTCACTATATGGAACTGAGCCCTAGTCCGTAGTTCTGCCAATCTGTCACTAATTTTTGGAGGACATATTTCTCCGTCGATGTTGTACGGGCTCTGGTTATGCTTCACGAAATAAGCAGCTGCCTGCCTAAAAGTGTACATAACCAGTGAAGAAACAGGGAAATCACGACCATTCTTTAGAATTTTGTTCAAACATTCTGAAGCATTTGTAGTCATTGAGCCCCATCGAAATCCACCATGGTCAAACGCATGTGTCCGTAGTTCTACATCCATATCTTCCAACCATTTGCGAGCAAGTGGCTTATCATGCAATAGTTGTAAGAGTTCTGCAAACTTATTCTTGAACTTCAACTCCTTCGCATATGCCACATTGCCAAGTTTAGCTTTCAAAACGTCATCTTTAAACTTCATCATGAAATTGCTTTGCGGGTGACGAACGCATACACGATGGAATGCCCTAGGCTCATGCCATTCAGGTTAGCGCATGGCAGCCAGTATTCCATTGTGCCTGTCAGAAACAACGCACAAGCCCTCCCGTTGGGTCACTCCTTCTCGGATACAGGACATGAACCACTTCCAACTGGAATTGTTCTCGCTCTCCACAAGCGCAAATGCTAAGGGCAGTATGTGGTTGTTCGCATCCAACCCGATTGCAACCAATAATTTCGCATTGTACTTCCCGTATATGTGCGTGCCATTAACAGATATTAATGGATGACAGTGATTGAATGCAAGGATGCATTCGGCAAAAGACCAAAAAATGCGATTTACCTGTATTCAGAAATAGACCAAAAATAGATATTAATGGACGACAGTGATTGAATGCAAGGATGCATTCAGAAAAAGACCAAAATATGCGATTTACATGGACGGTACCATTCTCCAGTGGTGTGACATCCCACTTAACAAAGTTGTTGTTGTTACTGGAATCCTGTAAAGCCTGCATCAAATGTGGCAGTCTGTTGAATGATTCCTCCCATTTGCCGAATAAGTAGACCAATGCTTTTTGTTGTGCTTTCCATGCCTTCCAGTAACTAGTTTCATACCCATAATCTCGCTGAATTAAATTTCAGATTTGTCCGGCGGAGAACCTTGTGTTTGCATTCATCGCATTCCTCATCTCCCTCGCTATGAAATGCGCGTTCAAGTGGATGTTACTTTGTAGGATGTTGTTGTTATGACATATGTGGTCCCCTCCGTACGTGCGGACCGTTCCGTAACTTGTTCGTTGCATCACAAAAACTCTAAGCCGCCACGGACATATTTCTTCACCCTTTCGACATTCTAAAACCAATCTCGTACTGTCAGACTTCCTTACCCTATACTCAACCCGATTAAGAATTGAGTATTTCTGCACTGCAAGTATGACATTCTTTTTCCCCCAAAAGTAGTACCCTTTTGAAGATCCGGGGAGTGAGGATGGTAGACCCTCACATTCTCATCGAATGGTCGATATATTTCCCACACCGAGATATCACTGAAACCCGAATGATTCCAGACGATTCGATCTTGAACTTTTTTGGCATCAGGATTTTCATCGGCAACATTATCCAATTCCTCCATCTCATCGCGGTCATACTCGTCTATAATTGGATTATCCAATGTTGCCAATGTTGACATATACATGTCATCAGAATCAGCATTCATGTTAGCCATAGAATAGTATGAACAAGAGAGGTGGATTGAATTGAAGAGGATTGAATTGTGTGTTGAAAATGAAGAAATCGAAGCTTAATTTATAGTAGAATATTACCGATTGCAAAGGAACCGGTATTATTATAGTACCGATTTACCGAAAATCGGGACTTTTGTAATACCGATGACACATGAACCGGGATGTTATCGTCTAGTCATTTCCCAACCGGGTCCGTCGTCTCTGAAAAGCCTGTTTGGTGGAATTTTATGTTGGAAAAGATATCGGCTTGGGAAAAACCTGTATATTTTTAGTTTAGTCACATCCCAATTGCCCCGACCAGATCTTGAAAAGCCTGTTCGATTAGTTTCGATTTCCCTTAAACCGGTAATGCAAGGTTCTCGGTTCCCCTAGAACCGGGAATCCACCTGGTTGCCACGCTGGGGCGGAATGGTCCACGTCAGTCCCAAACCAAGCCACGTCTTTTTTTCCGACACATTCCCGGTACGGGGGAATCCGAGACCATTAAAAATTCACATTACCGGTTTTCAGTAAGCCGGGATTATTAAAAATTCACATTACCGGTTGTCAGTAAGCCGGTAATGTAAAAAAAATAGGGGCAATCCAGTTATTTGAGTTTGAAAAGGGCATTTGAGTGATATGAGTTTGAAACAGGGGCAAACGAGTGAATAACCCCATATATCTGCCAATCTTTATTTCTCAGGCTATTAAGAGAGAAAATGAAAAGATTGGACGAACAATAATTTGCATGAAACCAGAAGACATGTAGTAGGTACAAGGAAATTAAGTAAGGATTTTTTTGATGGACGCACGGAAAAAATTAAGCTTCAAGATGCTTTATGTTTCGCTATCAAAAAAAAAAAAAGATGCTTTATGTTTCGTCAATGTGACCAGGTTTGGCTAGAATGACAAAATTGTGAATGATATGTGCTTAAAGAACACTGCTTAGTATGCCTGTTTGTCTTCTTTCAGCTTCAGCATATTGCCATGTGAAGTTGATGATGTTAATAATTTTGGCAGGGGCGTTGCAGCAATAGGTACAAATCTAAATTCTGTCAAATAAATCTTTATTTCATTGCCACTTAACGATTCTTTCTGGGAGCCAGTGTCAGTTAAGTGAAAATAATAAAGCTGCTGATGACTGGAAGTTTTTAGCTGTCCGTCAATGTAATACAATCAGCTCAACATAGGATGATGCTTGGTCTGATATATCGCCTGAATATCAATCATTGTTGTGCAATGGCTCAGCTATATGATATGGTACTGGAACTGGATGAAAACACTTAACTGTAAAAACTGGTCCGTGACTCTAAATTATACTTGGCCTTTGCCAGCATCCTAGTTGAACTGGTCTTCAGTGCACGTTAAGGTAATTATATCATACTCATTAAAAACTGGGGAGGATATTTTTATTGTCCAACTCTCTAGATACCTTTTCAGCCTTTTGTGGAGATGCTAGCTAACTAGAAACAAAGATACATTTTGAAATAAATATATTTTAACATGCTTTTTGATCATCATCAGAATGTTAAAGATGATAAATGTCTCGATCAATCTTTTCTTTACATCAAATGTTTATATAAACAGACTCTGCTAAGCTTGTTTATGCCATAGAACTGCTGCTCTTTATATCACATCTGCACAATGAATGAAACTCTTGTCAGGTCGACGATGGCAGCGTTGAATTGGGATGCTTTCGCACCAACTGCCTTCACCATGCTAGCTATTTTAGCTGGAGTGCTTGTATACTTTTATGCACCATATTGGGGCGTGAGAAGGGTGCCTGGCCCTCCAGCCTACCCAATTTTAGGACACCTACATTTGATCGCGAAATATGGCACAAATATATTTTCTGTCCTCGCTGATCAGTATGGTCCAGTTTTCAGGTCAGTTCTCTTTCCTCACTTCACAAGGAATTTTTTCTGTGCAAGTGAATTCAAGGAAAATCCTTCTTGTCCTACTGTCTGTATCATCCGTCCTTGATATCAAGCATGGAAATTTTACTCATGCCCAACAAGATTTTAGCAATATTTGGATTCATTGTGATGCAGGTTTCATATGGGACGGCAACCTTTAGTGATCATTGCAGACCCTGAGCTTTGCCGAGAGGTTGGAATAAAGAGATTTAAAGACTTCTCTGATAGAAGCATGCCATACTCCATTAGTACCATTGCCGTGCATGCCAACGGTTACCTATTTTCTAGGTATTCATAATCTTGTTTAGAAGATTTGTGGTTCAATGATGCATACCATTTGGCATTTAGTGTAAGAAAGAAGTTGAACCTGAATGTACACTAGAGTATATTAGTTCATGATGTATTCCAATTTGGCAAAAAAAAAAAAAAAAAACAACTGATCCCCTCTGTACTTGCAGAGAGCCAAGACGGTCAGCCACTCGAAGTATTTTACTGTCTATACACCAGTCATCATTTGTGGCCAACTTGTTGCCCACCATGCAGGCATACATTGAGTCTGCAGCTGAAAATCTCAACATCAAAGATGAAGAAAGCATCGACTTTTTTACTTTGTCGCACAAAATGACTACTGACATTATTGGAAAAGCTGCATTTGGGGTCAACTTTGGCCTCTCAAGATGTTCAAATTCTGCTGCACTCAACACTTCAGATATCCAAATCATAAGTGAAAAGGACGCATCAGAATTTATTGATAAACACACGTATGCCACAACATGCCTTAAGATGGACCTGGCAGGGTCTTTTTCAATGATTGTCGGCCAAATTCTCCCCTTATTTCAGAAGCCACTCTATCATTTCCTGAGAAGAATTCCAGGCACTATGGACTACAAAATTTTCACCAGCCATGAAGACTTAGGTGACCGTATCAATAAGATCGTTGACAGTAGAATACAGCACGAAGACACGGGCTCAAAGGACTTCTTGTCGCTTATTTTAAAAGCAACAGAGTCAGAAACAGAAAATAAGAGATTCTTCACCAGGGATTATGTTGGTGCACTTGCTTACGAACACATTATAGGGGGCTCTACGTCGACAGCTGTGACACTTACATGCATTATATATTTAGTTGCTGGTCACCCAGAAGTTGAAAGAAAGTTACTTGAAGAGATTGATGCATTTGGTCCAATTGACAAGGTGCCCACACCAGAAGATCTTCAGAACAACTTTCCATATCTCGATTTGGTAAGTATTCTTTTTGTTGTGTATGGTTAATGTCAACCGATCGAAATTTAAGTAGTTGAAACACCTTCACAACTTTTGTGTGCAGGTTGTCAAAGAAGCGATGAGGTATTACACTCTGTCACCAATAACTGCAAGAGAGGCGGGAAGAGACGTACATATTGGAGGCTACTTTATTCCAAAGGTAAAAGAGTTAATTTTACTCTAGCTGTTTTTTGGTATGATGTGTATATTTTCAGAGATGCATTACTCAAGTATGCTCGACTTGTACTATGGCAGGGCACTTGGGTTTGGCCTGCCCTAGGCGTCCCAGCCAAAGATCCTAAGCATTTCCCTGACCCAGAAGCATTCAAGCCTGAAAGGTTTGATCCAAATGGCGAGGAAGAGAAGAACAGACACCCGTATGCATACATACCCTTCGGCATAGGACCCAGGGCATGCTTAGGCCAAAAATTTGCATTGCAAGTGTTAAAGCTGTCATTGATCCACCAATATCGACGTTATGTCTTTGCCCGAGATGGGCCAATAGAGTTCCAGTATGGCGTCTTCCTCACTTTCAAGAAGGAAGTGAAATTTAAGGTGACTAAAAGATGTTTGCCAGAGCCGAAGATGTAAACTTGTTCGCTCTCAATATGTCGTACTATCGTCATTGTGTTGCATAAACCTGCTTGTATTGGTAATATGATGTGCTTCCTTTTAAAAAAGAAAGAAAGCTAGAGCCATGATGCTTGGGAATATAGAAATCTTGTCAGCTGTAGGATGTAGATTATGCTTGGAAGGACCTTATGGAAAAGATGTAGAGTTTGAATGTTTGAGGTCACCAGAAGATCTCTCGTACCCGATTCGGGTTCACGACCGGTATTCGTCGGATTCATACCTACGCTACGCCGTACCCACATGAGTGGGTACCTCAGCTTGGTTGGATTTGGTTCAATTAAAACCCGGGTACCTCTAATTTTATTTACATTCACAACACCGTCTTTTATCTCAAAATTCATAACAACACAAAAAATGTACTACCAAGTCGTGCGATTACGGTGGGGAAGACTTTGATTCTATGGAGGATGTGTGATTTGTAGAGTATATTAAACCTGAATATTTTTTTCTTTTTTTAACACTGACAAAATTTTAATTTTAAAATTTTAATTTTTGCCGTACCCGTACCCTATAATTTTTTATTTTCCCGTACCCGTTCCCGTATCTGTATCCATATCAATATCAGTGCTACATAGCCATAGGTAACAAGTATACAATCACGAGTCTCTTAGTTTGTTAAACAATATTATACTAATTTAGTAATTTATATTTTAAAAATGGTAATCTTCTTTCATGTGATCAATCATTCGACAAACCATCATTGTGCGGTTCGGGTGAGAAGTGCAGTTATGATGACAAATATTCTCACCCTTTCATCTTAGTTGATTCACGACTAGGATTAAATCGAATTAAAATTCAAAATCACGCTAATCAGACGATTAATATACGAGTTAGGGATAATTTAGTCCACCTAATATTCCTGAAAATCCAAATCTCGTTGTTCGACGAATTGTAATTGTCTGATGTATCGTTCGACGAATTGTACAAAATTGATGGCACGCTTCAGCCTCGCTTCAATCAGCAATGCCGACTCATCTCCAAATCATAGATTATTAGAGTGCTTTTTCGACTAAAATGCGTAGCAATTACAAACAAAATTTGTAACAGTCACTATGACTAAAATGCGTAGTTCCTAAATAGGAATTCGTAGTTTGTAATTGGGGTGCTTTCCGCCTAAAATGCATAGCAATTGCAAACAAAATTCGTAACAGTCACTATGAGTGCTATAAATTTTAAACAGAAAGCTACGCATTATAAATGTATGCCTTCAGAAACTGCATATCTACACATTTTAACTAGAAAGTTACGCATTATAAAAAAGGGTTATGTTACTTTGCAGAGTGTATGATTTTGGTGTGTTTACAAGCGTAAATTCGTATTAACATAGTTCAAAATGCGTAGCATAATATTCATAGTTACGGAGATAAAATGTGTAGCATTATAATGCGTGAATTATGATAGTGCTTACAAAAAAGCTTCAGCACAACCAAATTTCAAAGATAGGGTCAACAAGACTCACGAGGACGTAAAGAGACAACATTCAACACCACATACAACATACAACATTATGTTTGGTTCAAAGTTCAAATTCACATGATACAACTAGTGTACTTATTAAATTGGTAGCCTTATATATAACATTAGTAGCTTTGTAACATTCGTAGCATTGGTAGCCTTGTATATAAAATTTGTAGCAATGTATATGAAATTGGTAGCCTTGTATACAACATTCGTAGCCTTGTATATAATATTCATAGCATTGTTAATTGCCTCACTAACTTTCGTAAACACGCCGTCCTCTTGAACTCTCCAATCCCTATTTCTGAATTCCAACGCATCTTGACTTTATCCTATTCTCAATCACCTCGCACCTGCATGCTGACTCCCTCAAACTGAAGTTTCTCAAATGCTAATCCACATGTATTCCGACCCGCATTCACAATTCTACCAAATCCAACACTATAAATCCATCGACGACAAATTATGTGTAATGACCATAATGCCCCTTTGTGTTTTATCAATGATTTCAGTGAAATTGGACACGTGTCAGCTTCAAATTAGATTTTTAGTTTTCATATATAAAGTTAGGTTTTACCTGAATCACACCCTCTCATATAGGGGTCGACAATGGGTAGGGTAAGGGTGGGCTTTAGTCAAATTTTTGGTACCCTATGAACAGTACGGGCAGGGTAAGGGTCGAGTCTGGAAATTTATAAGAACCATCTGTGCGACCCGCGGGCAGGGTAACCACCGGGTAGATAGGGTCGGGCAGGGTCTACCTACGAGTAGGGTAAAGATTACCTTTAAAATTTTCATATTTCACTCATTTAATTTTAATGGCCTAATAATGACCCTTACCCTAGGCAAAATAGGGCAGGGTAGAAGGGTAGAATTTAGGGTAAGAAGGTAGAAATTTTCATAATTTCATAGTGACTCATTTAAATTGGGCAAAATTTAGGGTAAGAGGGTAGGGTGAGAGGGTCGGGTGGGAGGGTAGGGTGAGAGGGCAGGGTAAAAGGGTAATTTTCTTTGACCCATACCCATACCCTGCCTTAGCTTAGTGGGCAGGGTAGACACCGGATAAGTCTTAGGTCGGGTAGAATTCGGATCGGATAAAATTTGGGTCACCCTATAAACATTTGGACCCTAAGGTCAAATGATGGCCCCTACTCTCATATCATCCTAACTCTTGAAGAATAATTCAAATATTTCAAACTTCATTTAGTTTCTTTAGTTTTAAATCACATAAATTTCAAATAGTTAAGCCCATAATTTTAAATTTTGACACTTTGTTGTCCAGTACGGACAGACGTCGATTCGATCTGCCTAGGCGCGTAGCCGATTTATCCATCCGCCTAGCAAAAGTCGAATCGAATGCAAGAAACAGGCCACTTGGACGGCGAGTTTATTAAATACTGATGAATATACAGTAGATGATCTTGTGTAATTGTATAAACCCCTTTATTTCTACAAACCATAGTTATTAAACCTGGATCGAACCAATCGGTTCGACCAGGATCCGGTTACTGAACCGGTTCTGTTTTGTTATCGGACCGGTATGCAGTTGACCTGGTTGACCCGATTGACCCGGTCTTTCATTAAAAATGTGATTTGATCGGTTCAATCGGTTCGATTTGGTCTGAAAAGTTATTCATTTAATTTTGACTTGGACAAGACTCGAACCCAACCCTCCACTTAATAGTTATTCTCTTTCCTTCCACTAGGCTAAAGATGATTGTTGTTTTATTATTTGTTTCAATAATGTATATTTATTTATCAAATCTATAAAATTTATTACTTATTATCAATTTAACTAGAAATTCAATTAGTCTTAGAAACCCCTTATTGTTGTGACGTGCAAATTAAGACAAAAAATTGTTATTGTTGTTGTATTATTGATTTGTGCTTTATTAAATTCTAAATTTGTTATAGTATGTAGTATGTTGTTGTAATCAGATTATAAACATATAATATTTATTCATGTTACATTTACTGAATCTGCCAGCGATTCATCGCGAGAGTCTCCTTTTTTCTCTCTCTAAAAGCTCCCCCTTTCCTCTCCGTTATCACTGTTGCATGGTCGACGCCGGTCATTCTCAACCCCCAGACCCAAGTGGTGTCCACCCAAACATTCATCCGACAGATGCCTCTGCTCAAGTGAATGGAGGCGTTTGGTCCAACGACAAGACTTTCACGATGGTGGCCAAACAAAGGCCGATTGTCGGTTCCCCACTATAAAGCTGGCCGCCCGACAATATGGATTAAAAGATGGTAAACCTGCCATATCTTTCTCCTCTGCCGAACTACAGGTTGGCATAGACAACTTGAAACACACTCTAGTGGCCAAGTTTTCGAGCGGCCGACGACATATAGACGAGGTCCGCACCTCCTTCATGGCAGCTTAGCCTCTATCTGGCAGTATTTCCATTGGTGCTTGGGACGCCAAGCATGTCCTCATCGTGCTCGACTCGGAACAAAATGCACAGAAGCTGCAAGCACACCCATTGAGAAAACTAGGACACTCCATGTTCAGGATTTTCCGGTGGTCCCTGGACTTCAGCTCGAAGAGGGAACCTACCTCTACTACCACATGGATCTGACTGATGTCACTCCCTTTGGAGCTCTACAACCCAGGTTATATTGAATCCATCATCTCTGCCTTTGGGCGATTTCTAGCGGTGGACAACAGAAAGCTAGTTTTATGCTAGAGTGTGCATGGAAGTGGACGTGAGTAAGGTCTTGCCGAAAGAGGGTTGGATCTCCACAGGTCCATAGACGGGTTTCTGACAAAAAATCATCTATAAAAGTCATCTTCAATACTGCCCCAGCTGTCGCCTGCATGGGCATTGATGAGTCGAGTTTTCGACTCATTAATGCTCATTTTCACTATAGCCTTAGTTCGATTCCGACTACTATTTGATGTCATTTGATCCTCTTCTCGTGCGTTTCAGGTACAAAGCAAGATGTCTCAGTGTCAAGAGCCATTGGAAGAAAACTCGGGGAAAATCGGTGTTTTAGAGCAAAAAGTGGCAGTATTTGGTCTTCAGTCGATCGACTGGGAAGCTCCCCTGCTCCAGTCGATCGACTTAACAGACTAACAGGAGGTGCTGCAAATCGATCAGCGCCAGTCGACCGACTGACCCATTCAGTCGATCGACTGAAGAGTCCCCTGCCCAGAGCATGCAGATCACGTGACCACCAGCCGATCGACTGGAACTCAGTCGATCGACTTAATGGACTTTCAGGAGGAGCTGCAAATTGAGTTTCCTCAGTCGATCGACTGGGAGCCCACCATGTGCCAGTCGGTCGACTGAGAACCTGCTTCCCAAGCGCCTAATCTCGCTCCAGTCGATCGACTGGGCCAACAGCCCAACGCCAGTCGATCGACTGGACCTGCTACAGTACCGAATCTTTTCCGAGGCTATAAATAGAAAGAGGCAAAGTTGACCTAATATCTTGGAATTTTCTGGAGAGAAGACAAGGAAAAGTGATCCAAATCAAGGGTTTCATCATCATCAAATCAAGGAGGAATCAAGATCAAGGGAGTTCATTAGGACTAATCATCCTACTCTATTCCCTCTTACTTCTCTTAGATTTGTTTGTAAAAACCTACACATCATGTTGTCTTACATGATGTGTGAGTAGTCCCCCTTGTGTTTGGAGGGTTCTATGAACCTCCTTGGTACTCAATGATCATTGTAAACACATCTATTGAATTGATTATAGTTGATTTCATTTTTACTATGATCTTCATGTTAGACATGCCTCTAAGTGTTTGATAAAATGCCCAAGTGACATGTTTATGTTAGAACTTTGATCCAAGTCTTGAGAGAGCTTAGGGATGGTTTTGATGTAGTAAAAATGGACTTAACCTACATTTATGAGAGTAAATGCATGGTGAGAGGTGAACTAGAACTTTGTGCATGTGCATTTATGAGGGTAAATGCATATAGGGGGTCAATATCCTTTAAGTAGTGACACTACTACAGAAGAGGGTTTATGCGTCGGTTTTTTGGGGTCTTATGCATCGGTTTCAATTCCGATGCATAATGAAGCGTAGCATAATGTCGGAACATTATGCATCGGTTCTTTAAAAACCGATGCATAATGTTCCGACATTATGCAACGGTTTTTTCTAGAACCGACGCATAAAAGGCGGATATTATGCATCGGTTTTAATATAAACCGATGCATAAGGCTTCGGACCGAATCACATTATGCATCGGTTTTGGAAAACCGATGCATATGCTCCCAAAAAAAAAGGCAGATTTGGCTCTACAAAAGCTCAAATCCACCTGAAATTAAACATCAATAATAAACCATGCTGTTCCAACTTCCAAATGCAATACAATTTAAATGCTAAACATCATTACACTGAATTTGCAATACAATATCGTCATTCATACACACACAACATATAATCTTGTCTCTTGTCTCTTCAGTACAAATACACATCACATAACAGATGTGATCTAAGTATAATGTCCTATACCGCAGGATGAGTGGTCACATATTCACGTATGTAGTTGGCGATTTCATCCCGAATTTCAAGCAACTTGTCCATATCGTATGACTCTACTCCATTAGGAAAGCAATACTATATAAAAACAAGAGAGAACTAGTTAGTCAAAAAGTAAAGAGTGAAAAAAAAATCTTAATCAACGACTAAGATCTAAAAAGCTAAATCAACAATTAAAGAGTGAATAACATATGCATATATATCTCTAAAAAGCTCACTTGGTTAATGTCTTCAACATCCGGACCATTATTAGCCCGTACGAATGCCATAATGTCCCGAATAAATTGAAGGACATAATAACCACAAAAATGACTAGGTGGTTGTCTTGGACACTGCACGATATCAAGATTTGCGGTTAACATACTTTATAAATGAAAAAAAATATTTAGTAAAAGTGTCTAGCTTGTGAATACCAAAACTTTTTTCCACTCTACTTTACGTGTACTCCTCGGTACACATCCTTGGTAGTATCGATCTAATCCCCTAAAACAAACAAAATAATGTAATTATTAGTGACTTTTCAACACAACTTATAAGCAGATAGAAGCAATTTCCAAACTTACATATTCACCAACTGTTTTGCATCAGCGTTTATAGGCTTCTCTTTCGTCGCTGAATCAAGCCAAAGAACTGTATGTTGTCTCAGAAAAACGACGCCTAACATCCAATGCCACCTAAAAAAACAAACTAATTAACTTAAAAACAAATGTGTTCAGAAGAGAAGTTAACAACTTATAAAATAAGTGATGATGAACTCACGCTATGTGATCAACATAAGGGAGGAAGTAGCAAAATATTTGGTCTCTGTCTGGCATATTCAATCTTCCCACGAACGTCGCTAATCTCTCATTATTGTCTATGCTTGGGGTCATTAATGACGGAGTAAAAAAACCAAACTTGATATCCGAATGAACCATCTGATCATGTAAATGACTACAAAGTAAAAACTTGTGTTAGTTAGACTAATTGCAAAAAAAATGATTAAAAGAAATAAATATTACCATATATATAACTCAGATGTTGCGTTCCCCAACTCATGGAACTTTAATATGTCCGTGACTTCCTCATCACCTAAGTAGATATCGTAGTCGTCACCGAACACCTCAGCATTGGCTTGTACTACAATCGTGCTTCTACCCAAAGTCTTCCACACCTCACGTAGAAGTCTACAGTCCACGGACATTTCATCCACAAAACCATCGCCAGTAAGTGGCAAAGTCTCGTAAAAGTGTAAGTCATATGCCTGCATGTTAAATTTATGTGAAGATTAAATATCTTATTTTACTTGTAGTATAACACATTGAAGCAAATAAAGTTATAATATTTGATGATCTCACCCTTTTATCGACAACGACCAAGTCTTTCGGCCAAGCCACGTGATGGGTAACTGCTTCTCTAACATTTGAAAGCTTTGGATGGGCTATTGGCAATGCTGCACCTTGACCTCCTATAAGTGCTTTATCGACCTTCACCTTCACGTTATCATCGGGTATTGCTCGAAAGTTAACAAATCGGCCATTTACGGTTCGACCGATAGCCACAAGCTGTTTGTCACCTTCAAGTTGCCCCTCGATGTAGAATAGACTCTTCAGGCCACCCTGTTAGTAGGAGTAATAATTTATAAACAACCACAAAAAATATTACCTACATTTAACCAACATAAATAATAAATTACATAATTGTAAATGTACCTCTGGTATGCTCTCCCACGGGTCTGAATCAATGGGAACGTGAAGGCTGCAATGATCGGACGCATCTATTCGAATATTACTTGACCTGGGTGTGCCACCCGAGGAGGATGAGATTGGTAACCCAACTCTCCACGGGATGTGTGACCCGACTCCTCGGGTGCGTCCTTTCGGCTCCGGCGTCCCAATCGCCTCAGTCAGTATGTCATGTCGTCGATTACGAGACGAGAACTGTCCTTGAGAGGAGCTTTCCACTAACTCATGCTATATAAAACAATCATTAAATACCAAAATTTAGTGTATGATATTAACTATTGAAATTGACATGAAAATTAACTTACAATCCTTGTTGCCACTCGTTGGGATGCCTCGTTGACGTACTGGTCATTTTTCTTCTTTCGTCCCCTCTTCCACAGCTCATGTCTCTCTATAGTGACAGAAGAATGCACCTCTTCAATTGCGCCCCGCGCAAATAACTCGGCTATCTTCTCAGTTGTCATTTTTTCTTCAAGTTGTCTGTAGCCTCCTCGACCAAGTATGTGTGCATACACATTCTTCTTCACAAGCTCTTTGTTTGTCTCTCGTAACTTCATAGCATTTTCGGAGAGCCTCTGCTCCTTAAATATCGCCCAGGTATCTTTGTCAAGATACTTATACTCACCCAAAGGATCTTCATTTGCCTTGGCACCGTGGATGTACTCTTTTGCCAGTCTTGACTTGAAATTCTTCCATATGCTACCAGCGACCTTCATCTCATGCTTTTTATGCGGCTCGCATCCATCAAAAATTACCTAAAGAGACAGATAACAAGTTTTAATTAAAAATAATAATCAACTTCGCTGACAAATATAAGTGTTAATTAAAGAAAAACTTACAGTTGCATCTCTCCACAAAGTGAGCTTATAATGGTCTGGAACTTTCCTCCAATCGTTATAAGTGATAGGAATTCGAGAACGAGCCACCGTACCCAAGTAGCTCCTCCAATTAGTTCCATTCTTTCCTTTGGGATTCCCCTTACTATCGAAGTTGACCGTAAGCTTTGTACCAGCCTTTGTGTGTTGCTTAACCAACCACGACATGTATACAGGGCCTTTCTTCTGTTTCGATGTGCGGGAAGAGACACAAAAATTATCCTCACCGCCGCTGCTGCTAGCCATGATCCTGTAAAGAAGTCACATTAAATGTCAAATTAAACACATTAAATATATGAATACATAAATGAAGACGATTATTAAACAACACCATATGATGTGTGTTTATAACAAATAAAATGATGTGTGCTACTTGCTACTTATTAAACAAATAAAATGATGTGTGTTTCTTTAACAAATAAAATGATGTGTGCTACTTGCTACTTATTAAACAAATAAAATGATGTGTGTTTCTTTAACAAATAAAATGATGTGTGCTACTTGCTACTTATTAAACAAATAAAATGATGTGTGTTACTTTAACAAATAAAATGATGTGTGCTACTTGTTAGAAATAAGTAGCATATACAACATACGCACAATTTAAGTTTCTTTATCAATCCATATTCCTTCGCCATGATCGTCTCGCAACTGTACTTCATCATCAACTTCGCTATCGTCGTTGTCTACTGGAACTGTCGTACACACGGGTAGGCAATCCACATTCATCTCTTCAGATGTACCACTTATTAATTGTTGTTTTCCATTTATCACAACATACTGATTGTTGTTCGAAGGGTCTTTGACGTAAAACACTTGTCTTGCTTGTTCAGCCATAATGAATGGCTCATCCTTAGATCCCTCTCTTCGAAAATCGACAAATGTCATTCCAAACTCATCGATATGAACCGCTGAATTGTTAACCCATTTACATTTAAAAACAGGTACTCAAAAATTTACGTAATCCAACTCCCATATTTCTTGGATAATTCCAAAGTAATTCACAGGCACAGATATTGGATTCCGATCTCTTGCGCTAGAAACATGACTGGTTTCGGCAACAAGTGTGACACCACTGTTTTACACAATGGTGTGCTCATCTTGATCTTTTGTTTGAAAACAAAATCCATTAATATCATAAGCTTTCCACGTTTGTAAAATAGGTCTTGGGCTTGCCAGGAGCCACTTGACCACGTCATCAATTTCTTCTTCAGAGTTGCTCTGATTATTTAAAACCTCATTACTCCTTAGCCATTCACAAAATGATCGACTGTGTTCTTTTTGCAACCACTGCTCAGATTTTCCTCGATATTTACTCCTCAGTATGTTCATGTGATCCTCGATAAACGGTGTTATTTCAGGTATATGCTGCAGTACATAGAAATGAGCTTTCGTTAACTCATCAAATGACTTAGGCATCAATTGATGTCCACTTGTGCCTTTTCCCAAGAATCGATCAAAATGACGTGGCCTTGGAACCCCAACCGCAGTTGTATTTCCCAAAAAGTTAGTGCAGAATTCAACCGCCTCTTTAGCTATGTATCCTTGCACTATACATCCTTCGGGACTTTGTCTATTCTTCACATAGCTCTTAAGAACCTTCATATACCTCTCAAATGGATACATCCATCTCATATGAACTGGTCCAAGAATTCGAACCTCACGCACTAAATGAACAGTAAGATGCACCATTATATCGAAAAAACTGGGAGGGAAAAACATCTCTAGTTGGCAAAGTGTAACAACTATCTGCTCTTGTAGTCCATCAAGCTCCGATGTGTCAATAACCTTAGAACATAAGGAGCTAAAAATAACACAAAGTCTTTGTACAGCTGTCCGAGCTTTGGAGGACATTATACCTCTGATTGCAATAGGCAGGAGTTGTTGCATTAATGTATGACAGTCATGAGATTTTAAGCCATTCAACCGCAGATCTTTCATTGAAACCAAGCTGGCAATATTTGAAGAGAACCCATATGGAACTTTAACTCCCTTCAGACATCCGCACAAACTAGTTTTCTCGCTCTTAGAGAGTGTGGTGCACGACGGAGGCAAATATGTACGCTGCCCTCGAAGTTCAGGTGCTAATTTGGTACGAATATTCATCTCCTGCATATCGAGTCTCGCTTTAACTCCATCTTTTGTCTTTCCAGGAATGTTTAATAAAGTACCAAGCAGACTTTCACATATATTCTTTTCAACATGCATCACATCAATACAATGTCTGATGTCAAGAGAATGCCAATAAGGGAGATCAAAAAATATCGACCGCTTCTTCCATGGAGCACTTTTGGTGCGCGAATATGGTTTCCCGAATCGATTTGTAATATTCTGAATTTTTTGAAATATTTCATCGCCAGAAGCTGGTTGCGGTTCTATTCCGTGCTCCGTCTCACCATTGAAGGCAGCTTTCTTCCGCCTATAAGGATGATGTCTCGGTAAGAAACGTCGATGTCCCATATAAACCATTTTGCGACAATGGCTTAAATGGCGTGCATATGTCCCTTCCCCGCATACAGGACAAGCTTTGTACCCTTTAATACTGTATCCCGACAAATTACCATAGGCTGGAAAGTCATTGATCGTACACATCAGCATAGCACGCATATTGAAATATTCTTGCCTCGTCGCGTCATATGTGCGTACTCCTTCATCCCATAAAAGCTTTAAATCATCTATCAGAGGAGCCAAGTATACATCAATATCATTTCCAGGTTGCCGTGGACCCGATATCAATAAAGAAAGCATCATGTATTTACGCTTCATGGTTAACTTGGGAGGTAGGTTATAGATAACCAAAATCACAGGCCATGTACTATGCTGACTACTGAGATTTCCATGTGGATTCACCACATCAGTAGAAAGGCCAAGCCGTAAATTTCTAGACTCTGCTCCAAACACTGGGAATGTGTTATCTACTTTAGCCCATTGCAGTGAATCAGCAGGATGACGCATTTTCGTATCAGTAACACGTTTCTCAGCATGCCAACGCAAGTTATTGGAATCTTCTATGTCAGCAAATAATCTCTGAAATCTGGGGATCGGTGGAAGATACCATAGTACTTTCGAAGGAGTGCTCTTAGATTTACCTTTCGGTTCTTTGTTTAGCTTGTAGCGAGAAGCCTTGCACACCGGACATTCTTTGAGTTCACTAAAATCATTTCGATATAAGATACAGTCATTGGGACACGCATGTATTTTTTTGTACTCGAGGCCCATGGGACACATAACCTTTTTAGCCTCGTAAGTACGATTAGGTAGTGTGTTACCCTCAGGAAGCATATCCTTCACCAGCGCCAACAATTCAGTAAAACTCTTGTTGCTCCATCCATTTTTCGCTTTGAGATTGAACAACTTCAACGTTGCTGATAGCCTTGTATATTTGGAACATTCTTCATACAATGGTAATTCGGAGTCATTCCTCAACGACTCCAAAACATGTGGCGTATCAACAAAATCATTGGCGACGTTGTTAACCATATCAATTAGATTATCCTCTTCCCAATCATCATTATCCTCCGGCAAGCTTTCTACGGGTGGAGGCTCATAGTTTCGTTGTTCACCCTCGCCATGCAAATACCACTCCTTATATTGTGGGCTAATCCCCTTTAACAAAAGGTGTTTACGTAACTTCTTCGGTTTGACCTTTTTGAAATTCCAACAACCCATACACGGACAAAAGACACGTTCAATGTTGTTTCTAGACGCATAAGCCGACGCAAACGCACAGAAATCCATAATCCCTGATTCGTACTCATCGCTCAACCTATTACCAGACACCCATTCTCGATTCATTATAATTTCACTACATGAAACGTGTAAATATTATTAGTTACTACTACTAATTTACACGAACAAACATTTATATTTGAGTGAATTATAAGCACTCCAACAATTAAAAAGTAGTAAATGAGTTACATAAACTTGCGGTTTACCTTAGAATAGAAGCTCGCGAAGAAGAATCTCAATGGTGGGTGTGCAACAAGTACGGACTAGAGCTATAAACAACAAGAATGAATTAGTAAACAAAGGGAAAATAAATTAAAATCTCCATGTTCATAGGAAAATAAGAAAGATTGATAACCATCAAATACCAGGAATTGAAGAAGCGAAGAACCAACTACGGGAAGATGATGTAAATCGCAAATGTTAACCCTAAACAACAGAACATCAATTAAATTAATATAATTAAATTCAACTAGTTATTAACATTATTCAATAATGAAAGAGCCAGCAACAATGTCCAATTTCGAAAGCTATACACAATTAACACAATAGAATACCTTACTTGATATGATGTTTGGAGGATAAACAAGGTACAAAACGTCCACCGTATAACGCCAAAAATTTCAACTGCAAAATAACCCTAACTATTAGCGATTGATTCGAACGGTTGATTCTCACAAATGGAGCCCTAATAACCCTAACATTTCAACTGCAAAATAATCTAATTACCTGTTGAATCGGAGGCCAGTGGAGGAGGAGGAGAAATGGCGAGGATGGAGGCGGCGTCGATTGCGAGTAAAGCGGCGGACTGAACGGCGTCGAACGAACGAAGACGAGGAGCCAGTGATTGAGCGGCGTCGAACGAAGACGAGGAGCGACGGAGGCGGCTGAGAATTGCGACTGAGATGAGAGGCGGACTGAAGAGTTTCTGAAATAAACCTAAGTGCCGCTGTTTTAACTCACTTTATGCGTCGGTTTTTTAAAAAACCGATGCATATCGTTTACAATATGCGTCGGTTTTTTAAAAACCGATGCATATCGTTTACAATATGCATCGGTTTTTAAAAAACCGACGCATATCGTTTACAATATGCATCGGTTTCTAAAAAACCGACGCATATTGTAAACTATATGCATCGGTTTTTTAAAAAACCGACGCATAAAGGTAAACCGATGCCTATCGTTTTTTTTGAACCGATGCATAATGACTGTTCTGTAGTAGTGTGAGATCCTATCTAAGATGGCTTTACTAGGATTAGACATGCATGGTTTGCCTAATTCATAGTCTAAGCTAGGTTCAAAACCTATCAACTCATAATTAATTGAACTCCAGTTTGCATGATCATTGGGAAATTGCCAAGGAGGGGATTATTCCCTCGAAACTCGCTTTAAATTGAATTCAATCCTTTAAATACCATTTCATTGTTGCTTTGAATCATTGATAACTCAACCAAATTGAATTGTAGGAATTGCCGAGTAAGAAAACTTGATTGACTTAGCTTGTAATCCGTTTGCTCCCTTGGGTTCGACACCGGTCTTACCGGTTCACTTATAAATTATTTTTGACAAAGTGTATCTCAAAAATATTACACGTCAGGCATAAGGCCTCAAACTGTCGGAAAGGGAAAGCGAAGAATGACCATGAGCAGCGTATTTGGGCAGCGCGTGACGAGTTTAGTCTTCCTATACTGAAAGGCAATGGCACGGTCTCTCAGGGGCAGCGTGGTGAGGCTAAGTCACTATCCAAAAATATGGAACATACTAGTTTTCCTTCGGCTGCAGAAAAGGAAACAGGCTGGAGGACAGTTCAAAGGAGGAAAGGCAAGTTGACCAACGTCTGCCTGGACGTTCTGCCACCCGACCCGCATTCAGAAAAACAGCAAAGCGAACTGACAACTGTGAAGGAAGCCTACAAGGCTTCGACATCCAAAGTTGTGTCAGGTAACTTGGGAAACATCAACAAAAAGGAGGTCAACTGTGATGCTGCTCCTGCTGGGCCGGACCCATTCAACCATGAAGAGTGTGGGAATGAAGATCTTGTCGCCATCTCCCCCTTTTCAAATGACTCAAACCCAAAAGGTAACCCTAGCACCCATATGGTGATATTCAACGAGGATACGACACTCAAGCATGCCATGCTCATGAATAACACCGCTACTAATTTGGTGGACATACATAAGGATAGCTGTAACTCGGACTATATCAACCCTAAAGAGATCCTCCCGAATGGCCAACTCCCTCAGACGGTGGTCCCTGATGAAGAGATAATGGATGAAGAGGAGTCACAATTAGATAAGGAGGACGTCTCTAGAGATACTAAATCCACCAGCAAGACGTTGCCATCTGAAATCTCCCAAGCATCAACAAGGTAACTCCGCCCTAAAGGGAGAAGCAAGAGAGGAGCTGAACATGAGCAGGAGTCAGGCACCCAAGGAAAGACCAAGGATATCAAGGATGTCACATACCACAAGAGGAACAACTCGAACAGCAAGTACTGTTCTGTCGGAAGTGATCAATGATAGTACAAAACATCTTATACTGGAACGCGAGAGGTATCAGCAACAAGGGTACCTGTGATTTTCTCAAGATGTTAATTACTAAACATAACGTTGGTTTGTGTGCTATTTTGGAACCTAAGACAGGGGCGGACAACCTGTCTAATTTTGCTTTCAAAATGAAATTCTCTAATCACCTTCATTGCAACCCGGAGAACTCTCATATTTGGCGGACATAAGTGATTTTGCCCCCCCGTATAAACAAGTCTTGGATTATTGCAGGGGATCTCAACACCATCGCCAGTTGGTCGGAGAAACAAGGTGGCAGTAATCCTTGTCCTTTGATGGATCGTTAGGTTAGCCAACTATATGAGGGAGACCCCAGAGTGATATCCCTCAGACAGATGGCAGCGGAAATTAACTCTCGTACAGGAAATATGAAACCAAAAGTAAATACTCACGATTTATAGTGGAAACCTTACTGCAACCTTTGCAGCAGGCTGAAAACCACTTGCCTTCTGGACAGCTCCAGAAGGGCTTCAAGATCCGTATTATTGACAAAGGAATATACTTGTAGTTCGTTACACTTGTCTCACACAGTGACAACTAACAGAACTACTCAATTCGAAAGGTCAACTAATACGATCTACTCGTCTGCACACAGCAGTACCTTGTCAGCTCACGGAAGTTTAAAACTCTGCAGTCTCCGAATGCTATCTCCAAAAGCCGCACCTTCACTTGAATGCTCTTCCTTCTTTTATAGTGTCTTCAAGTCGGCTACACAGATCTTCATCGCAGATCTGATTGATATCTCACAGCTGTGATATCACATATATACTTGCCAAAGTTGGCGTCGATATTCCTGTCGTATATACTTAAATCTCCTCATGTATATATTTGAATTAATGCATATATTCTTGTATCTTCAGTGCATATCTCCGTGTATCTTTTCCCAGATCCGATCTGGTCATAAGTCGGTTTGTCTCTCACATGGAACACACCTCTCTCGCGGCTTCGCTCTCTCTCAGAGATGTCCAGTGAGCTTACCTGTCAGACAGTGATTTCTGCATACTCAAGTGCATTATTAGTTAAGTGTTTGTTATCATCAAAACACAAGGGTCCAACAAATTCCCCCTTTTTGATGATGACAAACACTTCTTCACATATAAGAAATCACATACAGCAATGATACCGGAACCACATCTACATTTCCTTTGGACAGCTAGCAACCTCAGAGTTTATATTCACTAGAGAGTCTAGCTAGTACAGTTCCCCCTCAGATAGACATCCGCTGAAATTTTAGTACTGATTTTTTCCCCCTTAGTGTATGCACATATAGTTCTTCCCCCTTTTGGCATCATCAAAAAGATATGCAAATAAGAACACAGAGTGATGGAAAGAAAAACATTTCATTCATGCAGGCAAGAGGTAAGTGTGTCATACAGACACCACACATGCTGCAAGGAATTCAAAAAACACAGAGAGTTTAAACATGAAATTAAAAAAAAGTTTCAACAAAAAGGGGCTAATGTGGGTGGGGATAGCAAGGAAGGGGAGATCCATGAGACAGTGCAGACTAGGGCACAATCGTGAATGAGTCCTTCATCTGGTTCACAATCTCTGTGGCAAGGTCCTTCATCTGCCCTGAGAAATCCTGGACGGCCACGGACATTGCCCCTGAGTCAACAGTTATTGCTAGCTCCAGTTCAATCACCCTCTGCTTTACGAGCTGCAATTCAGACTTCACCTCGACCAGCTCAGATTTGACCTCCTTTAGCTCTGCACGAAGCACTGTCAGCAGAGCCAGCACCTCACTTAAACCCTCAGAGGGGGTTGCCTCAGCACCGCTGACAGGAGCAGCAGCGTTTATAGGAGTCACATCCTTGACCTCCTCATCCTCATCTTCCTCTGCCACAACTTCCTCCTCCACAGCAGGAACTGTCCACCCAACTCCCTCAGAGTATTCCAACCCCAGCTTGGTAATGTGATCATCACACAGTGCATACGAAAGCACTCTCTCCGACTCCGGTTGATAAACATCCCAGTACACCAGTATCTCCTTCACAAACCCTGGAAAGGGTAATCCATTAGACGGATTGTTGCTGTTATTTTCCATATGCTTCATCACCTGAAAGGCCAAATTCACTGGCTGCTTCTGCAAAATTTTGTCGACCAGCAGCAGATCCTGGAAGGTGACCAGATTATGTTTGGCCCGTCTCGGGGAGATATTTGATACAAGGATCCTGTGAAGAATCCGAGGGAGTACGTCCATGTGAGTGTTTTCCCTCTGGCCCTTTGCCGTGACATCTAGCCCCAGTCGTTCAAACACCTCTGCCTTGGCCACAGTTCCTGGCCACGTTCCTTTGGAGTAGGTGGCATACCCGCCTTTCGGTACCCCTAGGACAGTGGCCAGCTCCCTCGTGCTGACTGAGTACGACTCACCACCGATGACAGCCAACAACTCCCAGTTTCCTTTTCCTTTCTCCACAACTTGTAGTTTGGAATAGAACTCCCTCATCAATTTTTCATCCACAATAACAGAATTTCTAAACAACGCGCCCCATCCTTGAGCCTCCAGTAGATCAACAACCACTCCCAACCTCTTCTCCAGCAACCATTCATTGTTCAACACCAACTCGTGAACGAACCCCTTCCCGGCTTCCTCCGACTGTTCTGCGCTTCCATCCGACTCAGCCTCACCTTCAACTGGTGGGACGGAGGACGTAGCAGTTCTCTGGCTTTTTCGAGCAGATGGAGTGGCGAGCGTTCTCGGACGTTTACCCGCTGATCTAGTAGCCACTGAGGTTTCCTTTTTGCCCTGGCGCTGAGAGGAAGAGTCCGCTCGCAGAGTTTCCAGGCGTTCCTCGAATCGGACCACTTCATTGGCCACAGTAGAGTTAGTCGGACCAGAGTCGGTTGGCGTGACCGACTGGAGAATGGTTTCCAGGTTTTGAGGGTTAACTCCACTTGCAATCAACTTAGCAGCCATGGCGGCAGCTTCAGCGGAAGAGAGATTCGACTTAGGGTTTGAAGACGCCATGGATTTAGGGTTTCGAAACTTCAGAACTTTCGTGAGAGAGAAGACAAAGCCTGAGAGTGGTGTGGGAATAGTGCGCTCTCCTTACTCTTCTTATACCGCAACAAACCCTAGCGTTCAAACGACACTGTCCTTTGTTCGAAGCGTCGCCTCCTCTCAATAAGTAAACCGCCTTCAATTTTGCAATTTCCACCTTTTCTTCCCTTCCAAAAACGGTTCAGCAATAACTCCTTGCCAAAAACAAATCCGACTGAACAGGCATGCTCCAACAGACAGGGGAACGACACGTGTCATCTGAAAATAAACGTGTCTCCTCATAAAGGCAACCGACGCGACAATACCCTGCTGCAGAAAACTGTTCACCTTTCAATTCAACTTTACGTCTTCCCGACGCCAAGACATCTTTACGAAAGGATGATTAACTGCCCAGCTTCACACCTGTCACAGAGATTGTTTCCCAGTCGTGGGGATCTATCCACGGTGATACCTCAGTCTTACTGTCTCATGGGTACACAAGGTTTTGGTATGATGTGCTGATTTACCCAAATGGTACAAATAACATCACACCCAATCAAGAAGAAAATAATATCATCCAAACAAATCATATTGGTTTCATACCTCATGTGGAGTGACTCCAGAAAAGGTAGTGCATCAACGGGCTCATAGGAGCGTTCCACACGAGGATAGGCTAAGGTTGGTCTAGAGTACCTCCTTGGTTTATATTGTGGGATCAAACATGGAGGTCTCTTTTGGGCAGAAAGGAATCATAATTTCATGCTTTTTGGTCCCTAATGCAGTCATCAATCTCATAGCAAGCATGCATGAGTGCATTATGAACACAGCCTACTTTTTCACTAGCACAGAACATCCATGTTAGACTTTCCATCAGACGTGACTTATATGCATCTAGTCTAGCCAATCACTGAGGGAGTAACAATTTAGCATAGTATTAAGGGAGAGAAACCATACCTAGTTCCAGCCTCAGCTTCTCGTAGGGTTCTCTGTGCAAAGCTTTTGTGAATATGTCTGCAATCTGTTCCTCAGTTCTGCAATATTCCATCTCAATTGTTCCCTTTTCTACGCAGTCACGCAGAAAGTGATACCGAATTTCTATATGTTTGGTACGAGAGAACTGCACTGGATTTTTAGAGATGTTAATAGCACTAGTGTTATCACACAAAATCTTAGCACAATTTGTAATGACACCATAGTCACTTAGCTGTTGCCTGATCCACAGCAGCTGCGCGCAGCATGCAGCAGCGGCGATGTATTCCGCCTCAGCGGTGGACAGCGCAATCGAGGACTGCTTCTTTGAAGCCCAAGAGATGAGGCATGGTCCTAGATATTGAGCCATCCCTGATGTGGACTTCCTGTCTATCTTGCACCCAGCATAGTCAGCATCGGTGTATGCCTCCAGGCGAAGATCTCCTCCCCTCGGGTAGAGCAAGCATAGATCATCTGTTCCCTTCAGATATCTGAATATCCTCTTCACTGCTTTCACGTGGGTTTCTCTAGGATCAGCCTGAAACCTAGCACACAGACAAACACTAAATAAGATATCGGGTCTGCTAGCAGTGAGATATAACAGTGAACCGATCATTCCCCTGTACAGAGTTGGATCCACTCGAGGTGAGGACTCATCCTTTGCCAGGGTATCGTTCGGGGACATTGGTGTGGCACACGTCTTGGCAGATTCCATCCCAAACTTCTTCAGAATCTCCTTGACATACTTTTGCTGATGGATTCTGGTACCTTCCTCTCCTTGAGCGACTTGAAGTCCTAGAAAGTACTTGAGTTCCCCTACCATGCTCATTTCGAACTCACTCGACATAAGATCTGTAAACTTCTTGACAAGTTTAGGGTTAGTCGAACCAAATATGATGTCATCTACATATACCTGAACAACCAGAGTGTCTTTCCCTTCCTTCAGAAGGAAAAGGGTTTTGTCCACCTCTCCTCTGACGTAACTGTGGGATAGCAGAAACTGTGACAGTCTCTCATACCAGGCGCGAGGTGCCTGCTTCAGCCCATATAGTGCCTTGTCAAGGATGTGGACATGATCAGGGTGAGTGAGATCCTCAAACCCTGGTGTCTGGCTTACATATACTTCTTCCTTCAGAACTCCGTTCAGGAAGGCTGTTTTTACGTCCATCTGCTGCAGAGTAAAACCATGGTAAGTCGAATAAGCAATTAGTAGTCTGATTGCTTCTAACCTTGCGACTGGGGCGAATGTCTCATCGTAGTCTATCCCCTCTTGTTGGTTGTATCCTTTGACAACAAGGCGGGCTTTGTTTCTTACAACCACTCCCTTGTCGTCCATCTTGTTTCTGAAGACCCACTTTGTTCCTATCACATTCTTGTCTTCAGGCCTGGGAACCAGTCGCCACACTTTGTTTCTTTCGAACTGATGCAGTTCCTCTTGCATGGCATTGACCCATTCTGGATCCTTCAGCGCATCAGCAACTGTCTTTGGTTCTGCATGAGAGACAAAAGAGGCGAATCCACAGAAATGACATAGTTCGTCTAAACTTACCTGGTTCTGCGATGCGTAACATTGGTAGTCCCTTGTCCAGGTTGGGGGCTGAGTAACTCTCCCACTCCTTGTGGTTCTGGGTTCTTCTGCGGTCCCTGCCTGAGGAGGGTTATTCGCAATCACTTCCTCATTGGGGGGTTCTGCATTAACCTCTATCACTTGTGCTTCTGGACCCTGCTCTTCAGCTAATATTTCTGTTGGTGGAGCTTCGGCTGGTTCAGCAGGTTCTTGAGCAACAGTCTGAATGACCTCTGGAGCTGGTTCTTCAGTCCCGTTTTGGGCAGGTACCCAGTCGGGATCAGACCTGTCAGTAAGCTGAAGTTCTCCATCATCCTGTGAGGAGGGATCTTTCACAAGGTGTCCAGTCATAGCGCGCTCATCAAAGGTTACGTGAATGCTTTCTTCCACCCGTTCCAACCTCAGATTGTAGACCTTGTATGCTCTGCTATGGCTTGGGTATCCTACGAACACGCCTTCATCGCTCCTTGGATCAAACTTTCCCAGATTTTCCTTTCCGTTGTTGTGTACGTAGCACCTGCAACCAAACACTTTCAGATGAGCGATGTTAGGCTTTCTTCCTCGCAGCAGCTCGTAAGGTGTTTTTCCTATCAGAAAGCGTAATGATGCCCGGTTCAGTATGTAGCTGGCGGCATGTACTGCCTCGGCCCAGAATCCCTTGGGAACACCACTGGCAATCAGCATTGTCCTTGACATGTCTTCCAATGTCCTGTTCTTTCTCTCTACCACACCATTCTGCTGAGGCGTCCGTGGTGCTGAGAAATTGTGGTCTATCCCAGCTGTCCTGCACAGGGAAATGAACTGGGAGTTTCGAAACTCGGTTCCGTTGTCAGTTCGAATAGATACTAATTTCTTACTCAACTTGTTTTCAATTAGCTTCAGCCATGACACAAACTCAGAGAAAGTTTCATCTTTAGAGCTCAGAAAGATGGTCCATGTATATCTGGAATAGTCATCCACGATGACTAAGATGTACCTGTTGCCTCCACGGCTAACGACGTTGACTGGACCGCATAGATCCATGTGAATCATGTCCAGAGGAGCTGAGGTACTCACCGATTGTTTTGTCTTGAACGAAGTACGTACCTGCTTACCTGTGGCACAGGCGCTGCATATCTGATCAAACGAGCTTTCCACTTTTGGTAGACCAATCACTAATTCATTTTGATGGAGTTTATGAATCAGCCTCGTGCTTGCATGTCCAAATCTCTTGTGCCACAGCAATGTATCATCAGTGATGCTTGACAGACACAGCTCCCCGTCTGGGACGAATTCTGGGTCCACTGTATAAATCTGATTCTCCCGGACACCTCGAAGAATTATTTTTCCTGTCTCAATGCACTTCACAACACAGTCGTTAGAATTAAATATCACTTGGTTTCTTCCATGTTGACACAATTGTGATATGCTCAATAAGTTGTATCTCAAATTTTCAACCAGACTTACTTGTCGAATTCTAATGGTTTCTGAAATTCTTACCTCTCCAGTAGCTACTACCTTACCTGAGCTCTTGTTTCCGAAGATAATGTTGTCTCCGGAGTAGGCTTGGAGTGAGATGAACCATCATGGATCCCCCGTCATGTGTTTGGAGCATCCACTGTCCAGATACCATGGCTTGCTCCTCACTCCACCCTCATCGTTTGCGGAATTCGCCATCAGACAAGGCTCCTTGACGAGCTTTCTATCACTTTGTTCCTCATCAGAGTCACTCCATGCTGCAAACATGGCATGGGCTTCCTTTGGGGCAGGTGGTTCCCCCTTTTTCTTGCTGTAGCAGTCTTTAGCGAGATGTCCCTTTTTCTGGCAGTGATAGCAGATTCTTTCTTCCTTTGCTCCAGCCTTTGTCTTGCCTTCCTCTGAGGAGGATCCCTTGTTCCACCTTTGACTGTTTCGTCCTCCGCCAGAGTTGCCTCTGTTCTGCGTTCTGCCTGTGTTTGCCATTTTGAAAGCCCTAGAGAGAAGAGCTATCTCCTCGTCCTCTCCTTTAGATGGCAGGCTTACTTGAGCTATGTCTAAGGCCTTCTCAACTTTAAGCGCTATAGCCTGAGATTTTCCAGCTTGTCTCCGGGCCATTTTCCTCTCGGCTATTCCAGCTTGGCTTTGCAGATTCGCCACGAGCTCTTCCAGAGTGACATCTTTGATCCCCTTCTGAGCTTGGAGAGCAGTAGTCACTGTGTCCCATCTGGAGCAGAGAGCTTGCATGAACTGATGAGTTACTTTCCACTGAGGGAGTACCTCATCCAGGGAGTTCAGCTGCGCGACGATGACTTGAAATCTGGTGTAGAAGTCATCCAGAGATTCGTCCTTGCGCTGTTCGACAGATTCGTAATCCTTTGTAGCAGCTAGGATTCTGTTCCTTTTGATGTCCTCGTTTCCCTCGTACAGTCGAGCAAGTCCATCCCACTGCTCCTTTGCAGTCTTGTACACAGCCATCTTTACTTGGTCTCCTGGGGAGAGGGCCATGTTAAGAACCTTTTTGGCCCTGGCATTCTGCTGGAGAGCTTTGTAGTCATCATCAGTGTACTCGTCTTTCTCTTTCTCTTTTGGTTTATTAGGATCTGTCACATCCAGAATAGGGAAGTTACCCTTTTCAAACACTCGCCACAGCTTCCCATCCAGGGAACAGACATGGGCTTCAAACTGGTCCTTCCACCAGTCATACTCTCCCGGACTGAGCACCGGCGGCTTCCAGAACGAATCGCTTCCGTTAGACATGATTTCCTGCAAGGCTAACACACAATCTAGAGCTTCCCGGCTCTGATACCAATTGATGGATCGTTAGGTTAGCCAACTATATGAGGGAGACCCCAGAGTGATATCCCTCAGACAGATGGCAGCGGAAATTAACTCTCGTACAGGAAATATGAAACCAAAAGTAAATACTCACGATTTATAGTGGAAACCTTACTGCAACCTTTGCAGCAGGCTGAAAACCACTTGCCTTCTGGACAGCTCCAGAAGGGCTTCAAGATCCGTATTATTGACAAAGGAATATACTTGTAGTTCGTTACACTTGTCTCACACAGTGACAACTAACAGAACTACTCAATTCGAAAGGTCAACTAATACGATCTACTCGTCTGCACACAGCAGTACCTTGTCAGCTCACGGAAGTTTAAAACTCTGCAGTCTCCGAATGCTATCTCCAAAAGCCGCACCTTCACTTGAATGCTCTTCCTTCTTTTATAGTGTCTTCAAGTCGGCTACACAGATCTTCATCGCAGATCTGATTGATATCTCACAGCTGTGATATCACATATATACTTGCCAAAGTTGGCGTCGATATTCCTGTCGTATATACTTAAATCTCCTCATGTATATATTTGAATTAATGCATATATTCTTGTATCTTCAGTGCATATCTCCGTGTATCTTTTCCCAGATCCGATCTGGTCATAAGTCGGTTTGTCTCTCACATGGAACACACCTCTCTCGCGGCTTCGCTCTCTCTCAGAGATGTCCAGTGAGCTTACCTGTCAGACAGTGATTTCTGCATACTCAAGTGCATTATTAGTTAAGTGTTTGTTATCATCAAAACACAAGGGTCCAACATCCTTCTTCTTTACATGAACTTAATAATTTCATGTTGTTGGTTGGTGTTTCGGACGTAGGTTATAATGGCGCTGCATTCACATGGTCCAATAACCAACAGGGTAATAATCGTATTTGGCAAAGACTGGACAGTGTGCTCATTAATGGGCAAGCGATGGCCGCCTTCCCCAGTCTGGAAATTCACTATCTATCGCGGCTGTGCTCAGATCACTGTCCACTCCTTATCTCTATGGCTCCTACCCCTTTACGTAAATCTTAGTTCAAATTTTTGGGGGGTTTGGGTTGAACATCCAGATTTTCTTAACCTGGTTTCCAATGCTTGGGTCGGCCAGGCCCATCAGGAGCCTCTTCGCAATTTTGGCATCAAACTAAAAAAGATGCATGTCGTGTTGAGGACATGGAATCGGGAGGTCTTTGGCGACATCAACAAGCGAGTTAAGGAGCAAACCCTTTTGGTGGATAGGCTAGAATCGTAGCTTCAACATCGTTGGGATGACAATCTGTACGATCTGGTGAAAGACGCCCAATCGGGGCTTAGCGACCTGCGTCGGTATCAATTTAACAACTTGGAGGAAAAAGCTAAGTTTCAGTGGGCGTATGAGGGAGATCGTAACTCAGAGTTCTACCACGTGGCTGTTAAGGCGCATCGGATTCAAAATACCGTTCGGTTGACCATGGAGAACGGATCTCGTATGGATGATGTTCAGGTTATTGCCAAGCAGCTGTCTCCCATCTGCAAGCTTTGTTCGGAGCTCCTCCGACTCATGGTCTTATCGAGGTGGAGGACTTAGTTCAACCTATTATTTTGGAGTCTGAGAACGAGGCACTCTGCAGAATTCCAGGCAAAGAAGAGATTAAGCAAGTGGTTTTCTCGATGAACCCTAAGGCTTCCCTGGGTCCGGATGACTTTACCGGAAAGTTCTACACTAGCTGCTGGACTATCATTAAATCAGACCTGATCTTGGCTGTGCGCAGTTTTTTCTCAGGCTCCCTAATGCCCCAGAGCATGTCTGCCACCAAAATTATTCTTCTGCCGAAAGTTAAAGGTTGTTGCTCCATTGATCAATTCCAACCTATTAGCTTGTGTAACTTTTGTCAACAGACATAAAGCGTACCTTGGGTGAATCATTAGGCCGGAACAAATAGGCTTCGTCAAAGGGAGGAATATTATCGAAAGTATAGGCATTGCCCATGACCTTATCCGAGACATCAATCACAAAGTGTATGGAGGTAATATTATGGTTAAACTGGATATGTCAAAGGCATATGACCGTCTTTCCTGGCTCTTCCTTCTCTGGATGTTTCGTGCTTTGGGTTTCTCTCATCAGTGGTGTAACCTTATTTATAGAAATATTTCCAACTGCTGGGACTCCGTTAGTTGGGGAGGAGAGTCCTTTAGCTTCTTCAAATCCAACCGAGGGGTTCGGCAAGGAGACCCACTCTCACCTACCTTATTTGTCATTGCTATGGAGTTTTTCAGTTGGAAGTTTAATGCTGCCATTTATAATGGGGTGGTTCATCCTTTTATCCCCGGTGGTCCTCCCCCAGTGCATCATCTTCTTTATGCCGACAATATGGTGGTTTTCGCGAATGGCAGGAAAAACTCGGTCCGTAAGATGGTGGACATTATTCAGAGTTTCTGCTACACTTCTGGGCAAATACTCAACCCGGATAAAAGTTGCATCTTTTTCTCTACCTCGATCAAGGAGAATCGCAGGATTAATTTGTTGGACCTAACTGGTTTCAAGACTGGCCTCTTCCCGGTGACATATCTAGGAGACATTTTATTCCTAGGGCGTCCAAAAATTGAATACTTCATTCATTTGAAAAAATGCATTAAAGCTAAGATTTTCGAATGGACCAAGTGTTTCCTGTCCATTAGCGGGAGAGCAACTCTCATTGCTTCAGTTCTTGGTTCCCTCAGCATTCACACTCTCTCCATCATCCCTGTTCCTAAGGGGTGTCTTAAGAAGATGGAAAGTCTTCTCTCGAACTTTCTTTGGGACAGTGGCGAATCTTGTCGGCGTCACTGGGTTAGTTGGATAGAGTCTGTGTCCCTAAAGATGAAGGTGGCTTAGGCATCAAAAAGCAGGAGGACGTCAAAAACATAGTCCTCGCTAAATTGGCTTGGAAGTTCTTGGCCAATAACACAGTATGGGCTGAATATGCTAGAATTCACTTTGTTAAGCGCTCTTTTGCTATTTGGCGAGCTATCTCCCCTTTAATCACGCAGTTACGTTGTGACAGTCTATGGGATTTTGGAGACGGTGACACTAAGGTTGCTCACCTTTACGAAGGGATTTTTACCTCCCACAGGAGGCGAAGGATTGGAGGGTGGGGGACATTGCTGCTGATCCCACTATCAGGAGTCGTCTTGAGGCCATGCTTCTTGTCGTGCATAATGGCTGATAGGATCGTGGTTAGTAGTCAAAGACTTGACAAAGTTCAGGAACTGTTAGGAACCTAACTTTGTATGCAGATAATCAAAAGTACAAAGTACGCAGCGGAATAAATCTAAATAGTTTCTTTTATTACTATTTAGTCTGTACACTCAGTTGGTACAAAATTGCCTATTAAGTGTAAATCAAAACTAGATTTACACAAGCAAAACCTGACTACTTCCTTGACCGACTTCTTGTCGTCGCCGTAGTCTTGGCACCTCCGTAGCTTTCCGGTACTGATCAAGAATAGCTCGATCACTTGAATATCACTCTCGCACAACTCGCTGGATATTCACTCTCTGGGTACACCCACTTTGGAAAGCTCTAATCAATATTCAGGAAGCGCAACCTTGTGAAGAGTTAGTTCCTGGCTTATGTAGGTTCTTCAGGTAACTGCCACAGATCCTGGCTTGCAACCGGCAACCCATGATCTCCTTGATGAGTTGTGGGAACGTGCCGTCACTCCATCATGTATTTGACTCCCGTTCTCAACTGCTCTGTTGACTCGACCTCAACTGCTCTGTTGACTCGACCTTAACTGCTCCGTTGACTTGACCGTTGACCAATACTCAGGTTCTTGGATACTCGGAGACTTCCACAGGTACTTGAGTCCACCATCACGTTCTTGAGTACTCCAGTAAGTTCCTGACTTACAAAACTCAAGTAAACCATTAAACCGGTTTGTCAATCATCAAAAACATGTGAGGCCAATGCCTCAACAATTTCCCCCTTTTTGATGATGACAAACCCACAAGGGAAAAAATACCAAAACAGCACTTAATGGATGTCTAAACATGAACACAACATCACATGAGAACATATTCTCCTTGGGAACAAATTCCCCTAAGTTCCTGCACACTCTGAAACTCGACAGACATCTTATTAAACCTAGTCAGGTACTCAGAGACTTGGTTCGGGTTCAAATTCCCCCTCAGTTGATGCTTATACCCTTCCCCCTTTTGACATCATCAAAGAAGAGTAAGATATCATACAGGGCAGGCAATGACATGAGTTAAAAATTTGAAATTCAGAGTACTTCATAAAGGCATGCATGAAACTTCAATGTTAAAAGGACAGTCATAACATGCAATTTGAACTTAAGTTTTTAACACTCAGAACATGAAAGGGAATAATGCAGAGGGAATTGAAGAAAGGGGAAATCCATAGTGGGAATCTGATCACGGCATTTGCAAAGATCAAAAGCGATCATCCCCGAACTGAAGATTTTTCAGAGTCTTTCAATTAGAGCCAGGAGTGCATCCTGCACTCCTTTGATTTCCTCCTTTATCTCCTCTTTGAACTCCCTGAGTTCTGCTCTTAACCCCTTTAAATCCTTCTTCACATCAGAGACAACCTGCTCAAAAACTGCCATCAGCTTAGCATTATTGTCTTCAACTTCGTCATCTGCTTCTTCCTCAACATCCTTCAGATCTGGGTCAGCTCCAAGTTTTGGTTCTTGGACTAGAGTTTTGATCCAACCCTCCACTGGATCTTTCATCAGATGCATTTTCTTGAATACTTTAGGATCAAACTCCTTGACAATCTGCTCCTCCACGCCAGAAAGGACCTGATACAGCTGATGTGCCTGAAGAACCTTCTTGATCACCCGAGAGAACCCAATCTGGGTCAGCTTCTTCAGATGGTCCATCTGATGAATCATCAGTTTCGGCAGGTTCACTCTTTCTTTCTTCAGCAGCTTGTCCAAAACCATCAAATCCTGATGTTGAACATATGATGGTTTAACCCCTCTTTGGATAAAATTGGTCACAACCAATTTATGCAATATCTTGACATTGGGTTCCATGAACTGAGTGCTTATTCCCAATCCTTTCTGAGCTGTTTCCAGATTGCAAATTCTCTTTACAAGTTCATGCTTATCTTTAGCTTCCTTGGGCCACATGTTTGTTTTGCAGAAGAGATCGAATCCCTTATGTTCCAATCCCATTATCATCGCCAATTCTATGCTGGACAGGGTGAATTTATGTCCCTTGAACTTCACTTCCAACGCTGGAACTGGTCCATCAATTAGCTTCAAGTTCTGGTAAAATTCCTCCACAACTTCAGGGCAAATATACTCCTGAGTCTCACAAAGTTTCTCCCATCCTTGACTTCCATGATGTCAAGCACTTCTGTCAAGCCTTCCTCCATCAGGAACTCCTCAGAGCACTCCATCTTCATCAAAATCTCTTTCCCAGATTTTGACCGTTTAGGTCTCTTGACAGAGCTTTTAGGAACGTTTTCTTCTTTGGCATCCAGCTTCCTCTTACCTGTCTCCTTTACTGGTTGAATCCTTAGAGCCAGAGGTTTCTTCACCTTTTTCTTTGTGACAGTCGACGATGTATCAACTATCTCACACTCGATGTCCTCAGCAACTTCAGAGACTTTAAACTTGGCTATGTTGCTCATCTGCTCCAGTTCCTCTAAAATCTGATTCACTTCAGATTTGTCTACTCCCACTGAAGGCTCACCAGCCTCTTTAGCAACATCCCCCTCCTCTTGGGAGCATGCGAACAGAGATTCTGTATCTCCAGAATCAGCAACCCCTTCTGGGTTCTTCACAGAGGCAATCAACTTCAAAATAAACGGGTTCTAACTCCTCTTCTTCTTCTTCTTCAACAAGTCCAATACCACATATACAACCTCCTTCTTTTACCTCTTCTATGACATTATCAAACCTCACAGCACCAATGAATCCAGAGACATCAATTTTCTCCCTTTCACCAACACTTCCAACTCCAGCACAATATTCAACAAATCTAGTAGATCTAGGGTTGTAGAATGTAACTTGGGAGTTCGACTTACTTGATTTGAGCAACTCGGCCACTGCTTTCGGAACTTCATAACGAACACATGAGATTGTTAATGTCTCCATTCGACTGCCAGAGTTGTCGATGTTCGTCGCTGCATTTGAGTTGGATGCCATTGAGGATACGGCCGATCGTAGTAGAGCCGACTTGAAAATTTAGGGTTTCTATTTTAGGGTTTCAAATTGCTGAGAAGACGATGTAGGGAGATAAACTTTCAAGTCCTTTTTAAATTCAAATTCCCGTAAAAGTCTCCTTTAAGTCTCGTACATGAATCAAAACGGAACCGTCCAACTTCCACGTCTGTAATCCTTGAATTGTCTTTTCACCATAACTGCATCTGAAACAAGTCCTTCATACCTCAAGTACTTCGTTAAGTCCTTCAGTTTCCACAGACAATCAAGCACTTGAATGGGAGAATACCAGACCAGTTCTCAGACTATGAATTTTTCACAAGTGGCATTGTGGTGGGTCGGCTTACCATAAGGGTATAATATGTAAAATCACCACAATTGAAATAAATCAATCACACATATTGATAATCATGCATGTCCAGAAAATATATGTAACGTGAGGTCATCTGACACACAACAGATTGGACTAGGATTAGGTGGTTTCATATACTTCCTTCATGGGATACTTAGGCAACAAGAATCCGGAAGATATGTTTGGCTTCAAGAAATAGTATGTTCAAGTATGCATGTACTATATCTGATTTAACAGAGAAGTAAAAAAGCACACACATTACTAGATACTCAGGAACTTCAAACATTCACTCATGTCTCTGACTAACATGCATGTTAAGTACTCTATCCTTTAGTCAATCACTGAGAGAAGATTAGAAGTACCTCACTGCGGACTCATCAACCCAAGTTCCATCCTCAGCTTTTCAAATGCATCCTTATGTAGGGACTTAGTAAATATGTCAGCGACTTGGTCTTCACTCCTACAAAAATTCACAGTGACAAGTTCCTTTTCTACACAATCTCTAAGAAAATGATGTTTAATTTCAATATGCTTAGATTTTCCATGTTGGACAGGATTTTTAGCAATACTAATTGCACTAGTATTATCACAAAATATAGGAACTTGATCAAAGTGAAGATTGAAATCACTTAGCTGATTTCGCAGCCATAAGATTTGAGCACAACATGCGGCTGCCGCAATGTGTTCAGCCTCTGCTGTTGACAATGCCACCGAATTCTATTTTTTCGATCCCCAAGACACCAAGCAAGATCCAAGGAACTGAGCCATCCCAGACGTGGATTTTTGGTCAGTTCTATCTCCTGCGAAGTCTACGTCAGTGAAGCCTTCCAACCTGAGGGACTTCACCATTGGATACCATAAGACTAGCTTTTCAGTACCCTTCAGGTATCTGAGAATTCGCTTCACTGCCTTGACGTGTGACTCTCTTGGTTCAGCCTGAAACCTAGCACACTGACAGACACTAAACATAATGTCAGGTCTCGAAGCAGTCAAATAAAGTAACGAACCTATCATTCCTCGATAGATCGTCGCATCTATCTTCGGTGATGCATCATCCTTTGTCAGGGACTCATTCGGAGAACTTGGAGTGTTCACATGCTTTGAACCTCCCAATCCGTACTTATTCACAACATCACCCAAATACTTTTGTTGTGAAATTTCAGTACCATTCTCCAGCTGTCTAACTTGAATACCAAGAAAGAACGTTAGTTCCCCAACCATACTCATTTCAAACTTGTTCTCCATGAGTTTTGTAAAAGACTTCACAAGTTCATTACTTGTGGATCCGAAGACTATGTCGTCAACATATACCTGCACAATAAGTAGATGCTTATTAGTTCTCAAAAGAAATAATGTCTTATCTACCTTACCTCGCTCATATCCATGAGCTAGCAGATACTCCGATAAGCGCTCGTACCACGCCCTAGGTGCTTGTTTTAAACCATACACGGCCTTGTCAAGAACATACACACAGTCCTGACGGTCAGGATCCTCAAAACCTGGAGGTTGTTCCACAAAGATTTCCTCCTTGAGATATCCATTCAGAAACGCCGTTTTAACATCCATCTGATGAAGTTTAAAATCGAATTGCACCGAATACGCTATCAATAACCTGATAGCTTCCAACCTTGCCACAGGCGCGAAGGTTTCCTCATAGTCAATGCCTTCCTGCTGGTTGTAGCCTTTCACCACCAACCTGGCTACCTCTCCCTTCGAATTCAATTTGTTCTTCAGAATCCAGTGGGTGCCAATCACCTTCCGTTTATCTGGCCTTGGAACAAGTCTCCAAACCTTGTTCCTCTCGAACTGATGCAACTCATCTTGCATCGCTTGAATCCAATCTGGGTCTTTCAGTCCTTCTTGAATTGTCTTTGGCTCAATCAGAGACACAAAGGCATTCATGACTGTTTCCCCCTGAACTGCAGCATAGCAAACATAATCGCGAAGTGCGACACTCGGCTGTCTAACTCGATTACTTCTCCTCAACTCAGTGACCTCTTGAGCCTCTTGGATTTCCTCAGGTTCACCATGGACTGCACCAACTTCAGGGACTTGTCCATTCACGTCAGCTTGCTCTACAGGTTCTTCAACCTCAGCAACTTGACCATTGTCTTGCTCAGGTGTTTCCAGATTCTCTGAACCATCAACTGCTATATCATCCCTATGCCGAATCAGCTCAAAACCATCATCATCTTCTTCAACATGAACATCAGGAACATGTCCAGAGTCATTACCCATAGACTCTTCATCAAAGATGACATGAACACTTTCCTCAAACAGTTTGGTCCTTTTGTTGAATACTTTGTAGGCTTTGCTATGCAAAGCATACCCTACAAAGATTCCTTCATCGCTTCTAGGATCAAACTTCCCAAGCTGATTCTTCCCATTGTTGTGGACATAGCATTTGCTGCCAAACACCCGAAGATGTGACATGTTAGGTTTCCGACCCTTCAACAACTCATACAGAGTCTTATTGAGGATTGGCCTCAAATAACAGCGGTTGAGAACATAACAAGCTGCATTCATAGCTTCTGCCCAGAAATTTCTCGCCAATCTGCTTTCTATAAGCATCGTTCTGGTCATGTCCTCCAGAGTCCGGTTCTTCCTTTCCACTACTCCATTTTGTTGTGGAGTCCTTGGCGCAGAAAAAATGTGATAAATTCCCTGATCAGTACAGAGAGCAGCAAACATTCCATTCTCGAACTCGGTACCATGATCTGATATGATACTTCTCACTTTGTCACCAAATTTCCGTTCAGCGAGCTTTGCCCAAGTCTTGAAGCATTCAAAGACTTCATCCTTTGATATGATAAAAATCACCCACGTGTATCTTGAAAAGTCATCAACTAAAACGTACACGTTCCGATTTCCTTGACGAGATTGTACCCTAATCGGTCCACACAAATCCATGTGTACTAGATCAAATGCCTTGGCTGTACTGACTATATTCTTGGAATGGAAAGATCCTCTAGTCTGTTCCCTTGTGTACATGCACTGCAGACTTGATCTGGTATTCACTAATTTTTGGTAATCCAATTACCAAATTCTGATTGTGTAGCCTCTTCAACAACCTGAAATTCACATGTCCCAACCGACGATGCCATATCTCAGATTCATCTGATCTAGAGGACAAACAGAGATACTCTTCCGGATCAAATGTTGGATCCACAAAATACACTCTATTTGCACAATTCCCACGCAGAAGTACTTGACCTGTGGAGACACACTTAACAAAGCAACCATCAGCTGTAAAAACAACCTTGTTTTTACCTCCACGACATAACTGAGAAACACTAAGCAAATTAAACTTCAAACCATTAACTAAACTCACATTATCTACACTAACCTTGCTGGATAAATGTACCTTACCTGAGCCGATGACTTTACATTTACTTTCATTACCAAAAGTAATGGAGACACCGGAATGATGTCGCAGAGAGGAAAATTGTTCCATCTTCCCGGTCATGTGTCCCGAGCATGCACTATCTACAAGCCACAAACATATCCCTCTCCCGACCTGCACACGAACAATTAATTCTTAGCAACCCAAATAAGCTTAGCCTTTTTGGGTTTAGACAGTAAGGTAGATGAAGTTTTAGAGTTAGAAACATGAGGGTTTGAAACTGCTTTTGAGTAAGGGAAGTCCTTGACCACTCCGGAACTTGACGGATCGTTCACTTCTCTAGGTTTTCCACTCCTTTTGGAAACTGAGCAGGTTCCTGACTCGAAGCTTGAGTTCTGTGAACCTTTCTTAGAGACGTTCTTCCTTTCTTTGCATTGTCTCCAACTATGTCCTTCTTTCCCGCAGTGAAAACAGATCTTTTGTTTTCTGAAATCTATCTTCTGGGGCTCAGAAACCTTCTTCTTCTGTTTCTCAAAGTCAATAGGTATCGGACTGTTCCTTCACTTATTTTTCTCCTAGATGTGATAACCTTTTCCAAAGGTTTTGGCGTCATCTAAGTCCACCTTCTGTCTAGGAGTAGTCCTTGGTTGTCCCTGTCTTTGCATAGGCTTTGCAATAGACACTTCGCCATAACCAAGACCTGGTCTGGTCTTTGACTTCTGTTTCTCCTTTCCCTTCGGTGAATCATAGAATCGATCACCTGAGTCAACTACCCTTTTGCCTGCTGCTTTCTAAAGTTGTTGAATCATTCTGGCCTGTTGATGATTCTCCTCAAACATCAACCCAATCCGTTTGTCTTGTTCAGCAATGACAGAACTCAACTCCTCGTTCTTGATAACCAGGTTCTTTATAACTGCAATACATTGAGAACGTGAGTAATAACCAGATCGTGAATCATCTGAACTTACCTCAGTCGATGATTCCTTTGAGGGTGTCTTCCTTGACAATGAAGATGATGAAGAAGTCTCTGAACTTGAGGAACCTCCCTTAGCCATTAGACAAACATTTCTTCTCAAGTCTCCTATACTGTTATCGTCATCTGAGTCCCCCCCAAGCAAACATTGCTTTCTTTCCTTTGTCATCCTCCTTCTGATTACGTTCTGTCCGAGCCTCATCATTTTTAAGCTTATAGCAGTCTTTTCTGTAGTGGCCTTTCTTCTTACAATAGAAGCATTCCACATTCTTCTTCGGGTCATTTCTGTTACTGGGTTTGCAACCTGAGTATCTGTCATCAGTAACTCTGAGAGCCTTGGTCATCACATTCAGTTCCTCAGTCTTTAAGGTTTCCTTTCCCTTATTCCTGTGATAATCTTTTCCTTTTAATTTCTTGTATCTGGAGTTCTCTCCAACTAGGGCAATTTGTCGAGCAGCCTTCTGAGGTTCCCGACTTTCCAGTTTGACGTCTTCAATAGACTTGTTACTCACCAAGCTTGCAACCAGTTCTTCCAGGGAATTTTCCTTTGTAGTCGGAAGAGCAGCTAACGTCCTTGAGATATCATCCCACTCCGAACTTAATCCTTGCATGAATCTGTGAGTGATTTCCCAATTCTTGTACTTCTTTCCAAGGTTGTTGAGTGTAGCCAAACATCCTTGAAATCTGGAATGATAATCATGTAGTGGCTCATTCTTCACTTGCCTCAGGGAATTGAACTCGGATTGAACAACAAGAATTCTGTTCCTCTTCACATCCTTGGAACCTTCATAGATCTTTTTGAGAGAGTCCCAAATATCGCCCGGGTCCTCGTACTGAATAACCTTCTTGAGGTCTCCAGGTTCCAAAGCACTGTGAAGAACCCGTAATGCCCTTGCATTTTTCTCCAGTTTCTTGTATTCCTCTGTAGTATACAGCATCCTTGGCTTAAGTTCGGTCTCACTATCCTCTAGATATGTACTGTTGCCCTTGTTCGATGATCTGTCATACTTCCCCATCCATAGCCATTACGTGAGCTTCAAACCTTAACGCCCATGTCTCATACTCGCCTGACTTCAACTTAGGAGGATTTGAATACGTATCACCTGACATACCTGCAAAGCTAACCAAAATCTAGAACCTGTCGGCTCTGATACCAATTGATAGGATCGTGGTTAGTAGTCAAAGACTTGACAAAGTTCAAGAACTGTTAGGAACCTAACTTTGTATGCAGATAATCAAAAGTAAAAAGTACGCAGCGGAATAAATCTAAATAGTTTCTTTTATTACTATTTAGTCTGTACACTCAGTTGGTACAAAATTGCCTATTAAGTGTAAATCAAAACTAGATTTACACAAGCAAAACCTGACTACTTCCTTGACTGACTTCTTGTCGTCGCCGTAGTCTTGGCACCTCCGTAGCTTTCCGGCACTGATCAAGAATAGCTCGATCACTTGAATATCACTCTCGCACAGCTTGCTGGATATTCACTCTCTGGGTACACCCACTTTGGAAAGCTCTAATCAATATTCAGGAAGCGCAACCTTGTGAAGAGTTAGTTCCTGGCTTATGTAGGTTCTTCAGGTAACTGCCACAGATCATGGCTTGCAACGGGCAACCCATGATCTCCTTGGTGAGTTGTGGGAACGTGCCGTCACTCCATCATGTATTTGACTCCCGTTCTCAACTGCTCTGTTGACTCGACCTCAACTGCACTGTTGACTCGACCTTAACTGCTCCGTTGACTTGACCGTTGACCAATACTCAGGTTCTTGGATACTCGGAGACTTCCACAGGTACTTGAGTCCACCATCACGTTCTTGAGTACTCCAGTAAGTTCCTGACTTACAAAACTCAAGTAAACCATTAAACCGGTTTGTCAATCATCAAAAACATGTGTGGCCAATGCCTCAACAATGGCCTTGTTTCCAAGATCTCCCTAGGCTCCGGACCTGATAAACTGTTGTGGAAAGGCAGTTCTTCTTGGACTTTTATAGTGCGGAAGTATTACCTCAACCATCGTAGCGTCCTTCCGAAACAGCGCCTCTTCTCCATTATCTGGCAAGCTTGGGTCCCCACCTCGTGTGGAAAAATGTTTCACAAACAGGGGCGGACGCACGCCCAAGACAATGGGGTCATTTGCCCCCAATGATTTTTTCAATTGTACTTTATGCATAAGTAATTTGATTAATATTATGTTAATTTGTACATTTTGCCCCCATTAATTTTTACTCCTTGCCCCCAATAGTTCAGATTAGTGCTGAAATTTCTTAAATTGAAAACATTTTGGTGGATTTGTGTGGTTTGCAGGTGAAAAACTAGGGTTTTTGTTTTTGGGAGATGATGAATAGTACTAATATTTTTAAAAATTTCACTTTAGTCCTTAAAGTTTGAAACTTAACTTTTAATTGCCCCCAGTCAAATTATTTCCTGGGTCCGCCACTGTTCACAAAGTCATCCCGATGACAATGTAATGAGCAGATTGGGTGTCCAGCTCCCATCCAAGTGTCACTGTTGTCAAGTTTCCCACTGTGAAACTATGGAACATCTTTTTTTTTCCTTAGTGACAGTGCCGAGGTCGGGTGGAAGTTCCTTGCAAAGCTTCTTCATAAAAAAGCTCCCTGAAACATTACCCAGCTAAAGTATTCATGGTTAGTCTCTTTCAACAAAAACAGCTTCTTCGACTGCCTATCGCTTGGTCTAACCGTTTGCTTAATATGGCTGATTTGGATATTCCGGAACAAGACCAGATATTATTAGAATGTTAAAACAGTACGCTAGCATGGTGGGTCCTAAGATAAGAGGCACGTACAGACCTTGCCATAACAGTCAGCTGTCTCTAGACATCCTCCACGTAGTCCCTCCGGGATCAACTAGTTCTGGGTCTTGGAAAAGATGGCATCCAGGAGAACATGGCACTACACCATTTTACATCCTACGCGACAAATTTTGAACGCCGTCGCAAAAGCTTTGTCGCATTAAACGGTTTATACGATTACAATCTGATGTGTTTGTCGCAAGACCACAAATATGCGACATAATTTTACGCGACGCAAAAAATTTGTCACATAAAGATGGTCACGCGACATTAGTTTAAGCGACACGAACAGTTTGTCACGTAATATGGGTATTGCGACATTATTTTAAACGACACGAAAAGTTTGTCACTTTAAATCTATTATGTGACTTAATTTTTGCGACAACTTAAAATATGCCGCATAATAGTACGAATTAAAATCCCCGAAGGAGGTGCTGGCATGACAACCCTTCAATGTATCAAATTTTCTGTGCATTAAACAGAGGTGACCTACCGTGGTTGGATTAAGCAACATGTTTATCCAAAGTAAGTCGCGTAAGTGTACACAGTAAATGCAGAAAAATAGAACACCCCCAGTACCGTACACTCTGCCTTCAATTCCACCCAACAACCTTAAATCTTGTCAGAAAACACCATTTGTCTGTGAAAATATACTCTCCAAGGTCCATATGGTGGGGTTTTGCACAGGTTTTTGATCAGATCTTCACGTGGTAAACAGCTCAAGTTGTTGAAGGTAAATTATGGATCAAACTCTCACACTCACACACATTCGCATACAAAATTACTTATAGCTTGTCATGTTTTTTGTTTCCAATTTCTTCACACTATTTTGGTGGAGTTAAAACTTTGTGTATTGTGTGCCATATGTCAAATTTTGGGGGAGGATATGAGTGTGTACGAGCTGCAGACTCGTAGTCATTGAGAGATCAGCGCAGCTAATAGGGGAAGGAAAAAGTTGTGCTTTTGGGGTATAAATCGAGCAGCAGCAGGGCATTTTGGGCGTGAGGAAGCAGCTGCTAGCAGCAGCATTTTGCGTTAATTAGGAAGCAGTTAGCAGCAGCACCTAGCAGCAGTAAATTAAGGCCTTTTGTGTGTAGATATATAGCGCAGCACATCAACATTTCCATTTTTTTCAGGTTGTCAATGTTGGTTAGAGTTGAAAGTCTGTTTTTAATGTTATGTTTGGGTGAGTTATGCCATGTCAAATTTCTGGGGATGAATGAGAGTTGAGTGTCATGCAGCAGTTAGCATTTTGGGAGGTTTTTTTGATGAATAAATATCAAACCGAGAGGCATGTAGCAGCAGCTTTCTGATTGAGTCATTCAGAATTAGCTAGGCATTTTGCATTTGCAGCATGCATCTGATGGAATAAGATGCTTTGGCTTAACTCCCCTAATAATTTGTCTCATATTTGGTTAATATAGGATTGGAAACCATGGACAAGACTTGGATGAATTTGTCTGACAAATGTGATCCGCGGTTTGCACAGGGTATTACGAATTTCGTAAACTTCGTCAAACAAAAAAAACCCCAGAGAACGACGCATAAATGCCCATGTAGGCGTTGTAGGTTGCACCATGCGAAGTTGTCGTTAGATGAAATCCAAACACATTTGTTTCGCAACGGTATAATGCAAGACTACACGACTTGGACTTCTCATGGGGAAGTAGAAAACGATGCTTCATCATCAATATACACACAACGACAACACTATGTTATGGAAAAAAGTTGTGGCACGGTTGAAGAAAGTGGTGCTTATTACTTGGATCCGACAATAGAGATGCTTAACGATGCTTTCCCTTTTCCGGAACCACAAGACGACATTGAAACTGAATACTTGGGCAAGGACGCATACGATAAGTATTACCGACTTCTTGCAGAAGCACACACTCCCATATATGTGGGAAGTGACAAAACTGTTTTGGGTACGATTTTAAGTGCAATGAAAGTTAAAGTCGACAATGGATGGTCCGACAAGAGCTTCAATGATCATTTGAGAATCACACAAGATCTCCTTCCGAGCCCAAATAATTACCCCGGTTCGTATAGTGAGGTTAAGAGACTTTGGAAGAATTTGGGGATGGGATATGAGATTATTCACGCATGTGAATTTGGTTGTGCGCTTTTCTATAAAGACTTCAAGAACCATGAGCATTGTCCGATGTGTAATGAGTCGAGATACTTAGACGGTGATGTTGATAGACGGATTTCAAGAAAAGTGGTACGCTACTTTCCTTTAACTCCAAGATTACAACGTCTTTATATGTCACCGCATATAGCTAAGGAGATGCGGTGGCACCGGGAGAGAAAAGTGAAAAATGGTCATATTAGACATCCCGCAGATGAAGAAGCATGGAAAGAGTATGATAATAAATATCCTGACTTTGCGCGAGATGCTAGGAATGTGCATCTTGGATTGGCTACAGATGGCTTCAATCCCTTCGGAGCAGCAGGTCTTTCTCATAGCACATGACCAATCGTGGTGATGCCTTACAATTTACCACCTTCAATGTGCATGAAGAAGGAATTTAATATTCTAGCTTTATTAATCTCGGGTCAAAAATCTCCCGGTAAGTGCTTGAATGTGTTCATACAACCCCTGATAGGTGAATTGAATATTTTGTGGGACACCGGTGTACTTACATTTGATCGACATGGTAGATCGACATTCAACATGAAAGCTGCGGTGATATGGACAATCAGTGACTTTCCGGGTTTAGGAATGTTAGGAGGTCTAAAGTGTAAAGGATACAAAGCTTGTCCTTCGTGTTTAGATGATATTGATGCTAAATATCTAGCGGGGAGAATGTCTTACCAAGGCCACCGCAGATGGCTTGATATGGATCATTCGTGGAGGCATCAGTCTAGTAAATTTAATGGGGAAATGGAATTACGAGATACCCCACCTACATTAACAGGTGAAGAGGTTTTCTCTTCTGTTCTTAGCCATGAGTACCCCGCAATTAGCTTGCATCCAGATTTCAAATCTAGAGGTGTGAATAAGGAGAAGTTATGTTGGACTCATATGAGCATTTTCTACGATTTGCCTTATTGGAGCACATTGAGACAACCATATTCGTTAGATGTAATGCACATAGAGAAGAATGTGTTTGATAACATCATTGGTACTATTCTCGGTCTTCAAGGAAAGACAAAAGATGATGTTAAGGCTCGAGAAGGTTTGGAGCAACTAGGAATTCGGAAGGAATTGTGGTTGAAGAGGATTGGATCATCTTCCCAGAAAGATAAGGTTTCACAGGCACTGATGGACCATAATTATACGAATCAAAAACACAGTAAAACCCACCAAATTAGAGTGTTTGTCTATCTAACTTCTACTTGTTAGTCCCGATATATTTCTATAGGGTATTTTGGCGCTTAGAGAGAAAACACGCTAAGGAGAGGATTTTACGCTGAAAAGATATTACGATTCAATCCAAGGTCAAGATCAGACGCTGAACGCAGAAATCTCAAGATCCTGACATTGAATTACTCAAAACAAATTCAACCGAGGAACAACCAAAGTCAGACCAGAGCGAAATTGGACTGATAGTTTTGTGAAAAGACTGCACAAAACTCACAAAACTCATCCATTTGCCAAGGTGACCGGTGGCTTTAAGGAAGAGGTGAGTCATGGGGTGACTCACCCCCTCCTTCCTCCTCTCCTCCTCCTTGCAACCGGCGGCTTCCTCCCTCCCCTCCCATTGCAACCGGCGGCTTTTGTGAGCCATGGAGAAGTTGCCATGTGGTGGCTTCTCCTCCACATGCTCCTCCCCATCTCCTCCTCCCTTGGATGCAACACCACATGCCACCATCTCCACCCTCCATTCTCCTCCCCTTAGCCTATAAAAGAAGAGCTCCTCCTCATTTGTAACATTCCACAATCAACAATTCACTTCTCTCTCTAAGTTTATGTTACTTTGTAAGTTTGGTTTATGAAATAATACTCCTGTTGGTTCTTGAGTATTATTCTTTAGAGAATACTCCTGTTGGTTCTTGAGTATTCAGTAGGAATTAGGAATACTCCTGTTGGTTCTTGAGTATTCCACCCCTTCTCCTCTTACTGTTTTCAAAAACCCCCGAGTATTTAGCTATGGTATCCACCTCTATGGATATTCGTAGCTAAACTCTTTATTCGGTTAAAGGGGCGTACTTGTATTATAAAATGTTTTAATTCTTTTAGTTTCTTTTCTCTGTATTCAAAACTTATTCTATGTGCCATATATTAGGTTAGAACTTCAAAGGTTGAGTGGATGCTTGGAATGGCAAAGCTCTTCCGTGGGGTTCGTAAACATACTCGGATAAGTGGATGCTTGGAATGGCAAAGCTTATCTGAGGAGTTTGACCTTTATAAAACACCATTTGGTTGCTCGGGAATGAAAGACCAAATGGATGCACACATGCTAATATACCTTGGAATGAGGTATTAGTCTAAGTAGAACAAGTGCTCTACGACTTTTGCAAAAGACTAGACGGTGTTGCAAGTTGAGTGCTTTGAATGGCCTCGATTCACTTTCGAACACTTTTGCAAAAGGCTAGACAGTGTTGCAAGTCGAGTGCTTGGAATGGCCTTGATTCACGTTTGAATACTTACAAGGGTTACTAAAATAATAAACAGGCTATGATACAAGGCCCCTGAAACCGAATGTTTTCCATGAATTACAAAACCCCCCTGTATTTACTTTTACGAATTGCTCGATCATCTGCAATCACCAGCCGCTCATCTACCGGAGGACTCACCAATCACGCATCACCCACTGTAAATCTTTCTTTTTACTTTTCAGTATTTATTTTCTGTAATTTACTTTTCCGCACTCAAAACCAAAAACAACCAAAAAAGTCACTTAGTCATAACCGCTAAAATCTCAATCAAACCTAAAAAACGCTCCCATCCTGTACAAATCCCTTAAAGAACAACGTATCCCCCTAATTACCTTGGGTTCGACCCCTACTTACCACTTACTACCCAGTAGTGTAGTTGCGAGTAGCGGAAATTATAAATTTATTTGCACAGAGAACATTGCACCTTAACGACAGTGCAGTGGGCTCCGTCAGGCACCTTATACTGTTTTACCTGAACAGAGGGCGGAGATATTTGAGTTCCTTCAGGATGCCAAGTATCCTTATGGTTATGCCGGTAGTTTGAAGAACAAAATCAATGTGGAAGAAAAAAAATTCAATGGGTTAAAAACTCACGATTGCCATGTCATGTTGCAACGTTTACTTCCGGTTTTCATTCGACCATACTTGCCACATTATGTAATTGAGCCACTTATATCCTTATCACGATGGTTTCAGAAGTTATGTTGCAAGGAGTTCACGGTCAATGACGCAATTCAAATGAAAGATGATATAGTTATCATTCTATGCAAGTTGGAGACGGTTTTTCCTCCTGCTTTCTTCACCATCATGGTACATCTATTGATCCATCTCCCGGATTAAGTTTTGCTTAAGGGACCCGTACACTATAGCTGGATGTATCCTATTGAGAGGTTCTCCCTTCACTTTGTGAATTTAAACTAAATTAACTCAAATACATGTATATTTGTAAACTAACTATACTTTGTTTCCCCTTGTAGACAATTAGGTGAGTATAAGAGATCGGTTTGGAATACCAGATATCCAGAAGGATGTATCACTGAGCAATACATCACACATGAGTGTGTACTGTATTGTAAATTATACATGACCGATGCAACGGAGATGGACTCATCAAACGAAGCCCGATTATATGTCCTCAATGTGTACTCTCCTCTTATCACGGTTAGTGGTCACTGTCCTAGGATCAAGTTGAGTAAGAAACAAATTGACATGATGCACTGGTACGTGGTGGAACACTACGTGCAGGCAAAACCGTTTATTAAACGGCATGGCGAAAAGTTTGACATCGAATGCCCAAACAGATCAAAGAAGGAATGTGTTAAGCATTTATGGCTACTAACTTGTGTATTTACTTTACTACATTTATCATTCATTTCTATACTTCTAAGAGCAATTGATTTAATATCGGTCAAAATGTTCATCTTTTCCAATTGCAGATGGACATCTTGGAAAGAGAGCGTAGCGAATCATATTCTACTGAAGTGCATAGTTTATCACGCATGCCTCAATCATATGCGTGCCACTCTCAGTGTAATGTTAATGGTGTGAAGTTTGTTGTTTGGGAACGCGATCGAAAGAAAAGGACTCAAAATTCGGGTGTGATGGTCGAAGATGGTGAATTAACGTATTATGGCATTATCCGGAACATTATTCAGCTACAGTACGCAAATGGAATGCCGGTATTTGTTTTTGATTGCACATGGTTTAACACTGATCCTAAAGACAGTGGGAGCACAAAGAGGGATTATGGACTCCTTTCCGTTGATACTTCCACCACTTGGTATGAAGATTGGCCGTATTGTCTTGCCACTACCTCTAGACAAGTTTTTTTTACTTGGATGATCTAAAAGCAGGTGACAATTGGAAGGTTGTAAATGTTGTATCACATAGAGGACTATATAGTGATAGTTCCCTTGCAAGAGAAGATGAAAATGTATTGTGTGCCACCCACCTACCGGTTGAAGACGATGATCCTTATCAAGAGCAAATGCCCACTAACATTATAAGTGATGTACATCCTTCAACTCAGTACTCCATTGAGGATCATATTAATCAACATATTCCAAGAGCAAGGAGGCAATTGTACTTGGACGAAGATGATGGAACATTGAATGAAGAAGATGATGAAACAAGGAATGAAGAAGATGATGAAAAAGGGGATGAAGATGATGAAGAAGCAGGGGATGAAGATGATGATGAAGTAGGGGATGAAGATGATGATGAATCAGGGGATGAAGATGATGATGAAGTAGGGGATGGATATGAGGATGAATCAGGGGACGAAGAAGAAGAAGATAGTATATGTGATGAAGATGATGAAGTGGGCGAAGGTGAAATGAATCGAAGTGACGATTCAATGCAATCGAATTATGCAACAGATGATGATTGTTGATCTGCAGGTGTTGTTGTGTTATTTTGTGTCAAAAAAATGTTGACAAATTTCATGTGTTGTTGTTCAAAATGTAATGGAAATAGCAGGGAGTTGAAGTGTGTTGGATTTATGATTTGTTCTGTTCTATTCTGTTTATGCGACAAACTTAGATAACCAGTGTCGCTAAATACCATTTCATTTAGGGGGGAGGAAGTGGAGGGAACTTGAAATTTTTGAAGGAGTTAGCGAAAATTCAATTTTTGTCAACTTTAAGCGACGTCAAAGATCATGTTTTGTCGCATAAACTGAAGGCCTGGGCCAAAAAAAATAAAGCCCAATCTGCTTAGCATCCAAACCCTAATTCGCTCTGACCTTTACGACGCCTCTCGCTTCTCACCCAAACTTGCCGCCTCACACTTTTCACCGCTGCAGCTCGCTCTGACCTCACCGCCGCAGCTCACACTGATGGCCAAATCGAAGAACAATGCTTGTAGACGTCCCGACGATGTCATCGTAACCAGTCGTTGGCCCCCGATGCAACTTAGGTCTCCTTCCGCCCGTCGCCCATCCACGAAGCTCATTTACACTCCACCACCGAAGCCCACTACCGGAATCGTATGCGCTGAGTCACCTGATCTCTTCTCTCCACCGTCTTCTCCGGTTGTCTGACAAGAACGTATGCCGTTTGTTGTTCCTGATGTCAGGCGGACGGAACGCTCTAAGGCCATCTTGCATGCAATGGCGGAGGAAGAAGGACCGTCCAAGCACCTAAAGAAGCTGGATGCTATTAAGATACCACCTGAGCTGCAGAAGAAGACCAACAAAGTCCCCGTGCCCGTAGCCACTCCAACTCGAAAGAAGAAAAATGATTGCCCTGCAGTTCCGGTTCGACAGACGCCAAAACGCAAGTCAAAGAAAGTACCTGATGAAGCCCTGCCTGAGTCAAAACCACCTGCAGACGTCCAGTTGAAAAGGAAGACAACCACTGCAATTAAGAAACCTCCAACACCTCCTCCTGTGAAAAGAAAAGCGACCACCACAAATGATCATAATTTAAGGCCTGAGAAACAAAGAAAAACTACCACCACTACCAGTCAACCTCCTCCTGTCCAAAATTCCCCCGAAGATCAACTCAACAACCTTCCAGCACCCGCCAATTCAAACCCTACACAACCACCAAATCCGACACTACCTCGTAGGTCCCTTAGGAGTTTAGCAAAATCAGCCCGTCGACATAATCCCCCTCCACCACAACCCACAGCTCCAGAGTTTCCTCCACCCCCTACTACAATATCCCAATCTATGCCGGTGGTTGCTCCTGAACCCACAGCTCTAGAGTTTGAACCAATGCATTCGTTCGACAACAGTTTGGCAAATATTCCAAGCATTAGATGCAAGAGCAATGGTTATGTGATAATAGGTAACAAGCATGTTTGTTATTATGTGGTTGTTATTGTATTTTTATGATGAAATGTCTCTGTTATTGTTGGTTATATAGTTTGTTAAATACATAATGGATTTTTCAATGACAGGGGATGAAACTGGGGAGAAGAGGAAGGTACGTGGAGTCGTGAATGGCTCAACGGTGGCAAGCTATAAGCAGACGCATAATAAAGGGTAGCCGATCAAGGTAGAGTTTTTACCCAACGGGACTGGGCCTGCTTTGCAAGCTGTGGGAGCCTAATTATACATGAGATTGGTAGTGCTATGAAGGACAAGGTTCCAATGAAAGCATCGTCATTCAGGAAACTTTTGGAACAGGAGCGGCGCATTGTGTTTGATCATTTGAGAGTCAGTATTTTCTATTTTATCTTTGCATTTAATTCCTTACTTGTCTGCAAAATTTTAACCATACATTTGTTCATTGCAGCCAAACTTTGTTATTGAGAAAGAAGATGACCAGCTGTGGAACTACATTTTCAGGAAAGCCTGTGAGAGGTTTCGTGACTGGAAATCAAATTGCAAAGCCTTCTACAAGGAGTATGGACCCGATGTAACTCCCATGGAGTTTTTAGATAGGCGTGATTAGTGGAAATGGCTTAAGAACCACTTTGATGAACCAACAAATAAGGTTAAGCATTCAATTTAATTGCAAGTTGACATTTTATTTTTGTTCTTCTTTTTTGCTGTTTATCATTGTTTATTAATGCATAACTTTATAAGTACTCTCTAAATTGTCTAACTTCTTTTATTACAGGATCGGGGTAGGAAGATGTCAGACGTGCGTAATAATCCGAATAGACTGAACCATCGTGCTGGAAAATGTCCATTCCACATGAGGGCTGCCACACTCGTTGCCAAAGGAAATAAGGCACACTTTATAGCCACGTTCTCCCAAGTTTACTCAGGTGATTCCAAGGGTGCTGCCCTTGCAGTAAGTTTCTTTAGAATCATTTTTATGTACTTCGAATTTATATATGTCAATGTTTGACTTGGTTGGATCTATCGATTTTTATTATTGACAGCACTGCCTTGTCGCGAGGCAATGTGTACAAATAAATTTATAAGTCCGCTACTCGCGACTTCACTACTGGGTAGCAAGTGGTAAGTAGGGGTCGAATCCAAGGGAATTAGGGGGATAAGTCGTTCTTTGAAGGATTGTACAGGCGGGGAACGTGATTTTAGGGTTGATTGAGGTTTTAGCGCGAATAACTACGTGACTTTTTGGTTGGTTTTGGTTTTTAGTGTGGAAAAGTAAATAACAGAAAAGTAAATATTGAAAAATAAAAGGAAGACTTACAGCAGTTGTTGCGTGATCGGCAAGTCTTGCGGAACGTCAGCAGTTGATAGTGCAGTTTATACTAAGAAAGTAAAGTGCAGGTGATGTTTTAAGTCAAGAAAAGATTCGGTTTCAGGGGCCTTGTATCATAGTTGTTTATCATTGACCGCTAATGATCATACTACGTGTTCAAAGATGAATCGAGGCTATTTCTAGCACAAGACTTGCAACATCGTTTAAAACACTTGTTCTATTTTAGACTAATTCCTCCTTCGAAGTATCTTAGCCTTATGTGCATCCATTTGATCTTCAGTTACGATCAACCAAATGGTTTTTGAAATAGGTCAAACTCCTCAGATAAGCTTTGCCCGTTAAAGCATCCACTTACCCGAGTATGTTCACGAACCCTACGGAAGAGCTTTGCCCGTTAAAGCTTCCACTCAACCTTGGAAGTTCTAACCTGTTATATGGCACATAGAACAAGTTTTGAACACAGAGAGGCACTAGGTGCAGGGTCTAAAACATTGTATGATACAAGTACACCCCTTCAACCGAATGAAGGGTTTAGCTACGAATATCCATGGGAGAGGACATCATAACTAAGTACTTGAAAAGGTTTTTGAAAAACAGTAAAGTAAAGTTTTCGAAAGTAAAGACAATAAGGGAAAGGGGGTGAGTACTTCAAGAACCGACAAGAGTACTCAAGAATAATAAAGTAAAGCTTGAGTACTCAAGAACCGACATGAGTACTCAAGAACGATCTACAATATTCAAGAACCAACAAGAATATTATAGATTTCAACCAAAGATTACAAAGTACCAAAACTAGAGAGATAAGTGTTTTTGAGATTTTAGGATGTTTTACAAATGAGTTTGGCATTGGTATTTATAGCCAAATGGGGAGAGAATGGAGGTTGGAGATGGCTTTCATCCAAGGGAGGAGAAGGGTGGAAGAAGGTTGTGGTGGAGGAGGAGACAAGTGGCAAGCTCTTGTGGTGTGTGGAGGAGCCGCCGGTTGTGGGGTGATAAAAGGGGGAGGCTCTTTTCCTTTGGTTACCTCCAACCAAAAGCCACCGGTCACCTTGGGCCAAAGGATGAGTTTTGTGAGGTTTTGTGACGTTTTCACAAAACTATCGGTGTATTTCAGCTCCGGACTGACTTCGGTTGCTCTTCGGTTTGATTTGTATTGAGTGATTCCACGTCAGGATCTTGAGATTTCTTCATTCAGCGTCTGATCGTGGCCTCGGAATGACTCGTAACATCTTTTCTGCGTAAGAACTCCTCCTTAGCGTGTATTCTCTCTAGTCTCTAAAATGCCCTGTAGATAAATATCGGAACTAACAAGCAAAAGTTAAATAGACAAACAGTCTAATTTAGTGGGTTTAACTGTGTTTTTGATACGTATAATTATGGTCCATCAGATCACCCCACACTTTTAGTTGTTCGTCCCGAACAATGCTATTAAAGGGCGGTACTAAGTAAGCTTTTAAAATATGAAAGTTAGAATGTGGGACTCGATTTATCCTAATTCATGCATTACTTACTTATTACCAAATTGAACTGTGTAAATAAATAGAAGAAACTTGATACTTGTACCTTCGTGCTGAGATGCAAATTATTCTGGATGTTTCAGGAGATAGCCCTTTTTAGGCTCCTGGACTGCATTCTCGGGACTGTCTCGCACTATATGGTTTTCTTGTAGCTTTCTCTAGCACGTGATTCGGTTCGGGTTTCAATGGTTTGGTCTTTGATTTTCTTTTGGCGAGGGACAGCTTTTGTAGTGAATCGGCCTTTGGCCTTTGATTTGACTCTTTGAGTACTTCACTTTTTGTTCGGTTAAAACCTTCACAATTTTGGGCCTTCGGCCTCTTGATTTGCTTCTTTGAGCTTTTGCTTCTTAGTGAGTTGCTAGTCCATTTTCTCAAGCCTTTTTTGGGAGGTCCAATCATCGCCCGCAAGCCTATGGAAATACCTCCCCGCTCCTCTCATCCTTGCCGTTTCGCGCGGGTCAAGATGAGGGTCGCTCATCTATTTTCTCGACTACTTTGACTAGAGATAGGACGGTCTAATTCCCGTCCTCTCCTTTTTTCTTTTTGCATAAACACTGCATGGCGGAGATGACTTCAATCTTCACTGAAACCCGAAGTGCAGCCTCCACTGACTTCGAAAACCATATAGCGAAATTCAGTCCTTCGATTGCTTGCCAAGCCTCTCTAGGGCAGTTTATGTCAACTCCACATCCCTAGTTTATCTCAGCACAAAGGGACAAATGAGAAGTTACATTCTAAGTTTTGAAACAGTTGAATTTTCACAAGGTTAATGCATGAATTATGATCTATCTTTTTCACATTCTCAAGTTCATATTTTCAAAAAGATAATATTAAGGGAAAAGGAAAAACATGTTATTTATTTACAAAGGTGGATCTCACCCCACACTTTTGAACGAAGGCGTGCCTTTCAGCACAACTTAGTTCAAATGTTATGCAAGCAAATATACACAGGAAAGGTGAGAATGTTTTAAGGCAAAAAACTAAATGACAGAAATTAAATGACTGAAAGTAAGATAGGTGTCGGGTTACCTCCCGACCAGTGCATTTGTTTAACGTCGTTAGCTCGACAGTACATCATTCCTGGATCATAAGGTGGGATCCCATGGGTGGCTCAGGTCGAACTTCTTCTCGGCAGCTCTTTTGAATTGCCCAAAGAACACATATGGCAGCGGGCTCAGTTCTGCTCTCCCTTGATCCGGAGGCTTCTTTTTCACATATCCCCGAGAAGGCGCGGATTCCTTGACCATAGCTGCTGGTCCATCAAGTCGAGTTCTCTTGCTTCTCCTTCCGGGTTTCCATTCCTTTGGCCCATGTCTTGGCCGTTTCTTCATGTTTGAATGGGTGGCACCTTTGCAATTCTGGAAGTTTAGTATTGTGCCATTGAACACGAGCGACCTTGAGCTTGTTCCCATGCCAAGCCTCTTCTTTGTGGCAGAGATGATTGGCCGTTTCAGCACGAGTGAGTTTCCAGGGCTGTTTGGTTGGCTCGTGGCGAGGGAGTACTTCATTGTCGGCTTCTCGAACTCAAACTTCTCCTCCAACTTGCCTTGCACCTCATCATTGATCACTTCTTCTTTAGGGGTTGTGATCCGCATATAAACCGAGGGGACAAGTTGGGGGACTCCCACCACAAGGGCCAGGTCTATCTCGGGCAGCTCGGGCGCTTCGGCCAGCTCGGCAGGGAGGACAATGCCTTTCTCGGATAGTTCGACAGTGAGGTCTGGGCACGTCTCAGGCATTATGGCAGCGAGCATCGGGACTGTCTCAGGTAAATTGGTGATGAGGACCGGGCCTGATTTGGGCAGATTGGGGATCGGGCCTGTCTTGGCCGGTTCTTCTTTGGTCATTTGTGAGTCCTCATCCTCTGTCGGCTCCGTGGGCTCCAATATTGGCTCTTTTAGTGCCGCTTCCATGTCCATTACTGCCCTTGTACTGATGCCTTCTATCGGCTTTGTTGCGGGCAAGCTTGCAATGGGCGTGATGTCGGGCTCGTTCTGCACTGAGTCCACTTCCACCGTTGGTGCTTTATCATTAGTTTGGTGCATTGGCCCTCGTTTTGTGCTCTCGGCCAAATCATCAATGAGGTCCCAGGCTTCATTTTCACTTAATTCCATTATTGACCCTCCTGCGGCAGTATCTAGCAAGCAAAGCTCCGGAAGTCTCATCCCAGTAAGAAATGTCCGAAGAAGATATGAATATGCGAATCCGTGGTGCGGGCAGCTCGCCACAATGGAATCGAAGTACGCTAAGTACTCGTCCAAAGTTTCGTCCCGGGATTGCTCAAGGTTGATTATCTTTTTGCGGATTTCAAGTTCAAAAGATGGTGGGGAAAACTCCTCATAGTACCAAGGCTTGCTTTCATAGTAGGAAGACATTATGTACAATAGAAAAAAGAACAACTATCCATTTGCTAATTCCCCGGCAACGGCGCCAATTTGACAGCACTGCCTTGTCGCGAGGCAATGTGTACAAATAAATTTATAAGTCTGCTACTCGCGACTTCACTACTGGTTAGCAAGTGGTAAGTAGGGGTCGAACCCAAGGGAATTAGGGGGATAAGTCGTTCTTTGAGGGATTGTACAGGCGGGGAACGTGATTTTAGGGTTGATTGAGGTTTTAGCGCGAATAACTACATGACTTTTTGGTTAGTTTTGGTTTTTAGTGTGGAAAAGTAAATAACAGAAAAGTAAATACTGAAAAATAAAAGGAAGACTTACAGCGGTTGTTGCGTGATCGGCAAGTCTTGCGGAACGTCAGCAGTTGATAGTGCAGTTTATACTTAGAAAGTAAAGTGCAGGTGATGTTTTAAGTCAAGAAAAGATTCGGTTTCAGGGGCCTTGTATCATAGTTGTTTATCATTGACCGCTCATGATCATACTACGTGTTCAAAGATGAATCGAGGCTATTTCTAGCACAAGACTTGCAACATCGTTTAAAACACTTGTTCTATTTTAGACTAATTCCTCCTTTCGAAATATCTTAGCCTTATGTGCATCCATTTGATCTTCAGTTACGATCAACCTAATGGTTTTTGAAATAGGTCGAACTCCTCAGATAAGCTTTGCCCGTTAAAGCATCCACTTACCCGAGTATGTTCACGAACCCCACGGAAGAGCTTTGCCCGTTAAAGCTTCCACTCAACCTTGGAAGTTCTAACCTGTTATATGGCACATAGAACAAGTTTTGAACACAGAGAGGCACTAGGTGCAGGGTCTAAAACATTGTATGATACAAGTACACCCCTTCAACCGAATGAAGGGTTTAGCTACGAATATCCATGGGAGAGGACATCATAACTAAGTACTTGAAAAGGTTTTTGAAAGACAGTAAAGTAAAGTTTTTGAAAGTAAAGACAGTAAGGGAAAGGGGGTGAGTACTTCAAGAACCGACAAGAGTACTCAAGAATAATAAAGTAAAGCTTGAGTACTCAAGAACCGACAAGAGTACTCAAGAACGATATACAATATTCAAGAACCAACAAGAATATTATAGATTTCAACCAAAGATTACAAAGTACCAAAACTAGAGAGATAAGTGTTTTTGAGATTTTAGGATGTTTTACAAATGAGTTTGGCATTGGTATTTATAGCCAAATGGGGAGAGAATGGAGGGTGGAGATGGCTTTCATCCAAGGGAGGAGAAGGGAGGAAGAAGGTTGATGCAGCCACACCAGGTTTTACACCCTCCGCATCAGGCCTGCAGGCCGTACACCCCAACCATGGGACATCACCGGGCTTCAGCCCTACCTCGTAAGGTTTTACGGACACCCTAGCCCCTCGCAGTAATAATTTGACAATTATTACTGCAGGTTGTTGGCGGTGGGAATTGAACCCGAGCCACCCTTTAACAATGGTGTGTTTGCAACATTGTCACCAATTGAGCTGCAAGTCAAATATGTGGCTTATAAATTGAAGGGAGGCGCATCTGCTTGGTGGGAACAACTTCAACACATCCGCCATCGTCAAGGAAAATCTCCAGTTCAATCTTGGAGGAAAATGAAGCAACTTCTTTGTGCTCGATTTCTACCTCCCGATTACCAACAAACACTCTACCAAAGATATCACAATTGCCGCCAAGGGTCAAAAACAGTGCAAGAATACAACGAAGAATTTCATCGTCTTTCATCGCGTGTTCAACTACATGAAACAGAAGATCAACTAGTTGCTCGTTATCTTAACGGACTGCGACCGCCAATCCAAGATCGCATCTTGCACACCATTGTTAAAGGGTGGCTCGGGTTCAATTCCCACCGCCAACAACCTGCAGTAATAATTGTCAAATTATTACTGCGAGGGGCTAGGGTGTCCGTAAAACCTTACGAGGTAGGGCTGAAGCCCGGTGATGTCCCATGGTTGGGGTGTACGGCCTGCAGGCCTGATGCGGAGGGTGTAAAACCTGGTGTGGCTGCATCAAAGGTTGTGGTGGAGGAGGAGACAAGTGGCAAGCTCTTGTGGTGTGTGGAGGAGCCGCCGGTTGTGGGTGATAAAAGGGGGAGGCTCTCCTCCTTTGGTTACCTCCAACCAAAAGCCACCGGTCACCTTGGGCAAAAGGATGAGTTTTGTGAGGTTTTGTGACGTTTTCACAACTATCGGTGTATTTCAACTCCGGACTGACTTCGGTTGCTCTTCGGTTTGATTTGTATTGAGTGATTCCACGTCAAGATCTTGAGATTTCTTCATTCAGCGTCTGATCGTGACCTCGGAATGACTCGTAACATCTTTTCTGCGTAAGAACTCCTCCTTAGCGTGTATTCTCTCTAGTCTCTAAAATGCCCTGTAGATAAATATCGGAACTAACAAGCAAAAGTTAAATAGACAAACAGTCTAATTTAGTGGGTTTAACTGTGTTTTTGATTCGTATAATTATGGTCCATCAATTATCCCACATGTTATCCCATATATGTTTTTTATCATGTATGTTACGTATAATGGATGGGGTATGATGTGTTGTTGTTCATGTGAAACAAGTTCTTGTGTTATCTGCATTGTTATCTAACATGTCCTTATCCGCTTCTTCTTGTGCAAATATTAGCTGCCATGTTTTATGTTGGTGAAACATGTGCTCTTGTTGTGTGTCATGTTCATGTTAACAATTATTTGGGTCATGTACATGTTTTGTGTCATGTAATTCATGTCAACTTTATTTGGTAAAGATTCATGTTCTCTGTTATTTTCTGTTGTCTTGGCAGATTTTGCAGTGTCCTTTGTGATTTTTTTACACTTTACAATGTTTACAAAATGTAGGAAAAAATGGAAGAAATGGTTCGTCAAGCGTTGGCAGATCAGAATGGTGATGAATCTGAGCACAGTGTACTTGATGATCATGAACCCCTTCCTGTTGCTACTCAGATTGACATCATAAGCCAAGTGATTGGGCAGACGCGTGGAACATACGTATCCGGTACCGGTAAAGCCTTCAAGAGACCACCCCTTCCTAGAGGAGGTGCAAGACGCTCCCATCTGAAAGAGCAACTGGAAAAGAAAAAAGATGAATTTCAGGAGATGAAGGCTGCATTTGAAGAAATGATACGTGTGCTCGAGGAGTTGGTTGTGCATGGTGGTTCGGAAAATTTGGAAAGTCACAATGCTTCGAAAGGTGCCACCAGTTACAACCCTGATGCTAGAAACTAAGTTGTTGATTACTTTTTGGCCAAACTGTTGTGCTTTTGTTTAGGTGCACATCTTGCTGTTTGTTCGGATTATGGTTTGCTCAGATTCTGGTTTGTTAGTGCAAACATTGTTGTTTGCTTGTTGGATGCTATTTTATGTGTAATCAAAATTATTTGGTGTTTGGTATCAGGATCTGAACTTCTGTATGCTATTTTAAACCATAATGTTTTCTATCATATATGCGGCGTATACAGGTTTTTGCCACAATTATATGTTTAATATTAGTCGCCAAATCTCTTTTTTACGAACGTTATATATTCAAAATGAATTGCGAAATCCCTTTAATTCGATATCTAAATGTTCACACAAGGTCGCGTAAAACGATTTATAGGACATATATACGTTTACTAAAGATCGCGTAAATCTATTTATACGGCATCTATATACTTAATATATGTCGCGAAGGACAGTTTATACGACTTATATATGTTCACCATTAGTCGCAAAAGAACATTTATACGACGTGTATTTATTCTTTGTATGTCGCGAAATCAAGTTTATACGATAATATTATGTTTAATACTAGTCCTCAATGCTCTTTTACACCACTGGGAGACTATATATACGCTCATTAGGAGTGGACATCAGCTCCCTGAATACGGGACAAAATAAAACATTTGCCGCATAAACGTTTAACATAACGCGACGTCATATGGTTGTCGCTAAATTGATTGTCGCGTAAACATCTCGCTACTTCGATTTCGCGACCAACTTTACGCGACCCACTGAACGTCACATAAAGTATATGCGACCAATGTTTCTGTTTACGCGACGTGAAAAAAGTGTGTCATAAGATGTAAAATGGTGTAGTGTGGTCTCACGGTTTCTTTGGCTCTTAACATCGGACATATAATGGATTCGTAGTTCGAGATAACAAGGGGACTCTCAAGCTAGCCGGTAGCTAGGCTCGCAGCCGCACATGAAGACCTCTTCCAGTGCATCATCTTGGCCCTTGAAAATTTGAAACCCAGGTTTAGCAATATTTACCATCTACATAGCTCCCATCCAGACGTGGCCTTACTTCAGACTGACAATTTCCTGGGCCCCTGGGACAGATTTGCTGCTAGCTGGAGAGACACCAAAAAAATGCTACAAGGGGTAACTATGATCTCTAAGTTGCCTATCGAGTGCAATAATCCGGCTATCGCTTTATCCTTTTGCAGAGATGCTAACATATTTCTACCTTTGATAATATTTCGGAGCTTCCTGGTGCTGTGCGTAGGGCCGTGATAGGGGATTTTTTGAAGCTTCCAAACTGGAGCCACTCTACACAATCGGACGACTCAGGGACTGAGGTGGTGTCTCAAAACCGCTACCTAGTCGATGGGGCTCGGCCGGTACACATTCCATCAGCTGGGGTCATTTTCACTTAGTTTACTCTCCCTGAGATTTCTTGTTGTGACCCCTTTAGAGTCTGCGTGCTCTCAGTGTCTAGCAGCCCTGTTGCTGCAGTCCTGAGACCGACATGTAATTAACCCCAGTGGGGTGATCTATTCGTCTCAATAAAAGGTGTGACAGTGTTAAAAAATGTAATATTTATTCAATTCATAAATATGTTAAATTATAATATCATATACATAAGTATTTTATTTTTATTTTTTAATATGTACGGGTCAACCCGGATCAACCCGGTTGAACCATTGATCCAGTGACTTGACCGGTTCGATCCACGGGTCGGTTTTAATAACATTGCTACAAACCGTGCTACGAGGAATATTTTTCTTGTTAAAAAAATTCACATATATGTAAGGAATTGGAAGACAAATATTCATGAAATATTACTCCAACGTGACAATTTTTTAGGAGGTACAAGTTTGATCCATACCCTAAATATAAAGTTTTAAACTTTTAAGTTGCAATAAGGACATCACAGTACTTTAGCTCGCGAAATTAAAGCACAAAAATTTTCTATGTACTGCTACCACATTTAAAATATAATAATTTTTTTGTTGTGGCTTTTCTCATATATTTCAAGGCACTCTACTATAAAAGTGGAGAAAATTATGCTATTCAAATTAGGAGTCGAACCGTTGACCTCTGGACATAATATCAAGGGTACAAGCTACTCGACTAAATCTTTTTTCGCCACATTTAAAAAAAATGATTACCTCATCGATTAAACTATTGTCAGCCTTTCCGAAATATTTGGGCTGAGTTTATCAAGACAAAAACAAAAATATATTTAGGCTCAAATGTGCGTAGGCATAAATATAATAAAGTTAGTATGTAAAAAAAAATTTATGTTAATTGAATTTAATTTATCATATGTTAGCTGAATTTAGTTTAATTTAATTTAATTTAGTTTAAGTTAGCTTAGTTTAGTTTAGTGAATTTAGTTGAATTTGATTTAATTTAATTTAACTTAGTTGAATTTAGTTTATTTTATTTTAGTTTAACTTATAATTTACACCACCACCACCACCACCACCACCACCACCACCACCACCACCACCACCACCACCCACCCACCCACCCACCCATCACCACCACCACCACCACCACCACCACCACCACCACCACCACCACCACCACCACCACCCATGCACTTGTGGTAAGGTTATGTCGTCATCCATAGGATCAGCATCAAGCTCCTATGCAGGAATAGAAGGCCTGTACATTTTCGGAGTTGGACCTGTGTCCCCGGTTGACGATGGTTAACGTTGCATGTCTTCGCCCAATTGTCTTGCTGGGGTACGCTCTTGTAGGGGCATAAAAGGCATGTACACTTCCCGATTTTGATGATGCTCTTCAGTTGACGCTTGAGGACGTTGCATGTCCTGCCTCAATATTCTCGGTTGGCGTATGTCAGTTAGCCTCGTTTGTGATGAACTCCTACTACCTCTTCTAGTGCCGGTATTCCTCTTAACGGGTACATTTCACTTGAGTGGTGCCATATACCCTGCAACAAATTGTAAATCACAAATTGAAACAAATTTGTAACACATTCGGCCAATTTGATTATAATTTCAATAAAACAAACTGTATTACATGAAATACTTTCTACATACACAATTTGTTGGACCGGCGACTCAGGCATAGCTGGCGGAACATTTTAACACAAAACTATAACGAATTAAACGCAGTCATACCTGGCGGAATCAAGTAAGACTAGTAAATAAACACAGTATGTAAACCACCTAGTTTGGAACACTTATATAAACTACAATCAACTATGGGATGACAAAATAAAAGCCGAACTATCGGCCACATACAAACGGTGAGCATTCGAACAAAATGAAACACAACCACGGAATGAAACCAACCGAAATCAAAAGCACAGGAGATGTGCGGCGTCTTTGTCATACATGGGTTACGAAATCGGCCGAAATCGATGGAATAAACAACCGGAGTACAACATTTGAGGAGTGGTGGGCTGGACGGCTAGAAGGAGAAGTGTTTTCCACTGACGCATGTATTGTGAAGTAAACAAGTATTTACCTATTCCGATATGCGGGTAGGCGGGTGAATACGGCGGACGATTTATTTTCAGAGGTACAACAGCGCTTTTTCAAGTAGGCGCTGTATAAATAAAGCTATAACATCGCTTAATCCTTTAAACGCTGTAATACGTGAAATATATAACATCGCTTCACTAAATAAGCGATGTCGTATACTTTAGTTACTACGGCGCATATTTGTAACCGCTGTTTTTTTATTGCCTTATGACAACGCTTAATCAATAATGCGTTGTAATACGTGTAAGTTACCATAGCGCCTACAACTTAAGCGCTGTTTTTAACAATTTTATACAGCGCTTACACCCCAAGCGCTATGTACTTATCAGTATCTGAGAAAATTATATAGAAAATTTACTTAATACCCAGCCCTTTGCAGTTTATTAAAATTCCAATCATAATTACAAGTACAAAATTGTTTGTCATCTAATTGCGATAAATAACTTTAATATGTTTAAGTGTTATAATTTTAAGCACTGAATAGTTCTTGAAATTAACTTATAAAATTTCCACATCACTAGAAACATACAGAATTGTAAATCTTCTTAATAAATTGTCACTTACGAGGATTCGTTGGACTCTTCTTCGGTATCTGGATTATCATTTACGTGATCCTCGATACGGTCTTCTTCGGTGTACTCATAAACCTCATCAACAGCGAGGTTCTCGTAAGATACAATGTCGTTGATCAATACATGCAGCTCAGATCCCATTTGACCCTCATCTTGGAACGGAACAGTTGATACTTCCATGTCGATTGCGTTAGATGGTTTCACAGGACAAATTGCAATCCAACCCTGATTATTTTGTCCAGCTAATCCCAAAAACGTCATATAGTAAACTTCCACTACTTGCTGGGCAAGAATGTAAGGGTCGTAATGTGGGTAGGGTCTATGAGTGTTGACGATGACAATCCCGTTACACGGGTATGACCTAACAAACCGAGGGTCGTACCAACAGCACTTGAACAAGATGACCTTTAGGAGATGGTTGGTTCTACATCTCATATGAATTATTTTTTCAATCACCCCGTAGTAATGTGTACCCTCTGTTCCTTTGATGTAAACATGACTGTTCACCGTGTTCCTCCCTTCGCCATGGCTTTCACTGTGGAATTTGTAGTTGTTGACTTTGTATGTAGCCGAACATTCAACGTCGGATTGAAATCCAGCGGACAAGTAGTGAACCCAGTGTGATAGTGGTAATGTTTCTCCAAACTCCCAAACCTGAACTTAATATTTTGTATGAACATGAAAGTGCAAGTAAAGTTTAATTTGCTACAAAATTTTATGAAATATAAATTGATTACACTTACATGGGAATGAAGCCATTCTGGAAAATCCACTTATATAGCATTGTAGATTTGCTGATCAGTGAATCCGGAGCGTCTTTGTCTTAAGCCGGTCTCAAATAATGTCAAATATTGTTCAAATTCAGGCGTGTTGCTAAATATGTAATGAGTTGCTTTTTAAATTTCTCAGCTATCTAATACCCATCGTTTAACTGTGCTGCCACCAACTCCTGAGTAATTATAAATAGAAATTTGAGGATCTTCGAAATCTGATGTCGCTACTTCATTTCGTTGTAAGCGTATACCGGTCGTTGTTAACTCTGGATCTAGGTAGTCGACTCCCAAATATGAAGTCTCCAGCTATATATATGCGTTAATAATACTGGCTTCCACCTCAGCTCTGTTTCCCTTTTGACCCAACTGTTTAAGACAGTAGATGAAACGCTCAAACGGATACATCCAACAGTAGTGTACTGGTCCGCCAAGTAGCACCTCATCAGCCAAATGAATTGGTAGGTGTTCCATTGAGTCGAAAAATGAAGGGGGAAATATTGTCTCCAGCTTACACTGTGTGGTCGATAAGTTGTGCTGCCAATGTTCCATTTGCTCAATGTGAAGGGAAGATGCACAAATATCTCGAAAAAATGTACACAATTCGGATACAGCTTCCCATATCTATTTTGGTAAAAAAATCCTTAAAAGCAATCGACATCAATCTCTCGATGAATACGTGTGCGTCGTGTGACTTGTAACCTACTAGTTTGAGGGTACTCAAATCTACTTTATTGCCCAGGTTAGATGAAAATCCATCAGGAAATTTAAGAGACTTCACCCAAATAAGCTTAAGCTTATACTGTTCTCTTGTAGCTGATACTTACCCTTGTTCGCTACCAAACGACCGCAGTAAGTTTTGAGTTCCAATTCTGGTCTTCGACAGTACAACCCGATATCTTTTCTGCACTTCACACCGTCATCCTTTGTTTTCCCCTTTACATCCATGATGGTGTTGAATAAATTCTCAAAAACATCCTTTGTGCATGACGTCTTGGTTATGTCTAAGCTTCACCTCCACCCAGTAAGGTAGTTCCCAAAAACTAGATTTCTTTGTCCAGTTGTGTTCCACGCCGAAGCCATCAAAAACTTCATTGATACGTTATTCCCATATATATTTTAAGTTTTGAACCCTATCATAAACTTTGTGACATGATCGAAATTGGACTGAACCGTTGAAGTCGGTTCGATCTCTGTAGAAATTCCTAGCATTACCCCGATATGGATGATTTTCTGATAAAAATCGTCCATATCAGCCAAAGTACGACACTTTTCTTCCGTTCTTCAACACGAATGTCTTTGTGTCCTCCATACAATAGGGGGAGCCGAGTTTTCCTTGAGTTGACCACCCCGATAACATTGCATACGCAGGGAAATTAGATACAGTCCACATGAGAGTTGCCCTCAATGTAAAACTCTGTTTGCGATTAGCATCGTAAGTGTCGACCCAAACATTCCAAAAATATACCAAGTCATCAATAAGAGGCCTTAGATATATGTACAGACGCTTCTTTGGATTAGATGGCCCAGGGATTAGTATAGTTAACCAAATGAATCTCGTTTTCATGCACAACCACGGTGGTAAGTTGTAGGGTGTTACCATGACAGGCCAAACGGAGTACTGTTTAGTGGACATACCCCCATGGATTAAATCTATCTGTGCATAATCCTAATCTTACATTACGTGCCTCGGATGCAAAGTTTGGATGGCACCGATCAAAATGCTTCCAAGATTCCCCGTCCGATGGGTGAACCATGCGATGCATGTCGTATCTGGGTGCAGCGTGCCAACACATTTTTGATGCCAGACTTTGGGATAAAATAATTCTATGTAGTCGCGGTATAATCGGCAAGTAAAACATTTGGCGTCTCGCATTTCGTTGGTACGATGAAGAACTTTCTGCGCGTCGTGGATGATGATATCTTGGTTCCGAGCAGAAATGACATACTGTCATACTTTCCTCACAGACATAATAAATCATACACCCGCTAACGCAAACGTCAATCCGTTTGTACCCCATTCCGAGATCAGCTACGAGTTTCTTTGATTATTTGAAAGAAGATGGGATCTTATTCTCTCCACCAATTAGATTTTTCATCGTTCCACACATGGCGTTAACGCGCCTTCGGAGAATCCGTAGTTAGCTTTTGTTGCAAGCATTTTGTTGTTAATCGAAAGCTCCGTCTCTGTTGTGTAACCTTCGTAAGCTGGCTCGGAAAATGAATTTAAGAGATCGAAGAATTTATTTGCTTCGATGTTCTCTATTTGCTGTTCACTAAAGTTAGACGACTGAGGAATATCATTAGGGCTGACAAAATCAGGAACCATCTCTGGGAAGGAAGCATGAGTCCAATCGTCTTGAGAATCAACAATTAGGTCAACTGTGCTCGGGTCAGGTATGGTAATCAAAGAATTAACGTACTGGATTTCCGCAAGATCTTCGCCGTGTAGGGTCCAATTGAAGTACTTTGGTATGCAACCGTATTTGTACAAATGCTCCTCCATCATCCTTACATTGATGAATCGCTTGTTTTTGCATTTGTACATGGACAACGTATTGTGTTGTCGGTTGCAAGAAAACCTTTTGACACGACTGTTTCGATAAATTGCTTGACTCCGGCGATGAAAACATCGTTGGTGTATGACTCTCCATGAGCACGAGCTTCGTACATCCATCTCCTTTCATGATATAAATATGCCATGTATAATAATATGCAGTATGATTTGAACTAAAAGTAAACGAGAATACCTCACAATTAAATGGTTGAACCAAAAAACAACAAGCTGAGTAGTTAAAATTTCCAGTGCCTTATTTCCGTCAACATTGCAAATACGATTTTTGAATCGGGTGAAATTGGAAGACTACATTGTGAGGGTGAATATAGAAAGACGGTGGGTATAAATTTGTCTATTGCAATGAATATTTATAGGTGGCATTTTTCTGTAGTTCATAATTTCCGCGTTACGTCAACATTACATGGCAATTTCGTCTATATTCCATTAAATTCGTCCAACAGTAATTGACAGAACCGCTTGTCGTCAGAGCGATTTGTGCAAATAAATTTATAATAGTCCGCTACTCGCAACTATACTACTAGGTAGTACTTGGTAAGTAGGGGTCGAACCCAAGGGAATTAGGGGAATAGGTTATTCTTTTAAGGGATTTGTCTAGCGAGAGAGCGTGTTTTAAGTTGGTTGAGGTTTTAGTGCTAACAACTACGTGACTTTTTGATTGGTTGCGGATTTGATTGCTGAAACGTAAATTACGGAAAAGTAAATATTGAAAATACAAAGGAGACTTACAGTGGGTGATGCGTGATTGGTAAGTCCTCCGGATTGTGAGCAGTTGATGGTTGTAGTTGATCGAACAGTAAAAGTAAAGACAGGGGGATTTTGTAATTGTGAGAGAAGTATTCGGTCTTGGGGGGCCTTGTATTATATCCTGTTCATTCTTTTAGTAACCTTTCTAAGTATTCAAACGTATATTGAGGCCCTTTCGTAGCGCTCAATAAACTCTTGTTCTAAGCGATACTAATTCCTTCTTTCGAAGTATCTTAGCAGTAAGTGCATCCATTTGGTCCCTTTGGTCCAGTTTCCAAATGGTTTTTAAGATAGATCGAACTCCTCAGATAAGCTTTGCCCTTTCGTAGCTTCCACTTATCCGAGTATGTTCACGAATTCCCACAGTAGAGTTTTGCCCTTTCGTAGCTTCCACTCTACCTTGGAAATTCTGACCTTATAAATGGCACATAGAACAAGTTTTGAATACAGAGAAATGAAACTAAACGAAATAAAACATTTTATAAAACAAGAACTCCCCTTCAACCGAATGAAGGGTTTAGTTACGAATATCCATGGAGTTGGACATCATAACTAGGATATTGAAGAGAATACTCAAGAACAAACAGGAGTAAAGAGAGAAGAGAAAGAGATTACTCAAGAACAAATAGGAGTAACTCTTGAACTGTAACTGAAAACTTGAGTACTCAAGAACCAACAGGAGTACTCAAGATCGAACTAAAGTATTTGAGAACAAACTGAACTTTTATTGATATCAAACCAAACTTTACATAGTAACAAACTTAGAGAGAGAAGTGTTTTACACAACTTTGGGATGTTTGTGGATGCTTATGGCTTTTGAAATGAGGAGGGATGGCTTGGTATTTATAGCCATGGAGGAGAGGAATGGATGGCCAAGATGAGGGCATGTGGTTTGGCATCCAAGGGTGGAGATGGGGGGAAGAGGAGAGGAGGACAAGTGTCACAAGGGGAGAGGAGGAGGGCAAAGCCGCCGGCGGCTTTTGGGAGTTTGATGAGCTGTATTTATATGACTCATCGAGTCATTAATTCCCACCATTTCATTCACTTTATTATGCGAACAGTTACTTTTTAGTGTTGTTTCGTGTTTCAGGTGATTTGGAAGCTCTAGGAGGAATCACATTCAAAATATGGCTTTTGGAGCCAAAAACACCACAAGGACCCAAGACCCGCAGGCTGGCCGTACTCAGGGAATGGCACGTCCGTCGTTTGACACAGGAGGACTCAATTCCAGAGCGGAGACCATCAGGTTGTAGACCATGTGTTAGGCTACATCCTGGCTCAAGCCATTGTCACTTTCGACCCACGACCAAGGAACGAAGGGAGCAAGAACCCATGAGCACGATCAGCGCAGATTTCAGGACTTAGCCAAATTTCAGGGCCTGTTTTCCGACTGGCTGAGATGTCAACTTTGAGAGCCGCTCCGGCCTAATCCGTCCACACAATGGGGTGATTTCAAGGTCCTAGCATCAAGTATACATGTCCAGCTAGTGCCCCAGACCAAGAGACCGGCTAGAAGAGTGTCCGAAGGCGAGTCAAATCAGCCCCAAAGCACCCAGTCCGATCAGCCCTTGCATCCGAGTTCAAACCGACTCCGAGCTCCAGCTCGGCCATCCGAGCGGGCATGCACCTGGCCATCCAAGCGGGCATGCGCCTGGCCATCCGAGCACTCCAGCGCTGATCCATCCGAGCTCCAACCCGGCATGCGCTCGAGCGTCCGACTCCCAGCTCGCGCCTCCGACCGCATGTGCGAGCTCCATCCGTCCGGCCAGCCGAGCCTCATCTCATCCATTCGCACGTCCAAAGTCCAGCAGCCGGCCCAATTTGCATGCGATGCTAGGGTTTCGTAGCTTTATCACCAAGTTAGGGTTTCTCAAACCCTATAAATACAAGAGATCCCGCAGTCTTCAAATCATCAGAAAATCACAGAGAAATCTCATCACACAGTTCTCATTCGACTCCTCTCCTCTTCCCGCCACCATTGTTGCGTCGCCCTTGCTCGCCAGTCCATCCGCTCATTCAGCCGTGCCTTGCTCCATTGTTTACTCGGTCATCAGTGAAGTTGTTATTTTCCTTTTATTTCCCTGCATTATTTCCTTATGACTATGTGTAACTAAAACCCATATTCGGGTTAGGGTTAAATAATTGTGACTTATGTTTTTGAGATTTTAATCTTAATGCTTGTTTCGTTATTCGATTAAATCTTTTGTGCTCATTTTTTGGATTGAATTGTGAGGTTAAGTGGAAGCTTGGAATAGCAAAGCTTAACTGATCAATTCAACTCCCCTATTTGCTATTTGTTGACACTAGAGAGCTATTAACAAGTAGTGCACTAATTTGATATATCTTGGAATGAAGTATTGAATTATTAGGTTTAAAAGAATTAGAAACATGATATTTAGAAATCAATGATAAAACCAAGTCACAATTGAATAATACCCTAACCTGAATATTTCTTGGATTGATAAATCCCTTGCAATTTTCGATTATTACACTAACCTTTACTTTCACATTAGTTTCTTGTTTTTTTCTCTATTACAGAACGAAGTAGTAACCATCTAGCTCCCTAGGGTTCGACCCTTACTCACCACTGTACTAACCCGCAGCCAAGAGCGAGGAAAAATATAAATTGTTTTTGCACAGGTACGACGACAGCCTGTTCAAAATGGCGCCGATGCCGGGGAGCTACGCACGGTGAACTTTTGTTCTCTTTTCTTTTTTGTTTATTTTTCTTTGTTTTTTGTTTATTTCGAAAACTGCTTATCTCGGTGATTCCCCATTCAACTGTTCGATTTTTGTTTTCAATTCTTTTTCGATTTCCAATTTCTAGCTCTCAGAGGGTTCTGTCACCAAGACTTACGAGTCTAAGGATTTTGGGTTTTAAGTGGGACCGCTGTGACCCCTCCAATCTCCTGGGAACCCTTTGTTGCTAGTCTGTCTTTGCTATTACGGTGTTTGCTAGACCGGTGCTTGCTATTTCTTGTAACATGTCTCACGCAGGAAGTAGAGTTGGTGACAACAATGATGAAGTAGACCAGAATGTTCGAAATGAAGAAGGAATACTACCTCAAGGATCGATGGTCCAAAATGGAGAGATCAGGGGGGCTATCCCTGGACAGTTTCAACAGTTTCAACAACAACAACAACCAATCCGACCTCATAATCAACCCCAACCACAGTACCCTCAGTACCCTCAGTATCCACCACCATATCAGCAGTATCCACCACCACAGTATCCACAATACCCACAACCGCCATACCCACAGTATCCACCACTGCCATACCATCCACAACATCCATACCCACCACCTCAGAGACCCCCACGCCAGCCAGTAGTCAGAGACGATGTGGAAGACGAAGATGAAGGACCTACCATGGGCGAGCTCTCGGTTCCCAATTTCAGAGACCAAACGTGGCCTATCTATGAAGGACCAGACCTCGCAGCCATAACAGTCAGCACCTCAGTCATCCATCATCTACCCAAGTTCTCTGGAACCAAGGGAGAATCAGCCACATCTCACCTGACACGTTTTCATGGGATATGTTTGAACCTAAAGCCATACGGAGCCGAGGTGGATGACTTCAAACTGAAGGCATTTTACTTCTCACTTACAGACACTGCTACAGACTGGTTCTTATCCTTGCCCTCTAGTAGTATCTACACATGGGAGCAAATGCAGAGGAAATTCATTAGCAAATACTATCCAGCAGCCCGCGCAATGCAAGTCCGGAGACAGTTGCAAGAGCTCAAACAAGGCCCAAACGAGAACATGTACGAGTATGTGGAGAAATTCCTAGCCTTGGAGAAGAGCTGCTGCAATCTTGAGCTCCCAGAGAAATTAGTCGTTGAGTATATGCTGGATGGACTCCGCAGACTGGATAGGAAATTACTTGAGGCCTCAGCTGGAGGCAACCTCATGAACTTGACCCCAGCCAGAGTCCGACAAAAAATCATGGAAGTAGCAGAAAGTGAGCGGTTCCAGGATGAATCTACAAGGGAGGACGAATATGCCCGAACAAGGAACGTGTCAAAGGTTGAACCCTCAGTCAGTGCCATGGCCGAACAGATCAAGGAGCTGAAGGATATGATGCAACATGTGATCGGGAGGCAACCAGTCGAGACTAAGCCATGCGGCTTTTGCGCAGCCACAAACCACAAGACAGACGAGTGCCCGACCATCTTAGAGGACAACCAGGCCGAGGTCAACGTAATAGGTCACTATCAGAATTATGGCAACCAGGCGGGCCCAGTCAAGCAGTATGGCGCAGCAGCACCAAATCAAGGAACCTGGAAGAACAACTATCAGCAGAACCAGACTCAGCCAGCACGACAGAATGCACCTCAACAGACCCAGCAGCCTTACCAGCATCCTCATCATCAGTTCCGACAGAATGCGCCTGGACAGTATCAGCAGAATGCTCCAAGTCAGTATCAGCAGAGAGCGCCGAACAGCAATCAGTCAGGCCCGAGCAACCACGGAAAACCTATTGAGAAAGTAGTAGAAGAGCTGGCAGCCTCAACCAAGAGCGACATTGCAGACATAAAGAAGCAGATATCCGAGCTCGCTACACTAGTCTCAGGTCTCTCAGCCAGTGTGCACGCAGGACGACTTCCCTCACAGACAGTTGAAAACCCGAGAGGAAACGTCAGCCTAGTTGAGGTGATTAAGGTGGATGCAGCAGTTGAAGAGACCGTCAAACCAACAGAGGAATTCGGCCAGCTTATACCTGAGGAAGCACCGGCCCTTGTCATCAGAGACACTACAACTCACGGTTCCTCTTATGCTATAGTTACTCGTGGAGATCAGATGTGTGAGAAAGCTGAGTCAGAAACAAGGATGGTGGTCAGGCCAACACAAACCGATCAGATGATGAGGCCGTCACCTACAGCGAGCCATGAGACACCTCCAGGAAAGAATAAGGACCCAGGAGCCTTCACAGTCACCTGTGGCATCGGCAAGACCCAGATACCCCACTGCTTGATTGACTTAGGTGCTGCCATCAATGTGATGCCTTACTCTCTGTACTACTCACTGAACCTCGGTCCGTTGAAGCCCCCTAAGCTATCTATAGAGTTGGGAGACAGGTCGTGTGTTCGCCCCACTGGACTTCTCGAAGATCTGACCCTTCGGGTAGGAGATCTTGCTGTGCCTGCAGATTTCTATGTCTTGCAGATGGAGAATTCCAGAAAAGGTGAGCCACCAGGACTGATTTTTGGACGGCCATTCCTCTACGACATGAAGACTCAGATCAACATGGACTTAGGCCTACTATCGTTATCATATGGCGGTAAGGAGGCCGATTTCTATGTCTACGAGGATGTGAACCGACCATGCACAAGGAAACCACCAGATATTGTGCACACTACAGACTATGAGACCCTAGTTCCAGACCCACCAGAGCAGGCTCTTCAGACTACCAGGCCAGCAGCTATGGCCAAGATGTCCTCATCTTCTCGAGGCTATAAAGGGAAGAAACCGTCGGAAAGTTGGAGAGCAGAGCCAAGTGCACGACTAGGGAAGCACACTGGCCGAACAGAAGGAATTGCTGAGCAGAAGTTTGACCTCACACGCCCATGGGATCCTACCTTGTGATCCCTACATGAGGTACTGTCGAGCCAACGACGTTAAACAAAGGCGCTCGCAGGGAGGCAGCCCTGCACGGTTTGCACTGCATTTTCATTTCTTTTTCTTACTTGTTTTATTTATGAGTCTTTATTGTCACATTGTACCTTGGAAAGGATTTGGTTTCATTTTGTAGGGACTTGACTTAGTCGGCCAGAAATTCCCCTTGCGAGCTACGCATGTTACCCACTCGGCTACGCATTTTAGCTTGGCCGAGTACCATTGATCCGGACCCAGTCTTTGCGTACTACGCACTTTGCTTGCGGAGCTACGCATTTTAGTCCGCCAGGAGCGCCCCTAGGCCCGAGTTCAGCCGACTACAGTCTTCCTCCCAGGGGAGTATTGTTCTATCCCTTTTCCTTTCCTTATCTTTTTATTGCATGCATTTGTGTGTCTAGATTTGAGTCGTGCCGTGAGGACACGGCTCATCTCAAAAGTGTGGGGTGGGAGAGTCAGTCATCGAGTCAGCACGTTTGTTTCACGCCCACCACACAGAGTCAGCACGTTTCGAGTCATTTTTAAAAAAAAATTTGTACATGATTCTTCACTATTTCCTAGACTTGCAGTGTTGGATAATGATTAGGTGAAATAGATATAGCCAATTTTACATGCATGTCTTTGATGAAACTTGATTTGTGCGACTAACATGTGATCTTTAAATCATTGCGTGCCTTTGTTAGTTGAGATAAACAGGGATGTGGAGTTGATAGCAATGCCCTAGAGAGACTTGACAGATCATTCAGAGACCGGACTCAGGATATATGGTTATGTGGAGCTCGTGGAGGCTAGCACTTCGAGGCAACATAGTACGAGTCTGCTCCGCCACTGCGGTACCTTTGCGGTTGGTTGGGACGGGAATACTTCACACCGTCCAAGCTCTAGTCCAAGTAGCTGAGAAAATAGGCAAGCGACCCTTGACTTGACCCGTGTCGAAAGGACGAGGATGAGTAAGAGCAGGAAGGTTTCTAATCCGAGTAACCGGGAAAATAGACGAGCGACCCTCGGCTTGACTCGCGTCAAAAGGAGAAGGAACCACGGTTCGAGCAAATCACAATCCGCACTACAAAGCAACAAATCCACAAACCATCGTGATAGTCCACACGTCTCATGTGACAGCATCATTGAAATCCCAAATCAGATGACACTATAGCTGGCCGAATAACACTCAACACTTTGAAGCTCGAATCAATCACGTGCAAGAAAAAGCGGCAAAGCATAACCATATAGCAGCGAGTTCGAGTCCGAGAATGAGGGTTCATGGGTCTGAAAAGGGCTATCTCTCGAGACATCCGAATTGGTTTGCATCTCGGCTTCAAAGGTAACACGTATCATTAACCCCATGTTTTTCGCACAATGACATTAGTAGCAAGCATGCATAACTGGCGAGATCTATAGTAGCTTAATTCATGTCCATGTAGCTCGTCTAGGATAACCGAAGCATTGTGGTGTTTACATTATTCGTTCCTCTTATGACCTAGTTCTTGTTCGGGACGAACAAGTTTAAGTGTGGGGTGGTTTGATGAGCTGTATTTATACGACTCATCGAGTCATTAATTCCCACCATTTCATTCACTTTATTATGCGAACAGTTACTTTTTAGTGTTGTTTCGTGTTTCAGGTGATTTGGAAGCTCTAGGAGGAATCACATTCAAAATATGGCTTTTGGAGCCAAAAACACCACAAGGACCCGAGACCCGCAGGCTGGCCGTACTTAGGGAATGGCACGTCCGTCGTTTGACACAGGAGGACTCAATTCCAGAGCGGAGACCATCAGGTTGTAGACCATGTGTTAGGCTACATCCTGGCTCAAGCCATTGTCACTTTCGACCCACGACCAAGGAACGAAGGGAGCAAGAACCCATGAGCACGATCAGCGCAGATTTCAGGACTTAGCCAAATTTCAGGGCCTGTTTTCCGGCTGGCTGAGATGTCAACTTTGAGAGCCGCTCCGGCCTAATCCGTCCACACAATGGGGTGATTTCAAGGTCCTAGCATCAAGTATACATGTCCAGCTAGTGCCCCAGACCAAGAGACCGGCCAGAAGAGTGTCCGAAGGCGAGTCAAATCAGCCCCAAAGCACCCAGTCCGATCAGCCCTTGCATCCGAGTTCAAACCGACTCCGAGCTCCAGCTCGGCCATCCGAGCGGGCATGCGCCTGGCCATCCGAGCGGGCATGCGCCTGGCCATCCGAGCACTCCAGCGCTGATCCATCCGAGCTCCAACCCGGCATGCGCTCGAGCGTCCGACTCCCAGCTCGCGCCTCCGACCGCATGTGCGAGCTCCATCCGTCCGGCCAGCCGAGCCTCATCTCATCCATTCGCACGTCCAAAGTCTAGCAGCCGGCCTAATTTGCATGCGATGCTAGGGTTTCGTAGCTTTATCACCAAGTTAGGGTTTCTCAAACCCTATAAATACAAGAGATCCCGCAGTCTTCAAATCATCAGAAAATCACAGAGAAATCTCATCACACAGTTCTCATTCGACTCCTCTCCTCTGCCCGCCACCATTGTTGCGTCGCCCTTGCTCGCCAGTCCATCCGCTCATTCAGCCGTGCCTTGCTCCATTGTTTACTCGGTCATCAGTGAAGTTGTTATTTTCCTTTTATTTCCCTGCATTATTTCCTTATGACTATGTGTAACTAAAACCCATATTCGGGTTAGGGTTAAATAATTGTGACTTATGTTTTTGAGATTTGAATCTTATTGCTTGTTTCGTTATTCGATTAAATCTTTTGTGCTCATTGTTTGGATTGACTTGTGAGGTTAAGTGGAAGCTTGGAATAGCAAAGCTTAACTGATCAATTCAACTCCCCTATTTGCTATTTGTTGACACTAGAGAGCTATTAACAAGTAGTGCACTAATTCGATATATCTTGGAATGGAGTATTGAATTATTAGGTTTAAAAGAATTAGAAACATGATATTTAGAAATCAATGATAAAACCAAGTCACAATTGAATAATACCCTAACCTGAATATTTCTTGGATTGATAAATCCCTTGCAATTTTCGATTATTACACTAACCTTTACTTTCACATTAGTTTCTTGTTTTTTTCTCTATTACAGAACGAAGTAGTAACCATCTAGCTCCCTAGGGTTCGACCCTTACTCACCACTGTACTAACCCGCAGCCAAGAGCGAGGAAAAATATAAATTGTTTTTGCACAGGTACGACGACAGCCTGTTCAAGGGAGGAGGAGAGGTTGACATGTGGAGGAAGGGGAGAGGAGGAGGAGGGGTTGTGAGGGCAAAGCCGCCGGCCATGTGGCATGGGGAGAGTGGTTTGTGAGTTTTGTGCAGTTTACACAAAACTATCAGTGTATTTCAGCTCCGGATTGTCTTCGGTTTCTCTTCGGTTTGATTTGTTTTGAATGATTCCATGTCAGGATCTTTAGATTTCTTCATTCAGCGTCTGATCTTGACCTTGGATTGTCTCCTGATATCTTTTCTGTGCTAAAAGCTCTTCCTTAGCGTGTATTCTCTCTAAGCTCTGAAATACCCTGTAGAAATGTATCGGGACTAAAACATCGAAGTTAGATAGACAAACAGTCTAATTTGGTGGGTTTAACTGTGTTTATGATTCATACAATTGTGGTCCATCAGATAACCCCACACTTTTAGTTGTTCGTCCCGAACAATGCTTTATAAGGGCGTTACTAAGTAAGTTGGTTAAAATATGAAAGTAAGATAATGGTACTCGATTTCTCCTAATTCATGCATTACTACTTGTTACTAAATTAAACTGCATAAATAAGTAGAAGAAACTTGATACTTGTACCTTTGTGCTGAGATGCAAATTAATTCGGATGTTTCGGGAGATAGCCCTTTTCAGGCTCCTGGACTACACCTTCGGGACCGTCTCGCACTATATGGTTTTCTTGTAGCTTTCTCTTGCACGTGATTCGATTCAGGTTTCAGTGAGTTGAGTACTTTGATTACTTTTGGCGAGGGACTGCTTTTTGTAGTGAATCGGCCTTTGGCCTTTGATTTGACGCCTTGAGTACTTCACTTTTGTTCGGTTAAAACCTTCACAATTTTGGGCCTGAGGCCTCTTGATTTGCTTCTTCGAGCTTTTTGCGTCTTTGTGACTTGCTAGTCCATTTTCTCAAGCCTTCTTGGGAGGTCCAATCATCGCCCGCGAGCATATGGAAATACCTCCCCGCTCCTCTCATCTTCGTTGTTTCGCGCGGGTCAAGATGAGGGTCGCTCATCTATTTTCTCGGCTACTTTGACTAGAGAGAGGACGGTTTGATTCCCGTCCTTGCCTTTTACATAGATGCTTCAAGGCAGAGTTGATTTCAATTATTCACCGAAACCTGAAGTGCAGCCTCCACTGACTTCGAAAACCATATAGTTGGATCTGATCCTTCAAGTGCTTGCCAAGCCCCTCTAGGGCAATTTCTATCAACTCCACATCCCTAGTTTATCTCGGCACAAAAGACAAATGAGAAGTTACATTCTAAGTTTTTAAACAGTTTGCATTTTCACAAGGTTGATGCATGAATTATGATCTATCTTTTTCACATTCTTAAGTTCATATTTTCAAAAAGATACTATTTAAAAAGAAAAGAAAAATATGCAGACGGTTCTCACCCCACACTTTTGAACGAAGGCGTGCCTTAGTTCAAAAGTCATGCAAATATATACAAAAGAAGGAAATGACATTAAGGAAAAAGAAGAACAGAACTCCCTTTTACTGTGTCGTGGAAATGACATGGCATGAGGCTGGATAATCGAGGGAGTCTGGCTGGGGCCTCGAACTCTCAGCGCAGGCCCGGTAAATTCACGGAAGCTGCCTGGCTGATCCGGTCTTGCTCCAAACTTAATTCCTACATGAAAGATATTCCTTCTATACAAAAAGTGGGTGAGAGTGTTTATTGGAAATTTAAATGACAGAAATTAAAAGTGCAGAAAAGTAAGATAGTGTCGGGTTACCTCCCGACCAGTGCACTTGTTTAACGTCGTTGGCTCGACAGTACCTCGTTCTGGATCATTGGTTGGGGTTCCATGGGTGGCTGAGGTCGTACTTCTTGATTCCACCGACTTTGATTCTTGCGGTGAGTCTTCCTGATTTTTTAGCAGATGACGGGTTTGGGTCCAGTTCTGATGGTATCTCCTTCCAACGTCTATGAGAAGGCGAGGGACCTTTCACTATCAGCTTTTTGAACTGGGTTTTCTCCTGTTTAGGGCTGCCTTGTCCAGTCATGGCAAAAGCGTGCTCCATGTAGGAGTCATTCTGCTCAGGCCCTTTTCCCGATTTCTTGCGAGCAGATGTGTTTGGATCCCATGGTTGCTTGAGGTCGAACTTCTTCATAGCTGCCCTTTTGATTTGCCCAAAGAACACATATGGCAGCGGGCTCAGTTTTGCTCTCCCTAGATCCGGAGGTTTCTTCTTTACATATCCTCGAGAGGGCGAGGATTCCTTGACCATATTAGCTGGTTCATCAAGTCGAGCTCTCTTGTTCCTCCTTCCGGGCTTCCATTGCACCGGGCCATGTCTTTGTCGCTTCTTTGTGGGAGAGATGATTGGCCATCCTAGAACGAGCGAGTTTTCAGGGCTGCTTGGTTGGCTCGTGGCGAGGGAGTGTTTCATTGTTGGCTTTTCTGGCTCCAACTCGCCTTGCACCTCATCATTGATTACTTCATCTTCAGGGGCTGAGATCCGCATACAAACCGAGGGGACAAATTGGGGGACTTCCACCACAAGGGCCAGGTCTTTCTTGGATAAATTGAAAATGAGGACTGGGCCTGGCTTGATTTCCTCGTCCGCTTTGGTAGTGAGTTCCCATGAAGACTCCTCCTCGATGCTTTCTGTATCTGATTCGTCCATTACTTCGGATGGCTCGGGAGTGAGATCCCATGTAGGCTCTTCTTCAGTTATCCATGCGTCCTCATCCTCTGTCAGCTTTGTGGGCTCCAATGTTGGTTCCTTTAGAGCCGCCTCCACGTCCATTACTGCCCTTATACTGATGTCTCCTTCCGGGTTTGCTGCGGGCAAGCTTGCAATGGGTGTGATGCCGGGCTCGTTCTGTACTGAGTCCACTTTCATCGTTGGTGCCTTATCTTCAGTTTGGTGCACTGGCCCTCGTTTTGTGCTCTCGGCCAAATCATCAATGAGGCCCCAGGCTTCTTTTTCGCTTAATTCCATTATTGACCCTCCTGCGGCAGTATCTAACAAGCAAAGCTCCGGAAGTCTCATCCCAGTAAGAAATGTCCGAAGAAGATATGAATATGCGAATCCGTGGTGCGGGCAGCTCGCCACAATGGAATCGAAGTACGCCAAGTACTCGTCCAAAGTTTCGTCCCGGGATTGCTCAAGGTTGATGATCTTCTTACGGACTTCAAGTTCGAAGGGTGGTGGGGAAAACTCCTCATAGTACCAAGGCTTGCTTCCGTAGTACGACGACATGGTGAATTATGTATAACACAAAAAAGAACAACTATCCATTTGCTAATTCCCCGGCAACGGCGCCAATTTGACAGAACCGCTTGTCGTCAGAGCGATTTGTGCAAATAAATTTATAATAGTCCGCTACTCGCAACTATACTACTAGGTAGTACTTGGTAAGTAGGGGTCGAACCCAAGGGAATTAGGGGAATAGGTTATTCTTTTAAGGGATTTGTCTAGCGAGAGAGCGTGTTTTAAGTTGGTTGAGGTTATAGTGCTAACAACTACGTGACTTTTTGATTGGTTGCGGATTTGATTGCTGAAACGTAAATTACGGAAAAGTAAATACTGAAAATACAAAGGAGACTTACAGTGGGTGATGCGTGATTGGTAAGTCCTCCGGATTGTGAGCAGTTGATGGTTGTAGTTGATCGAACAGTAAAAGTAAAGACAGGGGGATTTTGTAATTGTGAGAGAAGTATTCGGTCTTGGGGGGCCTTGTATTATATCCTGTTCATTCTTTTAGTAACCTTTCTAAGTATTCAAACGTATATTGAGGCCCTTTCGTAGCGCTCAATAAACTCTTGTTCTAAGCGATACTAATTCCTTCTTTCGAAGTATCTTAGCAGTAAGTGCATCCATTTGGTCCCTTTGGTCCAGTTTCCAAATGGTTTTTAAGATAGATCGAACTCCTCAGATAAGCTTTGCCCTTTCGTAGCTTCCACTTATCCGAGTATGTTCACGAATTCCCACAGTAGAGTTTTTCCCTTTCGTAGCTTCCACTCTACCTTGGAAATTCTGACCTTATAAATGGCACATAGAACAAGTTTTGAATACAGAGAAATGAAACTAAACGAAGTAAAACATTTTATAAAACAAGAACTCCCCTTCAACCGAATGAAGGGTTTAGTTACGAATATCCATGGAGTTGGACATCATAACTAGGATATTGAAGAGAATACTCAAGAACAAACAGGAGTAAAGAGAGAAGAGAAAGAGATTACTCAAGAACAAACAGGAGTAACTCTTGAACTGTAACTGAAAACTTGAGTACTCAAGAACCAACAGGAGTACTCAAGATCGAACTAAAGTATTTGAGAACAAACTGAACTTTTATTGATATCAAACCAAACTTTACATAGTAACAAACTTAGAGAGAGAAGTGTTTTACACAACTTTGGGATGTTTGTGGATGCTTATGGCTTTTGAAATGAGGAGGGATGGCTTGGTATTTATAGCCATGGAGGAGAGGAATGGATGGCCAAGATGAGGGCATGTGGTTTGGCATCCAAGGGTGGAGATGGGGGGAAGAGGAGAGGAGGACAAGTGTCACAAGGGGAGAGGAGGAGGGCAAAGCCGCCGGCGGCTTTTGGGAGGGAGGAGGAGAGGTTGACATGTGGAGGAAGGGGAGAGGAGGAGGAGGGGTTGTGAGGGCAAAGCCGCCGGCCATGTGGCATGGGGAGAGTGGTTTGTGAGTTTTGTGCAGTTTGCACAAAACTATCAGTGTATTTCAGCTCCGGATTGTCTTCGGTTTCTCTTCGGTTTGATTTGTTTTGAATGATTCCATGTCAGGATCTTTAGATTTCTTCATTCAGCGTCTGATCTTGACCTTGGATTGTCTCCTGATATCTTTTCTGTGCTAAAAGCTCTTCCTTAGCGTGTATTCTCTCTAAGCTCTGAAATACCCTGTAGAAATGTATCGGGACTAAAACATCGAAGTTAGATAGACAAACAGTCTAATTTGGTGGGTTTAACTGTGTTTATGATTCATACAATTGTGGTCCATCAGTAATCATCTAACGGTAACTACATTTGTAACGGATATATTAAAATGAAGAGACGGAAAGGTGACGGAATGGTGATGATAAATATTCCGTCACCGCAACAGCTCCATTCCGTCACTTACTGACGGAAATACAACGATATGTCGACGAATTTTAACAACGGCTAAATATTAACGGTAAATTTAATTTGGAACCTTTATATTTAAATTAAGTGACGGAATAATACCGGAAGATTGATGAAACAATTTCCGTTAGAATTGCGTTGCATTTCCGGTGTTTGTGACTGAATTTTGCTGGAACACTGACATATAAAAATATGTTACATTATTTTTAATCAAATTATCTATTTACCAATATATATCTCTTTTTTATAGGAATATATATCTCTTTTAACAGTCATTATAACATAACATACATATAGATATTATAAAAAGTTGTACAATCGAAACATTGGAATATATTATGGTAACGAAGTACGTGACATGCGACTAATGACACAGAAAGTTTAGATATTATTACATAAAGGTCAATAACACATCAAGACGGGGGGCTTTCATAAACATACACATGGACAAGATTTTTCTCAGTAATATTTAGGATACATTTTTTGGAACGATCCCACCAAACTGAAACCTAGAATAGTTATCTTGAGTAAATTGATGAATTGTCAAAAATAATAACATAAAATTGTACAATCGGTTGTAGTATGAACCTTTTGTAGTACGAGGACAGAGCCAACTTTAATACTGGCTCGTGTTTTCTGATCCCATACAGCCGAGCTATGAATAATCACTCGTACTACTACTCTAGGATCCTACATTGGATTATGTATATCTAATTAGAATGCAATTGTATTACAAAAAATTATGAAAGTTAGTGTACCTTTAAAGTAATGATGAATACAGATCCGTCCATGTTCAATTGACATGTGTCAATGACTCCCACAATCTGTCAAATTATCGTTGCATATCATGAATCAAATATGAAAGTTGTAAATGCGTTCACAGATATGTTCTATAAGAGTTGTACCTTGTCAGGCTTCTTTGTTCCATCTGGGCTAATTTCGATCAGAGCCGTATTTTGTACATCGATAGGAAACTCAGTCATCCAGGTGAATAACTCGTTGGATGCGAATTGCAACGCATCTAACCAATTTTTTTTGCAAAACAAATACTATTTTGCCTAGCTGCACTTGACCCCGCCATGCGTTCCGCGAGATACTCTTGCGTTGTTTCTTCAGCTATGTGGTCGTTATTAACGCTTAAGCTTACTCCCGATCTTTCTCGGAGCAACTCGAGAACACGACCTGCAGATCCAGGAATACGATGATGGGGATTCATAGTATGTTGGAGTTATTTTTCCTGAGTTTAGTGTTTTCATGCAACGCATCTTACTTTTATAGGCAGTTGAAATCGCTAGGTACATTGTACTGTCGGTGGTCTGAAAGTCGTCAAATTTCCATTACTATTATGTCATCAGTGGCGGAATTGCAACAAAAAATATAGGGAATTTATGTCGGCATGTTGTATTCGTATAGGACTTGAATAATGTCTCTTTATAACAAAAATCCGTCTGTTTACTGTTCCATTTCCGTCACCATTGACGGATTTTGATGGTAATGCAGACAAAAATTTGTATTTAATAAAAGTTGTGAATTATGTCCCACCGAAAACACTCAATAAATATCGAACATCATTTAGTAAATAATATATTTAAGTTCTGCACATGTAGTAAAACATAACAAAAAAATTGATACTATTAAGCAACACAATCAGGATAGACATGTACGAAAATATTTACAAAAATCTACAAATTTTGATAAAGAAGTACATCACATTACAATATTGTTACAAAAAGTTTCCGTATTTGTACAGACAGGTCATACTCACATCATGCCGGCCTCTCATCAACGTGCGCACGGACAAGATTCATTCCAGTAATATGTAAAATACAATTGTCTAAAGAACCCAACGACACGGCAACCTGATATTGTTAACATACAACCAATATAATAAATGTCACAAACAAACATAAATGTGTACATAAATATGTGTCAAATGATAACCTTTTTTAGAACGAGGACAGAACCCACTTTAATAATATCTCATGTTTTCTGATCCCCTACAGCATTGCTATGGACGGCTGCGCGTACTACAACTGTAGGATCCTAAATTTGAACAAGTGTATTTTTAACTAAATTGAACTTGAAGTAAATATAAAAGGAGAAAATAAGTGTACCTTTAAAGTAATGTCGAATCCAGATCCATCCATGTTCAGTTCACAACTGTTAATTACTTCCACAATCTGTCTAATGATTGTTGCGAATAGTCAGGCATCAATAAACAGTTCTAAAATGCAACGGAATAAATGTTGTTTTCGACTAGTACCTTATCAGGCTTCAATGGACCGTTAGGTATGATTTCGATAAGAGGCGTAATGGGTACATCGAAACAAACTTAGTCATCCAGGTGAATAACTCGCTCGAAGTAAATTGCAAGGCATCCAACCAATTTTGTTTGGTGAATCAGATATTCTCTTCACCCGCTCGACTTGACTCCGCTGGTCGTGCAAATAGATTCTCGTGCGTAGTTTGTTCAGGTATGTGGTCGTTATCGTCGCTCAATCTGACACAGGGTTGCTCTCTAAGCAACTCGAGAACATGACCTGTAGTACGAGAAATGCGACGATGTGGATTCATATGCGGTTTAATTTTCCTTTTCTGCGTATGACTTAGGCGAGTGTTCACCTTCACATCCCTTACATTTATATTAATTTCTTATGGCCAGGTTGTACATATTCCGACTTTGTTCCGTAGTTGTTTCGTCACTAGTGACGGAAATGTGACGCAACATAGACGGAATGTGTGTCGATAGTGAAATTTCCGTATGTCTCACTAGCGACGGAAAAGTACCGTAATTGCGACGGTATTTTATGTATCATCTACATAAGCTTTACACTATGTGCACATATATATATTTACGTACACAATAGAACCAACTTGAATCTCAAATGATAATTGTATTATATACATTATAAAATTGCATTAATAACAGATTACTGATTATTTAAGATGATGCGCAACACTAATATCATAAATTCAACGAGTTTGTGATCTTTGCGTTCCAGGTGACCCACGGGGTGATGGCTGATCTACTTCTTTGTCAACTTCAACTGGATTTGACTTTGAATAGGGTGGACGATGACTGATTCCGTCTTATTTTTGTTAAACATCCGTTAAGCTTAAAATAGCATTCGGATAAAGCGCTCTGTCAAAGATGAAGTGATAAAGACAGCGCTTGCATTATAACCGCTGTTGTAATGTAAATAAAACAGCGGTTCCCTGAAGGCGCTGTTATGAATATAGTTTGTAACAGCGGTTACATGAAGGCGCTGTAATAAATATTTTATAACAGCACTTAAGTAAAAAGGCGTTGTGTTACGTGTAGTAAAGACAGCGCCTACAAAGAAACGCTGTCATAAATATTACCCTAAAATGATTTTTGTACAAATTTTTGTACAGACTATAACGTTCCCTTCAACTGAACACTACCGTCTTAGCTCGACTACGCATCTGAATCGCAGCGGCGCTTTAAATTTTTCCCCAGGTATGTCGATTTTGCATCTTTGGTTTTCATATATTATCGGCGATATTTGTCCCAGATTAAATTTACATTACCGATTGTCGTCGATTTCGTAGTTAGGGTTGCGTGTAACATTGAAAAATGGTTAAGGGTAGACGATTGATTCCGGCGTCGATATGTATTCCCTTAGTTAGGGTATGCAGTTGAGGTACCTAGTAGTTATTCGTTTGATACTAATTGTACAAACCATATATTATTATGAAATTGCGTATACTATGAAAATGTTTACGTATACATTTTAAAGTGCCGTCATATGCATATGTTGTTTAATCGCAGGACGATGGTTAACACACCAGGTAGTGTGGACGGAGCCTCTTCATCGACACGTAAGAAAAGGGGGCAACCCTTCTGAGAAACTTAATCGAGAAGCATAAGGATGGCACAAAGGAGCCGGTGACGATAGAGGCAAATGGAACTATCGACAGTCAAATAGGGAAATCATTCAGAACCTACATTGATAATGTCATACATAATTTGTTTGTTTTGTACGTACATGTCTTGTTGCCAAAAAGCAGGTGCCGATTACATATGACAATTGGAAGTCAGTGCCTAAGGAGCAGAGGGAGTTGGTGTGGGAAGAGACATTGGTGTGTTTATTAACTGTGAAACGATTGTTAACTTAATATTTTGTTCAACTATTAACCATTTTTTTAATTCTGTAGAAATTATTTGATGTGCCCCAGAATGACTTAACTAGTCAGTTAAAGAAAACATAGATGCGAGGAGCGGCTATTATGTGGAGAAACTTTAAGAGTGAGCTAGCAAATAGGTATATTTTTGGGCCGAAACAAGGAGAGGACCCAAGACAGATATATTTGTTCATTGATATGGAAAAATGGAAGACCTTTATGGAACAACGCTGGACTCCCGAGTCACTACAACTCAGGGAGACAAACATTGTGCGAGAAAAATCGAACCCGTACCAGCATACAATGTCTCAGAGCGGGTACAAGAAAGCGAGGGCGGATGTTGTCACAGAAAAAAAAGCGAAGATGGAGGCTTAGGGTTTAATATCCCCCGGGGGATGATCCTGTCATCGATGTCGGGAGGCATGAGGTATGGAAGAGGGGTCACCAAAAGACTAATAAATAGTACGTGAGTGACTATATAAGGGAGGTGGCCGACAGAATTGTAAGTTCTATATTTACAAGTAAAGTATTAAACATTATCCTAACTCTTTTTGACTATACTGAATGTGCATTTAATTTCAATCAGGATGAATTGGAACATCAAGTGAGCAAGGAACATTTATATGTCATGGTCGATGAGACATATTAACAGAGGCCATCGGAAAGGACGAGTACCCTGGACGAACCCGGGCGGTGGGGAGTTTGGTAGGTTAGACGAAGGTATTTGGGAAGCAGTCTTCTTCGTCCAGCACACAGTCAACTGTCACTTTGCAAGCTCCTGCACTGCATAGCCATCAAAGTGGTTCCAATCCTGACCCATTTGGAGATATACCCGAGGTAATATGTAGTATTTTTATATTACCAAGAAATTTCAATTTAATTCGTTACCAATTGACATTTTCCATTTTAAGTTGGAAAGAAATGCATGCTGCACGTGGAAGGAGGAGGTTCTGATCAGCGCGGGCAACTTGTAGCACTTGGCAAAGTTATGCAAGGGCGCTTCGTCCAGTATCAAGAGCCGCCTGATGAGATGGTGAAGGTGATTATAGACGATGTGATTGAACCATCTGTAGAGCTTCCAATGAAGTTCAGGGGAATGGAGACAGTATCAGATGCACTGGGTGGTTTTGTGGGATGGTCGAAATGTCTGGTAGACATTAGCGAAAAGGTAGCTGAGTACATTCAGTTATATGAAAAGAAACACTTATAAGTATATCAATGTCAATCGGTTCATGGCTATTTTTTATTTTGGCACAGGGATATGACGAGTTCAGATTTTTAGAACTTCAAAGCAACACTTTTAGCAACGATGAGACTGTAGGAATGTCAATGCATTGCCACTTTTTGTACGACCAGGCGAACATGATGGCCAAGTCAACTATATATTCAGTGTACATTAGTAGCGAAGTTTTTGGTGAAGATTGTTATATCTAGGTGGATAAAGGAGACATTTTGCAGTTCACCACCTTAAAAGCTCTGAGTGCAACCGCAGCTGAAGTTACATAAGGTAAATATTTTCTTATTATTGTAAATTGTTGTTAACAATGAAATTTTATAACTCCCTTATTCAAATGGCAACAGATTTTTCCACAATAAGATCCCATCGGGCATTAGGTTTGGATTCTTCAGACCGAGTTTTATGACTCCATCCAAGAATTTCGAAACGAGGGTGGATTTGTTTAAGAGGAGATTGCTAATGGCGACAACGTTCATAATTTCTACTACTTCCTTCCCTACGTCCATGTGAAAAAGTAAGTTCATATTTTTCTTATTGTTCTATATCTTCAATGAAATGCATTGTATACTAATATAACAGTTCACTAACTATTGATTAGGTGGCATTGGATGTTAGTTGTCCTATTCCCTGCGAAGCGATTGGTCCTTTGGCTTGATCCATCTGGAAATGAATCGTTGCCTGATGCAACAAATTTCGTTAACACGTAACGACTATGCTACTCCATTATTACTTACCAGTACTACATGTGCTACAACTTACTTATATTAATTACATTAATGTGGCAGGAGCATGAGTATGTGCTTCAATATCCAGTCAGATTCAGATATAGAGTGGAGGATTGTAACGGTATGGACTTAACAAATAACAACAGGAAAGACAATATTTTATTCCATTACTTAATATGTTTCATATTTTGTAACTCATTTCTTATTTCAGTGCCCCAAACAGTCATTCAACAGTCAAGTGTGTGGCTACTATGTGTTGCAATACATTCGTGACATAATCAAGTTCGTTCATCAAACCAATGGATCTCTTGAGGGCGACATCACAGAAGTAAATATATACCAATAAGTAATAGATCATTATCAATTAATATACGTTTACATAAATTTGGTAACTATGCATTTTTTTAGTGTTTCCATACAAGACAGGAATCGTATGGTAACAATGTCCTGGATGATATGAGGGACGACTTTGCTAATGCTTTGACAGATTACTTGCGGCTATCATATAATCCGGTGTGATCAAGTCATATAATGTATTATTGGTCCAATATTTTTGTAATATACACGTGTCCTGTATCAAAAAATTTGGACGTAAACTAATACAAATATGTTGTATAATATTGAGCAAATGTGTGTAATTGAATCAATATTCGATGTCAATTATGATATTAATTGAATCAATCAATTTTGTCAATTTTTATTCGCACTTCAGACGACGCTTCCTGTGTTAGGCGATGTTTATATTAAACTTTTGACAGCACCTTTTAGAGAAGCGCTATTTCACGTAAACATATTACGGTGCTTCCATACTGAAGCGCTGTTTCACGTAAAGCTTATACAACGCCAAATTTTTAAGCGATGTCTACATTCCCTACACAACTTTATTTGACAAACTTCTTTTTCTTTTTCTCTTGATGGGATGTGTAACAAACTTATTTTTCAGACATGTCATTTTACAATTGTTTTAACATATACTCAATTTGCGTTACAAGTGCTATTTCAAATTCATTTTATTCAACAAGTCCCGACTAGAACCGAAAATGTTTCAGGCGGTTTGGTGTGGATTTGCGTGACATACATTGTAAGGCAAAAATCACTAATTTATTTAATTCATGAAATATAAAGTTGTCAATCATTTGCTGAAAACGTCGTGAGCCGTTCACAAGTCTGCCATTTTACGGGTTGATTGACCATGAGAAACTAGAAATCCTTCCACTCCATAGCATACGCATTTGGTCGTTGACAATCATATTACATCTCTTCATAAAATTACACCGAATGCGACTGGCATACTGTGCATCTCAAGTAGCTATACTCGACCAGCAAATCATTTTTAATACCCATTAACGTTTGTCAACAAATTGAATTAATTACATATTTTTGAGTTACCGCTTTGTACCCGAAACTCTTCGTACCAAATTTCCTTAGCGCTTTCTGAGACCATGTTCCATGATGTCCAGGTTGCATCCCAGCATTTTGATATGCATTCTGGTGCAATTCTTCGATGAACATCGAATGGGAAGAAACTGTTACAAAATTCGGGATCACATAATGGTTTGAATTTTCAAAACACTCAATATGAAAGGTACAATGAGTTCTTACGCGTTTCTTCCAACAGGTGTAACTTGCTCTCTACGATCAACGTCACGTATATTGACAGCGAAACCAACAAGGTCAAATGAAGGAGACATGTTGACGATATTCAATTGGAAGGAAGTATGTTGTTAAAGAAATGTTGCGGGTGAAATAATGTAATAGAGTTCTCATATATATAGGGCACTTGTCTGAAAATGTTTGGATCATTTTTCCATTGACATTCCCTCAAGATTCCGTCGACGTCAACGGAAAACATACGGAATTGAGACGGAAAATGCAATGGTCAATAAATAATGATAAATAAACTGACGGAATAATGACAGATGTGTGACGGAAATCAACAACGGTCAATAAATAACGGTAACTTTAAGTGTAATTGAATAATGACGGAAATGTGATGGAAATTTGAGAATAATTTCACTAAATAACGGGTACGTAAATTTGTAATGGAATATTCATGGAACTGTGACGGAAAATTTGACGGAATAAAATTGCAACATACTAGACATGGGATGCAAATGATCCCAAAGAATTTCAGTACTCTTGACTGAGATGAGTTTGTTACACGACAAAGTAAAATTTTATAACAGGCGCCATGAACTCACCAAGTTGAATTGCAGTTCAACTAGAATGAGTTCATGGCGCCCGGTACAACCAAATTTCATTTGTCTTGTAAAAAACCCATCTCAGCCAAGAAACACAAAAATCTTCAGAATCATCTTGCACCCCATGTGTAGTATATGTTGCAAAACTTGTGTGCTTGGAAATGAAAATGGTTGGAAATGAATGTTGTGTGTTGAATGATGTAAAGAGTTCTCTTATGTAGGGCAAAACTGAAAGCTTTACGGATATTATTTTCCGTCTTTGTTCCCAAGCATTTCCATCCACAGTGACGAAAAACACATGTATTATCGACGGAAAATTACAACGGTCACTAATTAACGGTAACTGAATCAGTAACGGAATACTAACGAAAATGGAATGGAAATAGTGAAAAATTTCTAGGTGACGAAATGATGACGGAATGTAAAAGGAATTAAGCAACAGACTACACCGACGGAAATTTGATGAAATGTGCGCGAATAATGTCTGCGGGTTGTTTCAGTCACTTTTTCATCACTTATTTTCCGTCGATTTTCCGAGTACTTATTCGCGATGGAATGTTTGGTGACGGAATTGTAGAGGAAAAACAACGAATTTATTTTTTATGACGGAATTGTGTTGAAAATGTGACGTAATAATTTTCTGGCGCCGTAACCTACGACGTTATTGCGACAGAGTTTTTGGACGGAAATTTTTCCAAAATTTGTAGTGTAGCTTGCAACTCATTTTAGCATAATGTACCGAAAACACTACAAGGTCGAACAAGCACCATGATAGTCCATTCTAGCATAATATGCCGAAAACGCAACAAGGCTGAAAACGTCAATATTCAGGGACTGTTCCACCATTTGAACAATTCGGCAATGCACTAAGAACAAGAGAATTGGAGTTAAAGTCCATGAAATCCAAAACTGGTCATAACCAATTTGTTAAAGGCAGAAATAAACAAAATCAGTCCAGTAGGCCTAGATTTAACATTCAGTCAAATAGGCCTACCACAGATAAAAGGAACAAAGGAAAAAATAAGCAACAAGCTAGAAAATGCTATTTCTGTGGCAAGATTGGTCATCTAAGGAAAAACTGCACAAAATACCTTGCAAGAAATCAAACTAATAACACTAATGAGACCAATATTGCGACTGTTGTGAATAAGTCCTATGATTTGCCTGAAGTTTTGACAGTTTCAGTAAGATCCATTGAGGATCAGTGGATTTTGGACTCTGGTTGCTCTTTTCATATGTGCCCTGTTAAGTCTTGGTTTATTGACTACATTGATACACCTCCTGAAATTTTTTTATGAGAAATAACAATGTGTGCAAAGTTACAGGTATTGGTTCAGTCAAGTTATGTCTCTCAAATGGTAAGGAAATCATCTTATCTAAAGTCAGATGTGTTCCAGGTCTTAGAAGAAATTTAATTTCTCTAGGAACCCTTGATTGTAGTGGATGTGAGTACAGGGCCAGGAATGACACCCGTAGTGTTTATAAAATGATAAGGAGATCTTATCTGGCACTAAACATGATAGTTTGTATATACTGAATGGAACTCACATTATCCTGAATTAAATGTTGCTAACACAAAGGAAAGTAATGAGACACAAAGATGGCACTTGAGGCTTGGACATATCAGCCAAAAGGGACTATCTGCTCTCAGCAGCCAAGGTATGTTAGGACCAGGTAAAATTACTGACCTAGGCTTCTGTGAGCAATGTGTGTTAGCCAAACAATATAAGCTTAAATTCAGTATAGGTACACATAACACTAAGGATATACTTGACTACATACATGCTGACTTATGGGGGCCTGAAAGTAATGAAACACATGGAGGAAAGAAATATTTTGTGCATAATAGATGATTACTCTAGGAGGGTCTGGACATTTCTGTTAAAAACAAAAGATGAGGCTTTCGGCATGTTTAAAGACGGGAAAACTTTGGAAGAAAATCAGAGTAGCAAAACTGTAAAGGTGTTAAGGACTGATAATGGGTTAGAATTCTACAATCATGAATTTGATTCATTCTGTAAAAACCATGGCATAATAAGACATAGGATAGTCAAACACACACCACAGCAAAATGGGGTTGCATAAATGATGAATATAACTCTGCTGGAAAAACTAAGAAGCTTACTCATCAACTCAGGCCTCCCCAAATCCTTTTGGGGAGAAGCCCTGTACACCTCAGCTTACTTAGTTAATCGATGTCCCAGCAGAGTACTAGACTTGAAGTGCCCCATGGAGCTGTGGTCAAATAAAAAACCAGACCTGAGCATTCTAAGAATATTTAAATGTGCTGTCTATGCTCATGTAAAACAAGGAAAACTTGAACCTAGTTCTGTAAAATGTGTGTTGCTAGGATATCAACAACAACAAGGTATCAAGGGTTATAGACTATGGGAATTGGGGGCTAGAGGAATTAAAACCTTAATTTCTATGGATGTTACTTTTAATGAAAACTGTTTTCCATGCAAAGAAAATCCAAATACTCCTGTACAAACTTTAAAAGAACACCAGTCTCAGGTACCCAAAATTGTTGTTGAGGTGGAGCCACCTGAACACACTGAAAACTTAAGGTAAAACCAAGTGGAAAAAATTCCTGAACCTGAAAATGTCCCTGAACCAGAGCTACATGACCAACAAGATAATACAGAGGTTGAACCGTTTGATCAAACTAACAAAGATGCTTTGAGAAATTATTGGTTGGCTAGGGACAGGGAAAGGAGAGACACTAGAGCCCCTACCAGGTATGCACAAGCTGACCTTATTTACATGGCCCTAGTGGCTGCTAAGGACCTTGGGCACCATGAGCCTGAGACTTACCATGAGGCTTTGAGCTCTAAATAAAATGGTAAGTGGCTTAATGCCATGAAGGAGGAAATAAACTCCCTACAGGTAAACTATACATGGGTTCTGGTTGATAAACCTAAGGACAAGCAAATAGTAAAGTGCAAATGGCTGTTTAGAATTAAGGAGGGCATAACTGACAGTGATCCACCTAGATATAAGGCTACACTTGTAGCAAAGGGATTCACACAAAAGGAGAGAGTAGATTACACTTAAATATTCTCACTAGTAGTTAAGTTCAAGACTATTAGAATTATGTTTGCTATTGTTGCAATGTATGACCTTGAACTTGAGCAGCTAGATGTGAAGACAGCCTTTCTTCATGGGGAACTGGATGAGCAAATATACATGGAACAACCCCAAGGTTTTGTAGACAAAAGGTATGAAGATAAGGTATGTTTCCTGCAAAAATCCCTTTATGGACTTAAACAAAGTCCAAGACTATGGTATATTAGATTTGATACATATGTGCTGAAGTTGGGATTTGTGAGAAGTGTGTATGATTCATGTTTCTATTTTGCCTCTACTGATAGTGATCCTATCTATATGTTACTCTATGTTGATGATAAACTATTGATCTCCAAGTGTAAGGAGAAAATATCATAACTGAAAAAGGACTTGAGTAATAGTTACTTGGTTTTGGTATCACTTTGGGAATAAGTGGCAACAATGGTTCAACTATTATCAGTTTCAAGTAGAACATATACCAGGAACAAAAAATAGCTTAGCAGATAGCCTAACTCGTGAACTAAATAACATAGAAGAAAAATTTGAGTTAATTACCTACGAGGAAACTAACAATGTCATGCAGGTACATACGAAGAAAACATGGATGCAAGCCATATCACGATTATGGAGAAAGAACTCGAGTTAGAAAGACTCCAAGAGTCAATTTTGAAGAAAGAGCTCGAATTACTTAAAGCAAAAGCAAATAATTCTGGATTCCCAGCACCATTAATTACTGTAAATGACCTAAAAAGAGCAAAGATCGAAGGTAAAAAACCTGAGGTTACAAACAAAGAAGTTAATCCTTCCAAGGTATACGCCATTATGAATGGACCAAGAAAAGGTATTTATACAACTTATCCCGAAGTCGGAGAAAGGGACATACTTAAGGAATTTCCTACGGAGTTTGAAGCAAAATATGTTTTATCAACTTATCTTGGCCCTCAACTCAAAAACGATTACAAGGAAGCCATGCTTAGCATTGCCAAACCAAAAAATCACTTCCAAGTTATTGGGCACGTACCCCAAAATACTGCCCCGATGGGAATTATGCAACCTATTGTCCGAAAGGCATGTTCTGACTTATTGGAAAGCGATTTCCTCTCAACTTACAACCATTTTCTACAAGGAAAATGTGAGCAAGGTATATATCCAATTATCAGGTCAGGACTACTTAAACTAATGATTTATCCAGAAGCTAAACCACAACGAGTGTATGAACTTTTCTGCCTTGGACTCATCGACACCATTTATCTGGGTCAAACTTATAAGGAGTTGGAGCATTTCAATTCCTCGATAAAACAAACTATATTTCAGTTTGTCAAGAAAACTCAGACAGATAAACAAATCTACTTAAAGTTCCAATCAAGTTATGCGGATTTCAATGAACAAGGCAAGATTATTCTTCCTTATCACTGGATTCGAATGGGACCAGCTGGAATTCAGCAAGCTATTACTCAACTAAAGGCAAATCCAGTTATCAACAAAGAAGACTTGATAAAATTAAGGGTTCTCACCCTCGGAAACATTGCTTATGAATTATTCAAAGTCAAGGATAACTCTGATTTAAAAATCAACTACTGCAGCCCACAAGTTATCATTCTTTCTCACTTCAACAAACCAATTAATCCACGAGAATTAGAAGCTGTTAAAGGATGGAAAAAGTTATTCGAAGAGGCCATCTTCAATGTAAACCCAACTACTGTTAATGAATACCTAAAAGATCCGGAAGGTCAGGTCCATGACAGCCCAAAGAAGACTAAAGAAGACAGCCCAAAGAAGACTGAAGATGTTGGCACATCAAAAGATGCCATGATTATCATCTCAACTTAACGGAAAAAGAAATAGCAGACATGTAGGCCTATCACCCACATGCGAATGCAAGGTCGGCAAGAAAAGTAAAAGCAAAAGCTACAAAATAAAGAAGAGCATCTTCTCCTTTTATATCTTTTGCTAGTTTTATGTTTCGGTGTCTCATTAACTCATTATTCGTTTCTGGTAATGATGTAGTAGATGATCTTCCTGGTTCATATTTTGACCTAGGTTGATCATAATATTATTTATCTTTTGTTAAATCAATGGTCCAATTTTCTTCATCTGGAAATAATTCACAGAAGTCATTTTTCTCTATATTTCCTATATCAGAAAATACTTCTTCAAGTTCAATATATTCTTGTTTAGCATATTCTATACTGTGTACTGAATTGCTTATTGCATATGCAACCATGTAGGTGATTGAAAATGCCTTATCTCCTTTGTTCATTAAATCTTTGTTTTCAAATTCATGTATAAAACTAAGTGTTTTGTCTAAGTTTAGCGTGTTTAAAATAATTCTATATTTTGGATAGACTGAAAACATAAATTTGCCGTAGGCTAAATTTCCTTTAGCTGCGCCAATAACGCAGAGTTTTCTGTTATTAATTCGGTTATCAATTAGTGCCATTTTTATGGGTGTATCTATTCCATTTTGGAAGTGTGCTGTGAGTATTATTTTAACTGCTCCTAAGTGTACAGTTGTCATTTTTCTTCTAGCTTCATCTGGTAAGCTACTTAGCTTTCTATTTATTTCTTGTTTTGTTATTAGAGGTAGATATACATTTCCTCTTGTATCATTCATATCTATGGGTAATTCTTTGGTCGTTACGCAATAAATGATTTCATTTTTTCGCCTTAAAAATCCAGCTAAGGTTCTGGGTATTTTGAATATCTCTTCTTTTTTCAGGGTTCCTTTTGTTTTTTGAATTTGTTTTAGTTTTTCATTATGTAAAACTAATTCTCCCATAAATCCTTTGTTTGATTCTGTTGTGTAGATTTCTGAATTTTCTTTTTCTTCTTTTATATCCATCTTTGTCTTTTGACGAATATTTTTATTCTAATTTTTAGTATCATTTCTTTAATCTGATTTTTTATTGTATGTATTCTATTAATTTCTGAATTTAATTCGTTGATTTGTTGATCAATATCCATGTTTATTTGATCAAAATTCATTAGTCTGTATCTGGATATGAGTCATCATCTGGATATGTGTCTAAATAATTCCTAAGTTGTAAATGGTCGAAGTAATCGGAAAAGTCATTGAAATATAGATCTCCATATATATACCAATATTCTTCTTCATAGTCTTCTAGATCATTTAATTCGTCATCTAAATAAATATCTATTTCATCGATGATTATGGTTTTTATTTCGATGGGTAATTCCTTTAGAGCATAAAGAATTACTAATTTTGTTTCGTTGTTTAACCTAGTTTTAAACATATCTCCTATATTCATGTTCGAGTTATTTAACAATACGTTACTACTTGATCCTTGTTCCATTATGGTAATTTTTACTAATTATTAGTCTGTTTCATTTCCTGAAGAATCATTGTACCATAAGTACTGAAATTTCTTAAGTAGTCGTCTATCATATTCTTCCTCTGGGTCTGATAATTCAGTGGATGAAGAACTCGATTGAGATGCTAAGGTTTCTATTATTAACCATTCTTCGTATTGATCGATAATTGTTAAAATAGGTAGGTGTACATCTGTTGGTAATTTTCTAAGTATTTTGAAGACTAAAATTTTTGTTTCATCAAGTGTATGTTCTTTAAAAAAGTGTAATTGATTTTTTAAATAGTTTTGACTGTTATCTTTTGAGTATGTTTTTGATGAACTAGCTTCCATTATTAATATGCCATTCATTATTTTCTAAATAAAAGTCACTATGGATACTTGTCAAGTATTTATCTATTGCAAGATCTATTGCTTCACAGATTTCGTCTTTGATATCTTGTGGAAAGTTTCTTAAAATATGTAAGATAATGATTTTTTGTTCGTCATCTAGTTGATATTTGAATAAATTGAAGTTTCCGTTTTGGTATTTATTTGTCATGGTTTAGTTTTTTGTTCTTATGTTTGACTCGGATGAACAGTGATTTTGACTTTTACTATTCATGTGGGTCCCCCTCTGATACCATTAATTCGACTGCCTTATTGATTTTGTTTGATTTTGTTTGTAGTCGAGTGATCTTTCTTTTCGGCAGAAAGAGTAGCTAAAACCGTTTTGTAATTCTTATATGTATCTAGTAAATCTAGTTTTTCTTCGCATAATTCTGCACATAATTTATAATTTTTTATAGTCTTTTCTAGCTGTTTTCGGATATAGTAGTCGTATCTGTTTATTTGAGTAGTAATTTCTTCGCAACAGGCTTGTAGATGTTCTTTAGTTAATTGATTAATTTCTTGCATAGGTGAGTAGAGAGAAGAATCAATTGACTCCATAATTGTTTATAATAACTGATAATTGGTGCCATCATTTGGCCTAATTAGAGTAGGAGAGGAAATATTTTTCATACCTGCGTTCGTGTGTGATCGTTTTCGTCTTTGTAGATTCTGAATCTCCACCACTACGTCTCCTGCAGAACTAGCCTTCCCCGGCGTTCTTACTTGGAGCTTCCTGTAGTCCAGGAGAATAAATCTAACTTAACGTTAAGTAATGATCCTAAGATCTTTTTCAAACAGAGAAACTGAAAGCTTTGAGAATTTTATTAGAGAGAGGATAGAGAGTACAAGATGCGATCCTCAAGATAGATACATATGGCGCCTTATATAGCTAGCCATTTTTAGTCTAATAAAACCAATACCACTATCTGGCATACGGTTTTAGCACACCGAAACATAAAACTAGCAAAAGATATAAAAGGAGAAGATGCTCTTCTTTATTTTGTAGCTTTTGCTTTTACTTTTCTTGCCGACCTTGCATTCGCATGTGGGTGATAGGCCTACATGTCTGCTATTTCTTTTTCCGTTAAGTGGAGATGATAATCATGGCATCTTTTGATGTGCCAACATCTTCAGTCTTCTTTGGGCTGTCTTCTTTAGTCTTCTTTGGGCTGTCATGGACCTGACCTTCCGGATCTTTTAGGTATTCATTAACAGTAGTTGGGTTTACATTGAAGATGGCCTCTTCGAATAACTTTTTCCATCCTTTAACAGCTTCTAATTCTCGTGGATTAATTGGTTTGTTGAAGTGAGAATGAATGATAACTTGTGGGCTGCAGTAGTTGATTTTTAAATCAGAGTTATCCTTGACTTTGAATAATTCATAAGCAATGTTTCCGAGGGTGAGAACGCTTAATTTTATCAAGTCTTCTTTGTTGATAACTGGATTTGCCTTTAGTTGAGTAATAGCTTGCTGAATTCCAGCTGGTCCCATTCGAATCCAGTGATAAGGAAGAATAATCTTGCCTTGTTCATTGAAATCCGCATAACTTGATTGGAACTTTAAGTAGATTTGTTTATCTGTCTGAGTTTTCTTGACAAACTGAAGTATAGTTTGTTTTATCGAGGAATTGAAATGCTCCAACTCCTTATAAGTTTGACCCAGATAAATGGTGTCGATGAGTCCAAGGCAGAAAAGTTCATACACTCGTTGTGGTTTAGCTTCTGGATAAATTATTAGTTTAAGTAGTCCTGACCTGATAATTGGATATATACCTTGCTCACATTTTCCTTGTAGAAAATGGTTGTAAGTTGAGAGGAAATCGCTTTCCAATAAGTCAGAACAATCCTTTCGGACAATAGGTTGCATAATTCCCATCGGGGCAGTATTTTGGGGTACGTGCCCAATAACTTGGAAGTGACTTTTTGGTTTGGCAATGCTGAGCATGGCTTCCTTGTAATCGTTTTTGAGTTGAGGGCCAAGATAAGTTGATAAAACATATTTTGCTTCAAACTCCGTAGGAAATTCCTTAAGTATGTCCCTTTCTCCGACTTCGGGATAAGTTGTATAAATACCTTTTCTTGGTCCATTCATAATGGCGTATACCTTGGAAGGATTAACTTCTTTGTTTGTAACCTCAGGTTTTTTACCTTCGATCTTTGCTCTTTTTAGGTCATTTGCAGTAATTAATGGTGCTGGGAATCCAGAATTATTTGCTTTTGCTTTAAGTAATTCGAGCTCTTTCTTCAAAATTGACTCTTGGAGTCTTTCTAACTCGAGTTCTTTCTCCATAATCGTGATATGGCTTGCATCCATGTTTTCTTCGTATGTACCTGCATGACATTGTTAGTTTCCTCGTAGGTAATTAACTCAAATTTTTCTTCTATGTTATTTAGTTCACGAGTTAGGCTATCTGCTAAGCTATTTTTTGTTCCTGGTATATGTTCTACTTGAAACTGATAATAGTTGAACCATTGTTGCCACTTAAGTAGTCTTCCTTGCTTATAATCTTCGGCAATATTTGTTCTAAGGAAATAGCCAAAATTTTTGCTATCTGTTCTAATTAAAAATTCTTTGTCAATAATATATGCTCTAAATTTCTTAATGGTCTTTTTGATGGCTAAGTATTCTTTTTCGTTAGAATGATATCTAGTTTCAGGGCCATTGAAGGTGCCTGAAGCGTATCTACATAAGTGTTCAGAATTATTTTCTGTTCTAGCTTTAAGGATTCCTCCCCAAAACAAATTGCTTGCATCTGTTTCGATAATCATAAAATCGGTTTTTCTTGGATGATATAAGTTGGGTAAGTTTTTACATTGTTTTTTACATTTAACAATGTAATTCGTGTCGTTATCAGTCCACGTCCATCTCACATTTTCTTTTAATTTTATTTGTAAGGGTTTTCTTAGTTCTGCAAGTTTGTAAATGTAGGCTTCTGCATAAGTTAAGCATCCTAAAAATCTTTGAAGCATTTTCTTGTCTTCCATTTTATCAGCGAACTTATTTATGTGTTCTATTATGTGCTTTTGTAATTTGATCTGTCCTGCTTTTATTTCTAGTCCTAAAAAAGAAATTTCTTGTTGACATAATTTCGCTTTTCTTTCTGAAAGAACGATTCCTTGCTGTTTACATGTAAGTAAAATAGTTTTCACATGTTCGTAATGTTCTATTTCAGTATTTGAGAATATAAGTATGTCATCGACATATACAAGACAAAAGTCTCTATATTTTTCTAACATTTTATCCATATATCTTTGAAAAATACTTGGGGCTTGTTTAAGTCCAAAAGGAACTACGTTCCATTCATAATGTCCTTGTGGACAACTAAATGCAGTGAGTGGTTTTGATTCTTTACTTAAACGTACTTGCCAAAATCCTGATTTACAGTCTAGGCCAGTGTAATACGTTTTTCCTCTTATCTGTGCTAATAATGTTTCTTTGTTTGGTAAGAAGTAACCGTCATCAATTGTTTCTTTATTTAAGGCTTTGTAATTTATAACCATTCTTTTCTTTCCTCTTTTCTTTTCAGCTTCATTTTCTACCATGAATGCTGGTGAGCTATGTGGACTCTTACTTGGTGTGATTAAGTTCATTTCGAGTAATTCTTTTATTTGTATTGCAAATTCATTTCTATCTTTAGGAGTATAGATCATAGGTTTTACCCTTATAACTTTAGCTTCATCTCTTAATTTTATGATTGCGATTTCTTTTGATTTGTTTATCCTTAAGTCTAAAGGATTTTCACTAGATGTGTCTTTTAACAATTCTTTTAGTTCTTCTAGTTTTGTTATTTGTTGTAAATATTCTATTGTTGTTTCTTCTAAAATTTCTGCTACCACCTCACCATGTTTTTGCTGATTTTCTTTCTTAAATTGTTTTAGGAAATCAGGTTTTGCTATTTTAATAATATTAGTTTCCAAAGTGCAAAAAATTCGTCTCTTGGTTAGGTGATGCGTTATGCTTATCCAATCTATGTCTTGTATAAATGGCCTGTTTAGTTTTAAAAAGTTGTTTCCTATTATTAAATCCTGTCCTGTCTCTTGTTGATAAATATTTGGGAATACAAAGTCTTCGCCACATAATTTTATGTTTATATTTTTTACTACTCTACTGACAGGTACTGAATCTTTATTTGCAATGAGAACCGTAAATTGTTTTTCTACATTTATCCAAAGTTCTTGTGGGAATATGTATTTACTGGCAACGCAAATACTTGCTCATGTATCTAAGTATGCAAATAGGTGATATTTCTTATATGTTTTAAGCTTTATTTCAATTTTAATGTAACTACTATTTGGGTTTGCTAAGTTATTCAGAATCTGATGTGTCATATTCAGAATCTGTTTCGTATTCACTATCTGTTTCGAAAAATTTAGTTCACGAATATATGTTCATTGGTTGACATTGAAACATCTTATTGCTTATGTGAGATCCACCCTGAATGTTGGTTTATGCTACTCTAAAAGAACTGACTTGCTTGAACTCATTGGATAGGTGGACTCTGATTTTGGTGGAGATGGGGATTGCAGAAAATCCACTACTGCATTTTACTTCACTTTTGGTAAGAACTGTGTTAGTTGGAAGTCACAAATGCAGTCCAATGTTGCCATGTCCACAACTGAATCTGAATACATTGCACTTAGTGAGTCAGTTACGGAAGCTATTTGGTTGAAAGGGTTGTTGCATGAATGTAAATTGTATAAGGGAGTCCCCATCGTTTTCTCTGATCCCCATTCTGCCTTATGACATGCTAAACTTCCAGTTTATCACGAAAGATCAAAGCATATAGATATTAAGTATCATTTCTTAAGAAATCATGTTGAGACTGGTATGATTAAATTGCTTAAGATAAACACTTGTGAAATCCTGCAGATATGGGCACTTAAGTGATCTCAAGCATCAAGTTTAAGCACTGCTTAGACTTGCTGTTTGTAGGTTAGTTTGCTCTGTGATGGCTTGTAGGTACCGAGCTGATACTCTAATTCGATATGCACTGGAGCCTGGTCGAAGATGACTGATGGTGAAGCTGCTGGAGTCAAGTCAACATGGGAACTCAGATTCAGGTGGAGATTTGTTGAGATTTTGAAGCAGATTTATGTTGCAGGGCTTTGGTCGCTAAAGGCAGTAGTCACTCGTCACTAAAAGAACTCAAGTCGTTTGTGTTGGCGTTTAATGGAACGCTGACGTTTCAAGTAATGCCGAAAGTTGGTGCGCGCTGGGTCGTTGCTAAAGGTACTAATGGACCAATCAGGAGCTGCCATTGGCGCGCGTGGATTGTGCTAGTTCAAATCAGATCAAACGGCTGTGGTTTAATCCATCAAGACGAATCAGACGGCTGCTGCTCACCTTGGCGAATCTCGACTTAAGCCCAGCTGGGATTAGTTAGGGTTCATTCTGTTCGTTGCGCCATTCATTCAATTCGCTCTCTCTCCGATATTCAGATAAGATAGCATAGGGCTTCCGCTGAGTGTGTACTGACGATTGTACTCGAGTGAGAGTTTGGGAGATAGCATTCTCGAGCTGTGTTGAAAAGTCGACCGTGAGTGTGTAAAGCTACAACTGAATCTGACGTGTATTGGCGATTTCGGCGAGGAAGATAGTGCATATCGAGCCTGAGTAGCTCAACGTGGATTACGCACTTGTGCTGAACCACGGGCCTTAAATCGGTGTGTCCAATTTCTATTCATTTCATCAATTTATTTATTACGGTTCTTGAATGAATCTGGAATTGAACTGTTAATTGATCCAATTAAGATTGTTGGATAAGTATAAGAATCCTACAGTGTAAAAACGAAGTAAAATAAAAACATAACAGTTTTTCAAACAAACTTTTTTCTCTTCTGTCAAGTTGCAGAAACCTTGTTAGTCTTTTTTATTTGTTTCCGCTGTTCCGGTTCTGGGATTACATTTTCTCATGTATGTGTATGCGTCGGCTTGAAAATTGTGGAGAATTAATTATGAAACCTTCCCCTGGTAGATGAGATGTTGTTCTGGTCGAGATCCAGAGCAAATCCTAAAACAACTTATGCACTAAAACAAGTAATGCGGAAATAAAACGACACGCAAAGTTGTTACCCAGTTCGGCGTTAACGAGCCTACGTCTGGGGGCGTTCTCTAGCCCGGTGGATAGCAATTCACTATTATTGAGTATTGCGAGTACATGGTTTACCGTTTACAGAATCCCTCTTAAACAACCTGAGCCTCGGACACTCTAGTAATTGCAATCTAGGTCTCCCCCTAGATCTTCGCTCCCGCTCCGTATCCACCAGAATGATTCTCCGTGAGAATCAGCGCCTTCTCCCGAATGCGCAGTAACAGAACTTCAGTGCGAGCCTTCAGCTTCGTCCTTCGATCAATCTGTTGAGCACCAATGCAGATTGATCCGAGCGCCTTCGAGTAACCAGTGACGGTTAGTTCTCCAGCCGTATACGTGCGTCCTGAATAACCAGTTACGATTGATTCACCGCCGTTTGCCTCCTCCTCCCTTCAATGAGTATGAGTGTGTATTGTATCTCCGTGAGTGCTACTAATAACCGAGTATTAGCACTCCTTATATAGAGCGGTCGAAACCCTAAAACAATAAGGATTCCTAAACTAAACCGCCTCTATCTTTAGGAAATCTTTCCTAATCTCTTGCGCATATCTCTTGTAGATAATCCTCCGTTCGAATCTTCAAACTAGATTAAGCAACCTTCGATTATCTTCTCGACTAAGATAGCTTCAAGCGCAAGCAACCGACTCCAAGGATATTTCCAATAATCCATAAGCACCTGACTCGACTAATATGATTTAGGAAATTCACTGCTGCGTCAGAGTTGTGCTAAGTCGGCTTAGACAAGTTTCCAAATCCGAATATGGAAACTTCCAACTTCTGTCCACTGATGTGCAACCGCCTTGATCTTCCAACGGTCGACTAGGTTTCCTAATCTGATTTAGGAAACACTTCTTCTGCTTCAACTTGTTCTAGGACAGTTGTCTCTTCCAGTGTTGAACAACAGCTAGAACAACTATACTAAGTTTTGCCAAACTACATGCCATATAAACTAACAATCTCCCCCTTGGCATTTTTGGCAAAACTACCTATTTGAAGCTACCTGTACTACTAATACAGTTGAATCTTTGAGAAGATTTCAAACTTCCTAGCTGTGCTACAAACAAAGCTACCGACTGAATCTTTGAGGAGATTTCAAACTCCAAACACAATAAAAGCACAATGAATCTTTTAAGGAGCTTTCAAACTCCAAACATGATTAACACTCTAGCACAACCGAATATTTTAAGGAGCTTTCAAACTCCAAATTTACTCCCCCTTTTTGCCATAAAGTGACAAGGGAGTACCACGACTTCACAAGATGCAGATAATATGAAATACCTTGAAAATCCTTTGAAACTCATTCTATCCATACTGCCTCCAGGTCAACCTATCACGTATAGATAAGAGAGAACCGATTGACCACCCTGATCCGAGACCACTTAGTTGTCAATGACACACAGACCCAGAGAGGATCTAAGTGTCTCAAACTGAAGATTGTCCAAAGCCTTTGTGAATATGTCTGCAAGTTGTTTCTCCGTTGATACGTGGGTCAGGGTGAGGGTCTTCTTTTCTACAAGTTCCCGAATGAAATGATGCCTGATATCGATATGCTTTGTTCTAGAGTGGTGTACCGGATTCTTAGATATATTGATGGCACTCATGTTGTCACAGTAGAGAGTCATCACACCTTGTTTTACCCCGTATTCCTCTAGCATCTGTTTCATCCATACCATCTGGGTACAACAACTTCCGGCTGCAATATATTCTGCTTCAGCGGTAGATAAGGATATACTATTCTACTTCTTACTGAACCAAGAGACCAGATTGTTTCCTAGAAAGAAACATCCTCCAGAGGTACTTTTGCGATCCTCTGCATTCCCAGCCCAATCTACATCACAATAGCCTACCAGACATGCGTTAATATCCTTGGTATACCATAGACCATAGTCAGCTGTTCCACAAACATATCTGATAATTCTCTTCACATTCATCAGGTGACTCTCCTTGGGATTAGCTTGATATCTGGCACAGACACCAACTGCATGAGCAATGTCCGGTCTACTGGCTGTTAGGTATAGAAGACTGCCAATCATGCTTCTGTACAAGGTTTGATCCACCTTAGTACCAGCATCATCCTTTGTGACCTTCGCATGAGTTGCAGCAGGGGTTCTCTTATGAGTTGCTTTCTCCAGATTAAACTTCTTGATAAGGTTCCTTGCATACTTGCTTTGGGAGATAAAGATTCCATCTGCCTTCTGTTTAACTTGTAATCCTAGGAAATAACTCATCTCTCCTACCATGCTCATCTGGAATTCGCTTTTCATTTGTTCAACAAATTTTTCCACCAGCGTTTGTCTGCTAGAGCCGAACACAATATCATCCACGTAAATCTGAGCAATGATGAAGTCTAACCCTGTGTGCTTCACAAACAGCGTCTTATCTACTCCCCCTCGCACATATTCATGAGAGACAAGGAACTCTGTAAGCCGCTCATACCAGGCCCTGGGCGCCTGTTTAAGACCATATAGAGCCTTCTTCAGGTGATACACATATTCCGGGTGATGAGGATCTTCGAAACCCTTTGGTTGAGCTACATAAACTTCTTCATTTAGCACCCCATTGAGAAAAGCACTCTTTACGTCCATCTGAAACAACTTGAACTTCAGGTGGCATGCAAGAGCTAAGAGAAGTCGAATGGCTTCCAAACGAGCAACAGGGGCAAATGTCTCATCAAAGTCTATTCCTTCAATCTGAGTATAGCCTTGAGCCACAAGTCTTGCCTTGTTTCTAGTGATGTTTCCTTGCTCATCAGACTTGTTCTTGAAAATCCACTTCGTGCCAATAACATTCACATTATCAGGACGTGGAACAAGGTCCCAAACATCATTGCGCTGAAATTCACCAAGTTCTTCTTGCATGGCAACAACCCAGTATTCATCATTGATGGCTTCCTTGACGTTCTTGGGTTCGATAGAAGATATGAAGCATGCAAAGCCAGCCAGATCTCGAAAGTTTACTTGTTTACCTCTAGTAATGATGCCTTCATTTAGATCACCAATCACCTCGCTGATGGGATGATTCTTCTCAATGGCCCTTGAGGGATGAAGGACACGTGGGGAATCAGGAGACGTTGTATCCGGATTATTATCTTCTTCTGGCTGATTGTCATTCGAGGTCGGAAGTTTGGGATCTGTGTTAGAAATGACAGTTGTGTTGGGACAATTGATTCCCAATTGGTCTGGAAGGGACGGAGTATCATCATCATCTGCAGTATGTGTCTCAGGAGCTTCTGGCACAACATCTTGAACAACCACATTAATGGATTCCATGACGACTCCAGTGCGCTTGTTGTAGACACGATATGCCCTGCTGTTAGTAGAGTAACCCAGAAAGATCCCTTCATCACTTTTAGGATCCAGCTTCTGCAGATACTCTCGATCTCTGAGAATATAGCACTGGCTTCCGAAGACATGAAAGTACTTTACTGTAGGTCGTTTACCCTTCCATAACTCGTAGCAAGTCTACTCTGTTCCGGATCAAATCGTCACTCTGTTAATGACATAGCAGGCTGTATTCATTGCTTCCGCCCAAAATTTTAAAGGCACCTTCTTTGCGTGAAGCATAACTCGAGTCATCTCCTGAATAGTTCGATTCTTTCTCTCCACAACTCCATTCTGTTGAGGAGTGATAGGAGAAGAGAATTGTTGTATAATTCCTCTTTTTGAACAGAAATCAGCAAGAGCAGCATTCTCAAACTCTTTTCCATGATCACTTCTAATTTTTACTATATGCTCGTCTTTATCCTCTCTTTCGCGTTCCAGTTGAGTGCACAGCTGAACAAACGCCTGAACTGCATCTGACTTTTCTCTCAAAAAACAAGGCCAGGTGAACCTTGTGAAATCGTCAACACAAATAAGAACATACCTTTTGCCAGAATAACTTTCCACTTGCATAGGCCCCATTAGGTCAATATGAAGCAGTTCCAGGGGTCTGCTTGTATTAATCTGAGTGGTGCTCTTGTGAGGGACTTTGATTTGTTTTCCAATCTGACAGTCTCCGCAAACAATGCTAAGTTCTCCTCGAACTCTGGGAATGCCTCGAACAAGCCCCTCTGAAGTAATCTTCTGTAACGTTCTAAGGTTCACATGTCCCATTCGCTGATGCCATAAGTTCATCTCCTCAGTACGGCTCTGTAAGCATGTTGTTTCAACATTGGGTTTACCTAGGTTGAGAAGATAGCAGTTATTTGACGACCTTCTTCCTGTGAGGACTGGTTCATTCTTCTATTTTAACACCACGCATTCATCCTGGGAGAATTGAACATGATGCTCTCCATCGCACAACTGACTTATGCTGATAAGATTGGCCTGTAAACCTTTGACAAGAAGAACTTCTTTCAATCTGGGTAGACCTTGAACATTTAGGATTCCTTTCCCAATGACTTTGCTCTCTACACCATCACCAAAAGTCACATTAGAACTTCCTTTGCATTCTTCTATACTGGTTAGAAACTCGGGATTGCCAGTCATATGTCTCGAACATCCACTATCAAAGTACCAATGTTCTTTCTTCAGATGACTGGACGAACTGAATGCAACATAGCACACTTCACTTCTTTGCTTAACTCTCCAAACTTGCTTCATACGTGGTTTCTGAACTTGTTTCACCTTTCTGAAGGACATATGAAACTCATGACATCTTGTCTTAATGTGTCCCATTTGATTACAGAAGAAACATCTTCGTCTGTCTCGCTGTCTTGTGGGATGTCGTGTGGTAAGCCAAGATAATTTTCTTTGTGGGAAATGATTGGCTGGAACAGTTTCCGGTTCTGGCTTAGCAAAAGATTTTCTTTGAGTACGATGTTCAGCTGGAACAAGTTGTGGTAGTAGTTGTGGTAGTAGTTGTGGCACCTACTTAACAAAACCCATCTTTCCGGAGCTTGATCCTCGAGTAAATCCAAGCCCTTTATGACCACCCCCTATCCTTTGTGCTCCCAGAATAGAGTCTAGATCTTTTGTTCCAGAGTTCAGCATTTTGACTGTCTTTTTCAAGTGATTCAGCTCTTCTATTGTCGCCTCATGAGCAAGTTTGCCTGTTTCGATTTCACATTTGAGGGAATCAATAATATCAGTAAGATTTACCTCTCTTCTTTTCAGAGTATCATTTTCTTGCTTTAGGTCATCTGTATCTCCTGAATGATCTCCTTGGTAGTTGTTACTTCGAAGTTTCAGGGAGGATATAACTGCCAGTAACTCCGTTTTTTGGGAGCTTAGCTCAGCTCTTTCGTTTGTCGCTGCCATCAACTGGGCTTTGAGATCAGTAATAGTCTGCTGATAATTTAGTTTTAAGGTGCTAACCTCTTTCTTGAGCTTCTCCTTTTCTGCAGTTAGATCTTCTAGAGAGTTCTGTAGATCTGTTTTTCGCTTGATATCAACCAGCCATTGTTGATATAGATCTTTGTAGTTGTTAGCAATTTCCTCGTCAGTAATTTCATCATGGTCACTGTAGCTAGAATATAGAGTGTGATCTTCAGGTGATTTCATGGTCTCCTCTTCTATGCTTTGGTTCTTTTTGGGTTTGACACATCCGGTAAGAGCAACAAAGTTGTTGGTTTCCCCCTCAGAGTCACTATCACTCCAATTCACAGCATATGCATTCTTTTTCTTCTGTGTGTTAATACATTCTGCCCGGATATGACCAAAGCCTTCACATTCTCTGCATTGGATCCCTTTGCCCTTGTTCTCGGATAAGGAGTCTTCAGCACTATTTTTCTTGTGATTTTTTTCTTCTTTCTGAAACTTGGTTCTGTTATTCTTCTAGAATCTTGAGTCAGACGACTGGCTGGACTCAGTCCCTTTACCGTACTGCCTTCTTATAAATTTCCCAAAGTTTTTGGCAAACATGGCATACTGTTGTTCTGACGCATCGTCTGCCTTGTCCTTAACAACTTCAGCCTTTAGACCAACGCTGGAGACTTTTGTGAGACGGTCTTCTTCATTCATGTCCATCTCATGGGTCTGCAGGGAGCCCATCAGTTCATCTAGTCTCATGGTTTTTACATCATTGGCTTCCTTGACGTCAAGAGCTTTCATGGCGAACCGCTTTGTGAGAGATCTCAACACCTTTCTCACCAGTGTTTCCTCAGTCATTGGTTCTCCTAGCGCGAATGCTTCGTTAGAGATGTCAAGAACCCGAGTGTTGAAGTCAGCAATGGTCTCATCCTCCTGCATTCTCAGATTTTCGAATTTTGATGTGACCGTCTCCATTCTAAAGATTTTAACTTTGGTTGTTCCTTCATGAGCAGTTTGTAGAATGTCCCAAGCCGTCTTGGCAATCTCACAGGTAGAGATCATCTTGAAATTTTTTCCATCAACTCCAGAGAATATGGCATTCATTGCTTTAGAGTTCGCCGCTTCAGCTTTCTTTTGAACCTTAGTCCACTTGTCTTTAGCAAGAGGGCTAACCTTACCTTCTTCGTCGGTAGCCACTGGGTGAGTCCATCCTTGTTCAACAGCTTCCCAGACTAATTCGTCTTGAGACTTTAGAAACGCCTTCATTCGTACCCTCCAGTAGCCATATTTGTTTCCTTCGAGCAGAGGAGGTCTCGTGATGTTCTGCCCTTCTCTTAAATCCATCTCACCAGCCTTCGGATCTTACTCTGTGTGTCGAGTATTTGCTCTGATACCAATTGAAACCTTCCCCTGGTAGATGAGATGTTGTTCTGGTCGAGATCCAGAGCAAATCCTAAAACAACTTATGCACTAAAACAAGTAATGCGGAAATAAAATGACACGCAAAGTTGTTACCCAGTTCGGCGTTAACGAGCCTACGTCTGGGGGCGTTCTCTAGCCCGGTGGATATCAATTCACTATTATTGATATTGCGAGTACAGGGTTTACCGTTTACAGAATCTCTCTTAAACAACCTGAGCCTCGGACATTCTAGTAATTGCAATCTAGGTCTCCCCCTAGATCTTCGCTCCCGCTCCGTATCCACCAGAATGATTCTCCGTGAGAATCAGCGCCTTCTCCCGAATGCGCAGTAACAGAACTTCAGTGCGAGCCTTCAGCTTCGTCCTTCGATCAATCTGTTGAGCACCAATGCAAATTGATCCGAGCGCCTTCGAGTAACCAGTGACGGTTAGTTCTCCAGCCGTATACGTGCGTCGTGAATAACCAGTTACGATTGATTCACCGCCGTTTGCCTCCTCCTCCCTTCAATGAGTATGAGCGTGTATTGTATCTCCGTGAGTGCTACTAATAACCGAGTATTAGCACTCCTTATATAGAGCGGTCGAAACCCTAAAACAATAAGGATTCCTAAACTAAACAGCCTCTATCTTTAGGAAATCTTTCCTAATCTCTTGCGCATATCTCTTGTAGATAATCCTCCGTTCGAATCTTCAAACTAGATTAAGCAACCTTCGATTATCTTCTCGACTAAGATAGCTTCAAGCGCAAGCAACCGACTCCAAGGATATTTCCAATAATCCATAAGCACCTGACTCGACTAATATGATTTAAGAAATTCACTGCTGCGTCAGAGTTGTGCTAAGTCGGCTTAGACAAGTTTCCAAATCCGAATATGGAAACTTCCAACTTCTGTCCACTGATGTGCAACCGCCTTGATCTTCCAACGGTCGACTAGGTTTCCTAATCTGATTTAGGAAACACTTCTTCTGCTTCAACTTGTTCTAGGACAGTTGTCTCTTCCAGTCTTGAACAACAGCTAGAACAACTATACTAAGTTTTGCCAAACTACATGCCATATAAACTAACAAATTATATGGTCCATTCTTGTTCCATAACCAGAAAATGCAACTTATTTTTCACAGTGACAAATGACGTGGCATGACATGAGCACAAGGATGCAAATCAAGTGATGAAAAAAAAGAGGAAGATAAAAGCGGGGCTAGGTGAGTATTTAGAATGGTCTCTCGCCCTGGTAGTTCCCAGGTGGATTATAGTTACAAGTGATGAACGTTCCACCACCATTGCATTCCACTTTAGCACATCCCAGGCTGGTCGACTCACTCCAAACGACTTGAGTATAATGCAGACATTCACCTCCAACGCACGAGTTCGAGTAAGGATCATACTCAGCTTTTTCATCCACCCACATACCCACAGCACCCATTGCTGAAAAATCACCTGTAGACATGGCAATATTCTCGCCATATGGGCCATCCGAATGCACCAACCCACAATCCTCTGCTCGTTCATATGCGTAGCGTTGCGCGTAGCAGGCCACTTCATCGTCCCACGTCAAGGGCTCCACACCCACCTCTGCCCGGGCTGCGTTGTGGATGTCTAGAAAATCTTGAGGCATATCTTGGCTGTGTACCGACTTGGCAATGGCTAGAAAAGTTAAAGCTAGAGCTGAGGTGAGTTGGGATATGAAGAAGTTCATTTTTGGGAGGGGATAAATGTTTTGAGACTACAGAGAGGGCATTGAATTTATAGGCTTTGAAGATGTACAATTTTTCGGAGATGATTGTGGTAAAAATAGGAATTTGGTTTTGGACCGTTGTTCAGATCTATATATTTATGTACTCCGATACAGGGAAGCGTTCGGTTGAGAATCTCTAAAAATTCGAGAACCTGAGACTCCAAATCTCACCATTGGATTAAGTTACATCTTTAAATGTGGAGATGACACGTGTCCCACTAACTTTTTTCCTTCATTATGCAGTTTCGAGCTTACATTTTGCTTAGATGCATTTTACGCTTTCGGAAACTGCACTTAGGTCAAAACTGATGCATTTTCAAAAGTGCATAACAAAGACGAAACTGCATAGCAAAAGGGTTCTCTAAGTTCTCGAAAAAGAGAGATTCTCATTTGACCGCTCCTTCTGCAATTCATACCCATATACATTTGCCATATTCTGTTAAAAAATCAATTTAACCTGATTTGAATTATCTAAAGTAATTCAGGAAAACTCCTTATTTATAATTATGTAAATCGCAAACAGAGGTGGTGGCCTGCTGGTTAAAGAGTCCGTAATGTATTTCTATACCCCGTGTTTGAATCTTGGTGTCACCAATTTTCCTCCCAATTTTGTGAGATTTTCTTTCTTTCCCTCTTCCTCGTCCCACCTCGCGTGTGGATGCTTCCTACATCCTTCATGGATGCTTTCCTCTTCACGCCTCGCGCGACGTGGATGTGTTCTTCCTCCCTCGTGGAGGTTTCGTGCAATGATAAAGGTGTTCAAGGTGGCCTGAGCTCCAAGTGTCGAAGAACGTACTGATAGGGGTGGATGTGCGGATTCATGGTAAAGATGCCAAACATGGTCAGTGCTTCAGAAGTAGAGAGATGTACCAGATGATTTCGGATCTGTTCAAGATGTCTCGCTAGAGCTTAAAAGATCAATATATATGTATTAAATGAAAAAACTTTAGTGATATTCATTGTAATGTTGTGAGTTGTTGTACCCCCAATATCAAAAAAAATTGTATATATCAATTTAAATTAATAGATTAAAGATCGAGCCCGGCTAACTGTAATCAAACATATATAGACAGAGAAAAAAATACATTACAAACAACATATTTTTATAAAAAATAGAAATCAATGACAATCCTTGATTAATGTTTTGCTATTTCATGCTATTGACATGATTTGGTAAAGGGTTTTGCTTGACGAGCTTGTGACAAGTTTAACAAGCTAAGATCAAACAATCTAATTATACTACTCCAGTTGAATCAACTCTGTCCTATACACCTGCTTATCAAAAAAAATGTCCTATACACAAATAAAGTAGAGATATTTAGATGAGAAAAAGAAAGTGTAATAATGATCTGCCGACAGCAATGCAGCATGTGTCCTGTCCTGATATAGAGGGTCACCCATTATTATTTGACACATCGGTGAGGGAGTTAAAGATGAGCGGCCCGGTTTTGGCTCTGGCTTGAGTCCCGAGTCCCACAAGATATAAATAGCATGAAATTATTGAGAACGCGATCCTCTCTTTTTTTTTCCTTCGATGAAGCTTACAAAAGCTTAGAAGATTAACAACACGCCTAAGAAGTATTTCGTGTAATATCAAACAATAATTTATAAATTTAATGTAAGTCCTAAGATCGTCCAAGAAACTTCGTTTGACGCACACGTGTTATATAAAGTCGAACTAATCTATCTCATAACTAATAAATGGAATAAAGATGAAAATTAGACAAAACCGCGGCCAAATTAACATATTGACTGTTATATATTCGTTTGTCGTACTAACATGCGAAGCTGTGAATTAATATTAATATGCGATAACAAGATGGACCCATGCCGATATTAGATACTGACTAGCACTACACCATTTTACATCCTACGCGACATTTTTTGAATGCTGTCGCAAAAGATTTGTCGCATCAAACAGTTTATACGACTACTCTTTGATGTGTTTGTCACAATAATTAATATATGCGACATAATTTTACGTGACGCGAAACATGTTGTCACATAAAGAGGATTACACGACTTTACTTTAAGCGACACTAAATTTATGTCACGTAATATTCTTATTGCGACATTAGTTTAAGCGACACGGAACTTTTGTCACGTTATCCTTATTATGTGACTTAATTTTTGCGACAATCGACATTATGTCGCATAATAGTACAAATTAAAATAACCAAGGCAGGTTCTGGCATGACAACCCTCGCATGTTCCAACTTTTCTATGCAATAAAGAGAGGTAGCTACCGTTTTTGGATTAAGCGACATGTGTATCCAAAGTATGTCGCGTAAAGGTACAAAGTAAATGCAGAAAACAGAACACTCCAGTACCGTACTCTGTCTTCAATTCTACTCAACAACCTTAAATCTCTTCTGAAAACACCATGTGTCTGTAAATATTCTCTGCAAGATATCCATGGTGGGGTTCTTCATCAGTTTTTGCTCAGATCTGCACATGTAAACAACACAATTTGGTGAAGGTATAGATCAAAACTCTTACACCTCCTTAAGTTTTATTTCCATTTTCTTCAAACTGTTTTGGTGCAGTTAAAACTAGATCTGTATTGTTGTCAATATGTCAAATTTCTGGGGAGGATAAGTGTGTACGACGAGCAGATCGAGAGGGGGAGGATTACACGAATTGTGGGTTTGATTTTGGTCGGATTTTTGGGGCATATATAGAGCAGCAGCAGGGCTTCATTTTGCTAGCTATTTGGGGTGCAGAGAGATAGAACAACGTGTAGCAGCGCATTTTGCTAGCCATTTGGGCTGCATTTTACATGATATTTGGTTTCCATTTGGGCAGCACGTACACATGTTTTTGTTGGTTTTTACATTTTACATTTCCATTTTTCATACATGTATTTTTTTTAGGTTGTACAGCAGCATGTACATTTCCATTTGGCCAGCAGCAGATTGTGTATTCTTTCAGGGCATTTTGCTGCTTATCATATGCCTAATAAATTGTTTAATTTACTCCCCTAATAATCTGTCTCAAATTTGGTTGATATAGGATTGGAAACTTATTAACCGTGGACAAGACTTGGATGAATTTGTCGGACAAATGTGATCCGCGGTTTGCACAGGGTATTACCAATTTCGTGAACTTCGTCAAACAAAAAAAATCCCCGGATCATTAAGCATAAATGCCCATGTAGGCGTTGTAGGTTGCACCATGCAAAGTTGTCATTGGATGAAATTCAAACACATTTGTTTTGCAACGGTATAATGCAAGACTACACGACTTGGACTTATCATGGGGAAGTAGAAGACGATGCTTCATCATCAATATACACACAACGACATCACTATGTTATGGAAAAAAGTTGTGGCACGATTGAAGAAAGTGGTGCTTATTACATGGATCCGACAATAGAGATGCTTAACGATGCTTTCCCTTTTCCCGAACAACAAGATAACTTACAAAATGAATTTTTGGGCAAAGAGGGATATGATAAGTATCAACGACTTCTTGCGGAAGCACACACTCCCATATATGTTGGGAGTGACAAAACTGTATTGGGTTCGATTTTAAATGCAATGAAAGTTAAAGTCGACAATGGATGGTCAGACAAGAGCTTTAACGATCATTTGAGACTCACACAAGACCTCCTCCCAAGCCCAAATAATTACCCCGGTTCGTATAGTGAGGTTAAGAGACTCTTGAAGAATTTGGGGATGGGATATGAGATTATTCACGCATGTGAATTTGGTTGTGCACTTTTCTATAAAGACTTCAAGAACCTTGAACATTGTCCGATGTGTAAGGAGTCGAGATACGTAGACGGTGATGTTGATAGACGGATTCCAAGAAAAGTGGTACGCTACTTTCCCTTAACTCCAAGATTACAACGTCTTTATATGTCACCACATATAGCTAAGTTGATGCGGTGGCACCGGGAGAGAAAAGTGAAAAAGGTCATATTAGACATCCTGCAGATGGTGAAGCATGGGAAGAGTTTGATAAAAAAATATCCTGATTTTGCACGAGACGCTAGGAATGTGCGTCTTGGATTGGCTACAGATGGCTTCAATCCCTTCGGAGCAGCAGGTCTTTCTCATAGCACATGGCCAATCGTGGTGATGGCTTACAATTTACCACCTTCAATGTGCATGAAGAAGGAATTTAATATTCTTGCTTTATTGATCTCGGGTCCAAAATCTCCCGGTAAGTGCTTGAATGTGTTCATGCAACCCCTGATAGATGAATTGAATATTTTGTGGGACACAGGTGTACTTACATTTGATCGACATGGAAGATCAACATTCAACATGAAAGCTGCAGTGATATGGACAATCAGTGACTTTCCGGGTTTGGGAATGTTAGGAGGTCTAAAGTGTAAAGGATACAAAGCTTGTCCTTTGTGTTTAGATGATATTGATGCTAAACATCTAGCGGGGAGAATGTGTTACCAAGGCCACCGCAGATGGCTTAACAGGGATCATTCGTGGAGGCATCAGTCTACTAAATTCAATGGGGAAGTGGAATTACGAGATGCCCCACCTACATTAACAGGTGAAGAGGTTTTCTCGTCCATTCTTAGCCATGAGTACCCCGCAATTAGCTTGCATCCAGATTGGAAAACTAGAGGTGTGAATAAGGAGAAGTTGTGTTTGACGCATATGAGCATTTTCTATGATTGACCTTATTGGAGCACATTGACACAACCATATTCGTTAGATGTAATGCACATAGAGAAGAATGTGTTTGATAACATCATTGGTACTATTCTTGGTCTTCATGGAAAGACAAAGGATGATATTAAGGCTCGAGAAGGTTTGGAGCAACAAGGAATTCGGAAGGAGTTGTGGTTGAAGAAGAAAGGCTCATCTTCCCGAAAAGATAAGGTTTCACAGGCATCCTATACCGTTTTACCTGAAGAGAGGGCAGAGATATTTGAGTTCATTAAAGATGTTAAGTATCCTTATGGTTATGCCGGTAGTTTGAAGAACAAAATCAATGTGGAAGACAAAAAATTCAATGGGTTAAAAACACATGATTGCCATGTCATGTTGCAGTGTTTACTTCCGGTGTTCATTCGACCGTACTTGCCACATTATGTAGTTGATCCACTTATATCATTATCACGATGGTTTCAGAAGTTATGTTGTAAGGAGTTCATGGTCAATGACGCGATTCAAATGAAAGACGATATAGTTATTATTCTATGCAAATTGGAGACCATTTTTCCTCCTGCTTTCTTCACCATCATGGTACATCTACTGATCCATCTTCCGGATCAAGTTTTGCTTAAGGGACCCGTACACTATAGCTGGATGTATCCTATTGAGAGTTATTCCCTACACTTTGTTAATTTAAATTAAATTAGCTCACATACATGTGTATATTTGTAAACTAACTATGTCTTATTATGCCTTATAGACAATTGGGTGAGTATAAGAGATCAGTTCGGAATAGCAGATATCCAGAGGGCTGTATCGCTGAGCAATACATTACACATGAGTGTGTACTGTATTGTGACTTATACATGAACAATGAAACGGAGATGGACTCAACAAAAGAAGCCCAATTATATGTCCTCGATGTATACTCTCCTCTTATCACGGTTAGTGGTAATTGTCCGCGGATCAAGTTGACTAAGAAACAACTTCACATGGCGCACTGGTGCGTGGTGGAACACTATGTACAAGCAAAATGGTATATTGAGAGGCATGTTGAAAAGTTTGAACATGAATGCCCAAACAGATCAAAGAAGGAGCGTGTTAAGCATTTTATTCCTTATTTTCGCGGCTGGGTATGACTACCAAATTATGTATTCACTTTATTTACTACTTTTGTCATTCATTTCTATAAATGTCATTGTTTTTTATATCGGTTTTTTGTACAACATTTACAACTGCAGATGGACATCTTGGAAAGAGAGCGTAGCGAATCATATTCTAGTGAATTGCATAGTTTATCACGCATGCCTCAATCATATGTGTGCCACTCTCAGTGTAATGTTAATGGTGTGAAGTTTGTTGTGTGGGAATGCGACCGAAAGAGAAGGACTCAAAATTTGGGTGTCATGGTCGAAGACGGTGACTTAACATATTATGGCATTATCCGGAACATTATTCAACTACAGTACGCAAATGGAATGCCGGTATTTGTTTTTGATTGCACATGGTTTAACACCAATCCTAAAGATAGGGATAGCACCAAGAGGGATTATGGACTACTTTCCGTTGACACTTCCACCACTTGGTATGAAGATTGGCCGTATTGTCTTGCCACTACCGCAAGACAAGTTTTTTACTTGGATGATCTAAAAGCGGGTGACAATTGGAAGGTTGTAAATGTAGTATCACATAGAGGACTATATAGTGATAGTTCCCTTGCAAGAGAAGATGAAAATGTACTGTGTGACAAATTTATACCGGTTGAAGACAATGATCCTTATCAAGAGCAAATGCCCACTTACGTTACAAGTGATGTACAACCTGCAGGCCGGTATTCCATTGAGGAACATAGTAATCAACATTTTCCAAGAGCACGGAGACAATTGTACTTGGATGAAGATGGACCGGAATCAGGGGATGATGATGTTGATGAATCAGGGGATGAAGATGATGATGAAGAAGGAGATGAAGATGATGATGAATCAGGACATGAAGATGATGATGATAGTATATGTTATGAAGATGATGATGATGATGAATCGGGGCACGAAGGTGAAATGAATCGAAGTGACGATTCAATGCAATCGAATTATGCAACGGATGATGATTGCTGATCTGTAGGTGTTGGTGTGTTATTTTGTGTCTCATTTAGAACATGTACTAAATTGTTGACAAATTTCTGGTGAGTTGAAGTTTCTGGAAACATGTTCTGTGTTATGTTCTGTTTTGTTTTATGCGACAACGCAAGTTACTCGTGTCGCTAATACCATTTCAAATTTTGGGGCAGTGTTTGGCGGGACTTTGAAATTTTCATTTGAGTTGTGAAAATTCATATTTCGTAATCTTTACGCGACGTGGACGAGCATGTTTAATCGCATAAACATAATAACTGGGCCAAAAAATGAACAGACTGGTCCATGGGCCGCGAATACAGACTGCCGAAACCCTAAGTCTTCGGCATTGAATCGAAACCCTAATTTTAGTCTCATCTCGTTTCTTCTGCGCTATCTCTCTCACCGATGCCGCGAATACAAATGACTGACGAATTCTCGAGCTCTCTCACCAACGCCGCAGGATCCGACTAACACCATGGCGAAATTGAAAAACAATGCCGCTTGTAGACGTCCCGACGATGTCACCGTTACAAGTCGTCCTAACCTGATGAAACTTAGGTCGCCTTCCACCCGTCGCCCATCCAAGAAGTTACTGAAGACTCCACCACTGACGCCGATCCCAACTGCACCACTTGAACGCTCTAAGTCTCCGGTTGCCCGGGAAGAGCGTCTGCCTTTTGTTGTCCCTAATGTCAGGCGGACCGAGCATTCAAGGGCAATCCTTGATGCCATAGCGTAAGAAGAAGGACCTTCAAGGCACCTGAAGAAGCTGGATGAGATCAGGACACCACCCGTGCTGAATACGACCGACGAAGTCCCTGTGCCCGTAGCCACTCCAACTCGGAAGAAGAAAAAGCTTTGCCCTCCAAAACGCAAGACAAATGAACTACCTACAGAAGCCCTGCCCGACTCAGAACAACCGGCGGACGTTCAGTTAATTCAGAAGCCTCCAGCACCTTCTCTTGTGAAAACTAAAACGACCAACAACTCAAGGCCTGAGAAACAAAGGAAAACTACTACCAGTACCAGTCAACCTCATCCTACTACCCAATATTCACCAGAAATTCAGCACAACAACCCTCCAGCACCTGCCAATTCTAGCCCTGTAAGACGACCAAATCCCTTACTACCTCGAAGGTCCCCACGGAGTTTAGCAAAGGCAGCTGGTCCACTAAATCCTCCTCCACCAGAACCCACAATCCCGCTCTTGTTCCACCCCCTGCTTCCATGAATACAGTATTACCTGCTCCTAACCATCCTCCTCCAGCCCCTGCTCCAGAACCGACAGCTCCAGAGTTCGGAGCAATGCACTCATTCAACAATAGTTCATCGAATGATGATGAGGATGTCGATGACGGTTTGCAGCATATTCCGAGCATTAGATGCAAGAGCGCTGGTTTTGTGCTAACAGGTAACAAGGCTGTTTATTATTTTGTGATTGTTGATTAGTGTGTTCTTTTTTATAATGAAGTTTATGTTATTGTTGATTAAGTAGTTTTTAAATACATATATAATGAATTTGTCAATAACAGGGGATGAAAGTGGAGAGAAGAAGAAGGTACGTGGAGTCGTGAATGGTTCAAAGGTGGCCAACTATAAGGCCGCGCATAATAAAGGGCAGTTGATCAAGGTGGAATTCTTACCTGGCGGGAATGTGCCTGCTAACCGAGCTGTTAATAACCTAATTATACATGAGATTGGTAGTGCTGTGAAGGACAAGGTTCCAATGATAGCTTCGTCATTCAAAAACCTTAAGGAACCGGATCGGCGTATTGTGTTTGATCATTTGAGGGTGTGTAATTTCTATTTCTTCTTTGCATTTACTTCATTATTTGTCCGCAAACTTTTAAACATACATTTGTTCCTTGCAGCCAAACTTTGTTATTGAGAAAGAAGATGACCAGCTGTGGAACTACATCTTCAGGAAAGCCACTGAGAGATTTCGTGACTGGAAGTCAAATTGCAAAAAATTCTACACGGCGTATGGACCGGATGTAATTCCAAGAGAGTTTTTGGATAGGCATGCTCAGTGGGAATGGCTTAAGAGCCACTTTAATGAACCAATTATTCAGGTCAAGCATTCATTTTGCTTACAAGTGGACATAACTAAAATAAGTACTATCTAACTTGTCTACATTTTCTTATTACAGGAGCGGGGTAAAAAAATGTCAGATGTGCGCAATGATCCTAATAGGATTAACCATCGTGCTGGGAAACATTCGTTTCAGTTAAGGGCTGCCGCACTCGCTGCCAAGGGAGATAAGGCACAATTTATAGCCACGTTCTCCCAAGTCTACTCGGGTGATCCAAAGGGTGCTGCACTTGCGGTACATATTTTTTTTAAGCCATTTTCATGTACTTTAAATTTCTATATGTTTGTGTTTCACTTGGTTGTATTTGTTGATTCTTATTATCCCACATGTTGTCCCATATATGTTCTTTCTATTATGTATGTTATGTATAAGGATTGGGTACGATGTGTTGTTGTTTATGTGCAAACAAGTGTTATCTGCCATGTTATCTAACATGTCCTAATCCTCTTGTTATTGTGCAATAATATCTACCATGTTTATCTTGGTGAAACATGTGCTCCTGTTGTATGTCATTTCCATGCTAAAAAATAATTGAGTCATGTTCATGTTGTATGATGTAATTCATGTCAAACTCTACTTGTTAAAGCTTCATGTTCGCTGTTATTTTCTGCTGTCTCGCTAGGAATGTGCTTTGTGATTATATTTACACTTTACAATGTTTAAATTTGTAGGAAAAAATGCAAGAAATGGTTCGTCAAGCGTTGGCAGATCAGAATGGTGATGAAACTGACCAAAGTGAATTAACTGAACCCCTTCCAATTGCTACTCAGATTGACATCATGAGCCAAGTGGTTGGGCAGACTCGTGGAACATATGTGTCCAGGACTGGTAAAGCGTTGAAGAGACCACCACTCACTAGAGGAGGTGCAAGAAGCTCCCATCTGAAAGAAGATCTGGCCAAGCAAAAAGATGATTTCGAGGTATTGAAGGCGGCCTTTGAAGAAAGGATACGTGTGCTTGAGGACTTGGTGGTTCGTGGTGGTTTGGCACATTTGGCTAGCCAGAATGCGTTGGAAGGTGCCACTAGTACTGCTGCCGCTGCAAAAAACTAAGTTGATTAACACTTCGCTAAACGTTGTGCTTTTGTTTGGGTGCACGCCTAGCTACTTGTGCTTTGGATTCGTGTTGTTTGCTTCTTGTTGGATGATATTTTGTGTGTTCAAAATGAAAACTGGTTCATGTTTGGTTTACAAGTTTTTGGCACACTTTTTTGTTAAATGCTAGTCGCCAAACCTCTTTTATACGGCAGTTATATATTCAAAATAAATCACGAAATCACTTTTATACGATACGTATAAAGGTTCATTATAAATCGCGTAAAATGATTTATACGACATCTATATGCTTAATTTGTGTCGCTAATGATAGTTTATACAACATATATACGTTCAGTGAACGCGTGTAAACTATTTTATACGACATCTATATGCTTAATTTGTGTCGCTAATGACAGTTTATACGACATATAAACGTTCCCATTAAGACGCGAAATGTGGCTTATACGACGTCTATTGTTTCTTTGTTTGTCGCGAAACATAGTTTATACGACAACATTGTGTTCAACAGTTGTCATCAACGCTCTTTTACACCATTGGAGACTGTATATACACTCATTAGGAGTAGACATCCGCTATATGAATACGTGACAAACTGAAACATTTGCCGCATAAACGTTTAACCTTTCGCGATTATCTCTTTTTTCGTTTGTCGCATTAACTTTTCGCTACTCCGATTACGCGACTGATTTTACGCGACACACCAAAAGTCACATAAAGTCTATGCGACAAATTTAGCAGTTTTCGCGACTTAAAAACAATGTCGCGTAGGATGTAAATTGGCGTAGTGTAGGATGGAGGGGAAGGTTAGCAGAATTGAAAGTAATCAACAAGCTATGATCCAGCTCACGTTAGACAACATAGAGGAAAGGTAGAAAAATTCGCAGTTGTGTTTTCAACATGAAGTCGAAGAGATGATCAAGTACATGCTCGATATACTGCGACAAACTGCTCAACCAGGTGAAGGACCCCAAACCGGTGAGCCAGCTGGAGAAGAGCCTTCACTACACCATTTTGCCTCATATGCAACAAGACATGGCACGCCGTTGCAAACGACACATTGCATAAAGTTTATAGCAACACGCGCCTTCTATTGCTTATGTTACGCGTTGTGTAAGACACTTTATGCCACGTATCAAAAGCATCCGTCATCTTCCTCGTTGCGTAAGACCACCTAGGCAACATGTAGTTACGCAGCATGTCATTTTACGTTGTTTAAGTGCATTACGCAACGACCTCAAAAACAGCATATGAACATATTTTGCATAAGTAACACGTACTCTAAAGTGACAAATGGTCGCGCGTTGCGTAAGAGTTCCTATGCAATGCCTTCAAAAGCAACAAGAAAACCTGTGTTACGTTGGATATCCTACGCAACAACCGTGGTTTGAATAGTATATTTTTGTTGCTTAAGTGTCTCATTTATTTTCAAAAGACAGAAATTATGAACCTCGTACAACATTGAAGGCGGTTGTTGAGCTAATTTTGACTTACGCAACAAGAATCGTACGGACACGTTGCGTAAAGTTTGAATATTTGTAAAATCCTGTACTAGTGGTTTAATTTCCCCTGACTCATTTTCGATTCCCTGCACACAAAGAGATCCATATTTGCTCCTACATGCGCCTCAACCACTTCCTCCCGTATTTGGCGATGACATTAGAATTAAACACTTCCTTAATGTTTCCTTAATTGTGGCGATGACATTCGAATTAAACACTTCATCCCGTATTTTCAAAATTGGGTATGCTCTCATCAATTTTCTCTTTTGTCATATTGTCTATATAAACTCTGTTGGTGCTTGTTCCTTTGGCTTAAACAATTATAAACAATTATGGTGCTTTCCAACAGATGGCTGCAATGCAAGAAGCAAGGCATCCAAGATATAATCCAATGTTCCATTACTTGTCATATCAGCCTCAAGCTCACACTTGTTATTCACAATGTGATTTAAATGGTGTTAAATTTGTGACTGAGGAACGAGATCGGAAACTACATAGAATATGAAGAAGAGGATGAATATGAATATGAAGAACAGGATGATTGTGAATATAAAGAAGAGGATGAATATGAAGAAGATGATGTACATGATCATGAAGATGCCAAACTTTTGGATGAAAATGATGATTATTGTAATGAAGAGGATGATGCAGATGACGATCAATGGTGATCATATGTTAAGGGGTTATTATTTTATCTAATGCAACGCAATTCTTTGTTTTCATTGTGTAAGACTATTTTCAATTTGAGAGGCAAATTTTAGGAAGCGAGGGAATGAAAATTATGCACAAAATTTGATTTTTGGGCTCCCGCCAACTCTATTGCAACATAACTACGTGATATCTTGCGTAAGGCAAAAACAAATTTATGGGAGGCAAAATTTAAAAAAAAAGGGAATTAAAATTTAGATACAAAATTTTCATTTGGGTTCTGGCCATTATCTAATGCAACGCCATTATCTATTGTCGTTGCGTAAAGTAAATAGTCAATTTTGGAGGCAAAATTTGGAAGATTTGGGTATGAAAATTAGGTGGGAAAATGTAAAATTTAGTCCCAGAATTTTCATTTGGGTTCCCGCGTTTTATATTGCAAAAGTGAGGGTTACGAGGGTTAAGAGGGTTTTGAGGGTTATGAGAGGGTTATGCAATTTATGCTATGATTTAATTGAGTGATCAAACCATACATAAGGGTTATGTGATGTTATGTTACAAGTTATTGTTATATCAAACAATGCATGAGAGGGTTATGCACTAATGACAATTGTTACATCTAACAATGCATGTTCATGAGTTGAAGGCAAGATGACAAATGCATACGGTGGAACATAAGAGGAGTAATGTTATTAGTTGAAGGCAAGAATCACAAATGCATAAGGTGGAACATAAGAGTAGTTATGAGTTGACCATTGAATTAGATTGATTAAATGCATAAGGTTGTTAATGCACTAATGAGAGCTAGCCTTCAATTCATGCATAAGATTGAATTAGATTGATCAAATGCATAAGATGGAACATAAGATGTACAAAAGGGTTAAGATATAATGATACATATGTCACAAATGCATAAAGTTGTACATAAGGTTTTTTATGTTATGAGTTGTGTGAATTATATTGATCAAATGTATATGGTTGTTCGATTAAACTTGGTTTGATGATAATGCACTAATATGAGTTAGCAAAGCACTAATAGCAAATGTATCATGTATATATGTATCATGTATATATGTATCATGTTCGATTATATGAGTCATGAGGTTTAATTAATAGTAAGTGTTATGAATTAATGGTTGGATCACAATTACATAAGGTTGTGATTTAACTAAAGGGTAATGCACTAATAAATTTCATTTGAAATCATCTAACACATTTAAACCACTTTATAAACCATTACAAATTCTACCAAAGACAGTTGTACATCATGTGTTCATAAATATACATAAGAGTTATGTTATGAGATAGTAGTTAAATCATAAGTACATAAAGTTGTAATCTTGATTAAGAGTAGTACAAGCATGAATTACCCTTGAAATCATCTAACATATTCAAATCACATCATAAACCATCACAAGCAATATCAATGACAAGTATAGACACACCCATCAAAAAAATGACAAGTATAGACATACGGGTGATGTTATGAGTTAATAGTTGGAACATAAATAAGTTAGTGTCAATCTAAATTAAGGGCAATGTTAAGGTTTATGGTTGGTTCGTCACAATATCAATGACAAGTATAGACATCTGTCAATGTTAAGGTAGTGTTAAGGATAATAGAGGCTATGACCCTCCTGAGTGTATATATACCATGTTTTTTTTGATAGTGTATATATACCATGTTAAATGTGTATAATATTGATATTAATTAATTATTAGATCACTAATGATCCTATGTTAATTTTGCGTAATAGTTACTTGGACCACTTACTAGTTCATACTTAATATTAAATTGGACCATATTGAGATACTAAGGGTTAATTAGACCATTATCAATAATTGGGATACATAATTATCAGGACATATGATATGGGGGAAAAGAAATAAGAAGCGCTAAAATTTTCAAATTTCAATTGAATTTAAACTCCATATCTCCACCCAAACATTTTAGTTGACCAAACTTTTGAGTTGACCAAACACTTCAGCCGACCATTATTCATCATACAAACCTTAACCTTTGTCCATCCACCTTCCTAGAGGCCCAACCTCGTCGTCTCTTTAGTCCTCCAAACCTTAACACCTGGCACCCCTCCATCATCGATCGCTCGTCCCAAACTCTACTTTCGCTCTAACCCGCAGCCTCGCAAGCTTAAATAGGTCTTTATATGGGTTAGGGTTTGGAAAAACACAACAAGAAGAAACGCAATAGCGGTAGAATAAGGACGTGCAATCCCACTGATGGGTAAGTGGTAATCTATCATGTTTCAATCGAAGGCCAATGGCTTTTAGTGGTGGCTGAAATTTAGGTCAGTGATGTTCTTTGCTTGTTACTGGAAATTGAATGTCAGCTACAACTACAATGACGACCATCATGCCGATCTTCGAGGAAGACCCGGCGCTCTTCGTCGTCGGACCTTTCATGGTCTGATGCCGGTCCTTAGGTACGTTTTACCTGATTGTGTTCATGCTCGATTGCTGTTTTGTGTTTGGAGGAAATTTATATACATGATTCTATTTTTTAATTTGAAATTTGGATATTCTGTTGTTAGATTGCTGAGCCGGAAGTTGCGAAGCTATGCGTTGAAGTGGAGGAGTGTATGGTGATGGGGAGACGATAGTTGGATTTGGCGTCACTCATGCTTGCGTCTGCGGATTTGATTTCACCAAAACTTTCTGAAAAAGGTATCATCTCAAGTGATTATATATTTCTTTAGTTTAATTTATCTGATTATAGACATTTCCATGATTCTTTTTTGGGTTAAATATTGCATTTTTAACAGATAGGTATCTGAATTCTTCTTATTGATTTCTTATTTTTCAGATCTTGAATGTATCGTCACTGTCATTGCAATCTAGCCATTAGGCCTGAAAATATGGAAGAGACATTGGAGATGGCAAGACTCATTTCAACTAAACTTTGTCAACAACCAAATGACAAGCCTGCATCTCCCTTGAAGATGTAAAGAAGCATACTTGGTTAAAGCTTGTAGTTTCACCAGAATTCTGTCTTTTTCTCCTCATTAATGATTCTCACTTTTCTTCATCCTTTTTACTCTTTACAATCTACTGGAAGACCTTTTGAGTCAGTTCCATGTTTATATGAAGGCCCTTACTCTGACGTTAAATGCAAAAGTTACGGATCATAGCATACCATCCTTCAAAAAAATTGATAGTTTCCTTAAAGAATGGAGTATTGGAGCTTCTGACCAAAGGGATCTTTTTCATGCAGTTGCAAATGCCTTGAGACAGAACAAAAGGCAAGCTTGGTTTGATTGAGTGTTAGTGTTGCCAATCGTATGTTCCGTTTCATTATCGTCTTTCGTCTCATGATGTGTCATTTGTAGTCTGCAGCTCACCTAAGGATTCTTTCAAGTTCCTTGACAAATATCTTTCTACCTTTTCTGGTGAAGACATATCTGCTTTGGGTGAAGCCATGTAGCGGGCAATTGAGGACAACAAGTAGAGGTTGCCCGAAATAAAGCACAGTCACAAGCTATGTTGAAACGACTCGGGGAGAGGATCCGAGCTCCTCAAGAGAAATCGGGTGGGAATGCGGCAGGGGAGGACTCGTGAACTTTGTTATTTTAGGATGAAACTTAACTAAGTTGTTTAGAAATAGTTTTTTTAGATTTGGATTGAAACATTGTCATCCAAATCTGTAGGTGGTGTTTTTTGAGATTTGGGTTGAAACTATGTTGTCATCCAAATCTGTAACAGGTGTGTTTTGGTATTTGGATTGGATATTTAATTAAATCCAAAGAAATTGGATCTTCTGTTGCATAAATGTTTGTTGCATCGTTTCATAGCTTTTGCAATACTTCAGAAGTCTATGGTGTAAGTGTGTAGCGTTGCGTAGCAACTGAGTTGTTGCATAAAAACATGTTGCAATATCTCTGTTGCTTAAAATATAGCAACAACCCAGAATAACTGTGTTGCGAAAGAATAAATCTAAGGCAACGTAGTAATGTGTTACATAAACTATGTTGCTTAGTACTTTCACAACAATACCGTCGTTGCATTAAATCACGTTGCGTATACTCTCTATTGCATAAAATATAGCAACGAAGTCGCATATGTAGTGTTGCAAAAGAGTACATCTTATGCCACATAACATTTGCAACAAGTTTACCACACATTGCGTTAGATAAAAACTTATGCAAGACAATTTGAAACTTGTTGCTATATTTTAAGACTACGATTTTAATGGCGTTGAAACTTGTTACATTTGAATTGAGACTGTAATCGATACAATTGGACTACGATTAAGTATTAAAACCCTACCAACCACATTTTAATGGAGAGAGATAAGATCGTGCAGACCTCGCCAATCTCATACATGTACATATAAATGTAAAACATAACGATTTGAATCGTATAATGATAAAATGCATTTAAATAACTTATCTCAGTATTTGGTTTTGGGTATTCATTCTTTGAAGCCAAAGTTGCTTGGTGGATTTCAAAAAAGAACATATCAACTTGATATATCCACGAAGAGAGAGAGAGAGATTGAGTACGTATAGAGATGTTAGCATACCCTAAGAAGCCACATGGTGCTCCAGGGGACTGAGACTGGATTCGGGTATCCCACTGGTCCAGAGGCATAACTAGAAGATAATGCTAATTTAGAATCAGAACAATGTATAGATGGAGCATTGTAGAGAGATTAGGTCAATCACATCATGCATATTGTGGCATATATTGACTGCTCCTAGGGTTCTCTTGTTGTTGTACCATATATATTGATCATTGATATAGATCAAAAAATAATATGCTTCTGCTTATCATAAAGTTTATCTATACGGTGGATACAATTTGAAGGTGAGATTCCAAATCATTATAAATTTAGTTTACTTTTAATCATTTTTCGCCATCGAGAAGTGACTATAAGATATACCGTAAAACCCTAATCGAGAATCAGATTCAAATCGCATATATGTCGCAACTTATCATAAACATATAGTATATATTATTATAATATTGTTGTCATTATTTAGGGAATAGAAGTTTACAAGTCTATATGATATATTCTTAGAGCATATTATTGGTGGAAAGGGGATGATCATTAGGGCTAGTAATTAATTAGTAATCGGGATTATAATTTATGATAAAGCATGTCAACTTTTCAGTTGCGTGATTTAATAATCATGGAATTAGGGTTTAGGGTTCAAAGATTTAATTGGCTAATCTTTGTCAAATATCTTAATCAGTATTATTATATAAGACCATTTGGCTTTTTCAGTAGCCATTATTTATATATATAGATAGATGCATAAAATAGACTACTCATGAGTTGCACTTGCATCCTAATTAATTAAACTTGACATTGCAAATGCATAACATAAATGCTTGCTTTCGGAAACCTAATTGTACTTTTCCCTTGTGAAAACAGAATTATTGCACATATAATTATTTCAAAGTTAAAGTTGAATAATTAATTGAGAAGCCAATCAGTGTTCAAAACTCAAAAACAGTACTAGTTAGTTTTCATTCTGTTATTGAGTTCTAATAGTTCCCCAATCAACCAAATAGTGCTGATCTAGGTACATTTATTCGATCTCCAGCTCAAATTAGTTTTTGCTAACAAATTGGAACTCAAAATGCTGATTCTTGTTGAACCCATAACTCCATCGACATCGTATACTATTCGATCCGGGCATCATATCTAGATGAGAATGCAAAAGGGGTATAGAGAAGAAGTCCTCAGAAACAACTTAATACTGCTTCATCCTGAATTTGTCGATCATGAAATGGCGAACCTTTATATTATCTTTTTAATTATTTATATTAGCCAGGATGATTAGAAGCAACGCGCGCGACTATAATTAACCACCATTGTAACATAGTTTGCATCTTTGTAACATCTCCGGGAAACCCTTTTCTCATTTCCCTAACCCTTCGCTTAGTGAAAAGTGTGGTATAAAGAAAATAAATCAAAAAGTTATTAAAACAAATGGAAAAATGAAAATGCATGGGAAGAAACTTTTTTTTGTATAGGATATATGCTTTATTGTTTTGTTTGTAAAACTTGGTATAAGATGCTTTTGTGTTTTATTTGTATTTTGTTCCGACAAGTCTAGTCCATATATAAATCTAAATTTTTGTTCAAATTTTCAATTAATCAAACATGACCTAAAATGGTTAATTAGCAGGGTTAGGTTTAGAGAAATACGAGATGGGGATGCGCATTGGTAAGAGTAAACGATCGAATAAATGAGGGTCGTTGGGTCATGCATTGGGGATCGAGAGTATTAATATTAGGGTTTGCAGAATATATGAGAAAAAAGAGAAAGCAACACATTTATTCGAGATGGGGGAAGAATGATGATGCAAATTGTGGAGTATTAGTCCTTTTCCCGAGTCTATAAAAGGCCCTCCAACAAGTCTTGCTATATATCGTCCTCATACAAAACAAAGGAAACATACATCATCTCCTTCATAAAACGTCCACATAAGTATTGTGTCAGTGTTGCATATCAATTAAGCAGCAGCAGCAATGGAACAAGTGTGACCATGCATCTTGAGTTACAAACTACTTCCAAGAGTCTCTTCATCTCTCTGTACCTTATTAATACGTATTATATTCAGGCTTCCTTGTTTCTGCGCATGCTGATGCTCATGAAGAACACTGTACTGGGAAAGTTGTAAACAAGGAGATGGGAAGTGACAGAAGAGAGTGAGCACAGATGGTGTTTTCATGCATGATGTATATAATGCTTGAAGCTATTTGTGCTCACCCTCTCTCTGTCATACCCACCACTCTCAGCTCTTCTCTGCCCTTTCATTATTTAGTTTATAATAACGTAATTACCTTCTTGTGTGTTTCTGGATCTCTTGATTTTCTTCACAGGGGCAGCTGATCAGAAGGTGTTTGATGACGCACATCAACACTTGCAGCAGGTATCACTACAAATTTTTTGATAAATTCAGTCAGCAGAAAAGTGATGGAAAATTGATGGAATGTTGACGGAAAACACAAAAATTCCGGCATAATTCCGTCAACAACTCCGATGACGACATTTTTTCCAGGCGGAAATATGATTCCAGTAAAATTCTGTCATCATTTTCCGTCACATAAGCGTATACATTCCGTCACACAAAACTCCGTCACACGTTCGTCAATTTTCCGATGTAAATTTCCGTTTATTTACCCACAAAGGTCCGACAGGCATAATTTCCATCATTATTCCCTCTACATTCCGTCACCAATTATTTTCCCTCATTATTCCCATAAGTTTCCGTCATCAGTTAGTTCCATCGTTATTCCGGCAAATTTCCTTCACGAATTATTTCCATCATTTTTCCCGCACATTTCCGTCATAGATAAAATGCGTCATTATTCCTATAACATTCAGTCACCAATTAATTCCATCATTATTCCAGCACAATTTTGTCAGCAATAATTTCCATCATTTATTCGGCAAAATTCCGTCATCGAGAAATATGCGTCACTATTCCAATAACATTCAGTCACAAATTAATTCCATCATTATTCCCGCACAATTCCGTCATAAACAATTTCCATCAATTATCCGGCAAAAATCCGTCAGCATAAATTTCCATCAATATGCCGGCAAAATTCCGTCAGCAATAATGCCCATCAATATTCCGACTTAATTCCTACACAATTCTGTCACCAGATACCATTTTCAATTAATTTTTTTGATACAACATTTTCAATTTAATTGAACATTACATTAATTGCATTTTGGAAAACAATTTAATTGCATTTTAAAAATTATTATTCGAAAAACAAACACAATATTTTTTTGAAATTGATTAGTAATTTAGCACGTCTAGTGCTAAATTTCCCCTCTAGCCCTAACGACATCCCCGATTCTCTTCATTCGATCTCTGAGTAGGCTGACCGTGGTTGTTTACGTGCGGACTTTGACTTGGAGGCGGAGGGTATGGAAGAGTTAACATCCTAAGCATGTCGGATTGCATTTGCATCAATCGCTCTATGTTTCCCATCATATCTCTGATCTCAACCTCCTGTCGGGGCTGAGAGCTATAAAGCTCGTCCATGCGCTCCAATCGCGGCCTCATCTCCTGAGATATCCACTCGTCCGATTGTTGGGACCTTGATATGTGTGAGCTCGCGCTTGACTGACTGTCGGTTGAGGAGAACTTGTCCGATATTAATGTCGCCGATGGCCCGTACAAATACGGTATCCCAGACCTGGGGTTAACACCCATGACAGTTGCAGAGGCCTCCACTAGCTCCTCCTCTGGTACCATTTTCCCTTTGTCATGTTTCCTTAGGACCACAGCTTCAGCATCCTCGAGCTCTTTTTGTACATTTTCCAAGAAACATAAAAATGTTTTGTTACGAAATAAATCAAATATTTAAGATATTCAATCCCAACAGATACATGAATTCAAACATTACATTTGGATTGACATTATATTTATAGTCAAAGTAGTGATCGATGCGGAGACATAAAATTAGGTAATCACATACCCATTTCGTTTCCGCGTCGGGGATCAAATATGTCCCATCCTTCCGCTTGAATTTCCAATCAAACATATCAGTGGGCAACACTTGTCGTTGATTACTCTTTTCCTGAACATATAACGAATGTTGATATTGTATTTGATACTGTAAATTAAAGTACTTTTAATATTTGTATTACCATATTCGCATGGTGAAAATGTGCTAGTCTCGACCCACAGGCGTGCAACAACGGTCCATTTCTAGCATGCCGAGCCAAATATATTTTCTTTTTCTGTTCACTCCGGGCCTTGAATATTGGGTTCGTGTCGAAGCGCTCTTTTGCTGCAAGCCGGTGATCATTTGTCAACCACTTCGGTCCTTTAGTCATCCCCTTTCGCATGCCTTTCCAAGCATCTTGGAGTATCTTCGCCGCCTTCTTTCTGAAGTTGGCCTCAATTTGATCGTTGTGCATAGGATCCCACCGGTAGAAGCTCTGCATAATTGCGTTACAAAATTTGTAATATTATCTTACTATGTATCCCACTACAAAATGATTCAATATCGGAACAAAAACAGACATTGTTATACAAATTTAATACCATTTACCTTAAAATGTCGAAACCATTTCACCGGCGCATCTGGATCACACGTGCCAATTGTCGTCCAACCAACCTTAAAACCAGGGGCGATACATTGCAACCCGATTTTTTTAACAGCTGATGGTGGGTCAAAGTTGAAAAAATTACACTTGGGTAATGTACAATATTATTAGTAATGCAATGTCAATTAGTATATGCAAAAAAAAATTCTTACTTGTCATCACCCGCTGGAACAATCCACGGTCAACCATCCTGTGACATCAAACCTATCCGTGTCATCTCATCTAGTCCGTGACTGCCCGATGTCACTCCTATATTAAATTCCATCTGTGGTGTGCCATCTCCATCGTCATCATTCCCCGAACTATCCTGGGCTCCCTCATGACACTGATCGTTGCCCTGTCCATCCGCCTGGAACACCTCTTCATTGAAATTTATAAGTTCGTCCAACTCGTATTCATTCGTATGTGGGGATGTTCTCTCCTCGTCCATTTGAACAGGTATTGGATCCTCCTGTACAGGCATAGTAAGTCTGTACACTTCCAGGCCTTGACGACTAATGGACCATAATTGTATGAATCATAAACACAGTTAAACCCACCAAATTAGACCCTTTGTCTATTTAACTTTTGCTTGTTAGTTCCGATATTTATCTACAGGGTATTTTGAAGTCTAGAGAGAATACAGGCTAAGGAGGAGTTTTAAAGCTGAAAATGAATTACGAGTCATTCCAAGACACGACCAAATTCTGACTTTCAAGAACCTGACGTGGAATCACTCAAAACAAGTCCAATCAGAGGGCAACCAGAGTCAGTCCGGAGCTGAAAGGACCAATGGCTTTTGAGGAAAAGATCACAAACTCACATCCACCTCTCCCCTCACGCCACCTAGCCGGCGGCTAAGCTCATCACCTCTCCCCTTCCTCCATGTGGCCGGCGGCTTTCCTCCATGGTGACTCACCCCGATGGCTTTTGCTTCTCCTCCCATCTCTTGCCAAGTGGATGCTTCTCCTCCACATCCTTGCCTCCCCTTAGCCTAAAAATAGAGCATGCCCTTCCCTTTGTAATCTCATCCCATCCCACAATCCACAAGTCTTTAGAGAGATAGAGGGCTTAACCCTCTTCTCTTCACTTTCAATACACACTTTGTTCTTCATTTTGGAGCTACTTTTCCTTGCTTGGATCTTGCTTAGGAGCTCCTCGCCTCCACTTATTGTAGGTACAAAAGCCACGGCTTTCTTTTCCCTGACTTGTCCTTTACTTTCCGTATATATTGTTCTTACTTTAAAGTTATTCTCCTTTTCGGTATCCTTGTTCAAAGCCATGGTTTGCTTGTATTCCTTGACATGAATACAAGTAGCTAAAGCTTGTATTCGGTAGAGGGAGTATTTATATCATAAACTGTTCTAGACTCTATGCTTAATGCTACTTAGTGTTCAAAACTTGTTCTATGTGCCACATATTAGGTTAGAACTTCCAAGGTTGAGTGGATGCTTTAACGGGCAAAGCTCTTCCGTGGGGTTCGTGAACATACTCGAGTAAGTGGATGCTTTAACGGGCAAAGCTTATCTGAGGAGTTCGACCTCTTTTAAAAACCATTTGATTGCTCGTAACTGAAGATCAAATCGATGCACATAAGGCTAAGATACTTCGAAAGGAGGAATTAGTCTAAATAGAACAAGTGTTCTGAATGATGTGGCAAGTCATGTGCTAGAAATAGCCTTGATTCATCTTTGAACACTTAGTATGATCATTAGAGGTCAATGATGAACGATGATATGATATGAAACCCCTAAACCGAATCCTTTCCTTACAATCCATTATCAACTGTTGTAATTTACTTTCAGTTCTCAAAGCACACTCAAACCCAACCCCAATCGCATTCAATTTATGCATAAGCTTCATTAAAGAACAACTAATCCACCAATTCCCTTGGGTTCGACCCCTACTTACCACTTGCTACCCAGTAGTGAAGTCGCGAGTAGCGGAGATATAAATTTATTTTTGCACAGAGAACATCGCACCTTAACGATAGTGCGGTGGGCTCCGTCAATGACCGTCGCTGGTTGACGGTGTTTGATGCTGTCTTTCCAGGTTCATTATTCTCGGTTGGCGCATGTCAGTTAGCCTGGTTTGTGATAAACCAGGCGGACCTCTACCAGTGCTGATATTCCCTTTACCACATCCAGTACGCTTTAGTGGTGCCATATATATAACCTGTACAACAACCCACAGCCATGTTCACACATTAAATCAACTCTGAGGAATTACTGTAAATGAAATCAATAGTTCACTGGATAATATTGACATTAACTCTACCGGAATAAATCGGTCGGGAATCCAAAAACATATATTTTGGGTGAAGTGTACAGAACATAAGACAGTGTGTTACCGACAAATCACAATGAAAGAAAGACGATTTCAGAATGACCTTACCTGGGTTAAGAAACTGGCGTGTTCTAAAGCCAGCAGTCAGTAAAAGAAAGGCACGGGAGATAACGGTCGACCTTCTTCGACGAGAGCTGAGTTATGAAGAAAGACGATGGTTTCCAATAGTAGATCTGAGATTCTGAGTTGTGTTAAGTTTTAAGGTGTTACATAGACAGCGCTTTCATAGTAAGCGCAGAATAAAAAAACCAATATATAGCGCTTCTAATATAACCGCTGTCAAACATGTTATAGGACAGCGCTTTAACAAAAAGCGCTGTCTTATATAGCACTTAAGATGGCGTTTTTTAACTAAGCGCTGTCTTTTGGGAAATATACGACAGTGCTTTTTATGGGAAGCGTTGTCGTATATGTAACATAAAATGGCGTTTTTAAGATGAGCGATGTTAAATACATATATACAACAGCGCTTTCTTGGGAAGCACTGTCTTTTTTGTTAGTAGCATCATCGAAATTTGTTTCTAGGCGCCTTTTATTTCATTTTCGTTTCTAGGCGCCTTTTCTTTCCTTTTTATTTAGACTTCAAATTTTTAATTTAAAACTGAATCAACATTCATTTTATCTTATTACCTTACTTTAATACAGTGTCACATTATATTTTCAGTTCACTTACACGAACATAGTATTAATTTTGTCCATATGTTTTCCCTGTATTGGACACTTTTATTTTTAAACTAACATTTGATTACATAAAAAAGGATAGTGTAATTGCATTACAATGCCTTCAGAAAAATTAGAAATGTATGAGTTCATGAGGATTCGTCGGAATTATATTGGATATCTGCAATATCATTAGTTAGGTTATCTTCGTTGACGTCTTCTTCGGTGTACTCGTAAACTTCATCATCAGCGAGGTTCTCATATGAACCAACTTCATTAATTACAGGCATCTCAGCTCCTAATTGACCGTCATCCTGGAATGGAATAGTTGCAACTTCCATGTCTATTGCGTTTGTTGGCTTTACTGGACAAACTGCAACTCAGCCCTGATTATTTTGTCCTACTAATCCTGGAAACGTAACATAGTATACTTGAACCGCTTGCTGAGCGAGAATGTATGGGTCGTAATGCATGTACGGTCTATGAGTGTTGACGATGACAATGCCATTAGCCGGGTATGACTTAACAAATTGAGGATCGTACCAACAGCACTTGAACAAGACAACCCTTAGCCTATGATGGGTCCTACATCTCATGTGAATTATTTCTTCAATCACTTCCCTCTGTCTCTTTCACGTAAACATGACTGTTCACCGTATTCCTCCCTTTGCCATGGCTCTCGATGTGAAATTTGTAGTTGTTAACTTTGTATTTTGCCGAACATGTTACGTCAGAGTGAAATCTAGAGGACAAGTGGTGAACCCATTGTGGTAGTGATACGGGTTCTCCAAGCTCCCATACCTCGACAAAATATGGATGAGTTAATACAAATATGTGACAGTGGAAATAAGGAAATATATGTGCAGAAAATCTATAACACTTACATGCGAATGAAGTCACTTAGGAAAATCCTTTAATATAGTGTCGTATACGTGGCGGTCATTGAACCGGGGATGTGATTGTCTTAAGCGGCTCTCAAATAATGCCAAATATTGTTCAATCTTAGGTGTGTTGCTGAAGATGTAATGAGTCGCTTTAGCAAATTTGTTGCTATCCAGAACCCTACGAATTAAGATGCTCCCAGCGACTCCTGGGTAATTAAAAATAGAAATCTGAGGGTCATCGCAAACTTCTGCCACAACTTCATTTCTTTTTAAGCGTGTAAAGGTCATTGTTAACTCAGCATCTAAGTAATCCAATCCCAAATATGAAGTCTCCAACTCCATATAAGCGTTAACGATACTTGCTTCCACCTCAGCTTTATTACCTTTTTGGCCAAACTGTTTAAGACGGTATATGAAACGCTCAAATGGATACATCCAACAATAATGAACTGGACCGCCAAGCAGCACCTCATCAGCCAAATGAATTGGGAGGTGTTCCATTGAATTAAAAAAAGGAAGGGGGGAATATTGTCTCTAGCTTACACAGTGTCGAAGCAATGTTTCTGCCAATGTTCCATTAGCTCAATGTGAAGTGAGGATGCACAGAGGTCTCGGAAAAATGTGCACAACTCTGATACAACTTCTCATATCTTTTTTGGTAAAAAACCCTTGAATGCAATAGGCATTAGACGCTCGATGAATACATGTGCGTCGTGTGACTTGTACCCCACTAGCTTTAGGGTACTCAAATCAACCTTATTCCCCAAGTTAGAAGAAAAACCATCAGGAAACTTCAAAGACTTGACCCAAACAAGTACAAGTTTTTGTTGTTCTCGTGTAAGCTGATACTTACCCTTGTTAGCCACCAGACGATTTCGAATAGTTTTCAGTTCTAGTTTTGGTCTCCGACAATATAACCCGATATCTTTTTTGCACTTTACACCGTCATCCTTTGTTTTCCCCTTCACATCCATGATAGTGTTGAATAAATTTTCGAAAAAAATTCTTCTAAATGTGTATAACGTCAAGGTTATGCCTAAGCTTGATGTCCACCCAGTATGGAAGTTCCCAGAAAATTGATTTCTTCATCCAATTGTGCCACACCCCGAAGCCTTCCAACACCTCATTCGTACCTTGCTCCCATATATATTTTAAGTTACGAACTCTTTCAAAAACTTCGTGACCTGAGCGAAATGCGACTGGACTGTCGAAGTCTGCGATAAAAACCGTCTATGACAACCAAAATAAGACACTTTTCTTCCATTCTTCAACACAAATGTCGTAGTGTCCTCCATACAGCATGGGCATCCGAGTTTTCCTTGGGTTGACCACCCCGATAGCATTGCATACGCCGGGAAATTGGATACAGTCCACATCAAAGCTGCCCGCATGGTAAAACAATCTTTTCGACTACCATCATATGTTTCGACCCTAACACTCCGAAGATGTACAAAGTCATTAATAAAAGGCCTTAAATAGATGTCCAAACATTTCTTTTGATTTAACGGCCCATGAATTAGTATAGTTAACCAAATGAATTGCGTCTTCATACTCAACCATGGGGGTAAGTTGTAGGGTGTCACCATTACGGGCCAAACAGAGTATTGTTTGGTTGACATACTCCATGGATTAAATCCATCTGTGCATAAGCCTAACCTTACATTACGCGGCTCGGAAGCAAAGTGCGGATGGCAACGATCAAAATGCTTCCAAGACTCTCCATCTGAGGGGTGAACCATGCAAGACCCGTCTTCCCTTGGCCTTGCGTGCTAGGACATTTCTGCTGCTATAGCTTCTAATAAAAATAGTCTTGGTATAATCTGTAAGTAAAACATCTCACATCTCACACGTCGTTGGTACCCTGAAGAACTTTCAGCGTGTCTTGGACGATGATATCTTCGTTCTAAGCAGATACGACAGTTTGTCAAACTTTCATCTTCACCACAGTAAATCATACACCCTGCTACACATACGTCAATCCTTTTGTACCCCATTACGAGATCGGATACCAATTTCTTTGCTTGTTTGAAAGAAGCAGGGTCTTGTTATCTCCACCAATCATGTTTTTCATTGTTCCACAAATGGCATTAAATGCCCCTTCGGAAAAGCCGTAGTTAGCTTTTGTTGCAAGCATTTTCATGTTAATCGGTAATTCTGTCTCTGTCGTGCAACCTTCGTAAGCTAGCTCTGAACATGAATTTAAGAGGTTGAAGAATCTATTCGCTTCGGAATTCTCATATTGTTGGCAATTCAAGTTCGTCGAATCTGGAATACAATAATTTGTTGGTGTATCGTGGTCTTCATCTTCATTGGTATCATTTCCAACATCGTGCAAATTACCAAAAGTGTGATTTGTGCTCGGCCCAGGTATGTCTGTGCATGGATCTTCGTACGTGACTAGGTCTTCGCCGTGCAACGTCCAGTTATAGTAATTTGGTGTGAATCCGTACTTGTACAAATGCTCCTCCAGCATTCTAATATAAATGAATCGACAATTCTTGCATTTCGTACACGGGCACCGCATTTTGTTGTCGGATAAAAGATGCCCGTTAGACACAGCAGTTTTGACAAATTGATTTACTACGGCGATGAAAACATCATTACTGTATGACGAACCATCACCAGCAGCCTCGTACATCCATCTCCTTCCCTCATATAACCATTCCATGTAACAAATTCAACAATTTGATACGGAGTGAAAGTAAATTTTATAGTTCAGATTTACCTTCCCAAGCATAGGAGATTTCCCAATCCCAGTATTGTGTCAGAGTAGGTATAATAGAATGTGTTATGTTTAATGTTTAAACAACGCTTTTAAAATAAGCGTTGTATTAGCTTATACATAATACAACGTTTTTTCTATAAGCGCTGTAATAGCTGATAATTTACACAGCCCTTTCACCGTAAGCGCTGTCTTTACAATTATAACATCATTATATAATTGAAGTAAAAGATTTATTAAAAATATGCTTCAGTTACCAGTACATAATTTTATTAAAAAATGGTCATACAGATGAAATTCATTAAATTATGGATATATCAAACGGTCATAAAACGGTGCCCAAAAGTAATTATTGCAAATTACTGAAAATACGCAACGCTCTAAACAATGAAGTCAGAACCACATGGGAAATAGTACATAAAGCTAAAATTCACAGGATTCCGAGATGTCTTCAACGTGAAATAGTACATAAAGCTGAAATGTACAGGAGGCCGAGCTATCTTCAACGTAAACCCTGACCAAATTCGCTCCAGTAATATTAAAGATAGCCTTAATTGAAGATCCCACCACACCGAAACCTATTATTGGAAAGATAGCCTTAATTGAGGATCCCACCAATTTGACCAGAATTATTATTATTCATTGCATTTGAATGGTCAAATATTATTTGCAAATATATATTATTGGAAATATGGTTCAGACAATGTAATAATTATGAAGACAATACGAAGTGCGCATTATAGTTAATCCAGGGGTATACATTTAACTGAATTCAACCACTAGACGATGATTTAGTTGTAGGAGACCCATGCGGTGAAGGTTTGTCAACTTCTTCGTCACCAGTAGCTGAGGTTGCATTCCAATATGGACCTTCTACACTGGCATCTTCGTCGTGTCTGTATTTTTCCGCAGTAAAGCTGTGATCTCCGTTACATGCAGAGCCGTTGTCACATGGGTATATAAAATTCTGTTCTGAGCAAATATACCCTTCTGAACCGCTGGATTCATCTTCGGAGCTCGAACCAAATATACGGTCAGCTTCCGAATTGGAACACATTATGATGAACTCCTATTTAAGTGTGGTGCGGATGATTGTGTAGACAGGAACATGTATATGTGTATTTATAAAGGAACAAATGATGAAAAATTCCATGATATTTCCCTTAATATTCCGTTTGACCTTAAACGATGTCGTAAATAAACGTAACACAACGTTTACATTGAGGCGCTGTGTAGATATAGTAAATAGACAGTGCTTTCATGTGAACCGATGTCTTTTTTACACACATTCGGCAGCGCTTTCCGGTAAACGCTGTCGTTAGTAAACTTGTCACAGCTTTTAGATAACTGCACTGTCTGAATAGGAACAAAAAGACAGCGCTTTCTATAAAGCGCTGTGTTGTTATACACATTCAACAGCGCTTCAACTTTAAGCGCGGTAATTGGTTATCCATACGACAGCGTTTTATATAAAGTGATGTATTTGGTGTTATATTCGACAACACTTTAATATGCAGCGTTGTTTTTGGTTACACATTCCACAGCGTTTCTAATAGAAGTGCTGTCTTTGTTTTTACAATTGACAGCGCTTTAAGAAAGCGCTGTGATACCAGCTCAAACACAGTGCTTGTTTAAAAAACACTATCTTATTTCCATATCATAAAAGTGACCTTTTGTGTACATCTCAGTCCGTTTCAAATTTCTTCGCCTAAGGTTAAAATTTCACTGCCGTCTTCACCCCGCTATGCATCTAACTGACTGTCTGCTCTAAGGTAACGTTGATTGGCATGTTCCTTGTTTGAATTCTCTTCGTCTCCGATTGTACGTATGCCCCTGTCGTCGTCCGCCTTCGCCATCATTTTGTGTATTTCCAATCACGATTTGTGTAATTTAGTTAGGCGTCAGTGTTAACCTTAGAAGTCATTCCGATTCGTTTAAGGTTCTATTAATTAGTTACGAATCTATTTTTCAATGTAACCAGTTTTGTCCAATTAATTGTTTGCGTTATTTGTTCCTATATGTTAAAGAGGTATTTCACATTTGGGCGTTAATTGTGCAAAGCATATGGATGAAGTATGTTAATTACTAGTCATGTCCTATTTTTGTTATTAATGGTATGTAACTGATTTTAATGCATATGTTGTTTAATCGAAAGACGATGGTTGACTCACATACCGATAATGGCGGAAGTTCTTCTACACGTAAGCAAAGAGGCCCAAGCTCTCTGAACAAATTAATCCAGCGGCATAAGGAAACAAGCACTAAGGAGCCGGTCACGTTAGAGGGAGATGGAATTATTGCCGGTGAAGTATCCACTTCATTCAAAACCTACCTTGGTAATGTTTTACTATAATTGAGGTACCTATATATGCAATTAATGAATATTTTCATATATCGGTTGTACTCAATATGTTATGTACTTGCAGGCATTGTTGCAAGATCGCGAGTTCCGATTACATATGGAACTTGGAAGTTAGTACCCAGTGAGCGCAGGGATATGGTGTGGGACGATATGATGGTGTGTTTGTAATTGTATCACAATCGGTTATTCAACACTTATGCCATTATTAACATTGATGATTTTTGTAGGCATTACCACAGAATGAGTTAACCCGTAAGGTTAAGGCAAGAGAGATGCGGGCTTCCGCAAGAATGTGGAGAAACTTCAAGAGTGAGCTAGCGAACCAGTATATATTTGGCCCGAAACAAGGAGAGGATCCGAATATCATGTACCCTTTCATTGGTCCAGATCAATGGAAGTCGTTTGTCGAACAACGGTCGACTCCCGAGGCACAAGAAATTAGGGCGAAGAACATTGATCGAGCGAAATCTAACCGGTACCAGCACACATTGTCTCGTGGTGGCTACAAGAAGGCAAGGGCGGAGCTTCTTACAGAAAAGAAAGCGCAGATGGAGGAGCAAGGTTTGATATCTCCAGGGGAAGAGCATGTCATCCACATTGAGAGGCGTGAAGTATGGAAGAGGGGTCACCAAAGGAGGAATAAGGAGTACGTAAACGACTCGATGCGGATGGTGGCTGAAAAAATTGTAAGTTAGTAATTTAATATATAGTACGTCAACCGGTGTGATTATGCTGAACTAAATATATGTTATTTACAAGATGAATTGCAAGAGTTGGCCAGTCAAGGACGATTTACGTCACGGGGATGAAGAGACATACTGACGGAGGTGACGGGGAAGGATGAGTACCCGGGCCGCACACGGGGGGTAGGGAGTTTGGCAGGTTGGACTGACGTATTCAGTAAGCAGTCTTTTTCGTACAGCACATGCTCCGATGTTACTTCGCACGCGCCTACCCTGAATAGCCATCATAGTGGGTCGAATCCATGCCCATTTACAGATATACACGAGTTTTATGAATTCATTTCATATTTTGTCCATAAATGCCAATGTAGTTCATTCAATTTGATATAATAATGTTGTTTCATCATCTGAACAGCTTGGGGAAAAAATGCATACTCCACGTCCATGGAGGTTTGGAGACTGGTAAAGAAATCGTCGCACTTGGCAAAGTGATTCCAGGACGAATCGTGCAATATCAAGAGTTGGACAATGACTAGTCAAGGTGATTATAGACGATGCCATCGTACTATCTGCTGAGTTGCCACAGAAGTTCGGATACATGGAAAGAGTATCGGATGCATTGCATGCCTTTGTGGGATGGCCAAAATGTCTAGTAGACGTTGATGAAAAAAGGTACCTCACACAATTTGTTTTTATCACGATACACAAACATGGGGTTTTTTTACTCATGTGATATACATTTTGTTTGGTCAGGGATATGACGAAACCCACTTCTTTAAACTCCAATGCTCCAGTTTCGGCGACGAAGATATGAGCAGAATGACAATGGCCTGCCGCTTTCTTTACGAGCACGCTTGCGGGATGGGCAAGTCAACTCTGTACTCGGTTACATCAGTAGCAAAGTGTTTGGTGAGGATTGTTTTGTGGACTTGAACAATGATTGCATTAAGGAGTTCACCAGCTTCCAAGCTATGGGTGCATCGTCAGTCGAAGTGTACATAAGGTAACTCTTTGGGCTTTTTACAATATTAAAAGAATTTTCACTAACTTCATCATATGGCTGCAGGTTTCTCCACGATAAGCTGCGACCAGGTGTTCGTTTTGGATTCTTCAAACCGAGTTATATGACGCCATCAGAGGACTTCGATACGAGGGTCGAGTTCTTCCAGAGGAGATTGAAAATGCCCGACTACGATCGTAAATTTTGCTACTTCCTTCCCTACATCAATGTCAAAGCGTAAGTGGATTTTATAATTTACGTTTTGTATTTTTCATTAAATGCGGATTATTATTTTATACATTGTGTGAAACGTTTGTTAGGTATCATTGGATGCTGATTGTGATCTTTCCTAAAAAAACGATTGGTCTTTTGGCTTGATCCTTTGGCAAAAGCGCCCTTGACTGATGCGGTTAACTTTGTTAACACTTAATGAAATATTTTACTCCACTTTTCTGTTGTCCTTACAACATTAGCTACAACCTGCTGATAGTACTAACGTTTGTATTGTAGTAGCATGTGTCTGTGCTTAAACATTCCGTGAGCAGATGACATAGAGTGGAAGACTGTCACGGTATTCACATAACAAATATAAAACAATTCCAATTTGAGCCACTAGTGAAATGTTACGCATTTTTTCATTGAAAGAAGTATTTTTTTTAGTGCCCAAGCCAGCCTATACCGTCCGATTTATGTGGTTACTATGTCGTGCAATATATTCACGAAATAATCAAATTTGTTCAAGATACAAACGGATCGCTCGAGGACGACATCGGACAAGTAAGTATATACAAAGATAAAATTTATTATTAATGAAGTCACTCTTGTCCTTAAACTTCGTAACACTTAATTTGTTTTACAGTGTTTCCCCGGAGGAGTACAATCATATAATAACACTGTGCTTGACGGTATTAGGGATGAGTTTGCAAATGGTTTGATTACGTACTTATGGCAAGTGTATCATATTTTATAAATATTAACCCTTATTTTGTATCAATTGTTGTTTGATCTCTATGTATTACTGACCAATGTTGTCAAATTTCAATTTCGTTTATCGAACATACCTTACAAACATAAAACAGTCGAAATAGGGTAAGACGGTGGAAGTCAATTTGCATTAGAAATGCGCTTTCAAAACGTAAGTGGTATATAAATAAATTGTATTAAACCAGTGCAGTTGATTTTTCATAAAATTTCCAGTACAATTGTGATTTGGATACATAAGTGCAATAGGAAAAGTATTTAAACATTGTCAGCCGATGTACCTCAATAAGTTACGTTATGCACGGAATACAAAGATGTTACTTTTTGACTAAAAATAGCACGTCAAATAATTTACGGTGAATTGCCTGTGGGGAACGTGAAATCTTTCCTGTCCTTAGCGTATGCAATGCGTCATTAACGATCATTTCACATCTCTTCATAAAATTACGCCGAACGCGTCTTTCTTGATGAGCATCCCAGGTAGCTATATTCTTCAATCACAAAAATTTAAATACCGATTTTAGCATTGTAAACAATATTTCATTGTTTACACTTTTTGAGTTAACGCTTTGTACCTGAAACTCCTCGTACCAATTTTCCTTAGCATTTTGTGGGATCATGTTCCATGATCTCCATGTTGAATCCCAGCATTTTGATATGCTTTCTCGTGCAACCCTTTGATGAACATCGAACGGGAAGAAACTGATACAAAAATTGGATCACAAAATTAGTAAATTTATCAAATCCAACAAACTGAATGTTACAGTAAGTTCTCACCTGTTTTCTGCAACAGGTATAACATGTTGTCTACGATTGACATAACGTTCACTGAAACCGACACGATCAAACGAAGGAGACATGTATATGCAAATACTGAATTGCAACGAACTACGTTCTGATCAGATTTTTGTTGGTTAAGTGTTGTAAAAGGTGTGTCATATATATAGGGAAAATCTATGAACAAATTTTTTAAATAATCAACGGTCCACAAATAACGGTAATATAAATGCAACGGATAAATGACGTAACTGAGAGGAAACAAATTGAAAATATGTTGGACATAAGACAGTGCTTGCTTATTTGTCATTTTCCACAGCGCTTAACTAAATAAACGTAGTTAAAAATACAATGAGACAGCCCTTTCCATATAAGCGTTGTCTTCTTTTTCGTTTCAGACAACGCCTTCCATTTAAGCGTTGTTAAGAATATTTAAGACAGCACTTTTATGAAAAGTGATGTTTTATACTTAACAGTTTGACAGCTTTTCGTGAAAGAGCTGTTATATTTACCATTAGACAGCGCTTTCTATGTAAGCGCTGTCCAATTAAAGGAATCAATTTTTTTAATACGTATGGTCCTCAAAAAATTTCGTTGTTGTTCCATTAAATTTCCGTTTAGGACCACGGAATTGTGATGCAACATTAACGGAATTTTCTAATTATTCAACCGTCAATGCACATAGGTAAGGGAAATGAAATATTACAAATTTTTGACGGAATAAAGCGGGAATATTGGCTGAAAGTTTTTGATGACGGAATATAGGGGGACAACTAACGGTAATAATATGACGGAATATAGCCGGAAATGGCACGAAATTAACACTCCCAATTTTTCCTTTTATTTTACCTCAACATTCCGTCTACTGAATTCTGGCAACGTTCCACCTCAATTGTGCAGACGGAATTTTTGTTCACGAAAATTTGACGGAAATATAACGAATATTATTTGGATAACGTAATTTTGCCAGAAATATAACGGATTACTTTCCATCAGCGCTTCAAGTGACGTTTTAGTGACGGAAGTTGGAGGCGGTAAAATCCCAAAAATTTGTAGTGTATATAAGATGAATTAAGACTCATATCACTCATAACCATTGTTACTCAGCTGCCTAATTAAATTGGTGATAAGTCTGAGGAGCGCTAGCTGAAGCTAGCCTGCATCTCTGGTGCCAATATATATATTTCTCTCCAAACATGTCTGTTGAGGTCCCAATGGCTACCAATATTGCATTCGTTGAGCTATTTTGCTTTTTTATATATGCAATGGGAATTCTGTTCCTCTCTGTACATATTTATATATGTGGCTTACCAGTTACCACAAACTTGTTGTATAGACTCAGTCAAATAAGTTTTTACAAGTGATGATCGATCCAAAATGCATGCAGTATTAAGTCTTTGTGATGGTAATACGTGTTTCATGTGTTTATTCAATGTTGAATTTAATGCAAAGTCACTAAGTTTGACTTTACTTTTTAAACATGTGTCACATGTACATTTAAGAATGCATCATGATCAGATTCTCAAGTTCTCGAATTTTTAGAAGTTCTTAAACAAACACTCCCTTATATATTTGTGTCGGGACGCGCTCAAATGAGAACCTTTCTTAGGCAAAGAACTAAGAACTCATTGTGCACCTTTAGATCAAATGATCTAAAGGTGTAGATTGATCCATAAAGTATTTTTTTTTTATCATTTTGCACTTTTATCTTTTAAGTAAAAGATAAAAGTGCAAAAGACAAACAATTTTCAATTTTTTGATGAAGGAAATTTGTTGGTGCTTAAGGTTCTTAGCAGCGCTCCTCTATTTGTGTTGTGGCACATACATATAAAAGTAGTGTGTATAAATATAAAGCTTTTTGGTGTAGCAAAACTTATTGCCAATCTGCATAGTATTTTGTTGGGTGCCCTTTTCCAAAGTATCGAAATGTTTACATCCCAAACAAACATGTCTCATAAGAACAATTCAAACATTAACTTAGCAACTTACCAGTGATGCTAAACTGACATGCACCCTGAAGGCAGTTGAAACCACATGATCACAAACTCTTCCATCTAGCGATTTCGATCGTTCCAATTGAGAAAGAAAAAAAGCAATTTCGATCATCAAATTCAAATGTTTGTCTGTTGACACTTTGGCAGTGGTCTGCACGACATCCTCTTTCGCCATTTGCAAAGCTCCTTTTTTGAGTTGAACTGTCTGCGTCCAGTATGCCGAAGCCCAAGTTTCAAAATGGCGGCCCATTTACATTGAAAGCCAACTTTATAGTGCCTAAAGCTAGTTCTTATATTGTATCAAAAAAAAGAAAAAAAAAAGCTAGTTCTTATATCTATCTAGTGTTGATGGCGTAAAATATTTTCCATTTCAGGACAGTTTCATGCCATCTTTACCTGAATGAATTGAGTTGACGAGTCAACTCGGATTGTGATGAAAGTTAGTGGACTCGTTTGCACCACTCTCCACTCGCTGTCGTTGTGTACGAGATCGGCTGATCATCGGTCGTTATATAGATCGTCTTCTGCCAATTTGAGTCGTTGTTTGCAATTGCTCGGTGGTTGTGGATTTTCCAAGTGTCGAATTCGGACGATTGGAGTTGCAGCAGTTTCGTCGATGGCGGCTTCTTTCACTCCTGAACAAGCTAGAGTTCCTCCAGCTGTCGCTCTGCCCTCTCCTCCAATCACCAAGGTGAAAAAACTCCTGATTTATTTGTTATTTTTTATTGTAAGAATTTGCGTTTTTCATTTCCGGAAATGATTGGAGGTTTTTGGTTTGAATTTTTCATTTTGTATATTTTTATGAGATTTTGTGTATGTAGTTCAAGATTGGACTGTGTCAATTATCTGTGACTGATGACAAGGAGAGGAACATAAAGCATGCTCGCAAAGCGATTGAAGCGGCTGCAGCACAGGGTGCAAAGCTTGTCGTGTTGCCTGTATGCACTGATTTTTCTTTGTTTTATTTGGCTATCGTTCTAGTAATTGGATTTGGGCATCTGACAAGTGACATATAATTTTTGGGCACTATGCTCAAACAGATGTTTTGGATTTCTAAACTTTCTAGAAGCTAATAGATGTTTTGGGAATGTGATTGATTTGATTTCAGGAGATTTGGAATAGTCCATACTCGAATGATAGCTTCCCAGTTTATGCTGAGGATATTGATGCAGGTGGAGATGCATCCCCTTCAACAGTTATGCTGTCTGATGTTTCTCAGTTGCTGAAAATTACTATTGTTGGTGGATCTATTCCTGAGAGATGCGGGGATCGGTTGTATAATACATGTTGTGTCTTTGGATCTGATGGAAAGTTAAAAGCTAAACACAGGAAGGTAGTAGCTGATGTCCCTTTTTTAAGGCAACCTTTGATGATTCTTCAATATTAAATTATTAGATGTCTTGCGTCTTTCATGAAACACTGCTTCATCTGCTGGCCAATAGTAAGGTGTTTGCAATTGCAAATTGTTCTACCAGCCAATTGTGGAACTTTACACCTCTAACTTGTTCTGGCTTCACGCTTCAGATTCATCTTTTCGACATTGATATTCCTGGGAAGATCACATTCAAAGAATCAATGACTCTTACAGCTGGGGAATCCCCTACAGTTGTGGATACAGGTAAAAATAAGTCCTTAAAATTGCCGGTTTGGTTATTGGCTGATAATAGTTGCAATATTTTTGTTGCGAACCTCAGAGTTCAGATTAAGCAGAGCACAAGTAACATATATGAGAACTTTGCTATGACACAAAAATCTGAATTGTGTTCCATATATTTCATTTTGTAAGCATGTTTGCTGATGACTATATGAATTTTTCTGTTCTGAACTTATGGACCAGAATGCTGATAATTTCTTGTAGATGTTGGACGCATTGGGATTGGTATATGTTATGACATTCGTTTTCAAGAACTGGCCATGTTGTATGCTGCAAGAGGTTTACTTACTATTTGATTTCTGTTGTCTCGCTTGTTTACATTTTGTTTGTACCTAAGAGGCTAAGACACCCAGTCCAAATTATTTACTTAATTGGTGAATAGGTGCTCACCTGATTTGCTACCCTGGGGCTTTCAACATGACAACTGGGCCATTGCATTGGGAGCTGCTGCAGAGGGCTAGGTATGATTATGAAGCAGTTACATCTCAACATGTTCTTTCTAGTTTCTTTGTTTCTGATTGAGCCTTCTCCGTCCCGTTTTCTGTGTTCTATCTTGATCATATTACTTGCTGTTAGAAGACTGACCACTACTCTTACAGTATCAATTCTGCCTTCTGTTTACTAAAATTTATTTTATAATTTCTGTATGTAGGGCCACTGATAATCAGGTATGTCAATGCCCAACAGAGATCAACCGCATATGGTCAAATCATTAAACTTTTTTTGTTAGGCTGATAACTGATTTTGATATCTGCCCAACAGTTGTATGTTGCAACATGTTCTCCTGCCCGCGATGCTGGTGCTGGTTATGTCGCATGGGGCCACTCCACTCTAATTGGACCAGTAAGTCAACTACCCAGCTTAGTGCCTTAGCCTCTCCTCGGAGACTCATTGTAAGACTCTTTTTGGCAGTTTGGAGAAGTTCTGGCAACCACAGATCATGATGAGGCTATTATTATCTCCGAGATAGATTATTCTAACATTGAGCTCAGAAGGTAACCAGATTAATCCTGCCATTCGGTTAATATTTATTATTTTTCTTTGCTCATGTATTATGGATTACTGCAGGACGAACCTTCCCTTGGAGAAACAGAGGAGAGGTGACCTCTACCAATTGGTGGATGTTCAGAGATCAAGTGGCAGACTGGAGTGAGGTTTCCTGGTAATGGTGGTACTACAGTGAATGGAAACATGAACAAAATAAGGGATCAATTTCCATGTTTGGAATATTGTGATAATTTAAATTAAGCAACTCAAAATTGACAGTACTTGCAATCAGCAGTCTCTCACCATTGTCATGTAAATGACCCAAAGTTTGTTGAATTTTTTTGTAACATTATGTTGCTGTTGGCTGTAGCTATTGGCTTGCTTCATTAGGGCATGACTTGACGTGGGCTCTAAGCGCTAAATAGTCAAGACCATGCGCGCTCAATTTCTGATGACACCAAAGTTAAACTGGAACTTTTGTGAGGTAAGAGGTAAAATAACAAAAGGAAATCTCATTCAGCGACCAAATGAGATATCAGAGAAGGACCAAATACTGGGAACTTTACTCCCTTGGTTCAATCATGATTGGCCAAAGTTTCAAGCTGTGACTCAAGTTGGGTGTCAAAAATAGATTTGATTTTTGCAGTTTGACAAAATTTGATACACTGTGTTGTAACTGTGGTCATAGTAACCACTGATTATTAAGAAGGGACCAAAAACATTTGAAATAAATAGGAAACAGAATGTGTGTTTGAATAACAGAATCCAGCAAGCCAATATTTAAAGAAACATCATTTGATACTTTTAACAAAACTGCCCAGTCTATTGTAGGAACAAAGTAGTACCCTGGACTAACTTTTAAGCGACTAGCTCAACATCCACCACCTCGGGTGCCACTGCCACTGGAGGAACATAAACTTCCTCCTCCTTTGGCATATGGATGGTGACCAGGTCGGGTAGAGGGGTGACAGGTCCTTGTTTGCCCTTGGGATCCCATGGAAGCATGATTTTGACCTTAATTCCCAAAACACCCTACACAATAAAAATCGAAACAAGTGAGTGAATAGGCTACAAATTGAGAACTGAAAGAATGTATTGTCATATGGAGCAGCTGACCTGTCTTAGAAGGACATGTCTCACTGCTGCGTCAATGTATTCTTTCACAGGCTGGCCAGAAGAGACCATGTATCCATCCTTGAACTTCATTGCCTTTGCACGAGCGGCACGGAGCTTTCCACTTACAATCACCTGGGAACCAAATAAAGTAGACGTAAGTTTTGGTGACTCAGTATTATACCGGTATCAGTCAGTACAAGGGCATCCAATGAAACAAGGAACTAACCTCACAACCCTTGGCACCACTCTCCATGACGAAACGCAGGACACCATAGCATGCCCTGGAAATCATAATATTGATACTCATTAGACTACATATATCATCTATCCATGTCAACAAAAAAATTGCATCATGTAATATGTAGGAAAACTTTCCAAACTCCAAGCACTTAACAGGAGAGCAAGAAGCCTGACAGCCTCCAATTAATATACGCATTGATATTATGGATTCCCACAGGCTTTAAAAGACAGGTGAGGATTATATGAAAATATCACAATGCAAAGCTACAGACTGAGCTCCCTCTATAAAGACCCATAGAGATATATTTGTGACTTTGAATTAAATAATATTTTATCAGAAGCCTCTATATACCTGCGAACAGCGAGACCTCCAAGCAGCTTGTAGCGGAGAGACTCAGCTTGGGCAATGGCACACAGACCCCTGTTATTCACCTTCTCGGCATAAAGTTCCACGCTGTTCTCAGGGAACTTAAACCTCTTCTGCACAATTGAGGTCAGTTCTCTTATTCTTCTCCCTTTCTCTCCTGGAAAAACAAAAAGGTCAGCATATCACACAGAACACAAGCAACAATATTACTGCAACAACGCCATAAATAAAACTACCAACTTTTAAGTACATCACAAGCAAAAAGGCAAATAAACACAACAAGAGTCAGCATTACTAATAAATCATATAAAGAAACTAAACTGAAAGCCATATTGACATTTCAAGAAACTGAATAATAATGACACAGCAATAATTTTTAACACAAATTCAAATAAAATAAAAACTAACCCAACACGTTCTGGGTACGTGTGGCTCTGATAATGATCTCAGTCTTCATTGGGGTAACCCTAACCTCCACACCAGAGTATCCATCCTCTGCAAGCTCTCTGGTCAGCACTTCATTCAGCTCGGCGTAGAAAACTCCATCAGCCACAAACTGTAAATACCCAAATCAGACCCAGTATGATCGAAAATCAATCACGACCGATTGAAATTCTAAAAATTCCAAATCACTATCTTCCGTAATGAATCGAAAACAAATTATTCAGTTCAACAGATTAAAATTATCAATAAAGGAAATTTAAGGTGCTGGGAAAGATTTGCAGCACTAACCTTTCGCTTCTTGCTCATCTGGGTCGCCATGATTGGTTTCAAAGGAGATGGTAAGAGATCGGGAGAAGCTCGGATGAGAATGAAGGAGTTGTGTGCTTACGGCTGAATGAAAAACCCTACTTCAGGTTGGAGTCGAAGGATGTTAAATGGTGATGACAACGTTGATTTGGGTCGGGCCGGTTTTTATTTGGGCCTCAATGCATTAACCAATTTCCAGTTCGCTCTGAACACAAATGCCCATCTATATAAAGGCCCGTTAAATGTTGTATTTTTTTTTTGTTAAGGTTAAATGTTGTATTAACAAGCATTGGATCAGTTACAAAGTTAATTTTTGATATAAAATATAAAGTTTCTTAAAATTAATTTATAATTCGTCACTTTTGAGCCGAAAAAATGAAAAAGACTACATTATTTGTCAATTTAATTTTATAATTTGTCACCCAAAAATAATACCAAAAATTAGAATTTAATTTCATACATTCAAATTACATGATCAATGAATATTATTAATTTGCATTTTGTATTAAAAAAATTAATTTTGTACGTAGTCATTTTCCGTATTAACAAAATATATTATTTTTCATTCTTATAATTATTTTGTTTTTTTAATTGGGTGCGGTTCAGGTATAAACCAAATTATAAATAAAAACTACAAACCGATTATAAAGCCGACACGTGTCCCAGTTTAGTCGAAATCCCGGAGAAAACACGGAGGGGTATAATAGTCATTCCACACTAATGGGTATAAAACCTAATTATGTTATTTTCAATTTAGTCCAAAAATTGTTAGTGTTCAGACTTAAAAAAGGTAGTGTTCAGACTTAAAAAAGGTAGTGTTCAGACTTAAATGGTAGTGTTCGGACTTAAATGGTAGTGTTCAGACTTAAAAATACTTAATAATCAGACTTAAATGGTAGTGTTCAGACTTAAATGGTAGTGTTCAGACTTAAAAATACTTAATAATCAGACTTAAATGGTAGTGTTCAGACTTAAAAAAGGTAGTGTTCAGACTTAAATGTACTTAATAATCAGACTTAAATGGTAGTGTTCAGACTTAAAAAAGGTAGTGTTCAGACTTAAATGGTAGTGTTCAGACTTAAAAATACTTAATAATCAGACTTAAATGGTAGTGTTCAGACTTAAATGGTAGTGTTCAGACTTAAAAATACTTAATGATCAGACTTAAATGGTAGTGTTCAGACTTAAAAAAGGTAGTGTTCAGACTTAAATGGTAGTGTTCAGACTTAAAAATACTTAATAATCAGACTTAAATGGTAGTGTTCAGACTTAAATGGTAGTGTTCAGACTTAAAAATACTTAATAATCAGACTTAAATGGTAGTGTTCAGACTTAAAAAAGGTAGTGTTCACACTTAAATGTACTTAATAATCAGACTTAAATGGTAGTGTTCAGACTTAAAAAAGGTAGTGTTCAGACTTAAATGTACTTAATAATCAGACTTAAATGGTAGTGTTCAGACTTAAAAAAGGTAGTGTTCAGACTTAAATGTACTTAATAATCAGACTTAAATGGTAGTGTTCAGACTTAAAAAAGGTAGTGTTCAGACTTAAATGGTAGTGTTCAGACTTAAATGGTAGTGTTCAGACTTAAAAATACTTAATAATCAGACTTAAATGGTAGTGTTCAGACTTAAAAATACTTAATAATCAGACTTAAATTGTAGTGTTCAGACTTAAAAAAGGTAGTGTTCAGACTTAAATGGTAGTGTTTAGACACTTAAAAATACTTAATGTAAGCAATGTTCACTTGTTCAGATTTAAAAATGGTTATGTTTTAAAAATGGTTATGTTCATACTTAAGAGAAGCAATAAGACAAGCCTTTTCCACGAGAAGCCACCATCTGGTCATCATCATCGCCAAACGAAAAAAGGAAACATGTTCTTTCCCAAATTCCTTCTAATGAATGGGCTGAAAGATCAGGTCTGTTCATCTTGGTTTGTGAAGGTTTTAAAGCAGCAGACCAGGCGTCCGAGCGCGCAGCCAATCGCGGGTCCGAGCGATGTCCGAGCGCACAGTCGATCGCGGGTCCGAGCGCATGCCCGAGCGCATGTCCGAGCAAGGATCGGGCACCCGTCCGAGCGTCCGAGCTTATAGGAAATCGAAGTGAGGAGAAAGTATTCTTGGACTTGGTTTCCCTTGATTTTCCGAGGGAAAGTATTCTTCTTCGGCAAGGAGGATTTAGATACAAGTGAGGAGAAGCTACCGAAGCAAATGGCAAAAAAAAGTGAGTGATGCCATTTTTTCAGGGAAGAAAGGGTGTGCTACTGCTACCAGTTTGTTGCTATAGAAAAGGAAGGATGTATGACCAGACCACACAATCATCTTGAGAACTTGTGTGTTTCCATACTGTGACAGGTGGTCTTCATGTAAGCCTGTCTTGGCCAAATTCTGAGCTTTTGATAAATTGTTTTCTTTTGATGATAGTTTGTGCATCCTTTTGCTGATACTTCTGAGTTCTAAGTCGATCCAATGTTTTCAACCACCTGATAATTTATTCACCGTTTTCTCGTATGTGTTAGATATGCACCCCGAGAAAGGCATCCAATCAGCCTATGCATCAAAATTGTAAGCATTTTAGCAGACATGGTACACCTCTTTGATTCGAGCACTTCAATATAGTTCATACTTCATATCCCAATTCACCTATTTTTAAGTCTGAACAATGTTTTTTCAAGTATTGTCATTACTGGTTTAAGTCTGAACATTGTTTTTTTAAGTCTAAACATTGTTATTTAAGTCTGATCGTTAATGGTTTAAGTCTCATTATTATTTTTTAAGTCTGAACAATGTATTTTTAAGTGTGAACAATGTTTTTTCAAGTATTGTCATTACTGGTTTAAGTCTGAACAATGTTTTTTTTAAGTCTGAACAATGTTTTTTAAGTCTGATTGTTAATGGTTTAACTCTCATTATTATTTTTTTAAGTCTGAACAATGTTTTTTAAGTCTGAACAATGTTTTTTCAAGTATTGTTATTACTGGGTTAAGTCTGAACAATGTTTTTTTAAGTCTGAACATTACTGTAGCAAATTTTGGACGTTTATACCCCTCCTATTGTTTATATATTTTTTAATAAGTTCACATGTATTTTTTTATTTACAAAAAGAACCCCGACGGGATGAAATCTCGGCTGAATTTTGATTGGTTAATTTTGACACGTGTCGAATTTTTTATGGGTTTGTAGTTTTTATTTATAAGATTGGTTTGTATTTGATCCAAACCCTTTTTAATTAACCAAAACATCTTGTCAAAAAAAAATTAACAAAAAAATTCAATCAAAAGTGTGGAAGCAAAAATCCAGAATTCGTTCCATCAAAAAAAAATCCAGAATTCAATTCATTTATACAAACCTCGGATTTGATTTACATATTATTCGGTTACAGATACCTTCGGCAACAACAAAGATACAAACTTCTTCAAACGAGTAAATCGATCCCAAACGGATCGACGAACCAATCAAGCGCAAGCACACGGATTATCACCACCAGCCACAACTCCCTCCTCCTCATCAACACTTCTGAAAACCCCAAACCCAACCGCAAGCCCAACCACAATCGCCAAAAACACTCCCCAATTAAACGACATCACCGCCAGCATCAGCATATACCCGATCGCCGAATTCACCGCAAACATCACCGCGCCTGCGAATCTCAGCACTGACTTCGCCCTTCCGCCGTGGAGCTTCTGCAAGAGCGGGTGAGTCAACGGGTCAGATCCGCGCGATGGGGATGCGAGGAGCTTTAATTTGATGCGACGGTCTTCGAGGTATTGGTAGAAGGCCGCGACGAGGAAGCAGGCGAGTAGAGAGAGGGCGTAGCTTGTCCATGAATCCGTTCGCCATGAATCGAACAAGATGGTTACTTTCTTCCCCCAGTAAAACGTCATGTGCATCATCGTTACTTTCTCGCTATTCTGCTTCGATTCCGAGTCTCTTTCTTTCTCTCTCTCTCTCTAGGGTTTCTGAAGCTCTGGATTCCGATCGAAATTGCAGAAATTGACGATGAAGACAGAAGACTTGATTCTTGGATAACAAGGTTGCGTGTAAGTACATTCCAAACAAGCCCTCAATCGGCTTGTTATTTACGATTTCACCACTGAGGGTAGCGTGATTGGAAAATATCACAATGGCAGAATCGCAAATAAATTGAAAAAGGAGGGTTGAGTCAGAAAAACGGAATTGCAGTACAAGTTTCTGTACAACGTAAAGTTTTGAGTTTTGTGCAGTACAGAGAAGCTTCAAAAGCCGAACCGAGATCACGTACGTTGCACGTGTCTTATCCGACATTCAAAACGGCTGTCGTCTGATCGTTTGTTGTTAACGGTTTCGTATCGCGGCGAGCGATGAGAATAGGAATCTGCTGTGCGCGTGCTCGACGATACTCGACTGGGGGCAAGAAGGGATGGAATTCGACGAGCGGGCTGAAGATAACGAATCCGATTTTGCTGAAGCTGGAGTCGTGTTCGAGCATGGAGCAGTTGAAGCAGATTCAAACGCAGATGACTGTAACTGCGATGATACTGGACGCGTTTCCGGTGAGCCGAGTCGTGTCGTTTTGTGCAATGTCGGATGTGGGGGATTTGCGGCACGCGCGGTTGGTGTTTGAGCGGATTGAGGATCGGAATGTGTACATTTGGAATACGATGGTGAGAGGTTGGTGCAAGGCGGGGTGTTGTTCGATGGGGTTGGATGTGTTTTGCGAGATGGTGCGGCAAGGGGTGGAGTTGGATCAGCGGAGCTTTGTGTTTGGGTTGAAGGCGTGCGGGTCGGTTTTGGCGGGGCGGTCGGTGCATTGTTTGGTGGTCAAATTTGGGTATGATAGTAATGTGCTGGTGAGAAATGGATTGATCCATTTTTATGGGGAGAATGATGAGACCTTTGATGCACGTAAGGTGTTTGATGGAAGTCCTATGAGAGATGTGGTGTCTTGGACCTCTATGATTGATGGGTATGCGAAGAAGAGTTGTTTGGAGGAAGCTGTGAAGTTGTTTGATCGGATGCTGGTCGAAGGTGTGGAGCCGAATGAGGTCACCATGATATCCGTGCTTACAGCTTGCTCTAAGAAGGGCGATTTAGTGGTAGGAAAATCTGTACATAGATACATAGAGAGGAGTAGCTTCAGTAGGAATATAAATCTGTCGAATGCCTTGTTGGATATGTATGTGAAATGTGATTGCATTGTTACTGCTAACGAGATTTTTGATAGGATGACTGTTAAGGATGCTTACTCGTGGACTAGTATGGTAAATGGGTATGCAAAGTGTGGCCAGTTGGACTGTGCGAGGAAGATGTTCAATGAGATGCCCGAAAGAAATGTGGTGTCATGGAATGCTATGATTGCTGGGTATTCCCAGAATAATCAGCCCAAGGAAGCCGTAGACTTGTTTCATGACATGGTGAAGGCTGGTTTGGATCCTATTGAGGGAACTTTGGTATGTGTTATCTCTGCTTGTGCGCAATCTGGTTGTTTGGACTTCGGTCAGTGGATGTATCAGTTTTATGTCAAGGAAAGGAGAGTCCCGTTGAGCATCCCGCTAGCAAATGCGTTTGTAGACATGTACTCAAAATGTGGGAACATAGATGCAGCCACGTCTGTGTTCAATGAGATGCCACATAAAGACTTGGTGTCGTGGAATTCCATGATTACGGGTTATGCTTCACATGGATATGGTGAAGAAGCAATGCATCATTTTGACCAGATGATGAGTGCAGCTATCAAGCCTGATGACATTACATTTGTTGGAGTGCTTTCAGCCTGCAGCCACGGTGGATTAGTAACTCAAGGCTGGAGCCATTTCAGGAGCCTGAAACCAGTTTGGGGCTTAACACCAAAAGTTGAGCATTATGCGTGTATGATTGACTTGCTTGGCAGAACAGGACAAGTAAAAGAAGCATATGAGTTAATAAACAAGATGCCAATGGAGCCAGACATAGCATCTTGGGGTGCCTTGCTCAATGCCTGTAGAATGCACGGTCATGTACAACTGGGAAAGCTTGCAGCAGAAAAACTGATGGTTCTTGATCCTAATGACAGCGGCATATATTCTCTCCTGGCTAATCTCTGTGCAAAGAGAAAGAGATGGGATGATGTGAAGATGGTTCGCAGCATGATGAGAGAAAGGCACATCATGAAAACTCCTGGCTGTAGTTCAATCACCATTGATGGCATTTTTCATGACTTTGTTGCTGCAGACAAGTCTCACCCTCAGTCTTCAGCCATTTACAGGGTGTTGGATGAAATGACACTGGAAGCGAGAATTCAAAGTCTCGTTTGACATTACCTTAACTTCATACTACGTAGTATGTTCGGTCCCGGGGAAAGAAATCCCTTCAGCTTCGTATCAGTCCTTGGCCCTATTGACATCCGGGGCCTCAGAGCAGATTTAACAACTACTGTATCTTTCATTTTATTTTCTTTAAAATTTAATTAATGAAATAAATAAACAAATTCGTTAGTGAACAACTACCTACTCGCCACCATAAAGACGTACGCGTCAATCTCATCGCATCTAGTCTAAAATATTGCCACGTGTCCATATTGAAACCCTATAAATACAGTTAGAAAGAAAGAAACATTTTCAAAAAGATCCAACTCCAGTCCAAAACGTTAGTCGGCAACGACAACGAAGACCCAAGTGTTTGGTAGGTCGATTTTCGCACCGGTCGGATCGTCGATGACGATGGTGGTATGGAGGTGTTTTTGGCTGGTGGTGGGGTTGCTGTGTGCGGGAGTTTACGGGGAGGCTGGAAGTGGAGCGGAAGAAGTTGGATCGAAGGTGTTCGATGCGTCGGGATTGGAAGTTGAGATTAAGCAGCTGAAGTCGCGGATACATGCGTTAGGTGAGTTTTAATTTTTGTTTGTTTTGCTTTGTGTTTTTAGTTGGGGCGGATAATTCGAGGCATAATTGATGTTGAGGTAGGGTTTTACATTTAGGGTTTTGGAAATGTTGAATTGTTGAGGAGGCTGTGAGACTGATTTCAGAAATTTGCTGTGTAGAGAATTTGAAGTCCTTGTAGAACAACTTGTGAATGTGGTGTAGATGTTGGTTGACAAAATAATTGTTGTAGTTGTGCGGAGATTTGGATGTTTTGGATGCTTGTGCGGACAACTAGCACTAACATGTCTTAAGTATGGCTTTGGTCTAGTAGTTACCTGTAATATTAGATTAATGACCTGGAAGGTATGGTTGTATTTTAAGGTTTATTTATAAAGCTTGGTTGGCTAGGCACTAAGAATTTCAGAGTTTGTACCAATAAGCATAGGTCTCTGTGGTAAGAGTCTTTGTGTGTAATGGAAGAAATCGGTGTGGTTAAGATGAAATGATGCCATTTGGTACTCCTTCAATATGTTGAAGGGCTCATGTCTTTGACACTCTGGTGCTGCAACCGGAATTTTGGGGAGGGTTTAGATTTAGACTTTAGATGGTTATGTATTTTCGCCTGATAACCTTTTTCTCTTTTATTCCTGTTCATCAAAACACATGTAATTTCACGACCTTATTTATGATTTGGCCTTTCTCTTAAATTGAAGAACTGGAGAACTCTAAGATAGCTTTGGATCTGAAACACAAAGATGTGATCATATATGAGAAGGATAGTGTCATCAAGGAGAAGTCGGAAAAAGTTGCCTCGCTGCAGAATGAGCTATCATCGATTCAGGTGACTTGGAGACTTCAGAAATTCATACAAGAGATCTTGAGCTCCCCAATGCCTTTTAAAAGAGTTGCCTATTTTAAGGCATCTTTACTATTTTAACCAACTTTTTACACTTATAGGGAAAAGGAACGAGTGTTGCTGAGGAGAAAGTAGCCAAAGCTGCGGCACATGTTTCTGACCTTGAAAAGCTGGTTAGTTTGTAGAGTCAGCAGTCAGCAGCCAATGGTTACAATAACCGATGCAAAATTGAAGTGCCAATTTGTTTATTGTCTTCAGGTTTCAAAACTTGAAGCTAAAATTGCGAAACAGGAAAAAGGGAAGCATGCTGCAGAGGCCAGAGCAACTCATGCTGAGAAACAGATTAGTGAGCTGAGTTCTAAGCTTGAGGAGGTATGAGAACAAGACCTGTTCTATGGTTATCTTGACTGACGGATAGCATTCAGCTTCCGTGACCTTTCTCTCTTATTATGGACCTGCTTGTGATGCAAATCTAAACATTTTTTCTTCCAACTTATAGCTTCAAAAGACACTTGATCTAAAGCAAGCCATAATTCAAAAAACTGAGCGAGCTCTCAAAGCTGCTGAGGTACTTCATTCATGTTCTGTAGATGTAAAAGACTTACATTTGCAAGAATAGAACTTCTGGTTATATCTCTTCTTATCAATACAGGATGAAATTGCCAAGATCAAATCTGAGGCTGATTCAAAAATTGAGGAATTGCTGGAGGCTCATGGAGCATGGCTTCCCCCATGGCTTGCAGCTCATTTACTCCATTATCAGGTGGACGTTTACTCTTTGTTATGCTTCTGCTTCCCATTCTCAAACCATTCCTGTGAGCTGTAACTTGATTCTATCTTTTGGCTTTTGTTAGGCACAATGGGATCAACATGGAAAGCCTGCCATTGATTTCACTTTTCGGAAGGTATTTAGTGGTTCTTATTGATAGGCTAGCAACAATCTCTAGCACAATTTTGGGTCATTATTTTAGCATTAGTGTTTTTGAGACTTTATGGTTCATATCTTGGTCACAAGCTTCCATCTTTTGACCTAAACTCTTTACTGATATTCATTGTTTTACTTTACTTAAATTTACATAACTTAAAAAACTATTATAAAACGTATTTGACTAAAATATAAATAGCACCGGATCCCATCAGAACTCCGCAGTTAAGCGTGCTTGGGCGAGAGTAGTACTAGGATGGATGACCTCCTAATAAAAACAATAAAATTATATCTATAATAATTATAAATACTTTTTTTGTTTTTCTATATTTTAGTTCCCATTGGTTTCTTATAACAAATATAAATATAATCTTATATCCGTCAATTTACTTTCATTCTTTTTTTTGAAAATTTATGATTAAAAAGAAGATAGCCTAAGTTGTAACTTGTAACATGTTTGATGTATGTACAGGCACTTGAAAAGAAAGCTGAAGCACTGAAACTGGCCGAGCCTCATCTGAAAGTTGTAAAAACAGTAAGACTTCACCTTATAATCTCGTACTCGATGTTTTATGGTCTACTTAATACCTTTTGTTGTATTGTAGTTAAACATTTCGTGTCATTGGGACTGTTGTCAGTTGTCACGTCTAAGTCATTGGTGCATTAGTATGTTCAATTCTTAATCCTTACGTACTTCATCTTTAGTCCCTTGGTTGTTGGTATCATAATTCATTTGTTCTATAATGTGGTTTTCATTGACGAATTTTTATATTTCTTTTCTGTGAAGAAATGGGTACCAGCAATAAAGGAATACTGGTTGCTCATAGTAGCACATATCGAACCTCATGTGAAAGCAGTAAAGGCCAAATCAAATGAGGCTTTTGAGGCATCAAAGAAAGCTGTGACTCCACACATCATCAAACTACATGAATATATGGATCCTTATTATCAGGTGATTACTGTCCAGACATCCTCTATCCTTGTCATTGTGCGTGCAGTGAATATTGCAAACAAAGTAAAAATAAAATTCTTTACTGATTTTTTGTGACAGAAAGTTAAGAAGGTCACAAAGCCCTACATTGAGCATGTTGCTTCCGTATCAAAGCCTCATGTGGAGAAAGTAAAGCTTTCCTTGAAGCCCTATACAGAGGAGGCTGTTAAAACTTACGGAAGGATTCGTGAATCTGCTAGTATTTACCATAGTCAGGTAACCAGCTGGTTATTTGTTGTCATATCCTTTAGTTGAGCTAACTTGGCTTACAAAAATAATTAATTTATGCTGGGATTTTGACAATCAGATTTATATTATTACTATCCTGCACAGGTCCAAGTGCATGTTCAGGAGACCCTGAGGAAACATGAATGGACTAAGCCGTTTGCAACTAAAGAGTTTGAATGGTTTGTGGTATGTGACTAGTGTCGATTATGTGTTCCACACCAATAATAATACTGATCATTATGCCTGATAATAAATTTTTCTCTAACTTCCAGGCGTCTGCGTTGCTAGCTTTGCCTGTAATGATTTTGTTCAGGGTTTTTTCCTCTATATGCAGGTCAGCACTGTTTCTACAGTTTTTCTTATGCAGGTTCCGAAATGTATGGTTGGATATTGTATCCTAAAATTTCCTTTAAATAAGAAGATATAACATGCTTGTGACTTGTTGTCTCTTCAGTAAAAAGACCAAGCGACCATCAAAACACGCCCATCACCATGGGCGTCGCAAGGCGAAACGAGGTACTCGAGTTGAATGAATGTAGTACTTTAATCAGCTCTCAGAGCCTGATTTGCAACACGTTTCGCATCCGTTTCCAACACATGGGAGAAGTTATACATATAGGTGGTTGTGGTTGTCAATAGACAATAGGGACACGGTTGTATTTCAATCTACTTCCCTTAGGCAGACAGATTCGTTTCTTTTTTCTTTTCTTTTTTTTTTAGTCTTTTGCTGGAGTGATGTTTATTGTCGTTTTGTGGGTTATAATTGACTACCTTGGCCATAAATTGATAGCTTCAGTTAATTCAGCATTTTGTCAATATACCTGAAAAGAATGTTAAAAGATGTAGTTACTTGTACCGAAAAATATATACATGGATATCTCAGATCATGTATGCATATCGCACTCTCAAACTGGAGAGCAGGGAAGTGGTAACTTTACCTTGGGTGTGTGGCTGAGATGTTTCAAGAAGAGTTTGAAAGATATTACATTCGCCACTTTTGTGATTTTGTTTTGATACAAGCCACTTTTGTGATTTGACTGAGTGAAAATTTGCCGAGATAAAGGTTACAAATTCAAGCACACAAGCTAAGTAATGAGGAGGAAGGGAGCTTCAAAACGACAAATCATATGAGTACAAGACACAACCATTTTGACTTGGCTGGGCCGCAGTCGGGTGAGCGGCGAGTGTGTAGGAAAGATGGATGGCTGGGCGGCGGTCGGGTGAGATAAGAAAGTGTTTTGAGATTAATTTTTGAAATTGGGTGTGTTTGATAAGGGGATTTAAACCGGTCGACTGATTAGAGGTGAGTGCAGAGTGGAGGGCTAGCGGGGCGGTTTAGCTCAGGAGTAATTTACCGACCCGGTTGGTTCAAATGATCAGAGAGTTGTAGGAAAGAGGGAACCGGCCGGTTGGATTGTGAGTCGGACAGCTTTTGTGGTGACTTCTTTTGAACCGATCGGTTCAACTGTTCTGAGAGCACCGATTTTGATGTTAAAGGCGGGAACCGGCCGGTTGGAATGAAAGAAAGAAAGCATTTTAAACGCTATAGATTTTCGCACGCAAATGAATGCGATTAGAATCTCTATTTGGTCAAAAACATTTATAAAGACTGGTAAGATCGGGTCGAATTCAAAGGAGCAAGCCAAGCACATGCACTATGTAAGATCGTGTTTCTGTTTGGCTATTCTAAACCAAAATGTATAAATGGGTGTGTATATCTAAATCTTATGTGATGAGTGATTGAGGATAAAAGATAAGTAAGAGGTGTTTCGAGGAGTTACTCACCTCGGCATTTTCCAATGATCACATACACGATATTCAAACATTTCATGGTAGTTAAATAGTTTAGAATCTTCTTAACTCAAACCTCACTTAATTAGAGGATATCGGTTCATTCCATTGCATTATCGTCCTATGGGTGGGAGATAAATGCAATAAACATACGCACTAGTTCACTTCCTACTCATGCATTGTAGAAAACCTAGCTTAAACTAAGATAGACCAATTCTCATGTAAATCTAATCTTAGCCAAACTCTCCTAATTAGAACCTCACTTTATCAAGATATTGATTCACTCTATAACACTATTATCCTTGAAATGTCTTCCTAAGGTAATAAGTGAAATAGGCATGAAGGGCTAGTTAGCAACAAATGCATGTGTTTACATTCGGAATACACTAGATAAGATCATATTCTCTATTATCCAAACCATTCCTAAGGTCGTTAGATTCTTAGGTCTAGTTTTGAGGTTCAACATGTTACTTAGGCATTTTATCAAACACTTAGTAACATGACATGTATAAAGAGCATAGAGAACATAAAATTGACACCATTAGAAGGGATTATTTGATGATTCGCTCAATGACTAACTCCAATGAATTAAAACTTTCTATCCTAGTCAAGCATCCATATCCTAAGGTTCATTTGCATGATTTAAGATATAGGTCATTTTCTCCATCCTAGAACTATTCCCTAGGGTTTCAAAGTCCTAGGTCCAAGTTTTAGTCCAAGTTTTGTCACTTAGGCATTTTATCAAACACCTAGAGTGCATAACATTTGTAACACAAGAGAAAATGAAATCAACAATCATCCATATGAATATAAATATATATTTGTGATCAAAGAGTACCAAGGAGAGTCATAAGACCCTCAAAACACATGATCATTACTCACACATCATTTAAAACAACATTGTGTGAGTATGAATTTTAGCATACAACAAGTAGAATGGAAACGATGTAGAGGAAGGAGGATAGTCAATCCTTGAACTCCCTTTAGTCTTCTCTTCTTCCCCTTAGTTAGATCTTTTGATGATTGATGAGCTTGGATGAGCCTCTTTTCCAATCTTCTTTTCACCAAAAACCTCCACCCTTAGGTCAAAATCCTTGCTTTCTATTTATAACCTCGAGGTAGAAAAATTTGGACTGTAGCAGTTCAGCCGATCGGTTGGACTGCCAGTCGACCGACTCAAACCGAGTGATTGCATTATTTTAACAGGGCAGGGGCAGCCGGTCGGCTGAAAATGTACGTGGGCATGCCTCCTTGGATCTTTAGTCAGTCGAGTCGGTCGGCTGACACTTCCTTGAGCTTTTTCATGGTCTTAACGTCCGAATTTGGTCTTGACGTCAACCAGAAAGTTGTAGCCCTTTGAGTAAGATTTCCAATTTGGAATCCGTATGCGATCTGGGCGTGCAAAATAAGTCGGAAAGATCAATCTGCCCTATTTTGCTCTAATCTTCGGTTTTTCCCCGAGTTTTCGTATTTAGGCTCCGACCTTGAGGGAGACTCATTTTCTACCTGAAAAGTAGATAGAGGACTAATGACATCAAAATATCATCAGAAACGATCCAAAGCTATAATGAAATATGGCCATTAATCAGTCGAAAACTTGACTGATCAACACACCACACTTGAGCTTTGTTCATCTCAAACAAAGTATGAAAATATGTTAAGGTCATGCAAATGTCGAAATGCTAGTGGTGCTATATTTTTCGTCTATTTACCTCACTAGCTTTCACAAGATCTTGATCATTATTTCTAATTAAACATGTTATTCAAAGAATAATGAAAGGTATGTACAATCTAACTAGCTCCTTTTCGTAGGTGTTACGAATGTATTTAGCGCGTGCATTAAGCCTTTAAACCCCTAGGCTACCCTAGTGGACGAGTTATAGTATCGTGAGAGTTTTCAGCAAAGAGAATACCCACAAATCCCCATATGCACCTATCCTATGAATGAATTCAAGAGTGCTCAACCAAGGCAAAAATTTCTCAAAACAAATCCCTCACCTCAAACTAGGACTACCGTCACAATATCATCAAAAGAACTTTTGAACCATTTGAGTACCCATGAGGTTGTGCATTCAAGATAATCAATACTAGGGCTATCAAAAGTCTCATTCAAAGATCTACTCATTTTCAAGGCAATACAATAGAGTGATAGTTTAGTTTGCACAAAAGAAGTGTCAATCGCTCACCTATGCTAGCTAGGGCTAGTCCTTGGGCTCGCGACATGAAACTCATTCCTATGTTTTAGGCGCTTAAGCCATAATCCATAAGGGAAGAGGAGTTCGACACTAGAGATTCTTAATAAACAAGTATAGACCAAATGATAGCTCCCGTGCAAGCACAAGGATCGTCCAAGAGTTAATCTAACTAGCACACAATACAAATTATGCACCCGCGCAAATGTAGAATGATGGAAGAACATAAAGTCAAATTTTAAGTACTTTTTATTTTCTTTTCAAGTGGTCTTTGGCCTACAAATGCTTTCGAGGTGGAACTTTTCTTCCTAACCCCCGACATTTGTATGTTTTTGCACAAAACTTCTCTAGCGCTCGAGAAAGTTTTTAGTCGGGGATTTGCCCTCTTTTGACCATGAAATGAAGCACTTTATTGTTGGGGCCTATTTTTTGCCCTCTTTTGTTTTTGACTCCAGACTTAAAACTTGACAATATATTCAAGGAATGTATGGAATGCGTGATAGACAATCATAAGCAAGGCACTAAATTAGAAAGAACTCAAGTCACCAAGGAGCATACAAACGGTCTAAGTTTTTAGTGAATTTTTTTAAAAGTGCTTGCTAAAACTCAATCCAAGGTATTTCAACGAAAATACTTAGAAAATTAGATAGACAATAGATAGCAATGATATTGGTTTACAAGAATGCACATTTACGGGACTAAGTCGGTTCTCAGTTCAAGGTCCAATAAATGTGACAAGTAGGCTAGATGTGATTTATAGGGATTTAGAGTTGATAGTCACATGCCTATGTGGTTAAAAACACTCTCATGTTAGGGATAGAATACATGAATGCAAGTCTTCATTCAATAATGATAGGCATGACATGAAATGAGTGAACTATGCGACTACCCACTCCACACTTAAAGCATAGCTTAGTCCCTAAGCGCAAACAATAAAGAAAATGAGATAAAGACGCATAAGAACTCCACTCGTTTGTAGATGTGCCCCAATAATAGAAAAGACGTCATTGTGCTAAACGTGATCAAACATGATGCAAATAACTTACTTGATGACAAGAACACATGAGAGGTCAAAAGCAACAAGTGACATACAAGGTTATGCAAAACTCAAGTATGAGCAAGAGAGCATCACAAGTCATATGATAACATCATGGCACAAGTTTGATAGAATTCAAACAAGGAAGTTGACCTACATTCTCCATAATGTGCACAAGGTATCTTAAGTGCCACAAAAATGTTAAACTAGAGTCATATCATGGTATGACAATATTTCCACTCTAGTAGACTCCAATAAGGTACATGAGCACTATGAGCAACATCATTAAGCATAGAAAGATCAAGGGAAAGTTAGAGGGGTGCGGTGTGAAGTGGAATTGGAGTGAGTTGATGAGTCGTATTTATACGACTCATCGAGTCAACAAAACCCACCAAATACGACACTTAATCATGAGAACACTTGTTTGTTAATGTCGTTTTGTATTTCAGGGCCTTTTGGAGTCTAAAGAAGAACCGGGCTTAAAAAGGGCATTTTATGCCAAAATCACCACAAGGCATTATTGGGCCACACTTGAGTTCCAAGCCAAAACTAGCCCATTAGAAAAATTTTGATGATTCTAGAAGCATCTCATCATTTGGCTCCTGCCAATCCATTTTGACTACTTCCAGAGCAAGAGTGCCTTGATGATTCTAGAAGCATCTCATCATTGGCTCATGCCAATCCATTTTGGCTACTTCCACTCCAAATTTGGGGTCCAAGACAAGAGAAACCCTAGCTCATGCTTATAAATACAACCTATTGGAGCAAGGAAAAGAGAATCAAAAAATCTGCTCTCAAATTGCTACTCAAACCTCTCTTCATTTGGATCAAGGCTTGGAGCTCTCAACTTCTCTCTACCCCTTCTACGCATTTTAGCTTGAAACTTGTATTTTCTTGTTGAATGCCTTTGGCTATTGTATTCCACACCATGAATACAAGTAGCTAACTTTCTTATTCGGTTTAGGGTTTTACCTCTTATGCATACATTTTGAGACACTTATTCTTAATTCCATTCTACATTCCACTAGTCCTTGGATATCATTCCACGGATCAAAGGCAAGGCTAAGTGGATGTCTTGACACTAAGCTTAGTCAAGCCAATGATCCTTATTGTAACATCCATTTGATGCCTTGCCGCGATAATGGATAGTACACATAGATAGAGCAACACCCTTGCCGGATTGTTCGATCTAATAAGGACTAGATTAGGAGGTCTACACCGTGCCTAGTGAGGTGACAAGGCGTCGTTAGGACCTTGCAAATAAATATTTATAAACTCCTCGCTATTGGCCTACTAAGGGTTAGTATGGCGGCAAGTAAGGGTCGAACCCAAGGGAGACCAATCAGTTACTTGTTGTTCTTTGGAAAGGGAAAAGAAAATGAGTAAAAACGATTGGGGGTTTTGTAGGGTTGAAGGGTTTGAACTGAACTGGTTACTTAATGAGAGAAACATCCAACCTAGGGATTCTTTTATTGTGGTTTAGTTATCATTGGTCCCAGCCCCAGTTTTCCACCTATAATCGCTCGGATCATCGCATCACATGGAATGTGCATTTGGAGAGAGTCTAGCTCCCCTTGAGGCGTGAACCCCTTGGATATCGTTGCAAAAATAGGCGAAGAACTGGCTTAACACTCCCTTGCGTCCATGAGTGGGATTACCCCCATTTCGAGCGGTAATCTAAGGCAAGACTATTTCAAGCGCTTGCGCCACCCGTCCATGTCCATTTCAAGACCATGGAGTCCTAGTTCTAGCAAGTCCAATACTCCGTTACAAGACGTATTGTACTTGGTGCTACCGTTGATCTCACATTTCAGATACAACCAACGGTTTTAATAAAGGACTAGGCAGCTCTACCAGACGTTGCCATTTCAAGTCTTAGCCTGGTTTCGTTGCCTTTGTCTGGATCGAGTTACTCGACCAAGTTTGCCATTTCAAGCCTCCCTTGGTCTCGTACTTCAATCGATAATAGCACTAGAACCAGCAGACGCAAGGATGCGTTAAGGATGGAACCTCAAACTTCCCCACAATACTCAAATCCCTAGATCGGATTGAGGGGTTTAGCTACTAGCACTCATTGGAGAGAATGCAATAGCCATATGAACGAATATTAAAGCAAAAGTAGAAAGTGCGAGGAAAAATGTAAAAGCGCCCAGAAAATTGTGCTGGTGCCTCGAACTCGACTTAGCGGCCAGGCTAATACCGAAGCGTTTGGTAAAAATCCCGGACGGCGCTATCGAAGGTCGGACGGATGTGCGAGAAAAATAGTAAAGACGAGCCGAGAAAAGTAAGGAACTCCGACCAACTGGTATTCAAGTCTGATGCACAAGTACAAATGAGAATTTCTTGAGTGAGAAACCCCAGATTTCCGGACGCTTATTCCCAAGACCAAGTGGTCATATTTATAGGGTAAGTACAAGGGAATGTTCTTGGCTTGATGCCCAAGTAGGAGTGGCACAAGGGACTTGGCAATTGCAATAGGGCCACCGACTTTCCTACTTGGCCTTGGTGGTCTTGGCCAAAGCGAAATGGAACTTGGCCAAAGCACACGGCAGATGACGTCAGCCCTCGAAGGACGAGCCGAGAAATGCGAGCGATTCTGACCTTGACTTGACTTTGGCCTTGACCCTTGACCTTGACCTTGACCTTTGAAGAACTTGACTTTTGGTCCTTAGGCCTTGAGTTGCCGGGACGACACGAGGCTTCTCGGGCGCCAGGCTCGGCGCGACATGGGACGCGACACGGCTTTTCGACTCAGGCATCGGGCCTCGGGCGCAGGCGCTGGTGCTCTCGGCAGGGACTCGGCGTTTGGCCTTGGAAGCTCGGGCGCGCGCTCGGATGGCCCGGTAGCGCCCGTCCTCAGTTCCTCGGACACGCCCGGCCTTGCGCCTGGTTTTCTCGGCAAGTCTTACGGGCGCGACATGGGTCCTTTCGGCCGACCCCGGCCTGCTAGGTGCATTTTTGCGTAGGTCACCCTTTTTAGGCCCGATTCCTCTCAAGTCCTCATATTTACCTGAAATGCAAAATAGCATTAACAAGCAACTGTTCGCATGGCTTATCATCCAATATGGTGGGATTAGTTGGCTTAATGAGTCGCATAAATGCGCCTCATCAAACCACCCCACACTTGAACTTTTTCGTCCCGAACAAAGTCTAGATCATAAGAGGAAAGCAGAATATAATGCCCACGGTCCCTCGGCTCCCCAGATGTGCATATGACATTGCTAATCTAGCCCTTGCCTTTCCATGCATAAGACAGTTGCTACTAGAGTATTAAGTTCAAGCATGGTCATAGCTTTATATGTGTTACCTCGAAAGTGGAGATGCAAACCAATTCGGATGATTAGGAGGTAGCCCTTTTCGGTCTCCTGAACTACGCTTTTGGTCCCGAGTTCTTGCTATATGGTTATACTTCATAGCTTCTTCATACACGTGATTTAGTCGAGCTTCAAGGGTCGAGTATGATGGATAGCTTCGGTAGTGACTTTGGCCTTTTGCCTTGATTAATGGGTGCTGAATATTCACTTTTGTCGGATGAATTTTCACAATGATAGCCGATGTATCTTTCTTTGAGCCTTGCTCTCGGATGTGAATTGCTTGTCCATATTTCTTGGAGGTCCAATCATCGCCCGCGAGCATATGGAAATACCTCCCTGCTCTTCCTCATCATTATCCCTTGACGCGAGTCAAGTCGAGGGTCGCTCGACTATTTTCCCGGTCGTTTTGGACTAGAGGTTGGACGGTGTGTTGCTTTCCCGTCCTGCCTAACCGCAAAAATACTGCAGGGGCGGAGCAGTCTCTACCAATCAGCCTCGAAGTGTAGCCTCCACTGAATCCATATAACCATATATAGCTCGAACTCTGGGCCTCGGGCGCTTGTCAAGACCCACTAGGGCGTTGCTATCAACTCCACACCCCACATTTATCCCTACTCTCAAGGGCACATACAAGGTTAAAGATCACATGCCATCACACAATTTATTTTCACAACAGCAATGCATGTAATCGGCTAAGTCTATTTCACATCTTTTAGCTCAATCATGCACATTAGGGGGGGTCGGACTGGAGTCCTTATTCAAAAAATTTTAAAATTTAAGGGAAACGTGCTGACTCTAATGTACATGCAACGTGCTGACACAACAGGGACTCCCCTAACTAACCACCCCACACTTTTCAACTGAGCCGTGCCCTCACGGCACAAAGACTCGATGCATGCAAAATTTAAAGGAAAAGGAAGAGAGTTCAGAGAAGACAGGAACTTCCCTCGAGTGATGCTCGGTCATTCTGAGTTATTTGGCATTCTGAATACTTATGCCGAGCCGGAATTTTCATATGAAGGGTTTGGCTCGAAGGATCCGGCTAGAGTGCCATATGCGCGCGCGAGGCCCCTGCTGGTCGGACCTGCGGGCCATTCTTCCAAGGCACTATGGAATTCTCAGATCTCTCGATAAATCGACCATTTTAAGACTAATGGTTGAGTCAGAATTTCCATTGGTGCAAGTTGGCCGAAGAACTCCTTCTTTTTCAAATTCTGCGCGCACCCACTACGAGGTCCTGCAAGGTTAGTCTCCCTTTTCCAGACTCAAAATAAAAAGAAAGTGCAAAGAAAAGTAAAATGCCGGGCTGCCTCCCTGTGAGCGCCTTTGTTTAACGTCGTGGGCTCGACGAGGACCTCCATTCATGGAGGTTCAAATGGCTCAGCAAGGTCGAGCTCTTCGGCAGGTGCCAGGACATCTCCTAAGTAATGCTTCACTCGATGCCCATTGACCGTGAATTTGCCCCCATCAGTCGGGCTCTCTAGTTCAAGCGCCCCATGGTTAAATACCTTAGTGATCTTGAAGGGGCCGGTCCATCTCGAGCGCAATTTACCGGGCATCAGCCGAAGACGCGATGAGTATACGAGGACTTGCTGTCCAACCTCAAACGAGCGCCGAAGAATAAACTTGTCATGATAGAGCTTGGTGCGCACCTTATAGTCTGTTTGACCCTCGTAGGTCTTGAGGCGAAGCTCTTCCAGCTCGCACAATTGCATCTTTCGGTCAAGGCCAGCTGCCTGTAGGTCTGGGTTGCACTGCTTCAAAGCCCAGTATGCCTTGTGTTCGAGCTCTACCGGGAGGTGGCACGCTTTGCCATAAACCAGCCGAAAAGGGGAGGTCCCTATTGGCGTCTTGTACGCGGTCCGGTAGGCCCACAACGCTTCATCGAGCCTTTGGCTCCAGTACTTCCGAGTCTGCTTCACCATTTTCTCAAGGATTCCCTTGATCTCGCGGTTGGAGATCTCCGCTTGACCATTGGTCTGGGGGTGATAGGCCGTTGACGTGCGATGGTGGACGTGATAGTGCTTTAGGGTGGTGGCCATGACCCGGTTGCAAAAGTGCGAGCCTTGGTCGCTTATGATAGCCTTGGGAACCCCATAATGGCAAAAGATATTTGTGCGCAGGAAATCCACGACTGCCTTGGCATCGTCGGCCCTCGTGGCCTTGGCCTCTATCCATTTCGAAACATAATCCACCGCCACAAGGATGTAGGTGTACCCGTTCGAGACTAGAAATGGACCCATGAAATCAAGCCCCCATATGTCAAAGACTTCGTTCACAAGGATGGGTACTTGAGGCATTTCGTTCCTAGCTGATACGTTGCCCACCCTTTGGCACTTATCACACCTCTTGCAATGCTCAAAGGCATCTCTAAACAGACTGGGCCAAAAGAACCCGCACTCCAAAATTTTCCTAGCTGTCCTCCTTGGGCCAAAGTGCCCTCCACAATCGTGCTCATGACAGAAACTGAGCACCGAGGCAACCTCATCGTCTGGTATGCATCTCCTTAGAATTTGATCTGCCCCTATCTTCCACAAGTAGGGGTCGTCCCACACATAGAATCTAGCGTCGTGCTTGAGCTTCAGGCGCTGGGCCTTCGAGTACGAGGGCGGAAATTGACCCCCAACCACGTAATTAACTATCGGCGCATACCAGGGCACCTTGCCCGAAAGGGCGTACAGGTGCTCGTCTGGAAAGGTCTCGGTGATCGCCCCGGGTTCCTCGTCTCGAATCAACCGGCTCAGGTGGTCTGCTACGGTGTTCTCGATCCCCTTCTTGTCCTTAATTTCCACATTGAACTCCTGGAGCAAAAGGATCCACCGGATGAGCCGAGGCTTAGCCTCCTTCTTGGTCATTAAGTACCGAATAGCCGCATGATCTGAGTAGACGACCACCTTGGCGCCGAGTAAGTAAGACCTGAATTTTTCCAGCGCAAAGACTACTGCCAGCAGCTCTTTTTTCGTGGTCGAATAATTTTTCTGGGCTGCATCCAAGGTGCGAGAGGCATAGGAAATCACGACCGGCTTCTTTTCGGCTCTTTGCCCGAGCACCGCGCCCACCGCGTAGTCGCTAGCGTCGCACATTATCTCGAATGGCCGGGTCCAGTCCGGCGCACAGATAATAGGTGCGGTGACGAGGGCTTGCTTCAGCTCATCGAAGGCCTTCTTGCACTCATCCGTGAAATCAAATGGAACGTCCTTCTACAGCAGATTAGATAGCGACAATGCCTTCTTGGAAAAGTCCTTAATGAACCGTCGATAAAACCCGGCATGCCCTAGGAAGGACTTGATATCTCGCACTGTAGTAGGATAAGGCAAGGTCATGATCACATCGATTTTAGCCTTATCGACCTATATCCCCTTGTGCGAGATGATGTGCCCCAGAACTACCCCATGAGTTACCATGAAATGGCACTTCTCGTAGTTAAGAACCAAGTTCATCGAGACACATCGCTCCAACACTGCTCCCAAGTTCTCCAAACACTCATCGAATGTATTCCCATACATAGTAAAGTCATCCATAAAAACCTCGATCATTGACCCGATCATGTCCGAGAAGATGCTCGTGACCACACGCTGAAATGTGCCGGGCGCATTGCACAGGCGGAAGGACATGCGGCGAAACGCGAAGGTGCCGAACGGGCATGTAAACGTGGTCTTCTCCTGGTCTTCGGGCGCTATTGGGATCTGGTTGTAGCCCGAGAAACCATCGAGGAAGCAAAAATAGGGCCGGCCCGCTAGTCGGTCTAGCATCTGGTCGACGAAGGGCAACGGGAAGTGGTCCTTGCGCGTCACCGCGTTCAGCTTCCGGTAGTCGATGCACATGCGCCATCCGTTTTTTACTCTCGTCGTGACCAGTTCGCCCGCATCATTTTCCTCGACCGTGATGCCGGTCTTCTTCTGCACTACGTGGACTGGGCTTACCCATTGGCTGTCCGAGATAGGATATATCACGTTTGCATCGAGTAACTTCTGGATCTCCTTCTGGACCACGTCCATCATGATGGGATTTAGCCTGCGCTGTGGTTCTCTCGATGGCTTCGCCCCATCTTCGAGTAATATACGATGTACGCACACAGCCGGGCTAATCCCTCGGATATCAGCTAGGGTCCATCCAATGGCCAACTTATGGCGTCCCAATATTTTGACCAGTCGCCGCTCTTGATCTACCTCGAGCCCTTTCTTGATGATGACCGGCAAGGTCTCATTTTCTCCTAGGAACGCATATTTGAGGTGCTCTGGTAGGGGTTTTAGCTCGACCTCAGGCGCTCGAATAACCGAAGGCAGGCACTCATCGGTTCTGAATAACCGCACCTCATTCACTTCATAATGCGCGGTCAAAGGCTGCGATACTTCCAACTGAAGCAGCGCGTCCCGGACGCCATCGGTCAAGTCGAGCGTGTCTTCGTGCGAATACACGGCATTTGCGAGTGCGACTTCGAGAGGATCCGCTCCCTTTTCTGGTCCGGCTTCTTGGACTAGGTCATCCAAGGTATCCAATGCATGAACTGCCTCAAATTCTAAGGGGTGCTTCATAGCTCTAAATATGTCGAAACTGAACACCTCCCCTTCTACCTCCATGGACAACGTCCCACTATCACAATCAATTTTCATCTTTGATGTCTTAAGGAAGGGTCGCCCAAGCAAAATAGGCGCATGATCTGTTGGCCCGCTGCTCTCCATCTTAAGGACATAGAAGTCCACTGGGAATACGAGCTCTCCCACTTGCACAAGGACATCTTCAATCTTCCCTTCCGGCTGCTTGCATGATCGATCTGCTTACTGGATGGTGAGGCCGGCTGGCTCGAGGGGTCCGATACGAAGGCACGAGTATATCGAGTATGGCAAAACATTTATCGAGGCGCCCAAGTCGAGCATGCAGTTTTCGATCCGGATGTTGCCAATGGTGCAAGGGATCGTGTAAGTCCCAGGATCTCCACACTTCGGTGGCACCTTCCGCTGAATGACTACCGACACATTCCGGCTCATCAACTCCTGGTCTACTCGAGTCCCTCATCTTCGGTTGGTGCACAACTCCTTTAAGAACTTAGCATATCTGGGTATTTGCTTGATGGCCTCTAGGAGCGGGATATTGATTTCTACCTTGCTAAACAACTCCCAGACGTCCTTATCCATTACATACTTCCTGGGTGCACGAGCTAAGGTGGGAAATGGGAGGGGCGCGCTGTCGCTAGAATTCCCGGTCGCTGGTACCGCGTCAGATCTATTTTGCTCGGGCGCAGGCGCAGAATCCGTGTCGCGCGCTTCGGTTGCGTCGGGCGCGCCCGGTACCCGATCCTCGGTTGCGTCCGGACCTATCGCGCCGAACGCCTCGCGTTCCTCTTGCTCTTCTTCGGGCACTGACGGGTGCTCCTCCTCGTCTACTTCTGCTGGGTCCTCGACCACTCTTCCCGAGCTCCTTAGCGTCACGGCGCTCACATTTCCTTTAGGATTTTGTACAGTTTGCGAGGGAAGTCCGCCTGGTTCGCTTGCTAGCTTGGTGACTGTGGTATCGAGCCGGGTGATTGTCGTGCTCAGCTGGGCCACCTGCTTGCCCAGGTCCCGTACTTCTCCGTCGGTCTTGGCCTGATGCTGGACCAGTTCCTTCATCATATCTTCGAGCGACCTGCCCGACTCTTGGTTGCTTGGACCAGCCTGGTTGTGGTTCGGGCGGTTGTGGTAGTGGCTTGGGCCGCCTTGCTGGTACTGGCCGGGTCCGTTCTGCTGATATTGACGCTGGGGTACCCGATAGACGCCTGGATTCGCCTGTGGCGCGCCCTGCTGCGCGTGATGCGTCTGATGTGCCGGCTCTCGTGGTGCATCGTTTCTCCAGTTCCGCTCGGTAGGGGCTTGCCCATACGGTCGATTCGGCCCTACTCGGTTATTATTGTAATTGCTCTGCCCGCCTACCGCATTGACCTCTTCCTGGTCCTCCTCGAACAAGGTCGGACATGTGTCCGTCTTATGGTCCGTCGAGCCACATAACTCGCAAGGCTTTACCACGACCGGATATCTCCTCATCAACTGAGCCATCATTTCCTTGATCTGTTTAATCTCTTCCCCCATTGGATTTACCGGGGCCTCGGCCTTAGCCACACTCTTAGATCGAGAGAACTCCTCGTTCCTCGTGGTCTCCTCACGAAACCTAGCATTTTCAGCCACCTTGTTGATCAGATCTTTTATGCCTCTCAATGGCAAACTCATCATGGTGCCTCCAGCCGAGGCGTCCAAAAGCATCTTATCGAGCGGACGAAATCCATCTAAAAGGTACTCGAGTATTAGCTTCTCAGGTAACCCGAGGTTGCAACAACTTTGCTCAAGCCTATTGAATTTTTCTAAGTAGTCGTACATGGATTCGTTCGGCCCTTGCTTGATTTCCTGGAGCTGTTTCCTCACTTGCATGGCTCGACCAGCCGGATAGTATTTGTTCAAGAATTTGGCTTGCATTTGAGCCCAGGTCTGAATGCTTCCGGATGGCAGGGCCAAGAACCAGTCATTCGCCGCGTCGACCAGCGAGAAGTAGAACGCCTTGAGCTTAAAGTCCTCGATTTCCACTCCATGGGGTCGTAGATTTTGGCAACTGCCATGAAAACGCTGGAGATGCAAGGTCGCTGACTCGCCTGGTGTGCCCGAGAACTTCGGCAGATGGTGCACGATGGACGTGTTGATCGCAATGTTATCGAGTTCGGGTTCTTCGTAAATACACCACGGCTGGTTGCGAAAGTTTGGAGCCGACAGCTCGCCCATCGTTGGCTCACGATACGCGTCTTCTTCGAAGTATTCTTCGCGCGCGGGCGCGGGACGCGGGACGCGTTGCGCGGGCGCGGGACGCGGGACGCGTTGCGCGGGCGCTGGAGGCTGACGCGGGGCTCGCCTCGGAGGGTTCTGCTGGTCCGTGCCGATGCGAATCTCGGGCGCGACTCTTCGACGTGCTGCTTCTCGCGCGGCCCGGTTATGCTCGCGAATGAGTTGTTCCGGGTTATCAAGGTATGGAAGCGGCTCCTCCTGAATTTCTTCGAACGGATTGACTTGGTCATCATCCCCATTGTCGTCCACTCGGCTCCCCGCATGCGACATGGTGCGGCGTAAAGGGTGTGCGAGCGACTAGATGGAACAAGGAAGAAAAGAACTAAGAACAACTTCACCAATGCCTAATCTCCCCGGCAACGGCGCCAAATTTGACAAGGCGTCGTTAGGACCTTGCAAATTAATATTTATAAACTCCTCGCTATTGGCCTACTAAGGGTTAGTATGGCGGCAAGTAAGGGTCGAACCCAAGGGAGACCAATCAGTTACTTGTTGTTCTTTGGAAAGGGAAAATAAAATGAGTAAAAACGATTGGGGGTTTTGTAGGGTTGAAGGGTTTGAACTGAACTGGTTACTTAATGAGAGAAACATCCAACCTAGGGATTCTTTTATTGTGGTTTAGTTATCATTGGTCCCAGCCCCAGTTTTCCACCTATAATTGCTCGGATCATCGCATCACATGGAATGTGTATTTGGAGAGAGTCTAGCTCCCCTTGAGGCGTGAACCCCTTGGATATCGTTGCAAAAATAGGCGAAGAACTGGCTTAACACTCCCTTGCATCCATGAGTGGGATTACCCCCATTTCGAGCGGTAATATAAGGCAAGACTATTTCAAGTGCTTGCGCCACCCGTCCATGTCCATTTCAAGACCATGGAGTCCTAGTTCTAGCAAGTCCAATACTCCGTTTCAAGACGTATTGTACTTGGTGCTACCGTTGATCTCACGTTTCAGATACAACCAACGGTTTTAATAAAGGACTAGGCAGCTCTACCAGACCTTGCCATTTCAAGTCTTAGCCTGGTTTCATTGCCTTTGTCTGGATCGAGTTACTCGACCAAGTTTGCCATTTCAAGCCTCCCTTGGTCTCGTACTTCAATCGATAATAGCACTAGAACCAGCATACGCAAGGATGCGTTAAGGATGGAACCTCAAACTTCCCCACAATACTCAAATCCCTAGATCGGATTGAGGGGTTTAGCTACTAGCACTCATTGGAGAGAATGCAATAGCCATATGAACGAATATTAAAGCAAAAGTAGAAAGTGCGAGGAAAAATGTAAAAGCGCCCAGAAAATTGTGTTGGTGCCTCGAACTCGACTTAGCGGCCAGGCTAGTACCGAAGCGTTTGGTAAAAATCCCGGACGGCGCTATCGAAGGTCGGACGGATGTGCGAGAAAAATAGTAAAGACGAGCCGAGAAAAGTAAGGAACTCCGACCAACTGGTATTCAAGTCTGATGCACAAGTACAAATGAGAATTTCTTGAGTGAGAAACCCTAGATTTCCGGACGCTTATTCCCAAGACCAAGTGGTCATATTTATAGGGTAAGTACAAGGGAATGTTCTTGGCTTGGTGCCCAAGTAGGAGTGGCACAAGGGACTTGGCAATTGCAATAGGGCCATCGACTTTCCTGCTTGGCCTTGGTGGTCTTGGCCAAAGCGAAATGGAACTTGGCCAAAGCACACGGCAGATGACGTCAGCCCTCGAAGGACGAGCCGAGAAATGCGAGCGATTCTGACCTTGACTTGACTTTGGCCTTGACCCTTGACCTTGACCTTGACCTTTGAAGAACTTGACTTTTGGTCCTTAGGCCTTGAGTTGCCGGGACGACACGAGGCTTCTCGGGCGCCAGGCTCGGCGCGACATGGGATGCGACACGGCTTTTCGGCTCAGGCATCGGGCACTCGGGCGCAGGCGCTGGTGCTCTCGGCAGGGACTCGGCGTTCGGCCTTGGAAGCTCGGGCGCGCGCTCGGATGGCCCGGTAGCGCCCGTCCTCAGTTCCTCGGACACGCCCGGCCTTGCGCCTGGTTTTCTCGACAAGTCTTACGGGCGCGACATGGGTCCTTTCGGCTGACCCCGGCCTGCTAGGTGCATTTTTGCGTAGGTCACCCTTTTTAGGCCCGATTCCTCTCAAGTCCTCATATTTACCTGAAATGCAAAATAGCATTAACAAGCAACTGTTCGCATGGCTTATCATCCAATATGGTGGGATTAGTTGGCTTAATGAGTCGCATAAATGCGCCTCATCATGAGGTTGTGGGGTTTCAATACCTTGGGTTGCCTTTGGCACCACACTACTACCTAGGTCGGTTGAGGCCGTGGTGTACTACCTTTGCCGGAGTACTTTGGGTTGTTTCCTTTGCCGGAACACCACACTCTATGGGATGTGAGCCATTGGTTGTCCATGATAAATGTATCATAAGAGATGTCAACACATTTTGAGATTCTAGTACTTAATGCTATTTTACATTTCACTAGTCCTTGTGCTTAATCCCACGGATCAAATGCGAGACTAAGTGGAAGTTTTGCCACAAAGCTTAGTCAAGCAAATGATTTCTATTGTAACATCTACCGGATGCTTTGCCGCAATGGTAGATAGTACACATAGGTTGAGCGACATCTTTGCCGGGTTGTTTGATCTAACAAAGGACTAGATTAGGAAGCCGAAAACCTTGCCAAGTGAGGTTGTGGAGCGTTACCCGTACCGGGGCGTTTTGGGTTGTCTTTGACACCACACAACTACCTTGGTGGTTCTAGGCCATGGCGTACTACCTTTGTCGGAGTACCTTGGGTTGTCACCTTTACCGGGACAACCACACTCTACGAAATGTGAAATAGATCATTAGATATCCATGATGAATGTGTAACAATGAACCCCTAGACCGAATACTTCTTTTTGTTTACCTTTCGCTTATTTACTTTTGTCATTACTTTTTGCACTTACTTGCACTTGTTCCCAAACCCCCCCCAACTGTCTTACTTTCTTTATTGTTTTTCCTAGAACAACAAGTAACCATTACAACTCCTCTGGGTTCGACCCCTACTTACCGCTTTACTATCTTTTTAGTGAGCCTAAAGTAGTGGACTAAATAAATGTAAATTTGTAGTACACGACGACGTGCTATCATGAGTAGAACTCACTTCACACTTAAAATTTTACCCACTAATCATACGTATCACACTCCACACTTTAGAGCCTTAGCTACTCAAAAACATGCCAAACACTTACACATATAAAAGAACAAGAATGAAACACTTACAAATCGGGTTACCTCCCGCGAGGGCTTAGTTTTTCCCGTCTTAGCAAAGACGTAGCAAAGTGCCCCATTGAATCACTCGTTGAGAAGTCCTTTGCTAGGATCCCTTCTCATGGGGCCTTAGATTGGGTCGTGTCAATCCACCTTCAAGTCCCATTTGAATTTCTTCACGTCAAGTCTACAATGGACTTTCCTTTGGGAGCATGACCCCTTTGAATATGAAGATCCCTTAAGAAATAAGGGGCCATGGGAGCTTTTTCCGATTAATCCTTTGAAATAGGGCAAGAAGCTCCAAAACTTGTCTCGAGACATAGTGGTGAAGAAAGGGTCTTTATAACTTGTCTCGAGCTTGATGGGCATCCCTTCCTTTAGTTTCTCATTGACGTGCATGGGTGCCCACTCCTCAATATCCCTCTCTAGACTTGTGTCTTCTTGTGTGTGAGGTGGTTTCTTAGTTTCTTACATGAAAACCTCAACAAAGTCCTTGTACCCTTGAAGTCCATTCATCTCAATATGCGCTTCCTCTATCTTATCCTCACCAAGAAGTTGGGATTCACATTTAGGCTCTTCTATAGTGGGAGGGAGGAATTCTTCTTCATCAATAAAAGTTGTTTCCTCTATGTAAGAGGCATCATCATTGAAGAATTCCTCATCGGAGAGCCGAGATGTTGATGGAATGGTGAACTCTTATGTATTCTCATTCGAATGATCTTGAGACGTGCTAGTAGTGAAGGGTGCTTCACTTTCGCATGGCATTTTTTTCTCGTTACAAGATTCACCATCCCAGAGCCAAGCTTCGGTGGCGGCTCTCCAAAATTCATCCTCCATTTCTTTATCCCATTCTTCCCTTAAGGCATTAGGATCAAGGACTTCTTTTGTGAGAAATTCTTGCTTCATTTTCTCTTGATGCTCAAGGAGTGTAGAAATTATGGATTCAAACTTAGAGGGTTCACTTGAAGGATGAGGAGGTTGAGGGTATGGAGGGTAGGAGTCTTCAACTTTAAAGCGTTGGCTATCATCCCAATTCGGAGTGTAGTAACTTGTCGGATAGCCATGCTCTTGATAATAAGAATTTATGTGCTCCTTCCCTTGGTAGTATCCCTCATTAGAAAAGACTTGTTGGTTGTGGTTGTACATCCAATAGTCTTCACAATGGGCATTTGGTTGATCCTCTTCATAATAATCTCCATTGTGCATGACTTGTTGGTTGTGGTTATCCAACCTCGCAAGACAAGATAACCGAAGTTAGCCAAGGATATGAGTAGAAAAAGAAAATATACAAGTATAAGAAAAAAGAAAAATATTCACAAGAATAGAACTTCCACACAATCTAGTCGAGGGATGTGCTAACTAGTTGCTCCCCGGCAACGACGCCATTTTAAATGCTGTAGATTTTCACACGCAAATGAATGCGATTAAAATCTCTGTTTGGTCAAAAACATTTATAAAAACCGGTAAGACCAGGTCGAACACAAAGGAGCAAGCCAAGCACATGCACTATGTAAGATCGTGTTTCTGTTCGGCTATTCTAAACCAAAATGTATAAAGGGGTGTGTATATCTAAATCCTATGTGGTGAGTGATTAGGGATAAAAGATAAGTAAGAGGTGTTTCGAGGGGTTACTCCCCTCTTTGGCATTTCCCAATGATCACATACACGATATTCAAACATTTCATGGTAGTCAAATAGTTTAGAACCTTCTTAGCTCAAACCTCACTCAATTAGAGAATATCGATTCATTCCATTGCATTATCGTCCTATGGGTGGGAGATAAATGCAATAAACATACGCACTAGTTCACTTCATACCCAAGCATTGTAGAAAACCTAGCTTGAACTAAGATAGACCAATTCTCATGTGAAAATAATCGTAGCCAAACTCTCCTAATTAGAACCTCACTTTATCAAGATATTGATTCACTCTATAGTACTATTATCCTTGAAATATCTTCTTAAGGTAATATGTGAAATAGGCATGAAGGGCTAGTTAGCAACAAATGCATGTGTTTACATCCGTAATACACTAGATATGATCATATTCTCTATTATCCAAACCATTCCTAAGGTCGTTAGATTTTTAGGTCTAGTTTTGAGGTTCAACATGTTACTTAGGCATTTTATCAAACACTTAGTAACATGACATGTATAAAGAGCATAGAGAACATGAAATTGGCACCATTAGATGGGATTAATTGATTATCCGTTCAATGACTAACTCCAATGAATTAAAACATTCAATCCTAGTCAAGCATCTATATCCTAAGGTTCATTTGCATGATATAAGATATAGATCATTTTCTCCATCCTAGAACAATTCCCTAGGGTTTCCCAGTCCTAGGTCCAAGTTTTAGTCCAAGTTGTCACTTAGACATTTTATCAAACACCTAGAGTGCATAACATTCATAACACAAGAGAAAATGAAATCAACAATCATCCATATGAATATAAATGTATATTTGTGATCAAAGAGTACCAAGGAGAGTCATAAGACCCTCAAAACATAAGATCACTACTCACACATCATGTAAGACAACATGGTGTGAGTAGGTTTTTAGCATACAACAAGTAGAATGGAAAAGATGTAGAGGAAGGAGGATTGTCAATCCTTGAACTCCCTTTAATCTTCTCTTCTTCCCCTTAGTTGGATCTTTTGATGATTGATGACCTTGAATGAGCCTCTTTTCCAATCTTCTTTTCCCCAAAAACCTCCACCCTTAGGTCAAAACCTTTTATTTCTATTTATAGCCTCGAGTAAAAAAATCTGGTACTGTAGCAGTTCAGCCGATCGGTTGGACTACCAGCCGACCAACTCAAACCGAGCGATTGCATTATTTGAACAGGGTAGGGGCCAGCCGGTTGGCTGGGAATGTACGTGGGCAGGCCTCGTTGGATCTTTAGTCAGCCGATCGGCTGACTGATTTCAGTTAGTCGGCTGACACTTCCTTGGGCTTTTTCATGGTCTTAACGTCCAAATTTGGTCTTGGCGTCAACTATAAAGTTGTAGCCCTTTGAGTAAGATTTCCAACAAGCTAAAAATCAACCAGTTAGGACACTATATGCGATCTGGGTGTGCAAAATAAGCCAGAAAGATCAATCTGCCCTATTTTGCTCTAAATCTTCGGTTTTTCCCCGAATTTTCATATTTAGGCTCTGACCTTGATGGATACTCATTTTCTACCTGAAAAGTAGAGATAGAGGTCAAATGACATCAAAATATCATCGGAAACGACCCAAAGCTATAGTGAAATATGTCCATTATTCAGTCAAAAACTCGACTGATCAACGAGCTGGCCGGTTGAGCATATGAACACCCAATCTGCATATTTTGAACATATAAGCAAGACACAATCATGCTTAACACCAAAAGCTCACCCAATATACCATCACAAAGAAAATAAAACATCAAGCCACAAGCAACAATATGCAACACTTTCTAATGATCACACTAAGCATATAGAGATAAGGTTAAGATGAACACTCACAACGGTCTAGTTTAACGTCTTGGCAAAGACCGAGCCGAATCTCCCATATTAAATAAGAAGCACGTTTGAGGAGTCTTGTGCAAAGATCCCTCCTCAAGCCGGTATGTCGTGCAAGGAGATTTTAGTGCTTGTAGTGTCTTGAGGTGGACCATGATAAAGTTTGAGGCGTTGGCCATTTGCCATTAAGATTTCCCCCTTTTTGTTGAACAAGTTCACATGTCCATCATCAAACACTCTTTGTACTTCGAAAGGTCCAGTCCATCTAGACTTCAATTTACCCGGGAATAGCTTCAATCTTGAGTTAAATAGCAACACTTGGTCTCCTTCCCTAAAATCTTTCCTTGAAATACTCTTGTCATGCCAAATCTTGGTTTTGTCTTTATAAATGCAGGCATTTTCATATGAATCCAAATGAATCTCCTCTAGCTCTTGGAGTTGCAAAAGTCTTTTCTCACCTGCGGTTTTCAAGTCGAAGTTTATGGCCTTCACCGCCCACATGACTTGATATTCATGCTCCACTGGAAGATGGCAAGGCTTGCCATAAATGAGTTGATAATAAGGGGACATGCCAATAGGAGTTTTGAATGTGGTTCGGTAAGTCCATAATGCGTCGTCTAGCTTTGATGACCAATCTTTTCTAGAGTTTCCCACCGTTCTTTCCATGATGGACTTAATCTCCCGATTAGATACTTCTACTTGACCGCTTGTTTAAGGGTGATATGGGGTGGCTATCTTATGTTTGACTCAATAATTCTTTAGAAGGGCCTCTAGTTGTCGTTCCTTGAAATGCGATCCTCCATCACTTATGACCGTTCTAGGTACCCCGAATCTTGGAAAAATGATTTCTTGAACATCTTAGTCACTGTTTTGGCATCACAAGTAGGGGAGGCAATTGCGTCGCCCATTTTGGCTCGTAGTCCACCGCTACCAAAATGTATTGATTCCCAAAAGATGATGGGAAAAGTCCCATGTAATCAATCCCCCAAACATCAAATATTTCTACTTCAAGAATCCCTCATTGAGGCATTTCGTCTCTTCTTGATATATTGCCCGTTCTTTGGCATCTATCACACATGAGGAAAAATTCGTATGCATCCTTGTAGAGGCTAGGCCAAAAGAAACCACATTGGAGGACCTTGGCGGCGGTTTTGTTTCCACTACCATGTCCACCATATCGTGATGCATGGCAGATGAGCCAAATTTATACGACTCATCGAGTCAACAAATCCCACCAATTCCGACACTTTGTCATACAAACAGTTACTTCTTAGTGTTGTTTTGCATTTCAGGTGTTTCGGAAGCTCTAGGAGGAAACGCGCTTAAAGACTGGAATTTTAGGCCAAAAAACCTTTGGACAGTCGACGGAGTGCTGGGAATGGACCGCTGATCATAAAAATACGAGCCACATGCCATTGCAAAGGTGACTCAATTCCCTACAACTCTCTAGTTCACACCAAGAGCAGCCGAGATTGTTTGGATGGTCGAAACAAGAGTTGAACTGAAGACAGACAATCTGGCCGAGATTTCCACATGCACTTTACACTTTAGGTGCACGCCGAGTCGGCCCGATCCAAACCGAGTGAAGTCCGGCCCAAGCCGAGTTCGAAGTCACAAATCTCTGCCCGTCTTCTCCTCCATGCGTGGCGGTTTAGGAAGCTTCTAGAAGACTTGTTGGCCAAGTAAACTTGCTAGCCAAGTAAACTTACAAGCCAAGCAAAGTCGGTTTTAGGACATGTTTCCTAAAACCGTTTATGGACCGACTTCAACTTGGAAACTTCGAGGCCCTTGTCTACTCTATAAATACAACCTCATATCAAGGGTTTCAAGCATCCCTCACTCGAAGAAGCATCTCATTCTCATAGCTTCTCTCTCCTCTCGGTCCCAAGTCATCCTACCATCATCTCGGCGCTTCTCCCTTCGTTCAGCAATAGAGAAGAAATCTCTCTTTTATTATTATTGTGTTTTGTTCCCATGGCCATGTCTAGCTACTCATTATTCGGTTTAGAGTTTAATACATTGTGACGTTGTTTTTGAGACTTGTTGCTTAATGCTATTTTCATTATTCTACTAGTCATTGTGCTTAATTATCTCGGTTTGAATTGCAAGGCTAAGTTGATACTCGAAACGGTTAGGCTTAGCCGAGCAATTCATTCCCCTTATTTGCTGTTTGTTTGATACTAGACCGTTGAGAACAAATAGTGCACTAATCTGATATATCTTGGAATGGAGTATTAGATTGCTAGGATTAGAATTCTATAACCCGGAAAGGAAGTAGATTGTGGTGTAGGTGCTCGGAAAGGCCCTACTTTAGGTTATAACTTGGAATGTGAGTAACCACACTTAGGAACTAGAAAATAGATAATTTGAAGTTGATGATAAAACAAGTCACAATTAAAAACCCTAGACCGAATATTCTCTCTGATTGATATCAACTCGTTTGTTTCCTATTTTTTGCACTGTTTCCTAATTACTCACAACCCAACTGTCTTTCTTTTTACAGAACAATAAGTAACCGCTCTAGCTCTCTAGGGTTCGACCCCTTGCTTGCCGCTATACTAGCTAAGAGTAAGTGGAGATTATAAATTAAAATTTGCAGGTACCAACGACGCCTGTCAAATTTTGGCGTCGTTGCCGGAGAGCTACGCACGGTGAAATTGTTCTTTCCTAATTTAGTTTTTCTGTTTTCTGTTTCTCTTTCTTTCAAATTTTTTCAGTTTTTGTCTCAATTTAGCAGTTTTTGAGCAGAAAAAGCAAAATAGCAGGATTCGAGTTCCAAGTGTCTGATTTCAGCCCATAATACCTTATTCTGAGCAGAACGACAAGCAGGTTAGAAATCTTAGCTAAGTTGTGATATAGGGTGTTTTTTGGCCATCCGAGATCGTTTACTATTTTATTTTGAATTTTTAGTGTTTTTAGAAATTTTTCATTTTTTAGAAATTTCCAATTAGGGATTTTCCCTTGCTTTCTATTACCATGGCACATGCAGGTAATGAGTTTGACGACAACAATGAGATCTACGAGGAGGATGATCCAGGCCTTCCCAACAACGAGGAGGTACCACCACCGGTGATCTATAAAGACCCGGAGCGGATGTTCCGGGCTCGGAACCGAGCCAACCGAGAGGTAGCCCGACAAGACCAAGGGGCACCCGGAGCACAGCAAGGGGCAGGCCCAAGGCAACCAGTTCAGCAGCAAGTCTCGGTCTGATGTCAAGCTCCGCCTCTACAACCGATATGCCAACCACCGGTGGCTCTACGACCTCAACTCCGACCATCCAGACAGCCGGTCTTCTACGACGAGTATGATGAGGAGTACGACTATCAAGAGCCCACCATGGGAGATCTATCGGCCCCAAACTTCAAGAATCAGTCATGGTGCATCTTCGAAGGGCCAGACCTCGAAGCAATAGCCATCAACACGGTGGTCGTCCACCACCTGCCTAAGTTCTCATGAACCAAAGGAGAGTCGGCCACGGCTCATCTACAGCGCTATCATGGGATATGCCAGAACCTAAGGCCATACGGAGCCGAAGTCGAGGACTTCAAATTAAAAGCTTTCTATTTTTCACTCACCGACTCTGCTAACGACTGGTTTCTAACCTTGCCTTCAGGTAGCATTCATACATGGGACCAGATGCAGAAGAGGTTCCTCAACAAGTACTACCCGGTGGACAGAGCCATGCAGGTTTGCAAGCGGTTGCAAGATCTCAGGCAAGGCCCGAACGAGATGATGTAAGAGTATGTGGAGAAGTTCCAGGCCTTAAAACAAAGCTGCTGCAACCTTGGACTCCCTGAGAAGCTAATCGTGGAGTACATGCTAGATGGACTGAGGAGACTCGACCGAAAGCTGCTAGATGCCTCAGCTGGAGGAACGATCATGAACCTGTCCCCAGCTGGAGTACGGAGGAAGATCATGGAGGTGGCCGAGAACACAAGATTCTAGGACGAATCCAACAAGGAGGAAGAGTTCAGCCGGTCAAGGAACGTATCAAAGGCCGACGCCCCATCAAGCTCAATGGCCGAGGAGATTAAGCAACTCAAGGAGATGATGATCCAGGTCATCAGAAGGCAACCAGTCCAGGTGAAGGCGTGCGGGTTCTGTGATGCAACTGACCACAAGACAGACGCCTGCCCGATAATAGTGGAGGACGAACAAGGAGAGGTGAACGCTGTGGGCGAATACCAGAGCTATGGTAACCAAAACGGACCATAACGACAGTATGAACTAGCCGCAACCAAGCAAGGGTCCAATGGGTAGTATTGGAGGAACGACAGCCAGCACAACCACGCCCAGAGGGAGCCAGCTCAGCATGACACACCTCAGCAGAACCAGCAGACCTACCGGCCTCCACAACGTCAATATCAGCAGAATATGCCTAGCCAGTATCAACAACGAGGACCAAACCACAACCAGGCAGGCCCAAGCAACCACGGTCCCAACAAATCCTTAGAAGACATAGTGAAGGAGCTAGCAGCTAGCACCCAGCAATTGGCCACGACAGTCCATCACAATCAGGTCAAGACCGACGGGGCAATAGCCGACTTATCAAGACAGATGTCTCAGATTGCCACCACGGTCTCGGAGCTCAAGAACGACCCAGGACGACTGCCATCACAGACCATTCAGAACCCGAGAGGGAATGTCAGCATGATGGGAGCAGAAGACATGGACACGGCACTAAAGGAGTCCGCATATTGGGAGGATGAGATGCTCAACACGAAGGCAAGGATCAGCGAGGAAAAGTTTAGATCAAATTACATCTGGGCATCAGAAGACTTCAGCCCGCCGGTGCCTGAAGGAGAACCAGCCGAGACAGACCCGGTCCTCACTGTCGGGCTGTCTGAGAAGACTCCGGTCCTTGTGGCTGAGAATCCCGAAACTCACGGTTCTTCATGTTCTATGCAGGTGATTGCTCCCGAAGGCCATTCGATACACGAGGACGAGCTGAATGACCCAATAATAGAACACCCCCTCGTTACAAGCCATGAGTCGCTAAGAAAGAGTAAGGACCCAGGTGCCTTCACGGTCACCTGTGGTATCAATAAGGCTCAAATACATACTATTTAATTGATCTGGGTGCGGCCGTTAACGTTATGCCTTATTCCTTATATTGCTCGTTGAAACTTGGCCCATTAAAACCGCCTAAATTGTTAATCGAACTAGGGGATAAATCATGTACTCGGCCTGATGGTTTGCTTGAAAACTTAACACTCCGAGTAGGAGATCTTGTTGTTCCTGCAGATTTGTATGTCTTGCAGATGGGAGATGCTAGAAACGATGATCCTCCAGCACTCATCCTAGGACGGCCATTCCTCTTCGCCACCAAGACCAAGATTGACATGGGCACGGGCTTGTTTTCACTTGCATTCGGTGGAAAGACATCAGATTTTTACATCTATGGGGATGATGACCGTCCATGCATGAGGAAATCACTGGACATAATAAACACATCAGATCTTGGTACCCTAGTCCCTGCCCTACCGTAGGAGACCATGTATGCAACCAGGCCAGTAGCTATGAGCAAGATGTCCTCAACGACCCAGGAGTTTGTAAAGGTGAACCCGCCTGACCGACGGAGAGCAGACACGAGCACATTATTACACGGTGGCTTGGGGCAGATTGAAGGAGTTGCAGGAGCAAAGTTTAACCTCACACGCCCATGGGATCCTAACTTTTGATCCCTAGAATGAGGTACCGTCGAGCCAACGACATAAAACAAAGGCGCTCACAGGGAAGCAGCCCGACATTTTTTGTTTTTTTTGTTTTTTATCTTATTTACTTATGTCGTTTATATTTACTATGTTTGAGTCACATTCGTCACATTGTACTGGGGAAAGGAACAATTTTCATGCAGGGAACAGATACACCTCATGCGTTTGCATGCTTGCACTATGCGTTCGCATGGTCTCCTGCAGGCTGAGAAAATTGACCGAGTGCGAGCACGCAAGGCCATTGTGCGAACGCAAGGCCATTGTGCGAACGCACGACATTTCATGCGACGGGTTGGGTTTGTGTGAGCGCATAAGGTGGACCATGCAAGCGCATGCCCTTGAGAAATCTACGCCGAGGCCTTCCAACTTGAGCCGAACCATGTCCAAATCTGACCGGGACAGGCCTTGTCGTTTGCTCAGCCAGCAACGACATGCAACGACACCATCAGGGGAGTACTGTTCACACTTTTATTCTCTATGTGTTTTCCTTTCTGCTAGTATTTGCATGCATTGTGTGTCTAGAGTCTAAGCCGTGCCGTGAGGACACGGCTGGATTCAAAAGTGTGGGGTGGGAGAGTCAGTCGTTGTGTCAGCACGTTTACTTTCCTGCACCTTGCATAGAGTCAGCATGTTTCCTTGAAATTTTAAAGTTTTTTGTACACGTTTCTCTCTATTTTCCTAGAATTGCGGTATTGAATTTTGATGATGTGAAATAGATAGAGCCGAGTACATGCATGTCTCTTGTGAAAATTGAACTGTGCAATGACATGTGAACTTAACCCATTACGTGCCTTTGTAAGTTGAGATAAACAGGGATGTGGAGTTGATAGAAACGTCTTAGAGAGACTTGATACAACATTCAAAGGACCGAATTCGAGTTATATGGTTATGTGGATTTCGTGGAGGCTAGCACTTCGAGACGACATGGTTAAGAGTTTGCTCTACCACTGCATTGCTTATGCGGTCAGGTGGGATGGGAAAACAACACACCATCCAATCTCTAGTCCAAGTAGCCGGGAAAACAGACGAGCGACCCTCGGCTTGACTCGCATCGAAAGGTATTTCCATATGCTTGCGGGCGATGATTGGACCTTCATCAAAGAAGAGGAACCACGGACGAGCAGTGCACAAGAGAAAAATCAATCAATTGTGAAGTTCTACACGCAACAAAAGTGAAAGTACACCACTGTTACATCAAAAGCCAAGTCACTACAAAAGTTGTCCTAAAAGAACTCAAGCACCTTGAAGCTCGAATCAATCACGTGCAAGAAAAAGCAATGAAGTATAACCATATAGCAAGAGTTCGGAACCAAGAGTGCAGTTCATGGGTTTAAAAAGGACTATCTCCCAGGCATCCGAATTGATTTGCATCTCTGCCCAAAGGTAACACGTATCAATTACTTCCATGTTTGAGCATAAGACTTTTAGTAACGAGATATGCATGGAAAGGTGAAGTCTAGATTAGCAAGTCATATTCATGTAGCAATATCTAGGATGTCGAAGTAATTGTGATGTTTCAGTTTATTTTCCTCTTATGACCTAGTCCTTTTCGGGTCGAACAAGTTTAAGTGTGGGGTGGTTTGATGAGCCGTATTTATACAACTCATCGAGTCAACAAATCCCACCAATTCCGACACTTTATCATACAAACAGTTACTTCTTAGTGTTGTTTTGTATTTCAGGTGTTTTGGAAGCTCTAGGAGGAAACGCGCTTAAAGACTGGCATTTTAGGCCAAAAACATCACAGTTTCAGATTAGACCTTTGGACAGTCAACGGAGTGCTGGGAATGAACCGCTGATCAGAAAAATACGAGCCACATATCATTGCAAAGGTGACTCAATTCCCTACAACTCTCTAGTTCACATCGAGAGCAGCCGAGATCGTTTGGATGGTCGAAACGAGAGTTGAACTGAAGACAGACAATCTGGCCGAGAGTTCCACATGCACTTTACACTTTAGGTGCACGCCGAGTCGGCCCGATCCAAACGGAGTGAAGTCCGGCCCAAGCCGAGTTCGAAGTCACAAATCTCGGACCGTCTTCTCCTCCATGCGTGGTGGTTTAGGAAGCTTCTAGAAGACTTGTTGGCCAAGTAAACTTGCTAGCCAAGTAAACTTACAAGCCAAGCAAAGTCGGTTTTAGGACATGTTTCCTAAAACCGTTTATGGACCGACTTCAACTTGGAAACTTTGAAGCCCTTGTCTACTCTATAAATACAACCTCATATCAAGGGTTTCAAGCATCCCTCACTCGAAGAAGCATCTCATTCTCATAGCTTCTCTCTCCTCTCGGTCCCAAGTCATCCTACCATCATCTCGGCGCTTCTCCCTTCGTTCAGCAATAGAGAAGAAATCTCTCTTTTATTATTATTGTGTTTTGTTCCCATGGCCATGTCTAGCTAAACTCATTATTCGGTTTAGGGTTTAATACATTGTGACGTTGTTTTTGAGACTTGTTGCTTAATGCTATTTTCATTGTTCTACTAGTCCTTGTGCTTAATTATCTCAGTTTGAATTGCAAGGCTAAGTTGATACTCGGAACGGTTAGGCTTAGCCGAGCAATTCATTCCCCTTATTTGCTGTTTGTTTGATACTAGACCGTTGAGAACAAATAGTGCACTAATCTGATATATCTTGGAATGGAGTATTAGATTGCTAGGATTAGAATTTTATAACCCGGAAAGGAAGTAGATTGTGGTGTAGGCGCTCGGAAAGGCCCTACTTTAGGTTATAACTTGGAATGGGAGTAACCACACTTAGGAACTAGAAAATAGATAATTAGAAGTCGATGATAAAACAAGTCACAATTAAAAACCCTAGACCGAATATTCTCTCTGATTGATATCAACTCGTTTGTTTCCTATTTTCTGCACTATTTCCTAATTACTCACAACCCAACTGTCTTTCTTTTTACAGAACAATAAGTAACCGCTCTAGCTCTCTAGGGTTCGACCCCTTGCTTGCCGCTATACTAGCTAAGAGTAAGTGGAGATTATAAATTTAAATTTGCAGGTACCAACGACGCCTGTCAATGGCAATGGTGTAAAATGTGCTCTTAGTCCTTTTCCGTCACGCAAGTCCTATAGATGCCGTCGAAACACAACTTGTATAAGTATGGCTCATCCCAAAAGTAGAATTTCACATCATGGAGAAACCTCTTCCTTTGATTGTAGGTGAAGTCGGGAAGAATAATCTCACATGCTAGATAATTAACGAAGTCCGCATACCATGGTGTGGATTCCTCTTTTACCGCGAGTAGTTCTTCTCCAACTAATGTGTCCCTTATAGGCTCTTTCTTTGTGAGATCTTCTCCTTGTGACTTAAGACGAGACAAATGATCGGCTACCAAATTTTCTACCCCTTTCGTGTCCTTTATTTCTATATCAAATTCTTGTAGCAAGAGGAGCCATCGAATGAGCCAGGGCTTGGCTTCCTTTTTAGAGACCAAGTACTTGATGGCAGCATGGTCCGTGTAAACTATAGTCTTTGATCCAATCAAGTATTGTCAAAAAAATTTGAAGGCGTAGACTATTGCAAGCATCTCTTTCTCCGTTGTGGAGTAATTGACTTGAGAATTATCAAGAACCTTGCTAGTATAGTAAATGGTGTGTAATTTCGTGTCTACCCTTTGTCTCAAAACCGCTCTGATAGTGTAGTCACTAGCATCACACATCAACTCGAAATTTGGTGGTTTGATAGGTGTTGAGACTAGAGCACTTTTTAGCTTTTCAAATGCCTTACGGCATGGTTCATCGAATTTAAAATACACATCTTGACAATGGAGGTTTGTAAGTGGCCTAGCAATCTTTGAGAAGTCTTTAATAAATCGACGATAGAAACCGGCATGCCAAAGAAAACTCCTTATACCTTTCACGTCCTTAGAAGGAGGCAACTTCTCAATGACTTCAATCTTGACTTTATCTACTTCAATCCCTCGGCTAGAAATCAAGTGTCTCAAGACTATGCCTTCCTTTACCATGAAGTGGCATATCTCCCAATTTAATACAAGGTCGGTTTCAATGCATTTTTCCAAGACCCGAGAGAGATTTCCTAGACAAGAATCAAAAGATGAGTCATAAACAGAAAAATCATCCATGAAAACCTCCATAATTTTTTCAATAAAATCAGAAAAAATAGCCATCATGCATCTTTGAAATGTCCCAGTCGCATTACAAAGTCCAAAGGGCATTCACCGGTAGGCAAATGTTCCATATGGACAAGTAAATGTGGTTTTCTCTTGATCTTGAGGGTGAATAGAGATTTGAAAGAATCCAATATACCCATCAAGATAGCAAAAATATTCATGGTTGGCTATTCTCTCAAGAATTTGATCAATGAAGCGAAGGGGAAAGTGATCTTTTTTTGTTGCCTTGTTAAGTTTTCTATAGTCTACACACATACGCCAACCGTGACGATTCTAGTAGGAATTAGTTCGTTTTTATCATTCTTAACAACGGTCAACCCCCTTTTTTTGGCACCACATGGATGGGGCTCACCCACTCCGAATCGGGGATAGCATATATGATACACACATCTCTCAACTTAGTCACCTCTTTAAATACCACATCACCAAGCTTTGGGTGCAATCTCATTTAGGCCTCTCTAGAGGGTTTAGATTCATCCTCTAATTTGATCTTATGAATGCTAATATCGGGGCTAATGCCCTTCAAGTCATCAATTGTATAGCCCATGGCCCCCTTATATTTTTTTAGCACATGCAAAAGTCTAGACGTTTCATCATCATTCAAGGATGCATTAATAATAACCGGAAAGGTAGAATCGTGTCCCAAAAATCCATACCTTAGACTTAACAAGATTCCTTACCTTTGGCTGTTTCACTTTCTTCTTCCTCAATAGCATTGATATTTTCAAGGAGTGAGGAGCAAGGCTCACATTTATCATCATCAAGAGTTTCAAGCATGTTGTGGGTTAGTGCATCATAATCAAACATGTCATAAACGTCAATGAAATCGCAATCCATGGAGAAACTAGGACTACGACATGTTTTAGCCAAGTTGAATTCAATCCTTTCATTACTAATGTTTAGCACCAATGATCCTCTTCTCACATCAATCACGGCTCCCTCCGTGGCTAAGAAAGGTCTACCCAAGATAATAGGGGTCTCCTTCTCCTCCTCCATCTCCAAGACAAAAAAAGTCAATGGGAATATAGAAGTTTCCTACCTTTATGGGAATGTCTTCTAAAATTCCCTTGGGAATCCTAGAAGAACGATCCGCGAGGCGTAGGGAAATGGAGGTAGGAGTTGGAGTCCCCATGTCAAGCTTACTACACAAAGAGTATGGCATCAAGGATATGCTAGCACCAAGGTCACACAAAGCATCTTCTATGCATATATCACCAATCATAATAGGTATAGAGAAACTACCCGAGTCTTTTAGCTTTTTAGGCAATGGGTTTTGAATTATAGCACTACATTCCAAAGTTCAATGCTACCGTGTTATGTTCACTAATATCCCTCCTACGCGAGACAATGCCTTTCAAAAATTTAGCATAAGAAGGGATTTGAGTGAGTACCTCGGTGAAGGGCAAAGTAATATTGAGCTTACTGACAGGCGTCGTTTGACCTGCAAATTTGAATTTATAATTTTCCTTGCGAGAACCCTAGTAGAGTGGCAAGCAAGGGTCGAACCCTAGAGAGCTGGTGTTGGTGAAGTCGTTCTGTAAACAATATTGATTGGATTTGTGTAAGCAATTTTTGAAAAGTGCACGAGAAAATAAAACGAGAGAGTAATTCAATCAGGGGAAGCATTCGGTCTAGGGTTTTCTATTGTGACTCGTTTATCATTGACTTCTAACAATCTAATTTTGTGTTCCTAAGTGTGGTTACTCCGTTTCAGGTTATAACCTAAGGTAAGGCCGTTTCAAGCACTTACTCCACAATCTACTCCGTTTCAGGTTATAGACTTCTAGTTTTAGCAAACCTAATACTCCGTTTCAGGTTATATCAGGTTAACGTGCGACTACTTGTTCTAACGGTTTAGTATCAAACAAGCAGCAAAAATAAGGGCTGAATTGCTCGGCTAAGTTTTACCGTTTAAGGTCTCCACTTAGCTTCGCAATTCAAACCGAGATAAATAGCACAAAAACTAGTGGAATATAAAATAGCATTAAGCAAAGAATCTCAAAACTTCGTCACAATATATTGAACCCTAAACCGAATAACGAAATTAGCTACTCATAGTCATGACAGAATAACAAAAGTATTTTCGAATGAAAGCAGTAGAAATTCTCTTCTCCGGTTGAAAGCTTGATCTCCTCTGAGCCTTTTTGCAATTCTGGGAATTCGTGATGTCTTTCTCTGCTGTCGAAAACCTAATTTATCAGAAAAAGTTTCTAATTTCGTTTTGAGCCAGATTTCCAAATCTCGATTTGCTGACGTCAGCCGCGGACGCTGTACATTTTATCTCCGCGGACAATGAACACTTTATGGCACGGACAATGAACACTCTATGGCGCGTTAAAATGCTCATTGTCCGTGATCCTCTCGGAGACCGATCATCCAGTCTGCGCATCTGTTTTGACTTCGGCTCTTGATTTGACCCTCCAAATGACCTCGGATGCTCTCGGTGTGAACTAGAGAGTTGTAGGGAATTGAGTCAGCTACGCAACGCCATGTAGCTCGTATTTTTCTGATCAACGGTCCATTCCCAGCGCTCCTCTGAACGTCCAAAGGTCTGATCTGCCATTGTGATGTTTTCGGCATAAAATGCCGTCTTTTATGCACGTTTCCTCCTAGAGCTTCCGAAACACTTGAAATGCAAAACCATACTAAAAAGTAACTGTTCGCATATAAAAGTGTCGAAACAGATGGGATTAATTGACTCGACGAGTCGTATAAATATGACTCATCACTTACGTAGCATTTCCATGAACTTGTTGAAGTGTTGGTCGTTTTTCTTCTCAAGCAATCTTTGTGGGAATGGCACCGGAGGCTTGTAAAGGGGAAGTTCCTTGGTTGGTTGTTTTGGAGCTTCAACCACGTGTTCGGTTGTTTTCTCTACTTCTTGCTCATTCTCCCCGTTTTCCTCTTCGTTCTCCACTTCAACTCGTGGTTTGGGTGCCTTGGGTTTGGATTGAGGGGGCTCATGTTCTTTTTCACTTCTCAAGGTGATAACATTTAAGGTCTCGGTAGAATTCACATCGGGTTTTGAGGGCAATTTCCCTTGTTGCCTTGAAGATAAACTAGCTTGTTGTGCGACTTGCAACTCTAGCATTCGGTTTTGAGTGGCCAATTGGTCAATCTTTTGGTTTAGTGCTTGAAACATGAGGTTATTGTCTTGAGCCGTCTTATTTTGCCCCGCAATAAGTGTGGCTAGCAACGTGGCCATAGTAGGGTCTTCCATTGGGCTAGGTGACGGTTGCACTTGAGTTTGTTGTTGAGGTTAGCTAGATTGCCCTTGATATGTTTGCTTTTGATACCCTTGAGTTTGCCTTTGAAAGTCTTGGTTTCTCAGGGTGAAATCGGGGGGAGGATTACTCTTTTGACGCCAATTTGCATCATACTTGATTAGTTCGGACGTCTTATACAAAAAGTTGGGGTGATCCGGGTCTCTCCCATAGTTCACTTGATTTCTTTGCAAGAAATTAACGTCCTCGTTATCTCTGGTCTCTTCTTGTGGGAAGGTATGAGAGCAATCATCCTCTATATGAGAGGAGCTTGTGCAAATGGCACACACTCGAGGTTGCTTTTGAGATTGTTTCACATGAAGCGCACTAAGGGAAGTGGCTAGAGCGTCTATCTTCTTGTTGAGGGAACGAACATCCTCTCTTGAATCCACATTCTCTACTTCCCTTGTCTTGCCTTGCTTTTTAGGGAAGTTCCTCTCACCGCACCATAAGTGGGAATTCCTTGCAATTTTGTCTATAATTGATCCTCCATTGGTGGGGTGGAGCTCCATAAATTCCCCTCCCGCGGCTTGATCCATTTGCCTTTTTGACTCGGCATCCATGCCTTGATAGAAGATTTGGATGAGGGTTGGTTTTTTATGTTGTGATGTGGGCATTCTCTTTGGAGTTCCTTGAATCTTTTTGAACTGTTGTGAATATAGCGGAAATATTCGAATAAGAATTCAAACACTTGTGCTAAGTCACGGCAATCAAAACATTTATATAGACTCGGGTGAACTGAGGTCGAACCCAAAAGATAGGTGATTGAACTAATGGTGCTAACAATAAGATTAGAATGTCTATTGTTTGGGGGGTCTATTTTTCAATCCAAAGTGAGATTAAAGTTGCAAAAAGGGTTAACTTCCAATTAAAAGATGACTAGGGATTACTTCCCCACCTAGACAATTATTATGACAATGGAATGATATACCAATGATGAAATCACATGCACACGTATAGAGTTTAGCTCATGCAACATTAATACTAAGTTCAACTCACGCTACAACCTAGTATCAAGAGGTTACATCTCGCATAGCACCTCACACTCGCGCTCTATTGGCACTATAGAATACGAATCTCTAGCCTCACACTCGCGCTCTATTGGCTAAATAAACATATTCTTGTTAAATCCAAGCAATTCTCATTAGGTTAATGAATTATCCAACTAACTCAAAAGTCCTAATGCTTCTTCATTTAGTTCATTGAAGTCATGTTGATTAACGTGAGCTACATCAAACATGAGATCAAGCAAAGTTCCCATTGAGGACATTTCACAAACATCTTATGGGCAACTTGAAACATTAAGTTCAAATGAAGAAGATTCATGTGCAAACTCATTCATCAATAGCATATATAGTGTTCACAATGTCACACACATGTCTAGGGGATCCATAATCCCCAATCAAGATCACTACTCACTCATAGTGAGTTTACAAACAAAAGCAATAACAAGGGTGCGAAAACCCATATGAAGAGTGGAGTTTAGAACTTCAAAACCAATGTGGAGATTCAAGAGTATGGAGGGTCTTTGTTGTTGGTCTTCTTCTTCACTCAATCCACCTTTAAATTCGTGCTGGATGCTCCTCAAAATCAGTGCAAAAAGTCTCCCAAAAATCTCCCTCTTGTTTAGATCTCCAAGTTTCTATTTATAGCCAAAGTTAGGGTTTCCGGTACTGTAGCTCCACTCGGTCGACTGGTGGGAGCTGGTGTGCTCAGTTGGTCGACTGGCGTTGAGCGAGCAGCTGATGAAGAGATTTCCCAGTCGGTCGACTGAAGGTCTAGTCGACCGACTCGATTGACACGCTTGGAGGTCCATCTGGGGCATTCGTCAACTCGACCGACTGGAGGTCCAGTTGACCGACTCGTGTTTTGAGATGTCCAAGCTTCATGTCAGTCGGTCGACTGGCTGGCCCAATTGACCGACTCGATTGACGTGTTTGAGGAGCCAACTGGGACTTCTTCTTACTCGACCGACTGGTGCAGGGAAATTCCCAGTCGGTCAACTTGCTCTCATTTCTGCCCAAACTTGCTCAAATCATTGAATTTTCCCCGAATTCTTGTGTTAAGGTCCTGAGCTCAATGAATGGTTGCTCCAAGCCTAAAATGCAATAATAATGGTCAAATGGCATCGAAATAGCACCGGGAATGGACCAAAATTCTTCGTAAATGTTTATGTAAATGAGTCAAGAATTCGACTCATCAAAACACTCCACACTTAGAGTTTGATCGTCCCGAGCAAACAATAAGAACAAGCCAAAGAGAAACAATGGGTAAACTTTATTTCTAACTACTCTAACACATATTTACAATCTAACTCATTTTCGTGGGTGTGACGAGTGCATTTAGCATATGCACCAAGCCTTTAAACCCCTAGGCTACCCTAGTGGACGAGTTATAGTCTCGTGAGAGTTTTCAGAAAAGGGAATACTCACAAATCCCAAGTGCACTTATCCCATGATAATTGAATTCAAGAGTGTTTAACCAAGGCTATGATTTCTCAAAGCAAATTCCTCACCCCACGCTAGGGCTATCATCACAATACCATCAAAAGGACTTTCGAACCACTTTGAGTACCTTTGAGATTGTGCATTCAAGGTCATCAATACTAGAGCCATCAATCGTCTCATCCAAATGTCTATTCATTTTCAAGGTAATACAATAGAAGTAAAGCTTTTAGTTTGCACAAAAAGTGTCAATTGCTTGCCTATGCTAGCTAGGGCTAGTCCACGGGCTTGCGACATGGATTCGTTCCCAAGTTTTAGGTGCTTAAGCCGTAATCCATAAGGGAAGAGGAGTTCGACACGAGAGTTCTTTACAAACAAGTCATAAACCAAATGAATACTCCCGTGCAAGCACATGGGTCGTCCAAGAGTCGTTCCAACTAGCACACAATGCAAATGTTGAATCCCGCACAAGTGAATAATGATTGAAGAACATAGAGTCAAGTTTTAAGTGCTTCTTATTTTATTTTTATTTTTGAATTAACCCCCGGCATTTGTATCATTTATCTTTTTTTTTTTGTGGGGCTTCGCCCTCTTTTGACTCCACACTTAAAACTTGACAATATGTTTAAAAAGTGTATGGAATGTGCTGGGAACACACATAAGCAAGGGACCGTGTTAGAGAACTCAAGTCACCAAGGAATATTCAAGGGGTCTAAGTTTTTCATGAAGATTTTTAAAAGTGCTTGCTATAGCTTGATCCAAGGTATTTCAACGAAAATACTTAGAGAATTAGATAGACGAGAGATAGCAATGATATTGGTTTTCAAGAATACACATTCAATGGACTAGGTTGGTTCTAAGTTCAAGATCCAATAAATGTGGCAAATAGGCTAGATGTGATTTATAGGAATTGGAATCGATAGTCACAAGCCTATGTGGTTAAAAACACTCTCATGTAGGGATAAGGTGCAAAAAGATGCAAGTGTCCATCAAAAATGATATGCAAGGCATGCAAACATGTGAACTATGCGCACAAAACACTCCACACTTAACTCAAGCTTAGTCCCTAAGCGCAAAGAATGGTAAAATAAAGGCAAAGGCGCATAGAAACTCCCCTCGTGTGTAGCACCGGTGACAAAACTCATGGGAGTGAGAAATACCCTTTTTGTTGCAAAAGTAGACAAGAAGGTGAATTTTGAATCATGAGAATAATATAGAGGTGCTTATCCTGTAGAGTGAACAGTAAAAATGGTAAACACCTTCAATATCATATGAAATGTAGCATACAACCAAAAGCAAGTCAAGGGTATATCACTCAAAATGGCATACATCATCCAAAATTGCGCCAAAAGGCGACTTAACATCCAAATACATGATCAAAGCAAGAAAGCATGGACAAAAGTAAGAATAACATGCAATACAGGCTCAAGATGTAGCCTCATCGTCTCCTGGACTGAGCGCTCTAGCAGAATCTCCAAATCCCTCAGATGCGGCACCGGTCTGTGGACTCCCCTCTCTCGTGCCACCAGTGAGTCGTGATCCTATCTCAATAAGGGGATGTCTCGGCGATAGCGTGCCACCAGTAAGTCATGCGCTCTCCTCTCTAATAGAAGGCTCCCTGATGGGCGTGGTCGCCTCCCCGACTCTAGAAGCTGGTGTGGCATGCAAGGGGGAGGCGCCACAAGGGGCAGAAAACTCTGGAGCAGCTGGAGAAGCAACAGGGCCACCAGAACCTCTGACCATGGAAAAAATTGTGGACCGGAGCCAATCCCACTCCTGGCGAGCTCTCGCGTCAGACTCTCGAACAAAATCCTCAAGGTGAGTCAAGCCGCTCCTCAAATTAGCCACTCCACCCTTCAGGTCAGCAATGTCGGAGGAGGTCCTCTGTCTCCACTCGGTCAAATCATCTGTGGCAGGGGGAGATCTCTCCACAGCAGGCTCTACGGGAGGCAAATCCTCCTGAATGAGTGGCTCCTCAGGAATAAGGGCAGCATGCTCGTCGGCCGGAGGAGGGGAATGGATAGGAGAAGCAAGAGGGGAAGGGGTGAGATGGGTCCTGCATTACAATGGGTTTGCCCTCTTGAACAACCGCCTCCTATACGCGGCATTAGTCACGAGGTCTCCCTGATGAGGCTTCCTGTCGACCTCCCAAGTCTTCCCGTCCTTCTTGACGATGTGCATACGCTTCATGGTCTTTAGAGTAAGAGTACTCTTGGAAGGCTTGGGGCATCCCTCATGGCCGAAGGTGAAGTTACACCTTAAGGCGATCAAAGTGATCAAAGAGCCTCCTCCTAAGGCGCGGTTCCTCGCACCCTTCTTCACAATGTTCTAAAACGGGTAGCAAGGGTAGCGAGCCAATCCATGCTCTCCTCGTGATCAATAGCTAGCATGAGGTCCATATCCGGGAGAGTGAATGAACGAGCCTTCACCGTCCGGGTGTTAATCCCAATAGCAATGAGATGATGGATTATCTTCCACACCGGGTCGGTGATCGCCGAAGAGTTGTAAGAGGAAATGAACCACTCGTTCCTCCCTGAAATACGCTTCCAAAATCTGCTCTGATCATGTTCGGTGTATTTCCGGGCTATGGCATCATAAGGAGGGAATCCTAGCCAATCTCGGATCACACTCTCCTTAATCTCAAAATTCCTTCCTCCCAATACAAATTTCCAATAATACTCCCTTCCTTGCTCCCCCTCCTCTCTGATCCAATCAAACGAGCTAATAAACTCCTTCACTACCCTCTCATAGGAACCGGGATCATTATTAAGTAAAAAGCCCAAGCCACAACTAGTGAGGCGCGAATGTACCTCATCCGTGACGGTGCTATCAATTCCACGAAGGAGTCCCATGTCGGGGTAGAGAGTAGGAATGACCGTCTTCCTCTTCCTCACAATCGTGGCATGATTAGTCTGGTGAGTCTCATCTGTAAATGCAAGAGGCGCCGAGAATGGGTAAGGAGTCGGGAAGGGCAACGGTCCCTCAAAAGGTCCCTCACGAGGCTCAACTGGGACAATGGCAGTGGATGGAGATGCCTCAGCAATGGGTGAGGGTGCTCGAGGCAAAGGAGGCGATGGCACTCTGGGAATGGGTGGCACGGGAGCTCTCCTCTTCTGTGCCGGTTTCTTCTGTGGAGGCCTTTTCTTCTTAGGCGGAGGCGTGGGAGAAACCGGTGCAGCATCCAATTCCTCTTCCGAGGATGAGCTAGAGTCTGCTAGCGAAGCTCTGAACTGCTTCCTCTTGCGAGAGACGAGAGGCAAGCCATCCTCGTCGCTCTCGTTTTGCTCAATGATGCGCTCAACTCTTGAAGGCTCATGGGCAACTTCCTTGCCTTTGGATTTGGAACTGGACAAAGAACCGGCACGAGGCATGGTTGAAATGAGATTGAAAATTAAAGATCAAACTGAGCAAAAACTCACTGAACTTTAATCCAGCCGGTCGACTGGTGCTGCAGGGAAATGTCAGTCGGTCGATTGGAATGGCGATTTAGGGCACAAATCGGGATTTTCCGGGAGGCTCCGGTGGGCAAAATTGAAGCAAGGGTTTTGTAGGCGAGAGGCTGGGGAGTGGTTTGTGCCGTCAGACGGGTGCTGGAGGTGCCGGAGTGAGGAGATCGGGCGGATGATTGAGATTCCGATCGAATCGGAGATGCGGCTGGGCTGACTGGAGACGCCGGGATGATGGCAAGATGATGGCGAGGTAGAGGCGAGCAGGCGGCGAGGATTGGTGAAGGTCAGGATCGGAAGTGGGTGAAGGGGGAGTCGGTAGAGTTTGAGGAGAGAGTCGGGTAAGAATGAGTTTGAAATGAGAATACTGGGTTTTTGATAAGATAATCTCAGTCGGTCGACTGGATTGGCATTAAAATTGGGTCCGACTGAGAGTCTATCAACTCGACCGACTGGGCTTTTGGCCTTCTCCCAGTCGATCGACTGGGGGCAAATTTCAGCTTCAATGAATTTTTGTCCTCTGTTTGAGCTCCCAACTCCACACTTAGAATTTTTCTCCGCATCACGAATAAGCAGCACAGAAATAGCACAAATTCAAAACTTCACCAAGAAATCATTAGCATAACCATGCTTTACGACCAATCGCAAGCTAGGATCAAAGACTCCACACTTAAGACATCACCATCACCAAGATAACTCATGCAAGCATAATTCCACACCAAGCACACCCACTCATGCATTTTGGATCATACAAGCACCAAGTTCGCATTCAAGTTCAATGAACACATGCCAAATATATATGAAATTAATTGTGCATAGATGGACAACTCACAAACCGAGCTACCTCCCGTAAGGGCCTAGTTTAACGTCTTGGCAAGACCGAGCCGAGGCTTGATATGTAGAGAAGCACACTAAGAGAAGTCCCGAGCGGGATCCCTTCTCTAGCGGCATTAGCACAAAGCATTCAAGAGAGAGCTTCCAACATGTTTTGGCTTCCATGGTCAGCATGATAGATTTTGACTCTCTGCCCGTTTGCTTTGAATACATTCCCTTGATTGTCAACTAGCTCTAGGTGGCCATCGTCGAAAACTCTATGAATTATGTATGGTCCAAACCATCTAGACTTGAACTTCCCGGGAAATAACTTGTATCTTGAGTTGAATAGCAAGACTTTGTCTCCTACCGAGAACTGTTTCTTCAGAATGAGCTTGTCATGCCATCTCCGAGTTTTCTCCTTATAAATTTTTGAACTTTCGTAGGAGTCCAATCTGATTTCATCTAACTCATTTAGTTGAAGGAGTCTCTTTTCTCCCGTAGCCTTCATGTCAAAATTCAGCTCCTTGATAGCCCACAAGGCTTTATACTCAAGCTCTACCGGGAGATGGCAAGGTTTGCCATATACTAACCGGTATGGAAACATTCTAATTGGCATCTTGAAGGCGGTTTTATATGCCCACAAGGCATCATCAAGCTTCAACGCCCAATCCTTCCCGGACTTCCCAACTGTCTTTGTCAAAATGTTCTTTATTTCTCGGTTTGACACTTCGACTTGCCCATTCGCTTGGGGATGATAAGGGGTAGAACATCTATGGAATATCCCGTGCTTCTTAAGCATGGATTCGAATCTTCTCTCCTTAAAATGGGAACCATTGTCACTTATCACCGCTCTTGGCATTCCAAATCTTGGGAAGATAATTTTCTTGAACATCTTGATCACCACTTTAGCGTCACAAGATGGGGAAGCTATGGCTTCAACCCATTTAGACACGTAGTCTACCGCTACGAGAATAAAACAATTTCCTTGTGAAGATGGTAGAGGTCCCATGAAATCTATGCCCCATACGTCGAATACTTCAACTTCTAAGATGCCTTTCTGAGGCATTTCATCTCTTCTAGCAATGTTGCCCATTCTTTGACATTCGTTACAATCCTTGACGAATTGATACGTATCCTTGAATGCATTGGGCCAATAAAATCCCGATTGAAGAATCTTAGCCGTGGTCTTGGAAGCGGAACTATGACCACCATAGGAAGATGAATGACAACAAGCTATAATTCCTTTCATATCTTCTTCGGGCACACACGTTCTATAAATGCCGTCTGGGCATAGCTTGTACAAGAAAGGGTCATCCCAAAAGTACCTCGAGACGTCGTGCAAGAACTTCCTCCTTTGGTTATGATCAAGGTCATTCGGGAGAATGTTGCACGTCAAGTAGTTCACATAGTCCGCGTACCAAGGGGCATTCTCTTCTACACTTAGCAAATATTCGCCGATAAACGAGTCTCCTATAGGTGATGAGAACTGTTTTGAATCATGAAGCTCAACTCTTGAAAGATGGTCCGCCACTACATTTTCGACCCGCTTTTTATCTTTGATTTCAATAGTGAACTCTTGCAAAAGAAGGATCCATCGAATAAGTCTTGGCTTTGCATCTTTCTTTGTCATCAAATACTTAATAGCGGCGTGATCTGTGTAGACGATTGTCTTGGACCCCACAAGGTATGGTTTGAATTTTTCAAAAGCATATACCACGGCTAGCAACTCTTTCTCGGTGGTAGTATAGTTCATTTGAGCATTATCTAGCACCCTGCTCACATAGTAGACTACATGGAGTCTCTTATCCACTCGTTGTCCCAAAACGGCTCCAATAGCATAATCGCTTGCGTCGCACATAAGCTCGAATGGAAGATCCCAATTCGGTGGTCGCACTATGGGTGCCGATACAAGAGCTTTCTTGAGCTTTTCAAATGCCTCTAAGCAATCTTCATCAAAGTTGAATTGCACATCATTGCATAGGAGATGAGTTAGTGGCTTGGCAATCTTTGAGAAGTTCTTAATAAATCTCCGGTAAAAATCAGCATGGCCTAGGAAATTTCTAACTCCTTTTTGATCTTTTGGTGGGGGTAGTTGCTCAATAACTTGAACTTTTGCTTTATCAACTTCCACACCTCTACTAGACACCAAATGCCCAAGCACAATTCCCTCTTGAACCATAAAATGGCACTTTTCCCAATTTAGCACCAAACCGGTTTCAATGCACCTAGCAAGAACATGAGAAAGATTAGTTAAGCAATCATCAAATGAAGTTCCATGAATAGAGAAGTCATCCATGAAAACTTCCATGCATTTCTCAATGTAGTCACTAAAGATAGACATCATGCATCTTTGAAACGTTCTCGGTGCATTGCATAACTCAAAGGGCATGCGTCTAAATGCAAAAGTTCCATAAGGACATATAAATGTAGTTTTTCCTTCGTCATTAGGCAAAATGGGAATTTGATGAAATCCGCTATAACCATCTAGGAAACAAAAGTATTCATGTCCCGCAAGTCTTTCAAGCATTTGATCAATAAAAGGAATGGGAAAGTGATCTTTCTTAGTTGCTTTATTCAATTTCCTATAATCAATGCACATCCTCCATCCATTTACGGTTCTTGTAGGGACCAACTCTCCCTTATCGTTTTTCACAACCGTAAGTCCTCCCTTTTTGGGGACGACATGGATGGGGCTTACCCATTCCGAATCCGGGACCAAATAAATGATTCCCGCATCTCTTAGCTTAGTAATTTCCTTAAAGACAACTTCGCTAAGATTATGGTTCAATCTCCTTAGAAACTCCCTAGAAGTTTTTGCATTTTCTTCAACATTTATCCTATGCATGCATAACGAAGGGCTAATTCCCTTAAGATCATCAATTAAACATTTTCTTCAACTTTTCTATTATTTTTCAAGACATGCAAAAGTTTGGACGTTTCATTCTCATTCAAGGTTGCACCAACTATAACCGGATGCGTAGAATTAGACCCAAGAAACTCATACCTGAGATTCGAAGGTAGAGGTTTTAACTCTCCTTCGAATTCCTTACCTCTCGGCATTTGGTTTTCTTCACCTTGATAAGCATCAAATAATTTCTCTCCTTCGGCCAAAGTCAAGTCACACATTTCCTCATCTTCTATATCCATTAGTGAAGTAAAAAGCATACTAGAATCATCTAACTCCATGACTTCGCTTTCAAAAGATGTTAGCTCAAGATTTTCACAAGATATATCAAGCAAATTGCATTCAAAAGACACAATATCTTTCAAGAATTTTGCATAGGTAGGATTTTGAGTGATTACCTCATGGAATGGAAGCGTGACATACAACTTCTTCAACATCTCCACAAATCTTTGGAAGTGGGCATCTAGCTTGCTCCTTTTTAGCCTTCGAGGGAAAGGTATCACGGGCACATATTTCCTCATCAAAATCGGTTCTTCCTCTTTTTCCTTTTCTTCCATGGGAGCTTGAAGTTCAACTTTGGCATTTTCGTTAGCAACTTCCTCTTCTACCTCCTTAGAATTAAGATTCGGCTTCCCTTGAGGGGTAGGCAAGACTCTTCCACTCTTCAATGTGATGGCATTGATATGTTCGGTAGAATTTACATCCGGTTGAGAAGGTAGCTTCCCAAAGTGCTTCAATGCTACGGCTTGTTGAGCCACTTGATTCTCAAGCATCTTGTTATGGGCTTCCAATTGCTCCATTCTCTTGTTGGTCTCTTTTTGATTTTCTAGCATTTGAGCCATCATAGACATCATAGTGTTATCTTGAGTGTTGGAAGGAGCTTGTCTTTGTGGATTGGAGGTTCCTTGATCATTCATTGGAGGTTTGGCTTGATAAGGCCTTTGATAGTTCCCTTGGTTGGAATATTGAGAGTTTTGGTTGGACCCTTGACCTTGAGTAGAATAAGAGTTTTGCCCTTGATTTTGGTTGGAGCCATATCCTTGTCTTTGATAACTCCCTTGATAGTTGTTTTGCCCTTGAGGCTTAGGAGTAAAATTGGAGTCATTGCCCATTCTTCTTTGCGGAGGCTCATAATTTCTTGTGATAGGATTAGAATTTTGAGCATAATTTCTTTCTTGATTTACATAGTGGGCTTCTTCATACCCGTCATCATCATCTTCATATCGTCCATCGGGACAATTCTTTGTAGAATGCCTCGTGCTTGCACATAGAAAGCAAGGTTGTTGAGCCGAAGTTTTCTCTTTATCGATCCTTGGCTTAGTTGCCTCCACACAATTAACCATACTTATCATGGTCTCCATTCTCTTCGACAACTCATTAATTTGTTCTTTCGTTGCATAATTAGAGGAGTCTTCTCTTGACTTGGCCATTTTCTTGTGATCAACTCCTTGATATCTATCCGAATTTATCACGATCTTATCCACGATTTTAAACCCTTGGCTCGCCGGTAGGTCCATAATTACACCTCCGCTTGCCGTATCCATTTGGTTCTTAACTTCTTTGCTCATGCCAAGATAGAAATATCTCATAAGATCGGCTTTTCTGAAGTTGTGGTGAGGGCATTCCTTTAAATAATGCTTGAACCGATCATATGCTTGATGGAAAAGCTCATTGTCTCTTTGGGAGAAAGTCAATATGAAATCAATGAATTTCTTGGTTCTTGACGGTGGAAAGAATTTGTTCAGAAAGGAATTTGCTAGATGATCCCATGTTCTGAAAGTTCCCGGTTCTTGGTTTTGCAACCATTCCTTAGCATCCCCGTACAATGAAGAAGGAAAGAGCTTCAAATAGACATACTCCGCGGGCACATTTCTTGGCTTGTAAGTTCGGCAATACTCTTGGAAATTAGCCAAATGTGTGGAAGGATTCCCGACTCCTTGATATTGATCATGGGTTACCATATGCACTAAAGAGGATTTCACGTCGAAATCATAAGCATCCTCGTCCGGAGGCATAATAGCCGATCCATTCCCTTCAAGGGTGGGAGTCATATAATCCCCAACGGGTCTCTCATTGTCCTCATCGTCATATCTCCAGTTTCTGTTGTTTCTTTGATGGGCGGGAGGATTTTGTTCTTCAATGTTGTTTTGTCTAGCGGGAGGATCATCTATCTCATCTTCCAGTTTAATGTTCCGGTCATCCCTTTGAAGAGCAGGGCGGTTCTCTAGTTCATCATCCATTCTAAATCCCGGTGGAAAATAAGGTAGCGGATTTAGAAGTGGAGGTGGACGAGGTCTTGGCCCTTGGAAAGCCGGTGGAATAATAGGAGCAATAGGTGGAATAGGAGGTAGAGGATTCTTGCGAGGTCTACCCCTTCCTCTCTTAACGGTTGGTTGAGAAGGGCGAGAAGTACTTGAAGTTGAATCTAGAGCCACGTGTTTTTGCCCCTTAAATCTTGTGTTCATTCAAGTGCCTGCGAGGACAAAAGAAATTCTTAGCAATGAAAGGCAAGAGAAGTTAACACAATCAAGCTCAAAACAAGCAATAACTATCAAGCAAGGGAAAGTAGACAAACTAAACAATCTATTAGCACCTAGTTAATTAACCTATCCCCGGCAACGGCGCCATTTGAACTGTTGTGAATATAGCGGAAATATTCGAATAAAAATTCAAACACTTGTGCTAAGTCACGGCAATCAAAACATTTATATTGACTCGGGTGAACCGAGGTCGAACCCAAAAGATAGGTGATTAAACTAATGGTGCTAACAATAAGATTAGAATGTCTATTGTTTGGGGGGTCTATTTTTCAATCCAAAGTGAGATTAAAGTTGCAAAAAGGGTTAACTTCCAATTAAAAGATGACTAGGGATTACTTCCCCACCTAGACAATTATTATGACAATGGAACGATATACCAATGATGAAATCACATGCACACGTATAGAGTTTAGCTCATGCAACATTAATACTAAGTTCAACTCGCGCTACAACCTAGTATCAAGAGGTTACATCTCGCATAGCACCTCACACTCGCGCTCTATTGGCACTATAGAATACGAATCTCTAGCCTCACACTCGCGCTCTATTGGCTAAATAAACATATTCTTGTTAAATCCAAGCAATTCTCATTAGGTTAATGAATTATCCAACTAACTCAAAAGTCCTAATGCTTCTTCATTTAGTTCATTGAAGTCATGTTGATCAACGTGAGCTACATCAAACATGAGATCAAGCAAAGTTCCCATTGAGGACATTTCACAAACACCTTATGGGCAACTTGAAACATTAAGTTCAAATGAAGAAGATTCATGTGCAAACTCATTCATCAATAGCATATATAGTGTTCACAATGTCACACACATGTCTAGGGGATCCATAATCCCCAATCAAGATCACTACTCACTCATAGTGAGTTTACAAACAAAAGCAATAACAAGGGTGCGAAAACCCATATGAAGAGTGGAGTTTAGAACTTCAAAACCAATGTGGAGATTCAAGAGTATGGAGGGTCTTTGTTGTTGGTTTTCTTCTTCACTCAATCCACCTTGAAATTCGTGCTGGATGCTCCTCAAAATCAGTGCAAAAAGTCTCCCAAAAATCTCCCTCTTGTTTAGATCTCCAAGTTTCTATTTATATCCAAAGTTAGGGTTTCCGGTACTGTAGCTCCAGTCGGTCGACTGGCGGGAGCTGGTGTGCTCAGTCGGTCGACTGGCATTGAGCGAGCAGCTAATGAAGAGATTTCCCAGTCGGTCGACTGAAGGTCCAGTCGACCGACTCGATTGACACGCTTAGAGGTCCATCTGGGGCATTCGTCAACTCAACCAACTGGAGGTCCAGTCGATCGACTCGTGTTTTGAGATGTCCAAGCTTCATGGCAGTCGGTCGAGTGGCTGGCCCAATCGACCGACTCGATTGACGTGTTTGAGGAGCCAACTGGGACTTCTTCTTACTCCACCGACTGGTGCAGGGGAAATTCCCAGTCGGTCGACTTGCTCTCATTTCTGCCCAAACTTGCTCAAATCATTGAATTTTCCCCGAATTCTCGTGTTAAGGTTTTGAGCTCAATGAATGGTTGCTCCAAGCCTGAAATGTAATAATAATGGTCAAATGGCATCGAAATAGCACCGGGAATGGACCAAAACTCTTCGTAAATGGGTATGTAAATGAGTCGAGAATTCGACTCATCACTTTTCCAAGCCTCATGGAATGTTTCATCTTCTCCTTGCTCAAATAAGTTGATCAAGTTCTTGAGCCTTTGAGTCTTTGCCGGTGGAAAGCATTGTAGAATAAAATTTTGGGCTAGCTCGACCCATGTTGTGAAAGTATTAGGATCATGACTCCATAGTCAATCCTTGACCTTCCCCATTAGAGAGAAAGGGAAGAACCTAAGGTATATGGACTCCTTCGGTACATTATTAATCTTGAAGGTTTTGCATAGCTCGAGGAAAGAATTTAAGTGAGCATTGGGATTTCCTATCCTGGTGAATGCATTGTTGCCCACCATGTTTATCAAAGCCGGCTTAAGTTTGAATTGAGGGGCTTCAACTCCCGGTGAAGCTATCGGCAATTGGAAACCGGCGAGACTTGGAGTGGAATAATCCTTCAAAGGTTTCTCCCCATTGGGAGGAGGACGGTTGTCCATTGGGTATGGTTTTCGATTACGGGGTTGCCTTTTATTGCAAGAGCATTGACCCTTAGCTTTCTCTTGATCCAAAAAATGTTTCAAAGCTTGATCAAAACCGGGGTTCACTTTTTCCTTACCTTTAGACCTCATTTGCATTCAACCGAAGCCTACAAGAACAAAAAAGGGAATCGTTAAGCCACAAATGCAACACAAGTAATATAGCAAAGAAGACCAAGTGGAATAGTCCAAATCTCATAAAATCTACTTTAGTTCCTTAAGTTAATTCTTTGCTCCCCGTCAACGGCGCCATTTTGATTGTTGTAATATTTGCACTACAAATGTATGTGATTCGAAAGCAAGATATTCAGTCAAAAATAATTTATAAGACCGGTAAGTACCGGGTCGTCCAAGGAGCAAGTGTAAACCTAAGATCACTATTCAATTTTACTCCAATAAGTCTATTCCTTAAGCGATGTTCGAATTGTTGATTTTAAATACTAAGTGAAAACAATGAAATGAAATAGGGTATTTTCAAGGGTTAAAAAGTGTTCCTAGGGTACTACGTCCCTCCTTGGTGTTCTAGACTCTTGATAGGCACAAATTCATGCAAAAACAAGTACTGTAATGGTTAGATTAAGGCGTGCGACTATTAAATCACATTCCATCCCTAGATTACTTCTTTGATTTAAGGAAGAGGCACCTCGCACGTGAGCTTCAATCTCTTGATGTTTTTAGCTCACGTCCAACTCAAGTTTCTCAATCATCAACGCTAGTTGAATGACCAATATACAAGAGCGGTGAAGACCAAGCCTATCTCGATGCTAGGAATGAGTCACACTAGTGAACATCACCTAGCAAGGGTGAATCTACTTGCATTCTAGAACTCTTAGTTTCATTCTCTCGAATACTCAACTTCAAGTTCATATTTCTAAACCACCTAGGCATTTTATCAAACACTTAGAGGGCATAGAGTTGACATTTGATCAAAGTAGATTCACAACCATGACAAAAGCTTCATTCAAACATATATTCAATGGATGATAGAGTTTATACACTAAGGATGTCCATATAACCCCTAGAAACTAGAAGGGACTACTCACAAGTCATATTCAATAACAAGTAAAAGTAGTTTTTACAAGGATGATGAAGTTAAACGAAGAGGATGAAGAAACTAGGATGAAAGTCTCCCTTATATCCTTAGAGTGGCTCTAAATTTGATTGTAATCTTCAAAAACCTTGTCTTCTCTTCAAAACCCTCGATACTTCTCCAAAAACCCTTAGTTTCTATTTATATCAAGTCAGTAAAAATCCTGTCTTGATGGGCTAACCGGCCGGCTCAGCTATTGTGAAGGTCGCTGACAGATGCTTGTCGTCAGAGCAATTGTACAAATAAATTTATAAGTCCGCTACTCGCGACTTTACTACTGGGTAGCAAGTGGTAAGTAGGGGTCGAACCCAAGGGAGTCAGTGTGGATTAATTGTTCTTTAATGAAGCTTATGCAGAATTTAATTACGATTGGGGTTGGGTTTGAGTGTGTTTTGAGAACTGAAAGTAAGTTACAGCAGTTGATAATGGACTATAAGGAAATGATTCAGTTTTAGGGGCCTTGTATTATAATTGTTTATCATCGACCGCTAATGATCATACCAAGTGTTCAAAGATGAATTGAGGCTATTTCTAGCGCAAGACATGATCATGCTAAGTATTCAAAGATGAATCGAGGCTATTTCTAGCGCAAGACTTGCAACACCATTTAAAACACTTGTTCTATTTAGACTAATTCCTCCTTTCGAAGTATCTTAGCCTTATGTGCATCCATTTGAATTCTTTGGTCCAGTTTCCAAATGGTTTTTAAAGATAAGCCGAACTCCTCGGATAAGCTTGCCCATTTGGTCCCTTTGGTCCAGTTACAAATGGTCCACTTACCCGAGTATGATCACGAACCCCCACGGAAGAGCTTGCCCATTTGGTCCCTTTGGTCCAGTTACAAATGGTTCACTCAACCTTGGAGATTCTGACTTGATATATGGCACATAGAACAAGTTTTGAATACTAAGGTATACTAAGAGTAAGATCTAAAACATTTATAATACAAGTATACCCCTGCGACCGAGTACAAGCTTTTAGCTGCTTGTATTCATGTCAAGGAATACAAGCAAACTAATGCCTTGCACAAGGGTACCGAATAATAAAATAACTTTACAGTAAAAACAAATAATACTGAAAGTAATTTTATACCTTACAATAAGCGGAGGAGAGGAGCTCCTAGACAAGATCCAAGCGCCAAAAGTAGCTCCAAAATGAAGAACAATATTTATTGAAAGTGAAGAGAAGAGGGTTGAGCCCTCTATCTCTCTAAAATATTACAAGTTTTTTGGATTGTGGGGTGATTTTACAAGTGAGTTATGGCATCTATTTATAGGCTAAGGAGGAGGAAATGGAGGGTGAGGATGGCTTTGATCCAAGGGAGGAGTGCATGGCAAGTTTCCATGGATGGAGTGGGGAGCAAGTAGCCGCCCCTTGTGACTCACCATGGCAAAAAGCCATCGGAAGATATTTGTTCTTCAAAAGCCATCGGTTTGACCGAAATTTGACCGGAGCTTCTTGGATTTTCGAGAGTGTATTCTGAATGAAAATGTCATTCTAAGATGATCTCAAGAAGGAACCTAAGCCAAATTCTGCTTGGAACATGGTTGAAATCCCAAATCGGATGAAATTGCCCTTGTTTGGCCTTTGCCGGGCTCGGTGCCTTTGCATTGCGTTCTTGTCCAAATGCCGACTGTTCTAGCATATTTGAGTGATTCCAAGTTGGTTCCATGAAGGATGTTAAGGCTGATTTTGAGTGTAGCATGGTCGTGACCTGGAATGACTCGTAATATCTTTTCAGCGTAAAATCCTCTCCTTCGCCTGTTTTCTCTCTAAGCGCCAAAATACCCTGTAGAAATATATCGGAACTAACAAGCAAAAGTTAAATAGACAAACAGTCTAATTTAGTGGGTTTAACTGTGTTTATGATTCGTATAATTATGGTCCATCAGTCGCCCAACCGGCCGGTTCGCACAGGGCTAGCTTTTATTGAACTATCTGAGCATTTGACTGGGCGGTTCAGATTCTTGTGCTTGTGTGAACCGGCCGGTTCAATCCCTCAGAGCCTGCTCTCTTTTTTAGTCTCGACTCAGCCGGTCGGCTTGCTCCATAGCCAATATTTCAGCCGGTCGGTTGAATCTCCATCCTGGGTACTTTTTGCTCCAAAAGCTCAATTTTTTTGAAGATTTGATCATTGAGCCTTGTTTTCAAGGGATAGCTGCTTTTAACCTGAAATGTAAGAATAAGGGTCAATGAGCATCAAATTAGCGCCGGGAACGGACCAAAACTCTTCGTAAACGGAGAGATAAATGAGTTGAGAATTCGACTCATCAAGTTAATTCAGCATTTTGTCAATATACCTGAAAATAATGTTAAAAGATGTAGTTACTTGTACTGAAAAATATATACATGGATATCTCAGATCGTGTATGCATATCACACTCTGAAACTGGAGAGCGGGGAAGTGGTAACTTTACCTTGGGTGTGTGGCTGAGATGTTTCAAGAAGAGTTTGAAAGATATACGCTACATTCGGGAAAATTCACCAAAGTAACCCAATTTGAAACTCGAATCACCAATATACATCAACTAAAACTCAAATAACCAATCTACCCCTTTTTTTTACAATTCCGGTTTTCCGGGAACCGGTACTCAGAATCCAGGTTTTTCCTCTACCGAAACTCTTTGAAAATGAAGACGTGACTTGGTTTGGGGCCTACGTGGACCAAAAGGTGTGAAGTGGAAGCCGGATGGAGTCTCGATTTTTGGAGAAACGGAATCATAATGATCCCGGTTTGGGGGCAACCGGCATCATAATGCTATTCCTCCGCCATTGATGCACATTTAATGCATTGATAAAGCATGGATGTACAATGTCATGGCTGTACAATGTCACTTCATACTTTATCAATGCATACTATACCTTCTCGATGCATTATACCAAACCGGTACAAGCGTACAGCCATGCTTTATCACTGATAGGTATGTCACATTTAATGCATTTATTTAATGCTGAAAATGGGATGTCGGTTGCCCCAAAACTGGGATCATTATGATCCCGGTTCCCCAAAAACCGAAACTCCACCTGGATGCCACTTCATACCAAATCGAGCCACGTTTCCATTTTCAAAGAGTCCCGGTAGAGGGAAAATCGGGATTCTGAGTACCGGTTCCCGGAAAACCGAAATTGTAAAAAAATGGGGTAGATTGGTTATTTGAGTTTCAGTTGGTGTATATTGGTGATTCGAGTTTCAAATTGGGTTACTTTGTGAATTTTCCCTACATTCGCCACTTTTGTGATTTTGTTTTGATACAAGCCACTTTCGTGATTTGACTGAGTGAAAATTTGCCTAGATAAAGGTTACAAATTCAAGCACAAGCTAAGTAATGAGGAGGAAGGGAGCTTCAAAAGGACAAATCATATGAGTACAAGCTTTGATTTGGGAAACGGACATTCATTCTGAACAACGGAAATGTGACTGGGGCAAACATAGCCGTGAAAAAGCAGTTAGATAGCTTGGTAATCAGTGACTCTGATTCTCTGTTTCTCTATATGCTACTTCAGATTTGAACATTGTTGACATTCCAGTGCAGGCCTGGTAAGGGAGAATTTTATGAGAGTGCACGGTTGTCCATGATCAGACCGCTGGGTAGAGCTCCAATGTTGTTAAGGGGTACTGTCCCCGTCTTCATCTTTTCAGCTCCTTTTTCAATGTTACTTATGCCAAGGAATTTCCTAACTCCTTCAGCAAGGTCTGTAACGTAATCTTCTTCATGACCTGTTTGGAATGGACTAGTTGTTAGATATGATTATATGAATGAAGGTTGAGTCTGTTTGGATTGTGGACAAAATGAGAAAGCTATACCTATGTCATGCAATGCTTTCTCCAACTTGAAGATGTAGTCCCTGTTGTTCCCACATGGCCCAAAGGCAGTGGCAATTTGACTAATAAGCATGAAAGCTAACAGTATCAGATTGAATTTTGTTTATACAGTCCAAGATATAGTAGAATATTATAATACCTAGCCATTTCCTCAAGTGGGGCTGGTCCCAAGTAGTATCTGTTTGTTTTCTTATCCGGAGTAGATGTGAAACTGCACAAACAAGATGAATCAATTCTTGGAATCAGATTCTAACAAATAATAATACTTCTCTACCAAGAATACATAGTGTACGGAGAGCGACATCCAGTAAAGTAGAATGGTAGCGGTAGGATGATCAAATAGGTAACTTACACAATAACATTTCTTACAGCAGGCTCAGCATCACCCCCTTCCTGAATAAGACACAACCACAGAAGGGGATTAGTTAGGAAGTTGGACGAGTTGTAAACTGAAATGAAATCTAAAACCAGCTCACTCAGAATACCATCTTACCTTGTAAAAGTCCACAAGGGTTTTTGAGTCGTACTCGCATTCTCTCCTCTCCAAATACTACAAAACAAAGTAGGAGAAGTCAGGCTTTAAGAAGAGAAAAAAACAAATAGATCCATCTGGTAGTTAATTAGTGGTCCACTAATCATACTCATACCGAATCCAAGCTAGATATAGAGGCTGATTTTGTGAAGGTCAGAACCACATGTAATGCAGAAGCCTAATCTAGGTGATAAGCTCACATGTGAAGATATTTGGCAAAGAACACAAATTTATCAATTCTTCTTAATTGGTATGATAACTGAAGAAAATGCGATAAAGTAATCAAACTGATTTTTTACCTCCATTGCAGCTTTTTCCTTTTCAGGACTTCCTCTAACAGAATAAGCAGCACCCCACTGAAGGAAGCAAACTCTTAGTTCTGAGATGATCGTGTAAATAAATGACTCGATGGCATCTAATATGGGACAAATCAGAAATATAACTTACGCATATGTCTCCTGCTTTGTATTCCAATGTGCAAGTTCTAGCAGGATGCTCTGGTGTACCTCTGTGATCAATGCAGGCTTAAATCCATTCCAAAAGAAAAATGTTAGATACTGATCATTCAAAACATGATGTATGTCTTTTTGCAGACAATATTGTAACATTAATTTTAAACTCATAAACCTTCAAATATGACTTACCAAGATCAAAGACGCGCTTGTAATCCTTTATGTACCCGATGATCTTTTCATCGTACTCAAATCCAGGGTTCCACACCAATGAACCATACCCAAAAACCCAAAGCACCATGGTTGCAAATGTCCTACAAATAACAACCATACTTGGATCAGCAAAATAGTTAGTAAATCCATGCCACGCATGATTTTAACCAAACACCTAACAGGTAGGTAAATAATAACATAAATCCAACTACAAAACTGGAAACATCAGACACACCAAATGTAGAAATCAACACAAATAAGTGAATAAACTCGTGCCAAATCTGAACCCTTGAGCTACAATTTCAATGATTCTAACCTACATTACGCCTAACATCCGACCAATCACAACCAAACGACTCCAAACACTCATATCGTGTCCGAAGTGCCTCGCATTAACCAAATACATGCCAGTCATTGAATTTACGATGCCATACCTGAACGAAAAAACTCTGCAAATTCTCCTCAACGAACACGACGCCGATCGTCGATGAAGATTCCGCAAAGTCAAATCGGAACGAAATCGGCGACAACGCACAGATTATATGATCACCTAATTCGAATCAGCAACTATGCATTTGAACGATTTATCGTTGGGGATGGGATCAGAAACCCTAAGCCCCAAAATGCGAGTCGCGTTTGGTTGATCGTGGAATGATCGATAAGATGACTGGGGGTATTTAATGATGCGCGAAACTAAAAATCCGAACTGAACATGGGGCCCACTAATTAAACCTAAAATTGGTACGATGGACGGTAATTGAGCTAGGTTCATTGCGCGTTACGTATCTGTACATATTTACTGTTGTCTGGAATATATTAATATCTGTAACTAATTTTACAACCTAACAGCTTGAGACACTTGTCTCTGATTTTCATTTTATTTTATTTTCAAATTAAATTCAACTTTAATATGTGATGAATTAATAATCTTAAAATGATATTGTAATATGCATCCAAATGGATGCCGCCAGACACGGTTCCAGCCATCTCTCGGGACCTTTTTCCGTTTCGGCGAATTTTGATCAATCAATCATCTTTAATCGTTGATTTCATCAGTTTAACCTTTGAATTTCATCTTGATGTAAACATAAAAGTTGTAGAACATTCAATTAACTTTCTGACAATTTATAGATTGTCTTCAACGGATATTGGACGAGGCCTTTGTGAGCTCCAGAAGATTGATCACTCATTACCAACTTCAAACATACGATTTATTTCGACTTGGTTTTGAGTTACCTTAACGCTATATTTTAGTTTAGATGTAAACATAGAACTTGTAGCCATTTTCCTTAGCTTTATGTTCTAGGTGATCGATTTCTCAAATGGTGCTCTGGTTGCTTGTTATACCGTGGCAAAGTTGTTACGGTTATATGTGGTTGACCACACACACTTGTAGACGACCTTAGTTTGAGCATGTTTTCAGCTGCTTTAACATCCGATTTAGATCTTAATGTCAACTGAAGAGTCGCAACCTATTAAATTATCTTTCCAATGACATATGAGTCGAACTGATAGGATAATTGATGTGAATTTTATGACCTTCCAAAATTTAGGACCCCTCTTTTACAACGCTCTGGAACCATCACTGGCTGCCGCCGACCTCCTAATTATTCTCCAAAACTAAAACGAATATTTTACTATTCCTTCTACTCTAAATTTCCATATTATATTAAAAATAAAATGGACAGTCGAAATCTTTTTCTTCTATTTTATCCTTTTATGGCATCCAAGTCGGTGCTTTGCCGCCATAAGGATTGGAATCTAGATGTTGTGAATTGTCATATAAATATAACATATTCTTTTGTTAATAGGCTAAGGTGCCATAGATAATTCGATTCGAATTGAGTTATTGAGATAAGGGCGGTCTTTTGTTTAAAGATTGGAGAAGATATTTTGAGTGCGGATAAAAATAAAATGGAATGGGAATCTCCTAAGAGGTGGGGGAACAAAGTTGGGACGCATGTGTAGCTATATGACATAAATGTTCGATTTGCAAGATCCTGACTTTTGGAAAAGAAGAGACCACTGAATTGGACCACTATACATTTTCGTTCGAGACTCACATTTCCACCATTGGAGGGTTTTTATAGTTTCCTCAATAAATATTAAAATTCAAATGTGGTTGAATTGCATCCATCAACGGTGGTGTTCGGATGATCTAGATGTAACTTTGGGATTGAATTTTGACAGCATTAGTTGAAGTTTGGAAGCGGTTAAATGAGAATTCGTTATATTTTGAGTATTTTAGAATTCAATTTGCATTTTTTTGATAATGCATCATTAAATTATTATGGTGTTTGACACATGTATACTTGTACATTTAAATTTGTATTTAATGAAAAGTCAAAGTCACCAAGTTTGACACTATCAGTGGTATACATGTCAGATACAGATTCGAAGATGCATCTTGATCCAATGATCAAATTTGGATTCTTAGGTTTTCGAATTACAAGGCATATTCTAGTCAAACACTCCTTTATATATAGAAGATCGCTTAATTGAAAACCTCTCTATATTTCGAGAACTTAATAAGTTAGTGTACGGTTCTTATGATCAATTAACAATCTTAATCGAGTATACAGTCAGGTCAAATTCAACAGATTATCTCAAGAACCCTAAATGAAGAACAATTGACAAAATGTAATTGACAAAATGTAATTGACACACCCGATTAAAGCCCGTGGTTCAGCCGAAGTGTAATCCACGTTGAGCACTCTTGGCTCGGTATGCACTGTCTTGCTTTTCTCTGCCGAAATCGCTGCAAACACGTCGGACGTGGTGATTTCGGTTACACACTCGTATGCCGCTGGTTCTCACAACTCGAGACCGCAATCCTCACAATCGCACCCCTAGTACAGTCGTCAGCACTACTGGAATGAAAGCCCTAAGCTTCTACCGATCGAAGATTACAAGAGAGGGAGAATTTTGGAATGAGAGAGAAGAACAGAATGAATCCCTAATTCTGTTCTTCTGAGCTTAAATCCGATTTGGGGCTTTGAGCAGCATCCGTTGGATCCATCTGGATGGATTAAACTTAAGCCGTTCGATCTGGTTTGAATCTACAATCCGCGCCAACATTCAAGCCTTCTGATTGGTCCATTTGAACATTCAGCAATGACCCGGCGATGACACAGATTTGCGCGCATCTTTCTTTGCCCAAAACGACAACGTCCAACTTGACGTACCAATAGCGACGATGCGAGCAGTCTTCAGCGACAGCAACTCCAGCCTTTAGCGACCATCCCCTGTTGCAGCTGCTTTGCTTCAAATCTTCACCTGAAGTGAAGCAGCTTGCAGGATCCATCTTCCCACCAGCCTTCTAGGAGCCTTCCCAGCAACTTTCCAGCCAGTCTTCTATGCATACCGAAACTAGATCATCTGCTCTGTACTTGTAAAACTCAAACAGCAGCACTAGCCCACAAATAGCAAGTCTAAGCAGTGCTTAAACTTGAAGCTTGTGATGATCTTAGTGTCCATATCAGCTGGATTCTCACTGGTATCAACCTTAAGCAATTTCAGTGTACCAGACTCAACATGTTGTCTCAAGAAATGATACTTAATGTCTATATGTTTTGATCTCTCATGATATACATGATTTCTAGCCAAACATAATGCAGACTGTGAATCAGAAAATACAATGGGACTGCCATGGAACAACTTGCATTCAGATAACAGACCTCTAAGCCACATGGCTTCCTTAACAGACTCACTCAAAGTAATATATTCAGACTCAGTTGTGGACATGGCAACAATGGACTGCATTTGAGATTTCCAACTAATACAATTCATGCCAAATGTGAAATAGAAAGCAGTTGTAGATTTTCTACAATCCCTATCTTCACCAAAATCAGCATCCACATATCCAACCAATTCTAACATGTCTTTCCTCTTAGAATAGCATAAACCAACATCAAGAGTAGATCTAACATAAGCAACAACATGTTTCAGGGCTAACCAATGATCCATACCTGGATTTGATATGAATCTACTTAACAAGGAAATAGCATAAGCCAAATCTGGTCTAGTGCTTATCATGGCATACATCAAAGAACCTATAACATTTGCATAAGGCACACTTTCCATTCTAACAATTTCAGAGTCAGTCTTTGGGGACTGATTCTTACTTAATAAAAAATGTGGAGCAAGGGGAATCTTAACCATTTTACTGTCTAAGTTCCCATACTTATTTACTACCTTTTCCAGATATGGTTTTTGATGTAGTTTTAAGAAACAGTTTTTCCTATCTCTTTCAATGATAATGCCAAGTATTTTCCTAGCCTTACCAAGATCCTTCATGTCAAATTCCCTATTCAGGTCACTTTTCAGTTTCACTATCTTAGCAGCAGATTTAGATATCAACAATATATCATCAACATAGAGCAGCAGATAAATAGGTTCATTTTTCAGATCAGAAAAATAGAAACATGTATCAAATTCACTTCTAATAAATCCCAAACTCAGAACATAAGTATCAAATCTTATGTACCACAGTCTTGGACTTTGTTTAAGTCCATAAAGGGATTTATTTAAATAGCAAACATGTTCAGGGTACCTGTTATCCACAAACCCAACTGGTTGATCCATGTATATTTCCTCATCCAGTTCCCCATGAAGAAATGATGTCTTGACATCCATCTGCTCCAGCTCCAGATCATAAACTGCAACCAAAGAAAGCATTATTCTTATGGTTTTAAACTTAACTACGGGAGAACATATTTCAGTGTAGTCAACTCCCTCTTTTTGTGTAAATCCCTTTGCCACTAATCTGGCCTTGAACCTTGGTGGATCACCCTCATACATGCCTTCTTTTAATCTGAGCACCCATTTGCACTTGACTATCCTTTTTCCCTCTGGTTTCTTCACCAAAGTCCATATATTATTGGTCATCAGAGACTTCATTTCTTCTTTCATGGCTTCCAGCCATTTGGATTTTTCCTTTGATCTCATAGCCTCTTCTTATGACTCAAGCTCTGGGTGGGTAATTTCCTTTGAGGCTACCAGGGCTAGGTAGATCAGATCTGCATAGCCATACCTAGTTGGTGCCCTTGGTTCCCTGCTTCCTCTATCCCTTACCAGCATATAATCCCTCAGCTGGTCTTGTCCAGTTTGATCATATTGTTCTACTGGTTCTTCCTCCTCAGCTTGGTCTATGGGGTCATCTGCCTGTTGAGCAACTTCAGGAGTGTTTTGAGCATTTGGTTCAGTGTCTGGTGGATCTGTAGGCTCTGGTAGCTCCACCTCAACATGTGTGTTGGGGGGTGTCAGGATCAGGGGCAGCTGGTTCAGATGCATCCTTCCTTTCCTTGCAGGGGAAACTGCTCTCATTGAAGGTTACATCTCTGGATATCAGAATCTTCACTCCCCTGGCTTCCATCTCCCATAGCCTATATCCTTTGGTTCCCTCTTGTTGCTGATAACCTAAGAAAACACACTTAACGGCCCTTAGATCAAGTTTACCATCTCTAACATGAGTATATGTAGCACAACCAAAACTTTTAAGACAACTCAGGTCTGGTTTCCTATTACTCCACATTTCCATGGGGCATTTGAGGTCTAGGACCCTACTGGGGCATCTGTTGATCAGATATGTTGAGGTATTCAGTGCCTCGCCCCAAAATGACTTGGGGAGGCCTGATGTCAATAACAATCCTCTCAACTTTTCCAGCAGAGTCCTGTTCATCCTCTCAGCCACCCCATTTTGCTGTGGAGTGTACTTAACTGTCCTATGTCTCATAATACCATGCTCTTGACAGAAATGATCAAACTCGTGATTACCAAAATTCAAGGCCATTATCTGTTCTTAATATCTTAACAGATTTATTATATTGGTTTTCTTCTAAGGTTTTCCAAGCTTTAAATTTTAAGAAAGCCTCATCTTTGGTTTTCAGCAAGTAAGTCCATACTCTTCTAGAATAATCATCAATGACACTAAAAAAATACCTATTTCCCCCATAAGTTTCATGATTTTCAAGTCCCCATAAATCAGCATGCACATATTCAAGTATTCCTTTAGTATTTATGTGTTCCCTTACCAAATTTGAGCCTTTATTGTTTAGCCATCACACACATTTCACAAAATCCCAAATCAGTGATTTTATCTTGCCCTAACATGCCTTGATTACTAAGAGCAGTTAGTCCCTTTTGGCTTATATGCCCAAGCCTAAGGTGCCATTTATATGTATCACTGTTTTCCCTAATGTTTTTATCAACAGCATTCAGTTCAGTCATTACATGTGAACCATTCAGAATATACAAGCTATTATGCTTAGATGCAGTTATGATTTCTCTACCATTTTTACTCACAGTCATAACACCATTTCTAGCAGTATATTCACATCCATTATCATCCAAAGTACCTAAGGAAATCAGGTTCCTTCTCAAACCAGGCACAATAAAATATTGGACAATAAAAGATCCTTACCATTTTCCAGTCTCAACTTCACAGTTCCTATACCAGTCACCTTACAAACATTGTTGTTTCCCATGAACACATTCTCAGCAGAAGAGTCAGTAAAATCAATAAACCAAGACTTTATAGGACACATATGGAAAGAACAACCGGAATCAAGAATCCACTGATTTTCAATTGATCTTTCAGCAACAGTTAAAACTTTAGGCAAGTTACATGTTTGATTAGCAGTAGCAGCCACATTTGTTTCATGGGGATTGTTGTTCTGTTGTTTAGCCAAAGTACTTAGTGCAGTTTCTTTTAAGGTGGCCAATTTTCCCACAACAGTAACATTTTTTGATTTCAGTCTGCTGATTTTTTTTCCAGCATTCTTGTTATCAGTTTTAGGTCTGTTAGAGTTGTTATTTCCTTTAGACTGATTAGAGTAAGATTTCCCCTTAATAAATAACACATGCCCTGACATTGCCTTAACAGATTTTAACTCATGTTCCCTAGTCCTCAGGGCAGTGCACAACTGTTCAAAAGGAGGCGCCACACCTGAGTATTGGAATGCATCCTTTACTACTTGATAGTTTTCAGGTATAGAATTAAGTAGTATCATGACTTTACTGGTCTCATCAATAGTTTCTTTTGATGTGTTCAGCATGATGGTGATTAGAAATTCATCTAAGTTTTCATCAATAGTTTTAGCACTATCCATCTTAAAAGCATACAAAGTAGCCCTAAGATAAGCAAGATTATGAGCAAGCTGATTTGCATAAGACTCTTCAAGCAATTTCCATAGTTGAGTAGGAGTCTTACAGGCACTAACCTTTCTGATTATACTGTCTGAAAGACTTAGTATAATCAGGTTGAATGCCTCCTCATCCAATTCTGCCTTCCTCTTCTTTTGGTCTTCTGACCATTTCTCAGCCGTCTCTTCCAAAGCTATGAGGCACTTGTGGTGGGACAGGAGCGCTCGCATTTTCATTCCCCATACTTGGAAGTCGGCCTTCCCATCAAACGCAGTGATGTCCAACTTTCCAGCACCCATGGTTCCTTGCAAAATAATCAATGCAAGAACCAAATCAGAGTAGTGCAGTAGTTAAACAAGATTGTTAATCCAAGCTCTAGATACCACTGTAGGGTTCTTAGGATCAAAAAAACAATCTTAATCGAGTATACAGTTAGGTCAAATTCAGCAGATTGTCTCAAGAATCCTAAATGAAGAACAATTGACAAAATGTAATTGACACACCCGATTAAAGCCCGTGGTTCAGCCGAAGCCTAATCCACGTTGAGCACTCTTGGCTCGGTATGCACTGCCTTGCTTTTCTCTGCCGAAATCGCTACAAACGCGTTGAACGTGGTGATTCTGGTTACACACTCGTATGCCGCTGGTTCTCACAACTCGAGACTGCAATCCTCACAATCGCACCCCTAGTACAGTCGTCAGCACTACTGGAATGAAAGCCCTAAGCTTCTACCGATCGAAGATTACAAGAGAGGGAGAATTTTGGAACGAGAGAGAAGAACAGAATGAATCCCTAATTCTGTTCTTCTGAGCTTAAATCCGATTTAGGGCTTTGAGCAGCATCCGTTGGATCCATCTGGATGGATTAAACTTCAGCCGTTCGATGGTTTGAATCTGCAATCTGCGCCAACATTCAAGCTATTTGATTGGTCCATTTGAACATTCAGCAACGACCCGGCGACGACACGGATTCGCGTGCGTCTTCCTTTGCCCAAAACGATGACGTCCAACTTGACGTACCAATAGCGACGAGGCGAGTAGTCTTTAGCAACAACAACTCCAGCCTTTAGCGACCATCCCCTGCTGCAGCTGCTTTGCTTCAAATCCTTCAGTTAGTCTATACATTTCAAAATGCATTATCAAGTAACTGTGCTACTGACACGTGTCCCAATTGCATATTCAAACTTGCATTTAATGGGAAAGTTATAGTGTCAACGATGAACTCATATCAACTGCACATTGGAATATGTATCTTAATCCAATAATCATATTTAAATTATTAGATTCTCGCATTAGAAGTTGTTATTTGAATATGAAAATCAGAGTAACTAACTAGTACTATTGTATATGGTAATCAGGGGTGGTGCTCGGATAGTAGTAAGATTTCTGTCATGGATCATTACATTCCAGATTTGAATCATTGGGTCAATAATTTGATCAGATTTTTTGTTTCTCTTTCTTTCCCTTTTTGCTTCATTATGTGGTCTTTTTCTTTCTTTCGTAGAAAGAGGAATTTTTTTTTTGATTGAGCTTTAAACTCTTGAAAGTAGTATCTGCTCTTTGGCTAGATAGGGACTTGAACCCGTGCCGCCTACAAGCACCGGGGGAGCTCCATACCACCATGGTAACTCACTTCGCCCTCGTAGAAAGAGGAATTGACGTAGTTGAATTAACGCTAACGCTCAACTTGTGTCAATTGAATGTACGTCACCAATTGCGGAGAGTCAAGTGCATTGAACCTGGACACGCACGCGATTCGAGAGTTTCAGTTTCATGGCAAGCACCAATAAATATGATATTATGGTAGTAAAATACAGATGACCAGAAACCAACTGAATAAATTTCAACGGAAACCTGTCAACAGAAGTACAGAACCACATGGCACCCGCAACGTTCTCTTATGGGCCGGGCCCAAAATATATCGTCTTAAATTTACGGCGACAAATTGGCCTGTGCGATGAAACAATAATATCTGGAAATTCGGGACCGGTGCAGCGCAGAATTTTGGTGGTAGAAGTAAAACGACGTCGTTCAATCAAATCTGTGTTATTTTGTTATTTTTTGAAAATCAAAACGATATAATATTTTATCAAAACACGCCGTTTTCAAAATTACTCCGCTGCACTGGATCTTCGTGAACACGTATGAGATCAATTTATCAGTGGACGACACGGTGTCGTTTCATCTGCCGACGAAAGCGTGATCTGAACCACTATTGATTACTGAAGGGAAAGAAAAAAAACCTTCGGATCAGAAAAATGACCAGTGAGCAGAAGCAGGAGAGCGTAACAGGCCCAGGTTTTGTAAGTAGGCGGAAGACGATAGCAGCCATCTCGATTCTGAATCACCAGATCAACAACATCCGGGAAGAGATCGATCATCTTGAATCACTCTGTTTCTCATCCGTTGTCTGTCAAGAGTAAGTCTATTCGATGGATGTCTGATTCGAAGTTGTTGTTTGCGAATCTGATAACATTTTGTATTGTGTCTCAGATTGGTTTCGAGCGTCGAATCGCTTGCTGATCCGCTGCTTACTGTGTAAGTTTGAAACGATTGTGATTATGTTTTTATTAGGAATATATATTCGGATTCGTTGCAGAGCAACACAATGCTGCTAGTACAAAAATGACATTGATTCAATTTAAACGATTTTGTTTTATTTCAGATTATAATATCAATTAAAACGATTTTGTTTTGACATTTGGGTAGCATCTAAGTCTAAAAAAGTTAATATAGACCTAATTAACTCAATAATAGCTCAATAATGTTGAAGTAGTGAGGTGAGGTATCTCAATTAGGATGTTAAGTCTGATGTTCATCTGGTTGCATTATGCAGCACAAAAGGGCCGACTGATGCTGAATGGGACCGGTGGTTCAGAGCAGCTGGCCGGAGATCTGGTGACCCAAAACGGTGGCTCTGAAATTTTTATTTCCTAACATGTTATTCCCGCATGGTGTTTGGTGCTTTCATTAATTTGGAGGATTCGGAGTATCTCATTATTGTATCACACTTTATATACATTATTCCTTCAAAAGCTTAAACTTGGTTGATGGTAATGACTAATGATGATGCACAAGTGTTTTCATTCAGACGACTTTTTGCATAAACAAATCCTCTTTCTTATTCTCACTCCACTCGATCAACATTGTCTTTCTCCACCATGATAGTGAAATCCTATCAATCGTAGAGTCTTCACTTTGTGCTCCCCAAGCATGCATGCATAAATGCCTACATGTGAAAACATTGATTCATTTTATATCAATAAAAGATTTAGATATATATATATATATATAATGTCACAAAAAGGATTCGGTGCAAATATTATAATTTTATAAAAAAAATACAATTCAATGACCGTCCTTAATTAATTTGGAAAGACGGGAATTACATCTCGTCGTATGGGTGATTTTTTTGATGACGATATAAATAATTTTTGATGAACTATGTCGTACATTTGGTTTTTCGAAGACGAATTATAACTCACACTTTTGAAGAATTTTGAAATTTGCACATGATCACAAAAATCAAAAATTCAGATCATACCAATCTTTTGAATAATAAGAAAATCATATAAATATTTTTAGGCTTTGGATCAAATACAAACCACTATTATAAATAAAAACTACAAATCCATAAAAAAATTGACACGTGTAAAAATCGACCAATCAGAATTCATCCTGTTCGGGGTTCGTTTTGTAAATAAAAAAAATACACGCGGACTTATTTAAAAATACATAAAAGATAGGAGGGGTATAATCGTCCTAAAATTTGTTACAATAAAATTCGATGATGATCAGACTTAAAAAATGAATAAATAATCAGACTTAAAATAGATGATGATCAGACTTAAAATAGATGATTATCAGACTTAAAATAGATGATGATCAAACTTAAAATAGATGATGATCAGACTTAAAATAGATGATTATCAGACTTAAAATAGATGATGATCAGACTTAAAATAGATGATGATCAGACTTTAAAAAAATAAATAGACTTAAAATAGATGATGTTTTGTGCGCTTGTGTCAGAATTTGATAAAAGCCTAGTGTTTTTGGATGGAAATGGTGTTCTGAGCAAGACTCATAGCTAAGCTATGAGCTCGGCGTTTTTAGGGCAAATTCGATCATCTGGAGGGTCAAATTTGCGTTTTAATCTTCTTTAGTTTTAAGTCTGATCATTGCTTTGTAAGTCTGATCGTTGCTCATTTTAAGTCTGATCATTGCTGTTTTTAAGTCTGATATCGATTTGTAGGCTTTTAGTTACCAATATTAAGTCTGGTCATTCTCTCTTTAAGTCTGATCATTATCGATTTGTAGTCTTTTAGTTACAAATTTTTAAGTCTGATCATTCTCAATTTGTAGTCTTTTAGTTACCAATATTAAGTCTGATCATTCTCTCTTTAAGTCTGATCATTCTCAATTTTTAAGTCTGATCATCATTGTTTTTAAGTCTGATCATTAACAACTCTTGGACTAAATTGAAAATAACATTATTAGGTTTATACCCCTCCGTGTGGAATGACTATAATACCCCCTCCGTGTGTTTGTTCAGGATTTCGACTAAATGGGACACGTGTCAGCTTAAAAATTGGTTTATAGTTTTTATATATAAATTGGTTTGTACCTGAACCAAATAAGAAAAAAGAAATTTGTCACGTAATTAAATAAGGAAAAAGAAAATTTACACATCAAGATCAATGGACACACAGCACAACGGAGCTCAATGTTCATTTTTGACCTTGTTTTTGTATATGGAAATGAATTTAGGCTAGAATGGATTTCATGTATATGTTCTTCCAATTTGGAAATTTAGGTATGCCGAGTTTTATTTTTCACTCATGCCATATGCTGAAGTTTTATTTTGCAAATGACATTAGCATTTTGACCAAAAAATGCTGACTTGTACGACTTGAGCCACGCAGCTTCAAAAATCAAGCCACGTCATACAGTACCGATGTTATGGTATGTATCGGAAATCGGAACCGAGCCCCATCATCGCCTGGCAAGTGGCAACAATCTCAGCAATCTGCAAAACCATTAAATCATTCGCGAGTCACCATGATGCGCGACGAATGACGCACCAAGGATTTGCGTGTTAGACCTGCGTTTCTTCTAGGGTTTCGAATCAACAATTTGACTTGGATACTATTTGAATCACGAATCGATTTCGCTTTCTGTATTCAATATTTCTGCCCTATTAGGGTTTCAGAAAACTGAATCGGGATAAGACAAACGATTTGTACAGGGAATGATCAAGGGTTGAAACTGAGTAATCAAATCAATATGAAATTGATTTCCATTGAAGGAGAGATTCGCCAGAGCTTTTGCTCTCAACTTTTCTTCAATCTTTTGTGCAAAAAACCTACCAAAAAGAAGAACAGTTTTCTACTAATAAACTGCCAGAAGGTCGCAACTTTTGAACGAAACTGTCCTCAGCCGGTCGGTTCAATTTCACAGTCGGTTGGTTCAGTCTTTTGTCCAATTGGCTGTTTCACTCTGACTTTCTCAATATTGAACCGGTCGGTTCGAGACCTCAGAGTCCGGTATATACATGTAAACCCTAAAATCTCCAACAATTCTCCCCCATTTTAGGGTTATACTCTTGAACACTAAAAGCGTTCACAACCGAACAAAACTTGCGCATAAGTGAAGTATCCATTAGGTTTGAACTTCACATAGTGTAGTATCTTCCAATACTCGAGAATCTAGGTGTTCTACAAATTGTACCCTTCAACCCATTTGAAGACGGGAAAATAAAACACACACAAGTTTACTTTCATTCCAAGTACAACTTGACACTATTTCAGCCATGTGTCCCTATCCATTCATAAGTGTATACTTAGCCAAGCACAAGCTAATTGAAGCGGCTCACTTCACACTTACATAGGTGGATTCTTTTTGCATGCACCTGCAATGCACTTTTCCAAAAGATCCATTAAGAAGATAAACTTCAACCTCTCTTTCTCTGCAGGAAACAAGCACAACTTTGGGATGGATATAACCATGTGCTTCAAGTCTCTCAGAATAGGCTTGTACTTAACTCAGCTCTTAGACGTCATACTAAGAGGGAATTAAGGTGTCCCACGATAAGCGACTTAGATGTGCTTTATGCCCATCCCTTTACCCGACTCTATACCAAGTTCCTAGCTAATCTATTTTGTCAAAAGATCAGCTAGATTTCATTGTGTCCGGACATAATTAATCGAAATTACCCCGTGAGTGATCAGTTCACGAACCGCGTTATGTCTAACGCCCGGGTGTCTCGATTTATCATGGTACATTTGGGTATAAAACCTTCATCGAATTTCCTTACTATCTCAATGGATAGACATCTATCGGTTTCGGCCACAAAGGAATCTCATGTTCAAATTTCTTAGCCCTTTTGCCTCTTTACCGGCAACAGTTAGAACCATGAACCCTGATTCTATAGTAGAGCTGGTGATGCAAATTTGCTTCTTCGAGGCCCAATAGATGGCACCTTCCCCAAGCAAGAATATTCAATTACTTTTAGAAGCATTATTTTCTAAACTAGTAATTCTACTCGCATCGGTACATCCCTCCAAGCCCGAGGGAAAACCAGCATACACCAAGTCATAATTCGTGATTCATGATTTCCTTAATGTATTCAAGTGTCTGCCTAATAGCTTCTCAGTGATGAGTATTAGAATACTAGTATATCAACTCAATTTGCTCACTGCATAAGCTATATTAGGCCTAGTACTTTTCATTATATACATTAAGCGACCAATGACTTGATAGTACTCAAGTTGTGAAACAGCTTCATCCGTACCAGGCATAAGCTTCACACTTGATTCTATGGGAGTAGTTACCGGAGAACAATTCAAACAATTGAATTCCTTAAGCACTTTCTCAACGTAGTGAGACTGTGACAGTGCTAAGCCTTTATTCTCACACTCGATTCTAATACCAAGAATCACATATGCTTCTCCCATATATAACAAAACTTGATGATAAAAGGTTCTTATTTTGGTTAGTACCAAAATCAGCATATCATCAACATACATGCATATGTTTACTCAATTACCAGAGTTATCAAACTTGCTGTAAATACACTTGTCTTCTTGATTCAATTTGAATCCCCTAGACAAGATTTCCTTATCAACCTTTTGATGCCACTGATTAGATGCTAGTTTCAGCCCATACAGTGATTTGACTAACTTATGAACCTTGTTTTTCATTTCCAGGCATAATGAATCCTTTCGATTGCTACACACAGATTTCCTCTTCCAATTCACCATTCAAAACGTTGTCTTCACATCCATTTGGTGTACAACTAGATTTTAATAATTAACAATCTAATAGTGGAAATCATAGCACCAGGAGCATATGTATCGAAAACAGCAATACACTCCTTTTGTCTAAAGCCTTGGATAACCAATCGAGCTTTAAACTTATCTACCGATTCATCAACCTTCATTTTCTTTTAGAAAATCCACTTGCAGCCCAATGGCTTGCAACCAGGTGGGAGATCTAATAATACCCAAGTATTGTTGCCTCTTTCAAGAGAGACACATCTTGAGACCTCATAGCCTCATCATATGTTCTAAGATCATCATCAATATGATAGAAATATGAGTACTGACACTCAATATTATCACTAGAACCCTCAATCAAGTAAACTTGATAATGTGGTAAAAAAGATTATACAATCCTAACCCGTTTGCTTCTACGAGGCTCAAACGAACTCTGTTAAATAACAAGTCATCAATATGACTTTACCCCAAATCCATCACTCAAACTAGAGTAGGATAACATGGAATTAATCATTTATTTTAGGCTTTTAATTTTTCCTTTCAGCTGCACCATTTTGCTGTGGTATATAAAATAGATGTAGTCTCGTGAATGATACCATTCAACTGGAAATATACAGAATCATATTATTTCCCACCTCCATCGGCTCTTAACATTAGTCAACAACAAGCTTTACTTGTTCAGGCATATTAACTTGCCTTTAACCACCAAATTTGCCTTGAAGCATTATTCAAATTGAATTCTCTTCTTCGATTATAAGATATCAATATCCATCTCCATTTAGGATAACTCATTATGTGAATAATTCATCATACAATCTTGACAATTGCATTGTCAATGAGCTTCAATTTGGTGAGTAACCCACATTATTTATGCAACAATACATGCAAAATAAATCATGTGACATGTGAAACACAGAGTTATACAAATACCTGTACTCTACTAACATGCAAGTCATAATCCGTAAAATCATAATCAGTCAGAACTTGCACAGTAAACTTACACATACTTTTCTAATAACTTTTTACAAGCTACCATCAGAACACAAGTGTTCAACATCATCATGAACACTTCAAACATTTCAAACCAGGAACAACCGAAATAATCATATAATCCTTGATTATTTCAAGCCATAATCTACATCAATCAAGTTTTACCAATCGGTAAACTTTCAAATACATTGACTAGAGTTTATATATCAGAAAATCCATCTGATTATATTCTGGTTGAAAACCTTATAATACATGTTCTATGAAACATTTATCATGGTATCAGCCTAAAGCATGTATACACTGGTTTCATCAGAAAATTTTCTAGTTATGAATTTAAGAGCAATATCAAAACACGCATGCTCCACAAATCATACACATCATCAGAATATCTAACCGATCATAAAATTCTCAAATCACGCATGCTTCGGAAGCTATATGCATTATCAGAAAATCTAACTGATAATTATAAACTTGCTAATCATACGGATGCTTCATAAACTCGAATTTATCAAATAATGATTGAAACAATCAAACCTGATTTTGCCGTGCCAAATCAGCCACCAATTCACATCCAACATTGCTGTAAAAATTGCAATGACAATAAAACACTCATGGCTGCCATATGAGTTTTCAACTCCCTTAACCGATGAGTACACTGTTTTGTAATGCAATACTCCTCCATAAAGTCACCACTGGTGTCAACATCAGACTTAAGTGGATTATTTAACCATCCTTTTGGTAGTCATCCAAATAACCACGGCAGTGCCACTGGAGTGTGATCAGATGTTGGCAATTTCCAAATCTCTTGCGATAACTACCCCACCATCTGCATGACTCTCCCCAGTACCAAGCGCATCCCCGACATCTCTACAGCAGTCGGCACCTCCAAAACGCCAAACTGTCATCATCTTGTTTCTTTTCCATCATACGGTTATCCATAAAAACATGCCATTTTATTGCTCGACTTCGATTTCAATTGCCACATTGAGTTGGCATCATCAGTCCTCTCGATCTGATTTTCAGAGTCGTTTCTACATCGATTTGTCTCATAACAGAAAATAAATCATTGCTCACAATCATATCTTTGCTTGCCCAAAGTTGATTGACCCGAAATCAGTTGAACCTTTTCCAACCACAAATTCAAACAATCCGCATCGCCGAATACGACATCTTTGAACATCCACTGATTTCCAAATTTGGACAATCTATCACGCTTGCTTGCTGCAGTATCCATCCAAATTGATTCAAAAAGAAAATATTAAATACGATTGTTAGACATGCGTCTTCTTCTAGGGCTTCGAATCAACAACTTAACTTGGATGCTATTTGAATCACGAATCGATTTCGCTTTCCGTATTCAATATTTCTGCCCTATTAGGGTTTCAGAAAACTGAATCGGGATAAGACAAACGATTTATACAGGGAATGATCAAGGGTTGAAATCGAGTAATCGAATCAATATGAAATTGATTTCCATTGAAGGAGAGATTCGCCAGAGCTTTTGCTCTCAACTTTTCTTCAATCTTTTGTGCAAAAAACCTACCAAAAAGAGAACAGTTTTCTACTAATAAACTACTAGAAGGTCGCAACTTTTGAACGAAACTGTCCTCAACCGGTCGGTTCAATTTCCCAGTCGGTCGGTTCAGTCTTTTGTCCAATTGGCTGTTTCACTCTGACTTTCTCAACATTGAACCGGTCGGTTCGAGACCTCAGAGTGCGGTATATACATGTATACCCTAAAATCTCCAACATTGCGGAGGATAGATGGCGAAGTTATAGAAGAAATGATAGGAAGAAGAGTGAATTTAGGGTTGAGGAGCAGAAGAAGGTAGACGGGAGAGGAAGAAGATAGATGATAAGGGTTTTAGTTATTTCATTGATTGAGTACAATTCAGTCTTATACATCTCAAGTTATACCAAAATACAAACAGCTCCCCTAAGTTTATTAATACTTCATTGCGTAACATTCCTCCCTTCTTGAATTTGACCTTGTCCTCAAGGGCAGCTACCTCCGGTGGCCTTGGTGATGAAAATATGCAAAATTTGTTGACGAAACACACTTGAAATGCACGATCAACCAAGCTGAACCCAAGAATAAAGAATGCAGTTTCAAATTGACCCACCGCATATTCATCCCCCGTGTTAACCCTCATTAAGAGGGAATGCTCCATTGCCATGTTACTTGGCACCTTAGAGCCATCTGTAATTGTAGCAACAAGCTTCTTTGGATTTGACACAGCTCTAATCAAACAGTACAGTTCTTTCCTCATCGTAAAAGCAGCAACAGCAAGCTCCCTGACAACATATAGGTCTAATATAGGTGCTAGTGAGTCCTGTGGAAACTGCCCTTTGCCTATCACCACCACCTCCTACTTCAATTTAATGAAAGCTCTTTTCAATATGATAACATCAACAACACTCATCTGACAAAAAGTTTCTGAGCTTCTTATACGCCTTTTAAAGTCATATATTGAACCCTGGACTGATTCTCCATTCCTCAACTTCAGGGCACACTCAAGTTGCTCTGCATCAACTCCATTAGGATGATCAATTTCGTACTCATGGACTCGCTCTAATTCTTCGCGTGTCAAACCACAATAAAATGAATCATGATTCACCACCAACAAGGAGAAAGAAAAACTCCATGACATTCTTCCTAGTTCCTCCATTTCCAATACAACAGCATTTCCTTGGTCTGTGCAACCAATATTAAAGAGAGATCAAAAAGTCGAACTCAAGAAATCCAAAAAAAATCTTCAGACACCTTTGCTGCCAGTCCAAGTAGTAGATTAACCTGGTGTTCATATTTATAGGTTCCACCATAAATGATATCATCAAGGACAGTAGCTGACTCAATACTCAACCTCTTGTCAAGAAGAATTGTTTGATTTGGCCGATTAATTCCATATGTATCACTATAGGTGACTTTCACATTCCCACCATCCTCCAAATGTTTCCGTGATAGCTTCATTTTCAGTGACACCTCCAAAGAAATCATCCAAAGTTTGGCTTCCAGTTGTGATGTGCAAAACAACTTGCCTTTTAAGCAATGTATCATTTCTGGTAATATAACCATAATCAACTAGCTTTCTTGCAGCTTCGCAACCCTTTTCAACTTCGCTCTCAAATCTTAAGACACCATCAACCGAAATCCATTTATAAAACCAAGAGAAACATCTTTTGTACCTTGAAACGCTTAGCCACAAGCTAATAGAAGAGCATGGGAGACAACATATATGATAAGAATCCGGTGAATCCTCAATTGCCATCATAAAAATGCTTGCACAGATCCTTATTGTTGTCCAAACTAGTGTCTCCTGCCTTTGGATCAAAGGAAGTCCTAAATCCCAATATTTTGAGCAATAATAGATGTGACAGCCACCACTCATCAAATGTGAAGACAATGGATGCCACACATTGTTTAGTTCACAGCAGGACACATCACGTAAAACAACATCATCAGGAGGTTTGGCTGGAGGTTTCAAAAATACTACCTTCAATATTGGTGGCTGAATGTAGCTCAAACAGCTAATTGTACCCTTGTGCAGAGTAAAACCAGCAACCATGTAGACAATGCTAAGTTGGCCTGTCACCTTTTGATGACTTAGATAATATCCACATACATATGAAATGGAAGCTACCGCCTACCATATCCAGAAATTTCCAATTTGGCCAAAACACATCGTCTAACCTCAAAAGCTACTTTGTATTCAATTCCCACACTCAGATGAGAAATTGCAGCGGTGTTCCATTCTGGTGATATGAGCTCAAACAAAAATTAGATTTTCCTTAAGAACACCAAGTGTGACACAGTAAGTATGACTTTGTCTGTAACAAAGTTACTTCCAACTTCAACAGTCACCAACATTGTAGCAGATCCATAGCATAATTTTGTTACCTTTTGATTCAACTTTACATCCATGTTTTTCGCCAAAACCATTATTTCAGCATAGTAACCTTGCACCATCACTGGCTTCAACATCACCTGGATAATGGGTTGGACACGCCATGTTCCGGTTGTTCAGATACACTCCCGACTATAGCCCGCGTAGAGAATCAACGACAACGACCAAATGGGTGAGATTGCCAGACCTCCACCCGGGTTTCGTGACTCGGAACTATGTGGCAGGGATAGTAAATTCATTTGGATATTTTCTTGATTTGGACGAGCGATCCAAGGCCTGTTCAACTCTCAAATATGCTCGTGCTTGCGTAGAGATTGATGTCTCCAAGGAAATTCCGGAGGAAGTGAGAATCAGTTTGTCTGATGGCAGAATATTTTGGCAGAAGATTGAAGTGGAAGGAAATCTATTTTTCTGCTCCCATTGTAAGATTCATGGTCATGCTCTGGCCGTCTGTAGGAAGAAAAAATCTCCAAGAAGTGAAATCCAAACTAACCATGTTGGTGGAAGGGATACAAATGTTAACAAAGATGCCAGATCTATTGCAGTTACCATTCCAGGTGGACATGAATTAAAAGGAAATAATTCCAATACTCATTGTGGTCACGGAGAGTGGATTGAGGTGAAAAGGAAAAAGGGGGACACAAAGTTGTCCATTTCCAAACTGTTGATGGCAATAACAAGCATGGGGAGCTTGACGCTGGAGTTGCCCCTAAAGAGAAAGGGTCATTAATCATTGGAGGGACACAAAATGTAGTGAAGGAGATAGTTGATGAGAGTTTTTTGCCTTCATTTTCTGAGCCAGAAAAAGAAGATTATGAATCGAATAATGTAGCTGTGCAAGAGCCTGAATGCACTCAAGACGAGGAGGCCATTGATCCTGCCTCTACAATGATCTTATATAATGAAGGTGAAATTATTGAGGAGAACAATGATGATGAATCTAGTATGGCTAGTATTGAAGGTACGGATAGTAACTCTAGTTCTGAAGATGAGAATGATAAAAGGCATAGTAGCGAAATGCACTTATCGGAAGAAACCGCAAAAAAATTTTCGTCATATGGTGGTTTGATGTATAGTGCAGAAGAGGGTGGTCAGATAGACCCGAAGGCCATTTACATGTATCTTCGGAAAGCAGGCGAGGATGAATCAACTATTTTTGATTACTTGGACAAACTGGTTAACGAAAATAGGTAGGTCCAACAGGATGATTCGGGTACTCCTGTTGAAGAATCTGGAACTCATGATGATCAGGTTGAGTCTGTCGACCCCTCCATGGTATCAAGCAGTCTTAGTCTGAAGAAAACTCGTCAAAGGAAAAAAAAGAAGAAGAAGGGATCTCGTTGACTGGCATATTGTTGGTGCTGATTAGTTTGTCTTGTGCCGGTGGTTTTTGTGTTTTGTTGTGCTCTTGTTGGTGCTGTGTGAGTTGCGCTTTAGTGCTGTTTGGTTTTGTTGCTGGTCTGCTGCTGTGTCAGTTGTTGGTGTCCTAGTGCTGGGATGTGCTGTTGTTTTGTTGGTTCGAGTTTAATAAATGTGATGAAGTTGTGATAAAAAAAAACATCACCTGGATAATGTCAACATGATCCCCAAATTTTACAATAATCTGGCCAACACTTAACATATGTGAATCTAATCCTGCAAAATATTCAGACAAACTGTCCACAACTTTATTTAGCTCAGCCACATCGTCATCTAATATGTCAATCTTCAAATCATTTTCGGGAGGTAACGAAGGAGGTTTCCGGTTAGGTAATGAGTAACTCAGCATCTCATACTTATTCAATGTCGCCGATGGTGAATTATATGTCCATGTATCCATTTTAACTTTAATAACAACAGCTACATACCATTCATTGTCATAGATGTGACTCTTTCCTTTGTCATACACATAATTTCCATCAACAAACTTGACATATGGAAACCATTGAACGTCCTTAATCCCTTTCTGCAACTGTAGCCGACAAAGTAAAGATGATTCTATTTCATTGAAATCATTCATATTCCTTAGAAAGACACTCAGATCATCAGCCTTCATTGATGGTGCCAGAATGTAGCTATCCGAATTCGTACACATCATAAAATAAGAAGAATAGTCCATTGAGGCATTTTGACAAACATCCTGTGAGCATATACTTATATTGCAGAATGTGAACTGATGAGTCATATTTATACGACTCGTCGAGTCAATTAATCCCATCTGTTTCGACACTTTTATATGCGAACAGTTACTTTTTAGTATGGTTTTGCATTTCAGGTGTTTCGGAAGCTCTAGGAGGAAACATGCATAAAAGACGGCATTTTATGCCGAAAACATCACAATGGCAGATCAGACCTTTGGACGTTCGGCGGAGCACTGGGAATGGACCGTTGATCAGAAAAATACGAGCTACATGGCGTTGCGTAGCTGACTCAATTCCCTACAACTCTCTAGTTCACACCGAGAGCATTCGAGGTCATTTGGAGGGTCAAATCGAGAGCCGAAGTCAAAACAGATGCGCAGAATGGATGAACAGTCTCCGAGCAGATCGCGGACGCAGGCAATTTTAACGTGCCATAAAGTGTACACTGTCCGCGGATGAACAGTACCCGCGGATGAACAGTGTTTTCGGGTCATGAACAGTGTTTCGCTCTTATTTCCTAATTGCGTTTTTGGCCCAGAAACTGATTTAGAAACCCTAGAGCTTATATATTTAGATCAGGGGTAGGGTTTCTAGAATGATCTGAATAATCTCATCATCCATCATTCGAGACGGCTCCGGAGAAGAAGATTTCGACGAGAGAGAAGATTTTCCTACTTTTAATTATGCGTCTTTTCATGATTATGTGTAGCTAAAACTCTTATTCGGTTTAGGGTCTATTTTATTGTGACGAATGTTTTGAGACTTGGTTCTTAATGCTATTTTATGTTCTACTAGTTCTTGTGCTCATTTATCTCGGGTTGAATTGTGAAGCTAAGCGGAGACTTGAAATGGTAAAACTTAGCCGAGCAATTCAATCCCCATATTCGCTGCTTGTTTGATACTGGAACGTTAGGACAAGTAGTTGCACTAAACTTGATATAACCTGAAACGGAGTATTAGGTTTGCTAGAACTAGAAGTCTATAACCTGAAACGGAGTAGATTGTGGTGTAAGTGCTTGAAACGGCCTTACCTTAGGTTATAACATGAAACGGAGTAACCACACTTAGGAACACAAAATTAGATTATTAGAAGTCAATGATAAACGAGTCGCAATAGAAAACCCTAGACCGAATGCTTTCTCTGATTGAATACTTTTCGTTTTATTTCCCTTGCGTTTTACAATAATTGCTCACACCAAACCCCCAATTTATTTGTTTACAGAACAACTGAACCACACCAGCTCTCTAGGGTTCGACCATTGCTTACCGCTTTACTAGTGTTTCGCAAGGAAATTAGAAATTTAAATTTGCAGGTCAAACGACGCCTGTCAAATTTTGGCGCCGTTGCCGGGGAGCTGCGCTTCGGTGAAGTTGTTCTTTTTCTTTTTCTTTTTTATTTTTATTTTATTTTTCTGTTTTTTTTAATTTAGTTTTGCTTTATGGTTCACCATGTCTTCTTATTATAGTAGAGAGCCTTGGAACTATGAGGAGTTTTCCCCACCATCCTTCCAACTTGAAGTCCGCGAGAAGATCATCAACCTCAAGCAATCCCGGGATGAAACATTGGACGAGTACTTGTCGTACTTCGATTCCATTGTGACGAGCTGCCCGCACCATGGATTCACAAACCTCTATCTTCTTCAAAGGTTTCTCGGTGGAATGATGCCACATGAGTGGAATTGGCTTAATGATTCGGCGGGAGGCTCGGTGAATAACTTAGACATGGACGATCTTTGGCACTTGATAGATGATTTGGCCGAGAGGTCAAGACCAAGACAAGATCAGGCCGAGCCGCTAGAGGATGATGTGGCAGCTAGCCTCCAACAGTTGGCTGACACGATGCAACAAAACCAGGCCAAAGCCGAGGAATCATGGGCAATAGTGGACGCGGTGCTAAAGGAGTCTGCATATTGGGTGAATAAGATGCTCGCGGTTGGTAGGCACATAGAGGCAGAAAATAGCGAAATAGAGGCCGACTCAGAGCAGATCTCGGATGAAGAGCATTTTAATACCGTCCGCGGTCAGATAAAATGCCCATCACCCGTGGATATTAACTACGAAGAGCCCACGGTGGAACAGATTTCCGCGGACGCAGAACAAGTTAATGGCGCGACTCATGAAGAGGTGATAGCTCCGGATGACCATATGATCGACAAGGACGGGCTAAGAAGCATGTTGGAAGCGAGGCATGAGCGAAATGACCCAATGATGGAGCGCCCGATTGCAACGAGTCAACAAGCACATCCTGAAAAGTGTAAGGACCCATGTGCCTTCATAGTCACCCGTGATGTTGACTCCTATGTTTTGCAGATAGGAGATGGTAGAAATAATGACCCTCCAGCATTTATTCTGGAACGACCATTCATCTCTGCCACAAAGACGAAGATTGACATGGGAACATGCTTGATGTCACTTGATGGTAAGAAACTGAACTTCCATGCCGACCGCTCATACATAAAGAAACGACCGAGACATGGCGCGTTTGAATGGAAACCAGGATGGAGAAACACTAAAGTACAACTCGATGGACCAGTAGCTACGATGAAGGTGTCCTCGCCAGCTCGGAAGGATGTAAAGGTGAACCCGCCTGATCGATGGAGAGCAGACTCGAGCACATCATTCCATGAGGATTTTGGGCAGGTTGAAGGAATAGCTGAGGCAAAATTTAACCTCACACGTCCATGGGATCCTAACTTGTGATCCCTAAAGAGGTAACGTCGAGCCAACGACGTAAAACAAACGCGCTCGCAGGGAGGCAGCCCGGCATTTTTTTGTTTTTCAGTTTTTATCTTATTTACTTATGTCATTTATGTTTTCTATGTTTGAGTCTGTATCCGTGTTATCATATTGTCTTTTAGGAAAGAAGAACATTTTTATGCAGGAAACAAATGCAACTCAGAACAGGTCGCGGACCACGTATACATTATCCTCCGCGGATGGAGTTCAGTTTAAATGTTGACCGCGGCGTTAAAATGAACGTGATCCGCGGTTGACCTTTGACCAGCATTGACTGACTCGTTTGACCAGAATTTTCATCTTCACACGACGAAACGAGGGGAGTACCTGTTCACTTTAATCTCTTCCTTTTCCTCTATGTTTGTGTGTCTTGCATTGTTTGTGTCTTTGAATTTAAGTCGTGGCGTGAGGACACGGCTTTGTTCAAAAGTGTGGGGTGGGAGAGTCAGTCTGTTGTGTCAGCACGTTTATTTTTTTTGCACCTGCATAGTGTCAGCACGTTTCCCTTCGGAAAAAAATTGAAAATATGAAATTTCTCTCTATTTCCTGGATATGCAGTATTGAATTTTGATTATGTGAAATAGATGAGCTGATTAGATGCGTTTCTCTCGTGAAATTTGAATTGTGTGACTACATGTGAATTTAACCCAGTACGTGTCCTTCTAAGTTGAGATAAACAGGGATGTGAAGTTGATAGAAATGTCCTAGAGAGACTTGACGAAGCATTCAAAGGACCGGATTCGAACTATATGGTTATATGGATTTCGTGGAGGCTAGCACTTCGAGACGACATGGTTACGAGTCTGCTCCGCCACTGCGGTACTTTTGCGGTTGGTTGGGACGGGAATACATCACACCGTCCAAACTCTAGTCCAAGTAGCCGGAAAAATAGTCAAGCGACCCTTGGCTTGACTCGCGTCAAAAGGACGAGGATGAGTGAGAGCAAGTAGGTTCGAGCAATCACAATCCGCAGCACAAGGAAACAAATTCATTCCATTGTGAAATCTTACACCGCAACGTAGTGAAGTGCCCCATTGATACATCAAACCGAGTCACTACAAGCTGTCCGAAAAGAACTCAAACACCTTGAAGCTCGAATGAATCACGTGCAAGAAAAAGCAATGAAGTATAACCATATAGCTAGAATTCGGGACAGAGAGTGCAGATCATGGGTCTAAAGAGGACTATCTCCCACTCATCTGAATTGATTTGGATTTCAGCTCTCAGGTAACATGTATCAAGTTATTCCTATGTTGAGCATGATGATTTTAGTAGCAATTGAGTTATGCATAGAAAAGCGAGTCTAGACTAGGAACTCATATTCATGTAGCATTATCTGGGACGTCGAAGAAATTGTGGTGTTGCATTTATTTTCCTTCTATGACTTAGTTCTTGTTCGAGACGAACAAGTTTAAGTGTGGGGTGGTTTGATGAGTCATATTTATACGACTCGTCGAGTCAATTAATCCCATCTGTTTCGACACTTTTATATGCGAACAGTTACTTTTTAGTATGGTTTTGCATTTCAGGTGTTTCGGAAGCTCTAGGAGGAAACGTGCATAAAAGACGGCATTTTATGCCGAAAACATCACAATGGCAGATCAGACCATTGGACGTTCGGCGGAGCACTGGGTATGGACCGTTGATCAGAAAAATACGAGCTACATGGCGTTGCGTAGCTGACTCAATTCCCTACAACTCTCTAGTTCACACCGAGAGCATTCGAGGTCATTTGGAGGGTCAAATCGAGAGCCGAAGTCAAAACAGATGCGCAGAATGGATGAACAGTCTCCGAGCAGATCGCGGACGCAGGCAATTTTAACGTGCCATAAAGTGTACACTGTCCGCGGATGAACAGTACCCGCGGATGAACAGTGTTTTCGGGTCATGAACAGTGTTTCGCTCTTATTTCCTAATTGCGTTTTTGGCCCAGAAACTGATTTAGAAACCCTAGAGCTTATATATTTAGATTAGGGGTAGGGTTTCTAGAATGATCTGAATAATCTCATCATCCATCATTCGAGACGGCTCCGGAGAAGAAGATTTCGACGAGAGAGAAGATTTTCCTACTTTTAATTATGCGTCTTTTCATGATTATGTGTAGCTAAAACTCTTATTCGGTTTAGGGTCTATTTTATTGTGACGAATGTTTTGAGACTTGGTTCTTAATGCTATTTTATGTTCTACTAGTTCTTGTGCTCATTTATCTCGGGTTGAATTGTGAAGCTAAGCGGAGACTTGAAATGGTAAAACTTAGCCGAGCAATTCAATCCCCATATTCGCTGCTTGTTTGATACTGGAACGTTAGGACAAGTAGTTGCACTAAACTTGATATAACCTGAAACGGAGTATTAGGTTTGCTAGAACTAGAAGTCTATAACCTGAAACGGAGTAGATTGTGGTGTAAGTGCTTGAAACGGCCTTACCTTAGGTTATAACATGAAACGGAGTAACCACACTTAGGAACACAAAATTAGATTATTAGAAGTCAATGATAAACGAGTCGCAATAGAAAACCCTAGACCGAATGCTTTCTCTGATTGAATACTTTTCGTTTTATTTCCCTTGCGTTTTACAATAATTGCTCACACCAAACCCCCAATTTATTTGTTTACAGAACAACTGAACCACACCAGCTCTCTAGGGTTCGACCATTGCTTACCGCTTTACTAGTGTTTCGCAAGGAAATTAGAAATTTAAATTTGCAGGTCAAACGACGCCTGTCAAATTTTGGCGCCGTTGCCGGGGAGCTGCGCTTCGGTGAAGTTGTTCTTTTTCTTTTTCTTTTTTATTTTTATTTTATTTTTCTGTTTTTTTTTAATTTAGTTTTGCTTTATGGTTCACCATGTCTTCTTATTATAGTAGAGAGCCTTGGAACTATGAGGAGTTTTCCCCACTGACAGAACCGCTTGTCGTCAGAGCGATTTGTGCAAATAAATTTATAATAGTCCGCTACTCGCAACTATACTACTGGGTAGTACTTGGTAAGTAGGGGTCGAACCCAAGGGAATTAGGGGAATAGGTTATTCTTTTAAGGGATTTGTCTAGTGAGAGAGCGTGTTTTAAGTTGGTTGAGGTTTTAGTGCTAACAACTACGTGACTTTTTGATTGGTTGCGGATTTGATTGCTGAAACGTAAATTACAGAAAAGTAAATACTGAAAATACAAAGGAGACTTACAGTGGGTGATGCGTGAATTGCAAGTCCTCCGGATTGTGAGCGGTTGATGGTTGCAGTTGATTGAACAATAAAAGTAAAGACAGGGGGGTTTTGTAATTGCGAGAGAAGTATTCGGTCTTGGGGGGCCTTGTATTATATCCTGTTCATTCTTTTAGTAACCCTTCTAAGTATTCAAACGTGTATCGAGGCCCTTTCGTAGCGCTCAATTTGCCACACTGTTTGTAAACCCTTGTTCTACTTCAGACTAATTCCTCCTTTCGAAGTATCTTAGCCTTTTGTGCACCCATTTGGTCCCTTTGGTCCAGTTTCCAAATGGTTTTAAAGATAGATCAAACTCCTCAGATAAGCTTTGTCCTTTCGTAGCATCCACTTACCCGAGTATGTTCACGACTTCCCACAGAAGAGTTTTGCCCTTTCGTAGCTTCCACTCAACCTTGGAAAGTCTGACCTTATAAATGGCACATAGAACAAGTTTTGAATACAGAGAAAAGAAACTAAACGAAGTAAAACATTTTATAAAACAAGAACTCCCCTTCAACCGAATGAAGGGTTTAGTTACGAATATCCATGGAGTTGGACATCATAACTAGGATACTTGGGGATTTGGAAAAGAATACTCAAGAACAAACAGGAGTAAAGAGAGAAGAGAAAGAGATTACTCAAGAACAAACAGGAGTAACTCTTGAACTGTAACTGAAAACTTGAGTACTCAAGAACCAACAGGAGTACTCAAGATCGAACTAAAGTATTTGAGAACAAACTGAACTTTTATTGATATCAAAACCAAACTTTACAAAGTAACAAACTTAGAGAGAGAAGTGGAGTGTGGTTGTGAATGCTTATGGCTTATGAAATGAGGAGGGATGGCTTGGTATTTATAGCCATGGAGGAGAGGAATGGATGGCCAAGATGAGGGCATGTGGTTTGGCATCCAAGGGTGGAGATGAGGGGAGAAGGAGAGGAGGGCAAGTGTCACAAGGGGAGAGGGCAATGGCAAAGCCGCCGGCGGCTTTTGGGAGGGGGAATGAGGTGGTGACATGTGGAGGAAGGGGAGAGGAGGAGGGGTGGATGTGAGGAGGTAGCCGCCGGCCCATGTGGCAAGGGGAGAGTGGTTTGTGAGTTTTGTGCAGTTTGCACAAAACTATCGGTGTATTCCTGCTCCGGATTGTCTTCGGTTTCTCTTCGGTTTGATTTGTTTTGAATGATTCCAAGTCAGGATCTTTAGATTTCTTCATTCAGCGTCTGATCTTGACCTTGGATTGTCTCCTGATATCTTTTCTGTGCTAAAAGCTCTTCCTTAGCGTGTATTCTCTCTAAGCTCTGAAATACCCTGTAGAAATGTATCGGGACTAAAACATCGAAGTTAGATAGACAAACAGTCTAATTTGGTGGGTTTAACTGTGTTTATGATTCATACAATTGTGGTCCATCAGATAACCCCACACTTTTAGTTGTTCGTCCCGAACAATGCTTTATAAGGGCGTTACTAAGTAAGTTGGTTAAAATATGAAAGTAAGATAATGGTACTCGATTTCTCCTAATTCATGCATTACTACTTGTTACTAAATTAAACTGCGTAAATAAGTAGAAGAAACTTGATACTTGTACCTTCGTGCTGAGATGCAAATTATTTCGGATGTTTCGGGAGATAGCCCTTTTCAGGCTCCTGGACTACACCTTCGGGATCGTCTCGCACTATATGGTTTTCTTGTAGCTTTCTCTAGCACGTGATTCGATTCAGGTTTCAGTGAGTTGAGTACTTTGATTACTTTTGGCGAGGGACTGCTTTTTGTAGTGAATTGGCCTTTGGCCTTTGATTTGACGCTTTGAGTTCTTCACTTTTGTTCGGTTAAAACCTTCACAATTTTGGGCCTGAGGCCTCTTGATTTGCTTCTTCGAGCTTTTGCGTCTTTGTGACTTGCTAGTCCATTTTCTCAAGCCTTCTTGGGAGGTCCAATCATCGCCCGCGAGCATATGGAAATACCTCCCCGCTCCTCTCGTCTTCGTCGTTTTGCGCGGGTCAAGATGAGGGTCGCTCATCTATTTTCTCGGCTATTTTGACTAGAGAGAGGACGGTTTGATTCCCGTCCTTGCCTTTTACATAGATGCTTCAAGGCAGAGTTGACTTCAATTATTCACCGAAACCTGAAGTGCAGCCTCCACTGACTTCGAAAACCATATAGTTTGATCTGATCCTTCAAGTGCTTGCCAAGCCCCTCTAGGGCAATTTCTATCAACTCCACATCCCTAGTTTATCTCGGCACAAAAGACAAATGAGAAGTTACATTATAAGTTTTTAAACAGTTTGCATTTTCACAAGGTTGATGCATGAATTATGATCTATCTTTTTTACATTCTTAAGTTCATATTTTCAAAAAGATACTATTTAAAAAGAAAAGAAAAACATGCAAATGGTTCTCACCCCACACTTTTGAACGAAGGCGTGCCTTAGTTCAAAAGTCATGCAAATATATACAAAAGAAGGAAATGACATTAAGGAAAAAGAAGAACAGAACTCCCTTTTACTGTGTCGTGGAAATGACATGGCATGAGGCTGGATAATCGAGGGAGTCTGGCTGGGGCCTCGAACTCTCAGCGCAGGCCCGGTAAATTCACGGAAGCTGCCTGGCTGATCCGGTCTTGCTCCAAACTTAATTCCTACATGAAAGATATTCCTTCTATACAAAAAGTGGGTGAGAGCGCTTATTGGAAATTTAAATGACAGAAATTAAAAGTGCAGAAAAGTAAGATAGTGTCGGGTTACCTCCCGACCAGTGCACTTGTTTAACGTCGTTGGCTCGACACAAAGGGGATCACCAGTTGGGATCCCATGGGCGGCTCAGGTCGAATTTTGCCGCGGTTCCTGCATTGGTTTCAGCCTTCTCTTTTCCTGAGTTCTTGGGGGATGTTGTGCTTGGGTTTTGCTCCCATTGTTTTAGTGATTTCATTTTCCATTGCTTTTGAGAAGGTGAGGGGACTTTGACCATAGCTGCTGGTCTTGTTGCTTTTTTGATCTCCTTTGGAAGGTCGGAAATCTGTTTATCCTGTTCTGAGATAGGTATAATGTCTGGCGGTTTCTTTGTATCCATGCGGCTCCTATCAATGTAAAAGTATGCAATTTTGCCGCCGAACTTAAGCGATAGTGAGCCCTTGCCCACATCGATTCTTGCTTTAGTAGCGTAGAGGAATGGTCGTCCCAATATTATTGTTGGAGGGTCGTCTTCGTTGGTCTCTCCTGTTGGTATTATATAAAAATCTGAAGCGACGGCGAGCTCTCCCACATAGAGTATTACATCCTCCAACTCTCCAATTGGACGGATGCACGACTTATCTCCTAGCTCGATATTCGATCGGGGTGGTTTCAATGGACCTAGTCCTAGTAAGTAGTACAAGGAGGAAGGCATGGCGTTGACAGCAGCCCCAAGATCGATTAAGCATTTATGAATCTGCGTTTCATTGATAACACAAGTGACTGTAAAGGCTCCTGGGTCTTTGTTTCTTTCCGGTTGTGACTCAAGATTTGTAGTGAGGGCTTTTTCTATTGTCTGGTCATTCTGCCCATTCCACGGCTTAGAGTTTGTATAATCGGTCCCCTTAATATTTTGCCCCGAAGCATAGATATTAGTTGGTGCGTCATCCCATCCAGATGCTGGTATGTCAGAGTGTATGATTGGCGGAGGTGTTATGCAAACAGTGAATGCGTACCGTCCATTGTCAGCATGCGTGACCCATGTTTTGCCATTATTGGGTCGATCTTCTTCTTGATTCCAATCAGGACGACACCTACGGAAAAAGTGATTGTTCGTAAGTCTGTAGGTTGGGGACCGTGCTACTTTTCCCAGAGGATCCTTCATGTTTGACCTTCTTATCATGCTGATATTTGCTTTTGGGTTTTGGATAGTCTGTGAAGGAAGTCTGCCTGGTTCAGGAGTAAGTGTTGACATTGCGGTGGCGAGCTGGGACATTTGTTTAGTTAATTCAGAAATTGCCTCATCAGTTTTTGCTTGGTACTGGTGTAGTGAAGTTCCCAACTGATTAACGTTTCCTGCGAGCTCCTTCATCGTATCATTGAGCGACTTGCTTGGTTCTTGCTGAATGCTCGTGCCGGCTTGGTACTGATTTGGTCTTTTTTGCTGATATTGGCCTGCTGGTTGAGTGTTCTGGTTATACTGCCGGTGGGGGGGGTTGGTAGAATGACTGGGCTAGTTGAGGGATAGCTGGTTGTGTTTCTTTCTGAGGATAGTTGTTGTTACGCCAGTTTGGGTTGGTTGCTTGACCGTTCTGTCTGTTTTGTCCGGCTCTGTCATTGTTGTTGCTGTTGTTGTATCTTTGGTATCCTCCCACTACATTTACTTCTACAGGTTCCTCTTCTATTAATGTCGGGCATGTGTCAGTCTGATGCTCCGTAGAACCGCAAAATTCACAAGGTTTTACAGGAACTGGTTGTCTTCGTATGATCTGAATCATCATCTCCTTTAATTGTTTCATCTCTTCAGTTATGGAGTTTACTGATATTTCGGCTTGTGTTACCTTTTTTGATCGAGAGAATTCATCTTGACGAGCAGTCTCTTCTCTAAATCGGGCATTTTCAGCAACGTTGGCGATGAGATTCCTTATGCCACTCAATGATAGATTCATCATGGATCCCCCTGCTGAGGCATCCAAGAGCATTTTGTCTAAGGGTCTTAATCCATCAATGAGGTATTCGATGACGAGTTTCTCGGGCAGTCCAAGGGTACAGCAGCTCCTTTCTAGGTAATTGAATTTTTCCAGGTAATCGTACATGGTTTCATTGGGACCCTGTGTGATTTCCTGTAGTTGCCTCCTTACTTGCATTGCTCTTCCCGCCGGATAGTATTTGTCTAAGAATTTCTTCTGCATTTGAGCCCATGTTCTGATGCTTCCGGAAGGCAATGAAAGGAACCAGTCGTTTGCCGAGTCTGTGAGGGAAAAATAGAACGTCTTTAACTTAAAGTCGTCCATATTTACTCGATTGGGTTTTAGGTTTTGGCAAATTCCATGCAGGCGTTGGAGGTGAGTTGTGGCGGATTCTCCTTGAGTTCCTGAGAATTTTGGCAAGCTGTGGGCCACTGTCGCGTTGATGGTTATGTTTTCTAATTCAGGGTTCTCGTAGATGCACCACGGCTGTGTTTCGAAATTAGGGGCATTTAATTCTCCCATAGTAGGTTCACGGTAGTTGTTGTCCCCATAGTAGTTGTCGAAGACAGGTTCTTGCCTAGGCATTTGTCGGGGTTGAGGGTATGGTGGGTATCTAGGAGGCTGTACTGGACCAGCTGGGTTTCGGTCCTCGGGTGGTTCTTGGTTTCTTCGGGCAGCCTCTCTATCACGAGCTCTTCTGTTTCTGATGAGTTGTTCCGGATCATCGACGAATGGAACCTCATCATTTCGATCGTACAGGTTTATTTCTTCGTCATCCTGGTAGTCATGGTGGCTTTCTTCGCGAGACATGGTTGTTTTGAAGTGCGTATTGATTCGAACAACTTATCCGATGGCTAATTCCCCGGCAACGGCACCAATTTGACAGAACCGCTTGTCGTCAGAGCGATTTGTGCAAATAAATTTATAATAGTCCGCTACTCGCAACTATACTACTGGGTAGTACTTGGTAAGTAGGGGTCGAACCCAAGGGAATTAGGGGAATAGGTTATTCTTTTAAGGGATTTGTCTAGTGAGAGAGCGTGTTTTAAGTTGGTTGAGGTTTTAGTGCTAACAACTACGTGACTTTTTGATTGGTTGCGGATTTGATTGCTGAAACGTAAATTACAGAAAAGTAAATACTGAAAATACAAAGGAGACTTACAGTGGGTGATGCGTGAATTGCAAGTCCTCCGGATTGTGAGCGGTTGATGGTTGCAGTTGATTGAACAATAAAAGTAAAGACAGGGGGTTTTGTAATTGCGAGAGAAGTATTCGGTCTTGGGGGGCCTTGTATTATATCCTGTTCATTCTTTTAGTAACCCTTCTAAGTATTCAAACGTGTATCGAGGCCCTTTCGTAGCGCTCAATTTGCCACACTGTTTGTAAACCCTTGTTCTACTTCAGACTAATTCCTCCTTCGAAGTATCTTAGCCTTTTGTGCACCCATTTGGTCCCTTTGGTCCAGTTTCCAAATGGTTTTAAAGATAGATCGAACTCCTCAGATAAGCTTTGCCCTTTCGTAGCATCCACTTACCCGAGTATGTTCACGACTTCCCACAGAAGAGTTTTGCCCTTTCGTAGCTTCCACTCAACCTTGGAAAGTCTGACCTTATAAATGGCACATAGAACAAGTTTTGAATACAGAGAAAAGAAACTAAACGAAGTAAAACATTTTATAAAACAAGAACTCCCCTTCAACCGAATGAAGGGTTTAGTTACGAATATCCATGGAGTTGGACATCATAACTAGGATACTTGGGGATTTGGAAAAGAATACTCAAGAACAAACAGGAGTAAAGAGAGAAGAGAAAGAGATTACTCAAGAACAAACAGGAGTAACTCTTGAACTGTAACTGAAAACTTGAGTACTCAAGAACCAACAGGAGTACTCAAGATCGAACTAAAGTATTTGAGAACAAACTGAACTTTTATTGATATCAAAACCAAACTTTACAAAGTAACAAACTTAGAGAGAGAAGTGGAGTGTGGTTGTGAATGCTTATGGCTTATGAAATGAGGAGGGATGGCTTGGTATTTATAGCCATGGAGGAGAGGAATGGATGGCCAAGATGAGGGCATGTGGTTTGGCATCCAAGGGTGGAGATGAGGGGAGAAGGAGAGGAGGGCAAGTGTCACAAGGGGAGAGGGCAATGGCAAAGCCGCCGGCGGCTTTTGGGAGGGGGAATGAGGTGGTGACATGTGGAGGAAGGGGAGAGGAGGATTGTGGTCCATCACCCACCATCCTTCCAACTTGAAGTCCGCGAGAAGATCATCAACCTCAAGCAATCCCGGGATGAAACATTGGACGAGTACTTGTCGTACTTCGATTCCATTGTGACGAGCTGCCCGCACCATGGATTCACAAACCTCTATCTTCTTCAAAGGTTTCTCGGTGGAATGATGCCACATGAGTGGAATTGGCTTAATGATTCGGCGGGAGGCTCGGTGAATAACTTAGACATGGACGATCTTTGGCACTTGATAGATGATTTGGCCGAGAGGTCAAGACCAAGACAAGATCAGGCCGAGCCGCTAGAGGATGATGTGGCAGCTAGCCTCCAACAGTTGGCTGACACGATGCAACAAAACCAGGCCAAAGCCGAGGAATCATGGGCAATAGTGGACGCGGTGCTAAAGGAGTCTGCATATTGGGTGAATAAGATGCTCGCGGTTGGTAGGCACATAGAGGCAGAAAATAGCGAAATAGAGGCCGACTCAGAGCAGATCTCGGATGAAGAGCATTTTAATACCGTCCGCGGTCAGATAAAATGCCCATCACCCGTGGATATTAACTACGAAGAGCCCACGGTGGAACAGATTTCCACGGACGCAGAACAAGTTAATGGCGCGACTCATGAAGAGGTGATAGCTCCGGATGACCATATGATCGACAAGGACGGGCTAAGAAGCATGTTGGAAGCGAGGCATGAGCGAAATGACCCAATGATGGAGCGCCCGGTTGCAACGAGTCAACAAGCACAGCCTGAAAAGTGTAAGGACCCATGTGCCTTCATAGTCACCCGTGATGTTGACTCCTATGTTTTGCAGATAGGAGATGGTAGAAATAATGACCCTCCAGCATTTATTCTGGAACGACCATTCATCTCTGCCACAAAGACGAAGATTGACATGGGAACATGCTTGATGTCGCTTGATGGTAAGAAACTGAACTTCCATGCCGACCGCTCATACATAAAGAAACGACCGAGACATGGCGCGTTTGAATGGAAACCAGGATGGAGAAACACTAAAGCACAACTCGATGGACCAGTAGCTACGATGAAGGTGTCCTCGCCAGCTCGGAAGGATGTAAAGGTGAACCCGCCTGATCGATGGAGAGCAGACTCGAGCACATCATTCCATGAGGATTTTGGGCAGGTTGAAGGAATAGCTGAGGCAAAATTTAACCTCACACGTCCATGGGATCCTAACTTGTGATCCCTAAAGAGGTAACGTCGAGCCAACGACGTAAAACAAACGCGCTCGCAGGGAGGCAGCCCGGCATTTTTTTGTTTTTCAGTTTTTATCTTATTTACTTATGTCATTTATGTTTTCTATGTTTGAGTCTGTATCCGTGTTATCATATTGTCTTTTAGGAAAGAAGAACATTTTTATGCAGGAAACAAATGCAACTCAGAACAGGTCGCGGACCACGTATACATTATCCTCCGCGGATGGAGTTCAGTTTAAATGTTGACCGCGGCGTTAAAATGAACGTGATCCACGGTTGACCTTTGACCAGCATTGGCTGACTCGTTTGACCAGAATTTTCATCTTCACACGACGAAACGAGGGGAGTACCTGTTCACTTTAATCTCTTCCTTTTCCTCTATGTTTGTGTGTCTTGCATTGTTTGTGTCTTTGAATTTAAGTCGTGGCGTGAGGACACGGCTTTGTTCAAAAGTGTGGGGTGGGAGAGTCAGTCTGTTGTGTCAGCACGTTTATTTTTTTTGCACCTGCATAGTGTCAGCACGTTTCCCTTCGGAAAAAAATTGAAAATATGAAATTTCTCTCTATTTCCTGGATATGCAGTATTGAATTTTGATTATGTGAAAAAGATGAGCTGATTAGATGCGTTTCTCTCGTGAAATTTGAATTGTGTGACTACATGTGAATTTAACCCAGTACGTGTCCTTCTAAGTTGAGATAAACAGGGATGTGAAGTTGATAGAAATGTCCTAGAGAGACTTGACGAAGCATTCAAAGGACCGGATTCGAACTATATGGTTATATGGATTTCGTGGAGGCTAGCACTTCGAGACGGCATGGTTACGAGTCTGCTCCGCCACTGCGGTACTTTTGCGGTTGGTTGGGACGGGAATACATCACACCGTCCAAACTCTAGTCCAAGTAGCCGGGAAAATAGTCAAGCGACCCTTGGCTTGGCTCGCGTCAAAAGGACGAGGATGAGTGAGAGCAAGTAGGTTCGAGCAATCACAATCCGCAGCACAAGGAAACAAATTCATTCCATTGTGAAATCTTACACCGCAACGTAGTGAAGTGCCCCATTGATACATCAAACCGAGTCACTACAAGCTGTCCGAAAAGAACTCAAACACCTTGAAGCTCGAATGAATCACGTGCAAGAAAAAGCAATGAAGTATAACCATATAGCTAGAATTCGGGACAGAGAGTGCAGATCATGGGTCTAAAGAGGACTATCTCCCACTCATCTGAATTGATTTGGATTTCAGCTCTCAGGTAACATGTATCAAGTTATTCCTATGTTGAGCATGATGATTTTAGTAGCAATTGAGTTATGCATAGAAAAGCGAGTCTAGACTAGGAACTCATATTCATGTAGCATTATCTGGGACGTCGAAGAAATTGTGGTGTTGCATTTATTTTCCTTCTATGACTTAGTTCTTGTTCGAGACGAACAAGTTTAAGTGTGGGGTGGTTTGATGAGTCATATTTATACGACTCGTCGAGTCAATTAATCCCATCTGTTTCGACACTTTTATATGCGAACAGTTACTTTTTAGTATGGTTTTGCATTTCAGGTGTTTCGGAAGCTCTAGGAGGAAACGTGCATAAAAGACGGCATTTTATGCCGAAAACATCACAATGGCAGATCAGACCTTTGGACGTTCGGCGGAGCACTGGGCATGGACCGTTGATCAGAAAAATACGAGCTACATGGCGTTGCGTAGCTGACTCAATTCCCTACAACTCTCTAGTTCACACCGAGAGCATTCGAGGTCATTTGGAGGGTCAAATCGAGAGCCGAAGTCAAAACAGATGCGCAGAATGGATGAACAGTCTCCGAGCAGATCGCGGACGCAGGTAATTTTAACGTGCCATAAAGTGTACACTGTCCGCGGATGAACAGTGTTTTCGGGTCATGAACAGTGTTTCGCTCTTATTTCCTAATTGCGTTTTTGGCCCAGAAACTGATTTAGAAACCCTAGAGCTTATATATTTAGATCAGGGGTAGGGTTTCTAGAATGATCTGAATAATCTCATCATCCATCATTCGAGACGGCTCCGGAGAAGAAGATTTCGACGAGAGAGAAGATTTTCCTACTTTTAATTATGCGTCCTTTCATGATTATGTGTAGCTAAAACTCTTATTCGGTTTAGGGTCTATTTTATTGTGACGAATGTTTTGAGACTTGGTTCTTAATGCTATTTTATGTTCTACTAGTTCTTGTGCTCATTTATCTCGGGTTGAATTGTGAAGCTAAGCGGAGACTTGAAATGGTAAAACTTAGCCGAGCAATTCAATCCCCATATACGCTGCTTGTTTGATACTGGAACATTAGGACAAGTAGTTGCACTAAACTTGATATAACCTGAAACGGAGTATTAGGTTTGCTAGAACTAGAAGTCTATAACCTGAAACGGAGTAGATTGTGGTGTAAGTGCTTGAAACGGCCTTACCTTAGGTTATAACCTGAAACGGAGTAACCACACTTAGGAACACAAAATTAGATTATTAGAAGTCAATGATAAACGAGTCGCAATAGAAAACCCTAGACCGAATGCTTTCTCTGATTGAATACTTTTCGTTTTATTTCCCTTGCGTTTTACAATAATTGCTCACACCAAACCCCCAATTTATTTGTTTACAGAACAACTGAACCACACCAGCTCTCTAGGGTTCGACCCTTGCTTACCGCTTTACTAGTGTTTCGCAAGGAAATTAGAAATTTAAATTTGCAGGTCAAACGACGCCTGTCAAATTTTGGCGCCGTTGCCGGGGAGCTGCGCTTCGGTGAAGTTGTTCTTTTTCTTTTTTATTTTTATTTTATTTTTCTATTTTTTTAATTTAGTTTTGCTTTATGGTTCACCATGTCTTCTTATTATAGTAGAGAGCCTTGGAACTATGAGGAGTTTTCCCCACCATCCTTCCAACTTGAAGTCCTCCTCCTCCTCCTCCTCCTCCCCCTCCTCCTCCTCCCCCTCCTCCCCCTCCCCCTCCTCCCCCTCCCCCTCCTCCTCCCCCTCCTCCTCCTCCCCCTCCTCCTCCTCCCCCTCCTCCTCCTCCCCCTCCTCCTCCTCCCCCTCCTCCTCCCCCTCCTCCTCCCCCTCCTCCTCCCCCTCCTCCTCCCCCTCCTCCTCCCCCTCCTCCTCCCCCTCCTCCTCCCCCTCCTCCTCCTCCTCCTCCTCCTCCTCCTCCTCCTCCTCCTCCTCCTCCTCCTCCTCCTCCTCCTCCTCCTCCTCCTCCTCCTCCTCCTGATGCTGCTGCTGCTGCTGCTGTTTTTCCAACAGAAAAGCATAGATATTTTTAACGGACAACACCATATCATCCTGTATAATCCATTCCAATCCAATCCAATCCAATCCAATCCATCAACAGTAAATGTAGGATAAAACCAGAAATTGAGCCATCTAATTAACGGACACTATGAATACTTGTCCATGCCCAAGATGGTCTTCCCCCTTAAGTGTGCGTCATTGATTATATCAAAATGTTTGAAGCCCATTCCCCCTTCAACTTTTGGTTTAAAAACAGAAACAGTTCTCTCTTGCTAATCCATGAGATGTATCTTTTGTTCCTTGCATCATTCCACCAGTATTTAGATATAATTGCCGATAACTTATTGCATAACGTAGATGGAAGCTCATATCATAGATGGGAATTGCTTGAATTACCGCCTTACTCAATATTTCCTTACCTGCTGCAGATAGTAACTTCTCCTTCCAAATGCTGTTCTCAATAAAGTCAAATAGCTCCACCTTTTTCCTGCTAAAACAGATATAGGATATCAACTAGTTTTTGTCTTAGTCCACATTATTATTACCCATACACAATTCAGATTTGTTATAATTTAACAATCTGCCCAGACTATTCCAAATGATTATTAAAATAATATTTATCAGCAAATATAAAAGAGTGGGAAGAGAACATTGATGGAATTGGGAATGCACACACAATGCAGGATACCATTTTCTATCAGAATCATTCACTAAAAATAAAACATCTGAGGATGAAATGGATTGACTTATAGTCTGCTGGAGCTGGAGTACAACATTCAAAAAACTTGTCTTCTAAATTAGATACTTCAATTAAACTGAGAATGTTTTCCAAACCCGTAATGGGGTTGAGGTTTGGAGCCATCAGAGTATGTTGCGAAGACAGAGAGAGAGTCTTAAGTTCTCAGGAAAGTCCAGTTGATGAAGGAGAAAGCGAGGCAATGGACTGTCTCTGAATTCCCAGCCAGGACTTTCCATACGACAGATTTGGCATATGTGAAAGGACGCCCCATTGTCGACATGCATATCCCAGCAGGCAGAATTGAGAAACCCTGAAAGGATTTGAAAGATTCAATTGCCCTGTTAGGCAAACAAAATAATTCTTCAAGTGGCAAAAAAGTTAGCTCAAGTTTTAATGGAGACTAAAGGCACTTGCAGCGTAAGTGGCTGAAACGTTACCTGCTGCATTATCTTTGGAAATTCAGAACGCAGTGCTTTGAGACCAAATTCATCAAATATTTTGTCCAAAGACAAATCCTGTAGACCTGCGAGTGTAGTCTCTAGCATATTAAGCCCAGCTTGGTTCGCAAAGATCAAAGCTGGCGGCGCCTGCATTAACAATTGTTAAGACATGTTAGTCAGAAAACACAAAAGGGCTTCCCCGCATAGGATTTCTGTTGGGTGCCATTAACAAAGACTACCATAAGCTATTTCCTATTTGATAGTACCTTTATCGAGCAACACAATATGGCATCAGAATGATGCCATAGTTGTTTCAGCATCAAATCACCGGCTAAGGGCCCCTCTCTCAGTAAATCTGCTCCAAAATGATGACTGAAAGACATGAACTTCCAAGTCAGATTGCCAGACAAAGTAACGGCTAATCACACGTGCATTACACAAAGATCGACAGAGGGAAACATGAACAGTTTTAAACTTATTTAAGGAGAATAGAACATTGCATTTTAGACAATCAGTAACACATGTAGAAGAACTTGCCTGAAACTACGGCAGACCCATTGTGCTAAAATGAGCCATTGAGGAGTGTCAAGAGAATATTTTAGTCTTACGGTTGGGCATATCTCAGGTGGAGGAGCTATGACCATAGCAAACTTCTGAATGGATGTAATCACACTATGTACGTACTGACGAGACATGGTTGTAATGCTATCTAGCGAATTACTTTCAAAAGGGAACTGAAAGGCAATTGCCAGGACAGATCGCATGTCCTGGACTGGCGGCGCACCATCTGACGCTTGAGCAGTTGGACTTAATGTATTACGATGTCCATTAAGCTGTTCCTGTATGTCAGATCAATAAAAAAATAAAATAAACCGAGTACTCACTGAAATTCCACAGTAGAAAATATAAAAATTCCACATGATTGATTAAAACGAAAGCAAATTTGTGCCCGAAACCCTGATGTACATATTTGTAAATCATTTGGAAAGTATGGAACTGGTAGTGGATTAAATGTAGTCATCATATCAAAGTAAAATAAAAAGGAGAATTAGATGTGGGGGATGAACTCAACTGATTGTGAATCCAATGGAATTATGCAAAAGCCAGACGGCAGTAGTGGAACATCGTCTGGAAGCTTTTCATTAATTGGAGCAAAAATAAGTTCAGCGCAGGCTCCAGTTGAATTGACATCAGTTTCACTACACATCTGCAAGAGCACAAATAAAACCTCAAGGGTCAGACTTTAAGTAATATATTTGTTATCGAACTTCGACCAAGTATTATTCAAAAGACTTAAACAGGCCAATGACGTATACGGAAACATGCTCACTATATAAAGCCGAATATTGTGGCAAGTTAAATTAATAAACAGTTACCTGCAACAGATGGATATCCCTCGGCATATCAGGCGAACGACCTTCAATTTGAATAACCTCAAGCATCTGAATGAAAATGAATGTTCAGAGCCGTACTAGTAAGTATACATGGGTATGTATGATATGTCTTTGCCTTTCCAGATATATAGTGTGCGGATAATCTGACGACAGAGTGACAGACAACTTCCAAAAAAGACACAAACCTCTTTATCTTGGATTGTATAGCCTAGATGCGATGTGTTTTGGTTCCCACTGAAGCTCATAGGTCCCAACCCCAGGTTAGCATTGGTTTTCATGGATATGGCAGAATAAGCATCAACATCGTAAATAGCCCATTCTGAGCGGCGTTCTCTCAAAAACTGAACTAAAGCTGCAGGAGGAACATTCTGGGGAGAATATGGAAGCAACTATTAGCGCAGTGTTTGAAGTTAATCTTTTGAAGTGGTAAACACATAAGTTTAGTAGTCCTCTGATATTTACACGAAGAAGCATAGATGCCTTTGCACATAAAATCCCGCCAGACATGGAAAACGAATTAGCAGCATTGTGTGGAGAGTTCAGATTCTTGGTTAAATTAACTGCAATGGTTACATCATCACCGGCATCATAATTCATAACTGACCAGCCAGCATCACTAAATCCACTGACAGCATCATTGAAACCTCTGCGAAAATTGCAATTACAGTGCTGTCAGGAATCAAGGTGAATAAAGTGACTAAACTATCCAATGAATCGACCAAAACATCTGCAGGGCATATGGCACACATCTGCAGGACATATATAATACACAAACCTGCTCAATCTTTGGGCGAATGTTCTTAAAACAGCTGGTTGCCTTCCAAATTCATGTGCCACTTCACCATTTGTTTCGCGGGCGATTTGACGTAGGTAATTCAATGCCTAAAAAGTAAGTTAACATATCATTACTAGACATAAAATGAAATAAGACAAGAAATAATGATCCTTATATATCATAATTCATAACTGAAAATTTGGAAACAACAAGAGGTCACTAACTCACCGGTATTGTCATCTTTTGCGCCACAAGTTTTGATGATGTGTATAGAGGTCGCAAAACTTCTGGCACACTCCATGGCTGAAAGCGGAATGGAAGAAAGAATTTATATGCTGAACTTAAATTTTATATGATATTCTATGTAAAAAAATTAATACCTTGAGATTTAAGTGGTCCACAATATGTATGATTGATCCGCTGCCATCACATGAGCGAATAAGGTAACCGCTAGGGAGCATTTCCGCCCTAACAAATTTTTCACCCATACTTGGAGCAGCATCAGAATCAAACAAAGATTTCTCGCAGACCTGAATAAAGTGAATACCAGAGACAGCAGAACATGTAAGCTGCAAGACCATGGATAGGACTTGCTGAATAGATACAATAAACCAAAATATAGTGTAAAAGCCTAACAGCAACCAATAGCTTACCGCAAGGCTACCATTTTCAAGCAAAGTTGTATATCGCAGTGTCCACAAATCTCGAGCGGGAACGAGGATAGTAGGAGCAAACATCTGAGATTTTTTGTTCGTGTAACATGTCAATTAGCCTCCACTCGGAAAAACAAATGAACCACGTAAGAAAGCAGATGGAACATTCAATTGTATACGAATGCTCACCTGTGTATATACGAGTTCAATAGTCCCCCCATTAGCAGTAGGAACAGATGTGAAAACTTCATGGCTCCGACAGTCCCGGAACCAAGACGGGCGATCCTTAAGTAACTCTGCAATCTACAAAGATTTATTTCACAAAAGTTTAATTTCCACCAATGTCGATATGCTCACATATTTAAAAAATATTAAATGCTTACTTTAGGGGGTTCTAGACCTACAAAGCCACAAGCTCGAGCTGCCACTCCACCGCCACTTTGTGGGATCGCATATATCCCGATCGAATCAGGACCAGGCTGTAGAACAAGGATGTATGACGTAATTAAGGAACTTAACATATCAAATATAAATTCGTTCAAAAACGTATTGAATACACATGCATTGGTCAAACATTGCATACCTTCAGCCCAGGCATCGGGACCCAATCCACTGATGTTCCTGAAGCCTTCAACAGGAACTCAGCCAATGTCTTTTCAGCAATCACAAACAATCTACAGACAAAGAACATTTTCCATTACCAACGATAGTGATCATGCAAATGAATTATGACAAAGAGAAATTCACTTAAGATTATGGTCTGTAGTCGCCCATACCCTTCATAAGTATCATCTTTCAAAGAATTTTGTGGAGTGGTGACAGCAAGCGCACTACTCCCATCAGCTGATGTACCAGTAGCCTTTAAATATTGTAAAAGATTTAGGTGTAATCTCAGAATGCACGTATATGAAAACTAAAAATGAAATAGAATTAAACCGCATTAACTGAGACAGTGCCATTTTTTTCAATAAATAGAGAGGGTGAAAAATGGTCTCGTCTCTTGTGTTAATCTTGTTATCAATCATCCATAAACTAATTAGTGGTATTAAATAACTAAAAATCTGTATGGGATGTGTGTGGTTGCAGATGACACGTACACTTCGCAGCAGTTGTCTGATACAACCATTTTCATAAACTAGCTGCGACACATGCTTCTGTAAGCGACTATTTTCCTCCAGCAACAACTTGTTCAGAGATCTCAATTTGCGATTTATAGACTGCAAATTTGATGATTCAGTTCGTTGCTTATCACGAGACCTGAATACAATTTCAAGAACATCTTCAGAAAAGCAAACAAGTACAAAACAGTACAATGACTTCTAGATCAGAACCCCACTTCTATAGCAATATAAAAAAATAAATCAAAGCCTTCCTTCTGTTTAATAATTAACAGAGAGTCTGATATTATTGGGAGACCACATATGTCCCTATGAGCGGACAGCAGAGTATCGAGAAGTTTCAAAAAAAATTTCCAAATATACATGTAGCACGAAGTACCTGCGATTTTGAAACCAAATTTTGATTTGTTTCTGCTCAACATTGGCCAGAGGGGGACACTCTTTGACCAACTGCTGCCTGCGCGAGGCACTCGGCTTGGGACTCTCTGCATAAACCTGCTCAAGAGCTTTAACTTGCTCAGGTGTATAGCGAACATACTTTCCACCAGAATCGAGAGGATTGCTGCTACTCTCGCCACTATTCTGCCTTCTCAGAGTTGCCAGCGTAACCATTTTCTCTCAAATCTTTCAATAAACTAGGGTAATTTTTCTTTGAACCCTCACGGAAAATAGAGTGATCAGTTATATAGAGGAGCGGAGCGATCAAACCGATGCGCAAATATGCGATACAGTGTACCGACCTCTGTATTGTTTAAAGTAAAAAATAATTTGATGAGATTTTCTTTCTCTTTTGGCGTAAATTCAGTCCCCTATCGAATCATGACGCAAAATCACCCTCTTCACTCCATGACACACCAAGTAGCAACGGCTAGAAAACGTGATCCAGGCGCTAAGGATCACACTTGTTACGTCACGATGCCACCAAAAGAAAATGAAAGTATTCGAAACATGCAATCCTTTGTCGACGCTACATAATTATCTTCTTCACCAAACCATTTCTATATTTATGATCAAATAATTCACACTAGAATCAGAGTTCCATACTAGAAATGAACGCTCATTTTCCGCCAGAACTTCCCAAAAAGATAAACAGTGACAGCTCCCTCTCCTTAACCCACTCAGCCAATCTCCATCAATATAATTACCAATAAACCCCAACTCAAATTCTCAAAACACCCAATTCATACCCCAAAAAATGTAGGTCTGCCCTACTTTTGAATTACATTTTTAGAGATACGGCACTTGAGTTTGTTCCTTCGCAAATGTCCTATCTTTAAAGGGATCGGTCTTGGTAAAATCGGTTTCTTGTGAAAAATAGTTCCATTGCACAATAGTCTTCGTTTAGTGCTCTACTTTTCTAAGAGACGGGTTTACCATAACCGGCCTCTTGAAGCTTCAATAGCAGTTTCCCAATTAATCTTGGTAAAACCTGCCTCTTCAAAAAGTTCAAGAGGCCGGTTTTACCAAGACATATCTCATTAAAAGTAGGGCAAAAACGAAATTCCAAACTCAAGTGACGTATTTCTAGAATCGAGTTCGCAAAATAGGGCAAATTTGATTTTCTTTTCAATTCATATTGTTGCCTGAAATGATCTACACAGCTATAAATCAACGAATCCCCAACCAAAGAGTCAACAGCAAACGCTAGAAAGGATAAATGCCCTCTATCTAAGCCACACTTCCACATCCAGCTCGCTTAACAGCTCCTAAGCTACAACTCCTCCAACCAAGCTCTGCGCTACGACAAACCCTAACCAAATTTACCAGCACCAACCCAAAAGATGAACAAAGGTGTCAAAAACAATAACCAGCGCGCGGTTCAGTTAGCATCTGAAAGCTCCGAAATGTCACCATTTTGATCGAAATAGCAGCAGCTGTGCTCACCGACCCAGCCACCTCACCAATGCTGAACAAATTAAAGCGGTGGCCTCTGCGATTCATCTCGCAGTCGAACTGTGATGTTACCAAAACCTGGTAGTGTCCACACCCACCTATCTAATTTGTTTATTTATTTTTATTTTATTAAGAGAATTCCATTTAAAAGAAATAATTATAATTGTATACATTTTTACAAATAGTTTTATTTGAAGAGTGTCTGCGGTTCAGTTACAAATCGATTTATATATAAAAACTACAAATTCAATTTCAAGTTGACACATGTAACATTTAGTCGAAATTCCGAACAAACACACGGAGGGGTATTATAGTCATTCCACACTGAGGGTATAAAAATTAATAATATTATTTTCAATTTAGTCCTCGATTTGTTAATGATCAGACTTAAACTTGGAATGATCAGACTTAAAAAACAATGATCAGACTTAGAAAAATAATGATCAGACTTAAACCAGTAATGAACACACTTAAAAAAATGATCAGACTTAAACAGACAATGATCAGACTTAAACAGTTAATGATCAGACTTAAAAAACAATGATCAGACTTCAAAATATTATGATCAGACTTAAACAATTAATGATCAGACTTAAAAAACAATGATCAGACTTAAACAGACAATGATCAGACTTAAACAGTTAATGATCAGACTTAAAAAAATAATGATCAGACTTAAACCAGTAATGATCATACTTAAAAAAAACAATGATCAGTCTTAAAAAAACAATGATCAGACTTAAAAAAACAATGATCAGACTTAAAACAATGATCAGACTTAAACAGTTAATGATCATACTTAAAATAACAATGATCAGACTTAAACAGATAATGATCAGACTTAAAAAACAATTATCAGACTTAAAACACAAATTATCAGACTTAAAAAACAATGATCAGACTTAAAAAACAATGATCAGACTTAAAACACAAATGATCAGACTTAAAAAACAATGATCAGACTTAAAAAACAATGATCAAACTTAAACAGATAATGATCCTACTTAAAACAACAATGATCAGACTTAAACAGATAATGATCAGACTTAAACAGTTAATGATCAAACTTAAACAGTTAATGATCATACTTAAAAAACAATGATCAGACTTAAAAAACAATAATCAGACTTAAACAGTTAATGATCAGACTTAAAATAACAATGATCAGACTTAAACATACAATGATCAGACTTAAAAAAACAATGATCAGACTTAAACAGATAATGATCAGACTTAACCAGTTGATGATCAGACTTAAAATTATTATGATCAGACTTAAAACGTGGTCGAATCGCCATTCTATCCTCTCCCAGTCGACATATCCTCTCCAGTAAATCGATTTTCTGTGTTTTTGGTCGAAAGATGAACAATACATGACATGTCGCGCGCCCAGTTCAGACATTAGTTCGTCGTGCCCAGTGTAGACATTAACAAGTTAATGTCTACACTGGGCGCGGTGCTAATGTTAAAGCTGGACGCGCGGCACCAAAATGATCAGACTTAAACGCATGATGATCAGACTTAGCAAATTTTAGGACGATTATACCCCTCTTATCTTTTATGTATTTTTTAAATAAGTCCGCGTGTGTTTTTTTATTTACAAAAAGAACTCCGAACGGGATTAATTCTGATTGGTCGATATTTACACGTGGCAATATTTTGATGGGTTTGTAGTTTTTATTTATAATTGTGGTTTTTATTTGATCCGTTTTCTTATTTGAAAATAGTAAAAACATTTAAAGAATTGTTTTCGGAATGAATTAAACTCATATGTGAAAGGGGCTCTGATCGAGTGACTTGAACTCTTTACATATTATTAAGGGGAAGGGTTCAATTCCCCTGAGTAGCATAGTTCTCCCCATTTTTGTGGAGGAGTGTTTTGTGTCACGCCTAAGCGTGAACGTGTTTTTCCTCCTTCGCTGATGTGTTGTCCGTCCCTTGTGGACATGTTGTGCCCTACAGTGCAGATGTTGCTTTCTTCGCCAGTCTTCATGGATGCGTGGAGGTTGGAGGTGCGTGTTCGCTCGTGAGTTTTCTAGATAAGAAGTGCCTTATGGTATGTGCTTCAGTGGACGATTCAAATATCATTCCGGGTGGATGCCTTGTGTGGCCCGTGCTCCAAGTGATTCATATGTACCCGAATTAAAAAGTACTCATGTAATATGTTCAAGATGTGTATTCATGTAGTGTTTGACTTGTATGAGATATAAATCCACAATAAATAAAAAGAACAAATTAAACTGATCTACACAAAATTGCAAATATATAATCATTTGTCAAATACAAATACAAATAGTATCTCTGGCAATTTGCATATCATAGAACTTTCTATATAAAGAAAATCATTAGCATTTTTTTTGATAAAAAGGAGATTAAACAAAAACCACCTGGGGATGACACAACTAAACCTAAGTACAACACTAAACAACCAAAGCAGGCGCAACTATACAGAAACAGACCAAAGAAAAGAAACACAACTAACACTAAAAAACAGACGCAACTATACAGAGACTGATCGACAACATGACCAAACAGCTAAAAATATACAGACAAGACTCGATAAAAAAAATACTCAGCTTCTTCCTGAAAAACTCCACATCGGCGAGGCCCCAACAGATAATGGAATTCTTCTGTAATCTTCACTTAAGCACATGCCTTCATAACTGGAAAAAGCTACACATGTATTCTTCAAATATCAGTCATCTGCCGAGGGAAGCAGAGCACGTCAACTCAAATCCATAGAAGGCATAACGGAGGACTTGAAAGCTAGGAAGACCATCTAGCGAGGAACAATGAGCTGCTCCACTTTGCCTCACGCCCAGGGGAGTAAGCGTCCCACCGAAGACAGAACAATTTGCAACGACAAGTGCAACCATATTTGATCAAAACTAGAGAAAGATCGAAAAAACTATACATAACTCCAAACACAAACACCGGCAACACGTCAATACCTCCTAGCCCATGAGAGTATCGTTGAAGACCAACCGTCATAATAGAGACGCCATAACCACCAAAGAAACCCACATCGCCACCTTTGTCTACGCCCCTACCACTTTACCCTCCATCAAAAACCTCACCACGTCACTCCGCCTGCCCCAAAACTCCATCCCAAGACTCCATGTCTGACACCCGCGCCAAACCCCTCAACACCACTACCAGAACCGCAGCTGCGACGCAGGTGATGACGAGCTCAGCTCCAGAGTCCAACCAGAAGAAAATAAGTGGAGGCAAGGAAAAATAGTGGTGGGGTGAGGCAGCGACAGGGACGGACCCAGGAATTGAAACGAAGGGTGGAAAATATGTTGCTAAACGTCTTTTATTCTTGAGAAAGAGTGTTTATAGTTGCAGTGAAATTTGAATGAATCGGAATAAGATAAATCACCTTGTATAGCAAATGAACCATGTTTAATTTTTTTTTCTTGTCAAATATCAACATAGTTCTGAAATCTCGATGAGAGTATTAAAATAACACTGAAAGACCAAAACTTATCGGCACATTATTTCAAGGGAAAAGTACAATTTGATTACTTGAACTACCACCTCATTTCATCATAAGTACCGAACTTTCGATTTTTTCAAATTAAGTACTTTTGGGATTAAATTGTAATTATGAACCATAATAAGATAAACGTCGTTATCTTTACGGAAATTTCAACCCTAACCGGCTAAAGCTACTTCTGCCGATAAAAATTTATGCTCGAGAAGCAATGGTACGATCGAAGGATTGAACAGAGAACATCGAAGCGAAGCTTAAGCTATGACGAGAGAAACATATAAGCATGCCTGTGGAGGGAATCTATCAAAGGTTGAGGTAAGTTTATGAATCAATGTGTAACATCCATGGGCAAAGGGGATTTTATTAGAACTGAAGTGAGACCGAGTTTATTGTTGGAAAATTGTGTATTAAGGGTGAAGAAAATTAAGCTAAGTAATGGCTTAATTGTACATTAGTGTGACTAATGTGACACCTGATGGGCAAAGGTAATTAAATAGTTAAATTCTGATTTAATTATTTAATTAATATTATTATCATCCCACGATGGGCTGATTTTAATAAGTGGGCCCATATTGGTGGACTCAATAACGTGGGTTTTCTTATATAAAGAAAACACAGTACGTTATTTGAGAGTGAAATAGAGAAAACCCTAAATACGTTTCCAACTTTCTTCGCATGGAGGTTTAAGCCGGCCGGCATGTTTGTAAAAGTTTTTCTTCGCGTGTGTACGGTGATAGTTGAAGGCCAGAAAGGTTCGATCGACAAAGCTTGGTGCTAAGTTGTTGTCGAGGATCGTTTTATCCTGGGAAGCATACTGCCAGCGAGTCCCAAGCACAGTAGGGCGGCAATCTTGCTTTAAGGACAACGTCCAACGTGACTCGATCCACCCTTCGGTTTGCAATTGTTTCAATTCACTTTCATACTGTTTATGTTATTCTGTTGAATTGAATCTGTGCGTGAATTTGTATTGCATATTGTTCTGTTTAATCGCATCTCATTATTCAGTATCTAATATTCAGTAATTTCGTATATCCGCCTGTATATTCAGCAAGTATTGCCAACAATCTTAAAGCAAGATTCGTTATTAGTTAACGGTTGAAGTTACTGACTTAAACATGAGATTATTGTAGACAGATGAGATGTGAAGATGAGATACAAAATCACTTCAGAATAGAAAGAGCGATGACTCATAATCGCGGATGAAAAGCCTAAGACAAGATCTGAATTGACGTGTGAAGTTTTGGCTGGCGGCACCAATAGTGAAGCGAAACCCTAATTGGATTCGCTGTTGAAGCTTGATTGGTTCGGCCGGTTCCGAATGAACCGATCTAATTTCGTTCGGTTTGGTCCAATGAAAAACCTACACTAGTTGAAACGAATGAGTTTGGGTTCATCTGAATTACTTCAAGATTCAATGGTTTCTGGTTGATCGAATTTTGAACTCACTGAATTTTCTTTGTGATGCAGTTAATCTTTCAGTCCACAGATCCGGTTAAAAGCTGGGCCATGAAATATGAAGAGATTTTAATATGTTTAAAATTTAGCTTGTTTGAAATAAGAAGGTTTGTTGATTATAAAACTATTGATCAATTTTGTCAACCATCGGATCTACACTTGGTGTTGGCGGCGAATATCTTCATAGCTTTGATGATGAGTGATGGACCACAATTATACGAATCAAAAACACAGTAAAACCCCCCAAGTTAGACTGTTTGTCTATCTAACATCCATCTGTTAGTCCCGATATATTTCCACAGGGCATTTTAGAGACTGAAGTGAAAACACGCTAAGGAGAGGATTTTATGCTGAAAAGATAACAAGAGTCAATCCAAGGTCAAGATCATATGCTGACTGAAGAAATATCAAGGATCCTGACGTTGAATTGACCAGAATAAATTAATCAGAAGAATCAGGAGAGGAATCAAGACAGCCCGGGGAAGGAACACACTGACAGTTTTGTGAAAAGACTGCACAAAACTGTACAAAACTCACATATGGGCAAGATGACTTGTGACTTAGAGAAGAGGTGGCCAAAGAGGAAAACCACCCCAAAACCACCACCCACCACCGGCGGCTCCTCCACCCTCCTCCTCCATGTGACCGGTTGACTTGCCTTGGAGGTGGCAAAGCCAACCTCTCCTCCTCCACCACAACCGGCTACCGGCGGCTGCCCTCCACCACTCCTCCTCCGCCACTTGGTGGCTCCTCCTTGGCTCCTCCTTGCCTGCTCCTCCTCCCTTGGATCAAACCAATCTCCACCACCCATCTCCACCCATTTTTCCTATAAAAGGAGGTGCTCCTCCCCTCACAAATTCATCCCAAAAATTGTAATCACTTCTCTCTCTACATTTTGTTACTTGTAAGTTTGGTTCGGTTTTGAAATAATACTCCTGTTTGTTCTTGAGTATTATACTGGAAATTATAATACTCTTGTCGGTTCTCGAGTATTATAATACTGTAGAGAATACTCCTGTTGGTTCTTGAGTATTCAGTAGGAAATTAGGAATACTCCTGTTGGTTCTTGAGTATTCCACCCCTTTCCCTCTTACTGTTTTCAAAAACCCCCGAGTATTTAGCTATGGTATCCATCTCTATGGATATTCGTAGCTAAACTCTTTATTCGGTGGAAGGTATTTTCTTGTATTATATAATGTTGTAATATCTTTTAGTTTCATTTCTTTGTATTCAAAACTTGTTCTATGTGCCATTTATAGTCAGAATTTCTAAGGTTGAGTGGATGCTACGAAAGGGCAAAACTCTTCCGTGGGGATTCGTGAACATACTCGGGTAAGTGGATGCTACGAAAGGGCAAAGCTTATCTGAGAAGTTCGACTCATCTAAAACACCACTTGGTCAATCGTAACTGTGAGATCAAGTGGATGCACAAAAGGCTAAGATACTTCGAAAGGAGGAATTAGTCTGAAATAGAACAAGGGTTGCTTTAAACGATGTTGCAAGTCTTGCGCTACGAAAGGGCCTCGATTCATCTTTGAATACTTAGAAAAGTTACTAACAGTTTATTATATACAAGTTATAATATAAGAGTACCTGAAACCGAATGCTTTTCTTTACTGTTAAACCGCAATCACCAACTGCTGATCTACCGGAGGAATTACAATCACGCATCACCCACTGTAAGTCTTCTTTGTATTTACAGCATTTAATTTCTGTATTTACTTTTCCGCAATCAAAACCAAAAAACCCCCAAAAAATCACGTAGTTAATTAGAGCGCTAAAATTTCAATCAACCATAAAACACGCTCCCCCCAGTTCAATCACCCTAAAAGAATAGCCTATTCCCCTAATTCCCTTGGGTTCGACCCCTACTTACCACTTACTACCCAGTAGTGTAGTCACAAGTAGCGGATATTATAAATTTATTTGTACAGAGGACACTGCACCTTAACGACAGTGCGGTGGCCCTCCGTCAAATTGGCGCCGTTGTCGGGGAATTAGCCGTCGAATAAACTGTTCTTTTCTCTTCCTCCATCTCTTTTAAATTCTCGCGCTCGAAACAACTATGTCTCGCGAAGGAAGTCATCATGACTACCAGGATGACGATGAAATAAACCTGTACGAGCGAAATGATGAAGTGCCACTTCCATTTATGGATGATCCGGAGCAACTCATCAGAAGCAGACGAGCTCGTGATAGGGAGGCCATCAGACGAAACCAAGAACCACCCGAGGACCGAAATGCAGCTGGTCCAGTACAACAACCCCCTAGATATCCCCCACCCCCTCGCCCTCGACAAGTTCCTAGACAAGAACCCGTCTTCGATAACTACTACGGGGATGACAACTACCGTGAACCCACCCTGGGAGAACTTTCGGCACCAGATTTCAGAGTTCAGCCATGGTGTATCTACGAAGGACCTGAGCTAGAAAACATCGCCATCAACACTTCAGTGGCCCACAGGTTGCCAAAATTCTCTGGAACTCGTGGAGAATCAGCAATGACTCATCTCCAGCGTCTACATGGGATTTGCCAAAACCTCAAACCAAATGGCGTAAACGTAGACGACTTTAAGTTAAAGGCGTTCTACTTTTCCCTCATTGATGCGGCAAACGACTGGTTCCTGTCATTACCTTCCGGAAGCATCAGAACATGGGCTCAGATGCAGAAGAAATTCTTAGACAAATACTACCCAGCAGGAAGAGCAATGCAAGTAAGAAGGCAACTGCAAGACATCAAACAAGGGCCCAACGAAACCATGTATGATTACCTGGAAAAGTTCAATCACCTGGAAAGAAGCTGCTGTACCCTTGGACTGCCCGAGAAACTCATAATCGAGTACCTCATTGATGGATTAAGACCCTTAGACAAAATGCTCCTGGATGCCTCAGCTGGAGGGTCCATAATGAATCTATCATTGAGTGGTGTTAGGCAACTCATCAACGACGTTGCCGAAAATGCCCGATTTAGAGAAGAGACAACTCGGCAGGAAGAATTCTCCCGAACGAAAAATGTGGCAAAAGCTGAAACATCGACGGGGCCTATATCTGAGGAAATAAAGCAGTTAAAAGAAATGATGATTCAGCTCCTACGAAGACAACCAATTCCGGTAAAACCTTACGAGTTCTGTGGATCTATAGACCACAAAACTGACGCATGTCCGACATTAATAGAAGAGGAACCGGCGGAAGTAAATGCAATAGGAGGATATCAAGGATACAACAACAGCAACGACAGAGCAGGACAGAATAGGCAGTACGGTCAAACATCCAAACCAGACTGGCGTAACAACAACAGCTATCCTCAGAAGGAAGCACAACCAGCTCAGTCATACCACCAACCCCCCCACCGACAGTATAACCAGAACGCTCCAGGACAATATCAGCAAAGAGGACCGAATCAGAGTCAGCACCAAACCGGCCTGAATAATCAGCAAGAACTAACCAAGTCGCTCGATGACACGATGAAGGAGCTCGCAGGAAACGTAAATCGATTGGGTACTTCGCTACTCCAATACCAGGCGAAAACTGACGGGGCAATTTCTGAATTGACCAAACAAATGTCCCAGCTCGCCACTGCAATGTCAACGCTGACCAGTGAACCTGGCAGACTTCCTTCACAAACCATCCAAAACCCAAGGGCGAATCTTAGCATGATAAAAAGGTCAAACGTAAAGACAACCCTGGGAGAAGCAGCACGAGCCCCAGCCTACAAACTCACTAACAAGCACTTCAACCGTAGACGTCGTCCTGACTGGAATCAAGAGGAAGACCGACCCAATAATGACAGAACATGGGTCACGCATGCTGACAATGGACGGTACGCATTCACCGTCTGCATATCACCACCGTCAGTCATACACTCTGACATACCAGCATCTGGATGGGATTACAATAGCAATGAAAGGGATGAACAGAATGGCCCAGCATTGGGAAAAGCCCTCACTTCTGATCATGAGTCACAACCAGAAAGAGATAAAGACCCAGGGGCCTTCACAGTCACCTGCGGTATTGGTGAGACCCAAATCCATAAGTGCTTAGTCGACCTTGGGGCTGCTGTCAATGCCATGCCTTCCTCCTTATATTACTTACTAGGACTTGGTCCATTGAAACCACCCCGATCAAACATCAAACTAGGAGATAAATCATGCATCCGCCCGGTTGGAGAACTGGAAGATGTAATACTCCATGTGGGAGAACTCGTAGTTGCTGCAGACTTCTATGTAATACCAACAGAAGAGACCTGCAAAGACGACCCACCAACAATAATATTGGGACGACCATTCCTCTACGCCACTAAAGCAAGAATCGATGTAGGCAAGGGCTCATTATCACTTAAGTTTGGCGGCAAAATTGCACACTTCTACATTCATCAGAGCCGCCCGGACACAAAAAAACCGCCAGACATAACGCCTATCTCGGATCACGGTGCATAGTTTTCTGACCTGTCATTAGAGACCAAAAAAATAACAAGACCAGCAGCTATGGTCAAAGGTCTCCCGCCTTCTCAGAAGCAATGGAAAGAGAAAACACCAAAACCATGGAGCTCTTACTCCAGCAAGAAGTCAGGACAAGTCAAAGCAAGAAACAACACAGGAACGGTGGCAAAGTTTGACCTCAGCCACCCATGGGACCCAAACCAGTAATCCACAACGAAGTATCGTCGAGCCAACGACGTAAAACAAGTGCACTGGTCGGGAGGTAACCCGACACTATCTTACTTTCCGCACTTACTTTCAGTACTTAGTTTTAAGCTTGCATGACTTTTGAACTAAGGCACGCCTTCGTTCAAAAGTGGGGGGTGAAAACCGCCTGTTTACATAAATAACATGCTTGCTGTTTTTCTTTTTTTTAGTAATAGTATCTTTTTGAACATATGAACTTAAGAATGTGAAAAAGATAAATCAGAATTCATGCATTTACCTTGTGATAATTCAAACTGTTTAAAAACTTAGAATGTAACTTTCCATTTGTCCTTTGTACTGAGATAACTAGGGATGTGGAGTTGACATAAACTGCCCTAGAAGGACTTGGGAAGCAATCAAAGGATCAGATCAAACTATATGGTTTTCGAAGTCAGTGGAGGCTGCACTTCGGGTTTTCAGTGAATAATTGAGTCAAACTCCGCCAAGAAGCATCTATGCAAAGGCGAGGACGGGAATCAGACCGTCCTCTCTCTAGTCAAAATAGCCGAGAAAATAGATAAGCGACCCTCATCTTGACCCGCGCAAAACGACGAAGACAAGAGGAGAGGGGAGGTATATCCATAGGCTTGCGGGCGATGATTGGACCTCCCAAGAAGGCTGACAAAATGGACTAGCAAGTTACAAAGAAGCGAAAAACTCAAAGAAGAAAATCAAAAGAGGCCAAAGGCCCAAAATTGTGAAGGTTTTAACCGAGCAAAAGTGAAGCACTCGACAAAGTCAAATCAAAGGCCAAAGGCCGATTCACTACAACAAAAAAAGCAGTCCCTCGCCAAAGAAAAAATCAAGAAGGTTCAACTCACTGAAACCCGAACCGAATCACGTGCATGAGAAAGCTACTAGAAGACCATATAGTACGAAACGATCCCGAGGCTGCAACGCAAGAACCTGAAAAGGGCTATCTCCCGAAACATCCAATATAATTTGCATCTCAGCACGGAGGTACAAGTATTAAGTTTCTTCTATTTATTTACACAGTTTAATTTGGTAATAAGTAAGCAATGCATGAATTAGGATAGATCGAGTACCACAGTCTAATTTTCATATGCCAAATCCGAACCTAGAACTTACGCCCTTTAATAGCATTGTTCGGGACGAACAACTAAAAGTGGGGGGTATTCTGATGGACCACAATTATACGAATCAAAAACACAGTAAAACCCCCCAAGTTAGACTGTTTGTCTATCTAACATCCATCTGTTAGTCCCGATATATTTCCACAGGGCATTTTAGAGACTGAAGTGAAAACACGCTAAGGAGAGGATTTTATGCTGAAAAGATAACAAGAGTCAATCCAAGGTCAAGATCATATGCCGACTGAAGAAATATCAAGGATCCTGACGTTGAATTGACCAGAATAAATTAATCAGAAGAATCAGGAGAGGAATCAAGACAGCCCGGGGAAGGAACACACTGACAGTTTTGTGAAAAGACTGCACAAAACTGTACAAAACTCACATATGGGCAAGATGACTTGTGACTTGAAGAAGAGGTGGCCAAAGAGGAAAACCACCCCAAAACCACCACCCACCACCGGTGGCTCCTCCACCCTCCTCCTCAATGTGACCGGTTGACTTGCCTTGGAGGTGGCAAAGCCAACCTCTCCTCCTCCACCACAACCGGCTACCGGCGGCTGCCCTCCACCACTCCTCCTCCGCCACTTGGTGGCTCCTCCTTGGCTCCTCCTTGCCTCCTCCTCCTCCCTTGGATCAAATCAATCTCCACCACCCATCTCCACCCATTTTTCCTATAAAAGGAGGTGCTCCTCCCCTCACAAATTCATCCCAAAAATTGTAATCACTTCTCTCTCTACATTTTGTTACTTGTAAGTTTGGTTCGGTTTTGAAATAATACTCCTGTTTGTTCTTGAGTATTATACTGGAAATTATAATACTCTTGTCGGTTCTCGAGTATTATAATACTGTAGAGAATACTCCTGTTGGTTCTTGAGTATTCAGTAGGAAATTAGGAATACTCCTGTTGGTTCTTGAGTATTCCACCCCTTTCCCTCTTACTGTTTTCAAAAACCCCCGAGTATTTAGCTATGGTATCCATCTCTATGGATATTCGTAGCTAAACTCTTTATTCGGTGGAAGGTATTTTCTTGTATTATATAATGTTGTAATATCTTTTAGTTTCATTTCTTTGTATTCAAAACTTGTTCTATGTGCCATTTATAGTCAGAATTTCCAAGGTTGAGTGGATGCTACGAAAGGGCAAAACTCTTCCGTGGGGATTCGTGAACATACTCGGGTAAGTGGATGCTACGAAAGGGCAAAGCTTATCTGAGAAGTTCGACTCATCTAAAACACCACTTGGTCAATCGTAACTGTGAGATCAAGTGGATGCACAAAAGGCTAAGATACTTCGAAAGGAGGAATTAGTCTGAAATAGAACAAGGGTTGCTTTAAACGATGTTGCAAGTCTTGCGCTACGAAAGGGCCTCGATTCATCTTTGAATACTTAGAAAAGTTACTAACAGTTTATTATATACATGTTATAATATAAGAGTACCTGAAACCGAATGCTTTTCTTTACTGTTAAACCGCAATCACCAACTGCTGATCTACCGGAGGAATTACAATCACGCATCCCCCACTGTAAGTCTTCTTTGTATTTACAGCATTTAATTTCTGTATTTACTTTTCCGCAATCAAAACCAAAAAACCCCCCAAAAAATCACGTAGTTAATTAGAGCGCTAAAATCTCAATCAACCATAAAACACGCTCCCCCCAGTTCAATCACCCTAAAAGAATAGCCTATTCCCCTAATTCCCTTGGGTTCGACCCCTACTTACCACTTACTACCCAGTAGTGTAGTCACAAGTAGCGGATATTATAAATTTATTTGTACAGAGGACACTGCACCTTAACGACAGTGCGGTGGCCCTCCGTCAATGAGTTGATGGAGTTGGATTGCTCAAGAATTGCTCAAACCTTGAAGCTCTGTTATTCAATCTTTGTGAGAAGATCTCCGATGATGGGCTACAACATATTCTGGGTTTTTCAAACTTGAAAACTTTGAGTGATTGAAGCTGCTGCCGCATCATGAGGCATGGAAAGGATGAAACCCTAGTTGGGTTTTGGTTCACAAATTAAATAATTGGTCTAAACCAATTTGGTTCAATCAGGTAGTATGCTACTTAATTTGAATTAATCATATTTGTTTGATATGAATATGATTAATGCAGGTCAGCCCAAATGTGATTGGTCCAATTTGAGTTGATTCTGACTCAGGAGCAGGTTTGATTAAACTATTTGGTCAAATTATTTCTTGTTCAGATTATTATGTCACTTAATCGTATTTGGTTTTATTGTGATTAAAATGGTCTGATTAGATTATTACGCGATTGATCAATAAGTTAATGTTCTAGTTAACTTGTTTGATTTAATTGGTTCAGTGTGTATGCATAAGTCCAATATGGAACTTGTTGCATTTTCAATCAGACCAAAGAATCTGGATATGAAACCTGACGTGATATTTCGGTGGCTCTCAATGTGGGGGCAGCACCTAATGTAATAAGGTGTTGTACCACCTTGATGCTGGCTACGGCCAGGAAACAGACTTGCGAGTCTGATTCCAGGGATAGACCTGAGAGTCTAGTTTCGGAAATATACCTGAGGGTATAGTTTTAACTATTAGAGTGGCACGAGTGCCTATCATATTGCTTGATGAATTTGGATTGTATATCCAAATATCATTTTGAAAGCACAAATTGGAAATTTGCTCTAAAGCAAAATGTGAACCAGCAAGCCTTAAGTGAAAGCTTATGCCCACAGAGTTGTTGGATGAAGTTCTTTTGAAGAACCAGCAAGCCTTAAGTGAAAGCTTATGCCCAATTTTGGCTGTCAGAGTCTTAAGGCCTTACAAGGATCTAGGTTGAGGAAATTGTCAACTAAAATAAGTGAATGTGGTTAGACCATAGGAGCCTCACTGTAAGCAGCAGCTGACTCAGCTGATTCAAGAGTGAATCAATTTCAGTGAGAGTTTGTTCATCAAGTGGGCTAGCTTGATTTGCTACAAAATCTTAGATTGAAAAAGATGAACGATAAACCAAAGTCTTTGGTTTGATTCGACAACGTTCGGTTCAACTCTCCATCATATGGGTCAATTAAATTTGTGGTACAGTTCACATTGACTCCATTTGATTGAGATAGACTGAATTTGGTGGTTTTCAATCGAGTGAGGTTGAATTATGAGAATTGAACGGTGATTTGAGTGAACCTCATGGTGACTCCTGGGGTGAGCGGTGTCACGCTTGGATGATGGATACGGTCAGGAACAAACTTGCGAGTCTGGTTCCAGGAATATATCTGCGGGTATAGTTCCATACGATTACGTAGCATGAGTGCCCGCTGTAGTGCTTAATGAATTTGAATGTGTATCCAAATGTCATTTTGATTCAAAAGCACAAGCGTAAAATTTGCATTAAAGGAAATGTAAAAGTAAATCCTTTCATAGTATTGAAAGTGATGTGGAATCCCTTGAGTCAATTCATAACGAGCTATGTGATTTATGGGGTAATAATAAGTATTTTGTGACTTTCGTTGATGATAGTACAAAATATTGTTATGATAATAGCAAAGCTGTGACAGTTGAGGAAAAACATGTCATGTGAAGTTGAATATTAACTTCGAGGGTTGAGTAGCAGCTTGATGAGTTGATAACAGTGATATTGGAAGTGAGCATGATCACTCCATTATACTCTCTTACGTCGAACAGTGTTTCGAAATGGGAAAGTTGTACTTTGAAAGAGATGATTAATGTAATGATGGTAAGCTCCGTGTTACCCTAAGGAATGTGGGGGAGGCCATCTTATCATCAAAGTATCTTTTGAGTAAGATACCTCGTAAAGAGTATAAGTCTCTTTATAAGTCATTTAAGGAAACGATGTCTTCCTATAAATACTTGCAAGTGTGGGGTGCCTAGCTATGGTACTGGCCCCTGATCCTGAGAGAATGAGGATAAGACAAAAAATCATTGGCTATGATGTCATTGGTTATACGAGTAATACGTATAGATTCTTTGTGTATGAATCGAAAAATTCAAATATACACAAGAATACTATAATGGAATCAAAGAACACGTCGTTCTTCGAGAATGTATTTCCTTATGATAATAAGGAAGCTATGTTGGGTTCTTCTCAGTTAATGAGAATATTAAAGAAATGCCTCAAGAACGAGAGAATGAGGAAGAACCAGAACATGAGATCGATTCAGAGAAATTGAGACAAATTAAGCAAGGAAGGATAGATAAATCATATGGACTTGATTTGCTAAACTACATGCCTAAGGTTGAACCTCAAACGTAGAAAGAGATCGTCAGTTAGTGAAGAGTCTCTTATGAAAGAATTCATAAGATGTGATTGACTCTATCTCTGTGAACCACACTTGAGAGTTGGTTGACCTCCCTCCTGGATGTTAACCACATGGTTTAAAGTGGATCTTCAAGAGAAGATGAATGCAGATGGATCTGCATCGATATACAAGACGAGACTTGTAATAAAAGAGTATAGATAAACGAAAGGTCTATACTACTTAGATACTTATTCTTTAGTGACGAGAATAACATCAAAGATGTTAGTGGTCATTGCTGCTTTGCGCAATCTGGAAATTTACCAGATGGAGGTAAAGACATGCTTCCTCAATGGAAAGTTGAGGAAGAGATTTACACTGAATAATCTGAGGGGTTAGTTGTTATTGCTGGGCAAGTGAACAAAGTTTATGAATCTCTCAATAGCCTGAAGCAGGCGCCAAAGCAGTGACATTAGAAATTAGACAACATAATGATGTCTAATAGCTTTAAGATCAACAAGTGTGACAAATGTGTATACATTAAGAACATTGAACACTGATACGTGACTTTGTGTCTTAATGTTGATGACATTGTCATTGTGGGAAGCAATGAGAATACACTAAGGCCAACAAGTCATTATTGAACTGGAAGTTTGATATGAAGACTTTGAGACTTGCCGAAGTAATTTTAGGCATTAAAATTACACAAAGGTTAAAGGGACTTGTATTAAGTCAGTCACACTACGTTGACAAACTCTTAGACAAATTTGAAGAAGACATTCCAGGACTGTTTAGAATCCCTGTTGACGTGAATCAACACTTGTCTATGAATAAACGTGAATGAATCTCCCAAGTGGAATATGTCAGAGTGATAAGCAGTCTAATGTACTTGATGAATTGTACTATATTAGACAATGCCTACACTGTGAGTAGACTAGCGAGATACACGAGTAATCCAGGAAGTGAACACTGGAAGGCTATCGTAAGAGTACTGAAGTACCTACGAATTACTCGTAATTATAGTCTACAGTATACCTGATATCCAAATGCCATTGAAAGTTTCACTGACGCGTGTTGGATATAGGATATTCCAAAGCCAAGAGTGGCTATGTTTCAACACTGGGAGGTGCTGATGTGTCTTGGAAATCCTCCAAACAAATTGTGAGAACCAAATCCATTTGCGAGGCCGAGTTCGTCGCACTAGATAAATGTGGCGAAGAAGCTGAGTGGTTGAGGTATGTGGAGGAGGATATTCCTAAAAGGACAAAACCTGTGCCAGCAATGTGTTTACATTGTGAGAATCAATAATTGATTTGTAGGCACATAGTGTTATGTATAATGGGTAGTCTCGACATATACATCGACGACATAATACCATTAAACAACTTCTCTGCACCTGAGTCATATTGACTATATGAGGTCCAAAGAGATAATGCGGATCCGCTAACCAAATGGTTGAGTAAGGACCTAATAGAGAAGTTGTCCAAGGGAATGGGTCTGAAGCCTTTTGATTGTTAATATCAAAACATAGGCTTAAGTCCTTTTAGAAATAAAGTCGAGGCAACGGAAAACCCTACCATGATGACTGGAGATCCCAAGAACTTGGTTCAAAGGGACCACCTAACTGCTAAGACTATGAGGTCACTGTGGGGGTAACACCCCAGTCCTATTCCCTGATAAACAGTGACTCCCGCACGAGGCTAAGCTCAGAGCTTTTAATGATTCTAGTAATTTGAATAGTGAGATTCAAATGGGTAACGCGGGATTATTTGAAAGAATCACCTATGTGAGAGAGAAGTGGGGTCGCTTCAAAGGAGAATTCAAAGGGCTTAATTCTTTAGAAACTCTTGCAGAACCAGGAAAGGGGTGTCATGACCAAAATGAGCCCACCAGTGAGAACTGAATAATGGTCAGGAAGATATTTGTGGGGACATGGCTTTCGTTTACATTATAAGACGAACAGTTCAAAGACAATCACGTCTACTGAATAGTCAGTAAAGAGAACATGTTTTCCCAAGGGAAGGTTCAAGGGCGATGACCTACCTATCCTATGCAAATATCAACCGTAGAAGCTATCACCGCATTGAGTCGAGTTTTGATTTTTATTACTTGATTTTCTTCATGTGGGGGATTGTTGGAAAATTGTGTATTAAGGGTGAAGAAAATTAAGCTAAGTAATGGCTTAATTGTACATTAGTGTGACTAATGTGACACCTGATGGGCAAAGGTAATTAAATAGTTAAATTCTGATTTAATTATTTAATTAATATTATTATCATCCCACGATGGGCTGATTTTAATAAGTGGGCCCATATTGGTGGACTCAATAACGTGGGTTTTCTTATATAAAGAAAACACAGTGCGTTATTTGAGAGTGAAATAGAGAAAACCCTAAATACGTTTCCAACTTTCTTCGCATGGAGGTTTAAGCCGGCCGGCATGTTTGTAAAAGTTTTTCTTCGCGTGTGTACGGTGATAGTTGAAGGCCAGAAAGGTTCGATCGACAAAGCTTGGTGCTAAGTTGTTGTCGAGGATCGTTTTATCCTGGGAAGCATACTGCCAGCGAGTCCCAAGCACAGTAAGGCGGCAATCTTGCTTTAAGGACAACGTCCAACGTGACTCGATCCACCCTTCGGTTTGCAATTGTTTCAATTCACTTTCATACTGTTTATGTTATTCTGTTGAATTGAATCTGTGCGTGAATTTGTATTGCATATTGTTCTGTTTAATCGCATCTCATTATTCAGTATCTAATATTCAGTAATTTCGTATATCCGCCTATATATTCAGCAAGTATTGCCAACATTTATATCAGTGTAAAATTCTGCTTGATCTTGTTCTGCTACACTGTTTAGTGATGAGCTTATAGAAGATGTAGATGGTGTTGGCACCAGTGGCAGATCATTCGGCGAAAAAGATGAAGAGGGATTTAGCTAGCTCCGTGGTTTTAATTACGAATTTATATCTTATTCCTTAAGGTTGTAACAATAACAAACGGTGATGGCACAAATGAGGCTGGATTTATACAATGTATTGCCCTTTGCAGACAGAGGTTTTGAAGCAGTTGTTTCTGCTGGTGTTGGTGCTATCCAAACTCCAAAGTGCTACCAATTTGTAATAAATTGCCTTTCGGTGTTCTCTGTTAAATCCATCAATTGTTTTCCGTACATAAATTTTCATAGGCAGAGCATAACTGCAGAAGTAGCTTTAGCCGGTTGGGCTTAAAATTCAATCGAAAAAGATAACAGTGTTTATCTTACTAAGTTTCTTAATTACAATTTAACCCCAAAGTACTTGATTTGAAAAAATTGAAAGTTCGGTACTTATGTTGAAATAGGACGGTAGTTCAGATAATTAAATTGTACTTGTCCCTTATTTCAATGCAAGCTTTTATTTGAACGTTAGCATGTATGTACACTTACAAAAGAAACCTAGTTAAACCGTTGAATGTAATCGATTGTAGTTAATCAAAATAACATAAATCAACAAACCTAATTTTCGCAATTCGCATCACTAATAAAAGTCAAAATAATATAAACCCTAATTTCAATCATATTAGATGACTCTAAAGTACGTCAATTCTTACGAAATCTCATTATTTGAAGAAAAAAATACGATGAAAGAAAATAGCTTACTAAATTTACAAGTTTACTAAATTTGAATTAAAGAGTTAGATTAATTATATTATAAAGAAATAAAATTCGATATTTATTAGTGACACATGTCACCCCAGCATACACTACATCCGTCCCTGGGCGGCGAACAAGGCGGAAAGGAAGGAAAACGAAAGGAGAAAGGGCTTGGTGAAGTAGGCAGCTGGTGGATGGCACCGACGTAAACAGATCAGCCCATAGGGCGGTGGGAACAGGCGGTTTTCGGCGGCGATGTTAGCTAGGAAGATGCTGCGGATGACTGGTAGAAGAGTGTAAAGCTTTCGAAGAAAGCGAGAGAAAACCAATTGAACTTTGATAAGAAAATCATTAGCATTGAATCTATGGGATTGTACATGAATTGCAATCTAATACAGTTCAATGTATATGGTTTTCAACTTCATAAAACAACCCGAGCAAGAAAAATAAAATATGCAAAAAAAATAACCAAAATAATGAAAAACTGTACAAATTCGATATCCGATTTTGTTTCGGAATTGAAGGATAATTATTTAATTTTTATTAATTCAAATTTAATTAAAGAGGACAATGACGACTAAGACTAACCTCCCAAATGGATGTATTTTGAATTAATCAATTTGATAAATAACTAAAATTGTAATCATTGATTGATTAGATCTAACAAATGTTATCGATTCTAAATTTTCACATATTATAATAGTTCTTGCCAATAAGGTGTGGTTGAGTTGGTAGAACTCATTGACTTGTAATGACAATGTCAATGGTTCGAACCATACCGTGACACTTTCCTTTCCACATTTTATGTGGAATTTTCATAGTCCCGCCTATGGTGTGGACCTTGCCTCTATCCTTTGCGGATATTTTCCTCTTCCCTTTTCTCTTCTGCTTTCTGGTCCCTTGTGGACGCTTGCTTGCAGGTGCTATGATCTACCCTCTCGCGAAGGCGTGCTTAGACGCTAAGGTCCTACTATGGAGGGATATGTCGAATAGTGGATTTAAAGTCAGAGGTGCCAAGATGGTCTGCGCTTCAATGAAAGATGTCAAGTTCGATTCCGGGTTGGTGTCCTTGGTGTGACTTGTGCTTCAAACGTGCTAGAAATGTACATGTACCAGAGATGTGCAATGTATGCGTTGTATTCCTTGATATGTTTGAATGTAAACCTTATACAAGGTGGCAATGCCATTTATTGAGGCTCTCAGACAGTTATCTTTTTCAGTTGGTAAGCTTGATGGAGTTTCCCAGTTATCTTTCCACTTGTCGATTGTAGATTCTGGGTCGTCTGTAGATGCTTCGAACAATGACAATGACTTGGATTCTGCTTGAGTCACGAACTATTTGTTGCTTTCCTAATTCAATATTTCACCCAGGTCGGGGTTTTCCAAAATACTTGAATTGAGATAAAACAAGCGAAATGCACCGGAATAAGAAAACGATGAGTGTAGAACAAATCGAAAACAAATTGATTATGATTGATGGATCATATCACTAAGTTTCTCCCTGAGTTTCTTGCACCTTTCTTCTCCAGATTTTCGTGTGAATGATACAGAGAAAAAACAAGTGGTTTTACCCCAGTAAACTGCCACAAATGGATAACATTTGTTTTGGAAAACTGTCCTCAGCCGGCCGGCTGAGCTAATTGCCCTTGTCCGAGCCGGCCGGCTCAACATGCAAGGAAGAACTGAAACTCTTTGAGCTTCTCAGCTGGCCGGTTCAGCTCAATGACTTTTCCGAGTCGGCCGGCTCCACTCCTCAGAACCTGCTGTATCTTCACTGCATATAAAACTCATTCTAAATTGTTTTGTTCATGCACAAAACTTCCATTTGAAGGTATATACATGTTAAGAAAACACATATACCCTAAAATTCCAACATCAATCAGCATCAGTCTCTCAAATCTGAAGTGATACGAACGTATGTTGCATTCGTGGCTAATCAGCGTGACTTGTTAAATATAGGTGGACATCATTTAAGTTGACTCTCAGTTATCACTTATCTGCTAGGAAATCTTTAATGAGATCTATTAGCTCACTGCATGAAATTTGTACCAATTGGGGCTCCACCAATTGGGGTATCACCACCAGAGGAGCCACGGGGAGAGCCACCGGTGCTTCCCTTAAGAAGCCAGACCATGGGAGTCTCACCTCGTGGATCACAGAATGCAACGTGTTCAAATTTCGTAGACAGAACAACGAGAAAAACAAAGAAGACGGAAAGAAAACTGCAGTAAAAAATACTAAAGCGGGTGCTATTCGAGAACAATTAGCCGATATGGATTTGCGACTTATTATAGATTATTCCTTGGTAGAATGGAAAGAATTGGGGAAGAAGCGCTCACAGGTAATGAATGGGAAGATCGAAAAATTGCCGAGCCAGATCTGGTGTACCATAAGGAATTTGCCTTTTCTATTGCTTCCTACGGATTGGATCAAAACCAATTCTTGAATGAGGCCAAAAATTTTATTGTATAAAAATATTGTATTATTTTTATATAATTATAGAAGAATAGAATTCTATAATAAAAATAGAATAAAAATAACATAAATAAACGAGTTCTTTGTAATGAATCTGCCTCTTCCAGTACCGAGAACTCATAGGAAAAATATTGAAAACACATTTCCTACTTCGACATCATTATCTGGTAAAAGATCCCAATATCGTATTCGTCTAGAAGAAAAACAAAAATTGTGTTTTCATTATGGTCTTACAGAAAAAGGAGGATCCGGACAAAATCGATGAAACGGAAGATATCCGAGTGAACGGAAAAGAAAAAACAAAGGATGAATTCCACTTTCACTTTAAAGAGACATGCTATAAAAATAGCCCTGTTTACGAAACTTTGTATCTGTATGGGAATCAAGAAACTTCGAAGTTAGAAATACTTAAAAAAAGAAAAGATATTAGTAAATACAATTGTGGTTCTTCTTTTCGACTATAAACGATGGAGACGTCCGTTTCGATATTTAAAAAACTCCTTCCGACCTTCCAGCACAGGGCAGGTGTCAGACTCTATACATCGTGTTACCACTTAGCAGAGTCCCGTGTTTTTAATAACCTATCCAATTTTTACAGTGCGATGGTTGGCTATTCACGGACTAGCTGTACCTACCGTTTCTTTTTTGGGTTCTGTTAGGATCGTGGTTAGATAGTCAAAGACTTAAGTTCGAATAGTCAGAGACTTAACTAAGTTCGGGACTGTTAGGAACCTAACTTAGTACGCAGGTAATTACCCTAATTAAGTACGCGGCGGAATAAACTTTAAATAGCTTTTATTACTATTTAAACTGTACACTCAATGGTACAAAACTTTTGCCTATTCAGTATAAATCACCTAGACTTATACAAGCAGATCTGACTACTTCCCTGACTGTCTCGTCGACGTCACAGTAGTCTTGGCTCTTCCTCAGCTTTCCACCAATGATCAAGAACTCCTCGATCAACTCGAATATCACCTCGCACAGCTCGCTGGATATTCTCTCTGGGTACACCCACACTGGAAAGCTCACTCAAATAATTCTGGGAATGCACGCACGCCTGAATGGTGGTTTCCGACTACTTATAGGCTTTTGCGGTAACCGTCAGGAACTGCCACAGATCATGGCTTCCAACCGTCAGCCCATGATCTGTTGTGGAGGTGTGCCATCTTTCCATCACGTAGTTGACTCATGTCCTCAACTGCTCCGTTGACCCGACCTCAACTTCTCTATTGACTCGACCTCAACTGCTCCGTTGACCGTTGACCGTTACTCAGGTTCTCGGTTACTCAGGTACTTCCACAGGTACTTGAATCTAGTATCACGTCCTCGACTGTTCCAGTAAGTTCCTGACTAACTGAAACTCAAGCAAATCATTAAATTGGTTTGTCAATCATCAAAAACGTGTGAGGCCAATGCCTCAACAATTTCCCCCTTTTTGATGATGACAAACCATTAGAGAGAAATACCAAATCAGCACTTAATAGATGTTTAGACATGCACACAGAATCAATTGAGAACATATTCTCCTTGGGAACAAATTCCCCCTAAGTTCCTGCACACTCAGAAACTTGACAAACATTCTATTAAAACAGATTCCTACACAGGCATTTCTACTCAGGAACCTCAGATTGAGTTCCCCCTCAGTTGATATTTCTACCCTTCCCCCTTTTGACATCATCAAAGAAGAGTTAATCAACAAGCACAGGAGTCAAAAACATGAGTAAGTATTTGAAATTCAGAGCAATTCATAATGTCAAGCATAGCACTTCAAGGATAAAAACGATAGTCATAACACGCAGTTTGAACACAAGTTTGATCACTCAAAAAGAAAGGGAAATATGAAGGTTTGGGAAACAAGGATTGGGAAATCCTATAGTTGGAACTGATCTCAGCATTCTCATAGTCAGAAAGAGATCACCCCTGGAACTGAAGAACTTCATGTCCTTTCAGCGAGAACTAGAAGTGCATCCTGCACTTCGATCATTGCATCCTTCATTTCCCTGACTTCTGCTGTTAGAGCCCTCAGGTCTCTTCTCATATCCATAATCCCTTTCTCCAGAAGATCCCACTTCTTATGGCTATAATCTTCAGTCTCATCCTCATCCTCTTCTTCAATCTGCTGCAGAACTGGGTTGGCTTTTGGCTTGGGTTCTTGAACAGGAGCCTTGATCCATCCTTCCACATCGTCTTTGACCAAATGCATCTTCCTAAAGACTTCAGGGTCAAACTCCTTGACAATCTGCTCTTCCACTGCAGAACTGACTTCATACAAGTTGTGTTTCAGAAGGACCCTTTTAATCACTCTGGAATACCCAATCTGGGTCAGATTCTTGAGATGATCAATTTGATGAATTATCATCTTTGGCAGATTTATTTTCTCCCTGTTCAGCAGCTTATCCAGTAGCAGAAGATCTTGATGCTGCACATATGAGGGCTTCACTCCCCTTTGCAGAAAATTGCTCACCAGAATTTTGTGAAGGATCTTAACATTCGGATCCATGCACTGAGTGCTTATACCTGTTTTCTTCTGAACAGTCTTCAGGTTGCATATTTTCTCTACCAACTCTTTTTTATCAGCCACTTCCTTTGGCCAGACACTGGACTTGCAGAAGTAGTCAAAGCCTTCATGCTTTAACCCCAGCAGATCTGCCAGCTCAACGCTAGACAATGTGAATTCATTCCCCCTGAAGTTCACCTCCAAGGTAGGCACAGGTTCAATACTCATCTTCAAGTCTTTATAGAAGTCTTCTACCACTTCAGGACATACGAAGTCCTTAGAGGCACACAGGTTCTCCCAACCTTGCATCTTCAATAGCTCCAGTACCTCAGTGAGGCCTTCCCTATTCAGAAACTCCTCTGAACATTCCACTTCCTGTAGAATTTCTTTTCCTGACTTGGACCTCCTTGGCCTTTTGACAGACTTTGCAGAAACCAATTCCTCCTTAACAATTTGTTTTCTTTTACCAGTATCTCTGGTTGGTTGGATTCTCATTGGCAGTTCCTTCTTCTTCCTTTTGGAAATTGCTTGTGTTGGTTGAACTATCTCACAGTCCATATCATCAGATCCTTCAGACCTGTTGAACTTGGCAATCTTGCCCAATGCTACCAGCTTGTCCAGTATTTGCGTTCCAGCAGATATTTCCTCGCCAACTGAGGGTTCAAATGCATCTATTTCATTGTTCCAGTATTCGGAATCGCCTGATTCTTCAACCCCTTCTGGGTTCCTCATTGGGACTGTCTCTATGATTTCAACTTCCGCTTCTTCTGCACCAACCAGACCGGGACCACACATGCATCCACCCTCCTTTACCTCTTCTATCACAACGTCAGCTTCCACATCACCAACAAATTCAGAGACATCCACTATATCCCTTTCCCCAATACTCCATATCCCAGCACAATATTCACTAAACCTTACAGTTTTAGGGTTGTAGATTGAGACGGTGAGGTGCGACTTACTTGGTTTCAGCAGTTCGGCCACATCTTTCGGAACCGTATATCGAACTCCTAGAATAGTGAAGGTCTCCATTCCATTGTCAGACATGTTGCAGATGTTTGAGTTGGATGCCATTCGAAGCTTGAGAATTTCGCCGACTTAAGGGTTTTGCAGATTTTGAATTTAGGGTTTCCTTTTTGCAGTAGAGAGTGGTGAGAGACGGACGGACTTCAAATCTCCTTTAGAAACAGAATCCCGTTGAAATCTACAATAACTTCTTATCCACGTATCTGTATGAAAACTGTCCGACTTCCAAGGCATAAAGTTCTGAACTGTCTTATCTCATAACTGCTGTCACCCACTTCCTTCATGTATCAGATACCTCGGAGAGTTCTTTAGTCACAGGGACTTTCAATCTTGACTGAGAGAATGCCAGACCAGTTCCTTGACTATGGACTTGACACAAGGGACACTGTGGTGGGTCGGCTTACCATAAGGGTTTTGAAAATAAAATCACCACAGTTCAATCACTCAATCACACATATATATGTAATCAATCACGTTCAGCAGGTGTATTGAATATGTTATCAAATACATATGGTCTATTTTAGGACAGGTGGTTTCACAACTTCCTTCACGGGGCAAATGGCAACAGAATCCGGAAGTTATGTAAGGCATCAAGAAAAATATGTTCAAACATGCATGTACTATATCAAATTTATCAATTAAGTCATAGCACACACATAATTCGCTGCTCAGGGACTTCAAAAATTCACTCACGTAAGTGACCAACATGCATGTTAATAACCTCTATCGTCTAGTCAATCATTGAGAGAAAGTTCGAAGTACCTCACTGAGGACTCATCAATCCAAGTTCCATCCTTAGCTTCTCAAATGCATCCTTGTGCAAGGACTTGGTAAATATATCAGCTACCTGATCTTCACTTCTGCAGAAGTTAATAGTGACTAGTTCTTTTTCTACACAGTCTCTAAGAAAGTGATGTTTAATTTCTATGTGCTTAGATTTACCGTGTTGAACAGGGTTTTTTGCAATACTAATGGCACTAGTATTATCACAAAAAATTTGAACTTGATCAAAGTGTAAGTTGAAGTCACTTAGCTGATTACGGAGCCAAAGGATCTGAGCGCAACACGTTGCTGCCGCAATATATTCTGCCTCTGCAGTAGACAGAGCCACAGAATTCTGTTTCTTCGACCCCCAAGAAACCAAGCAGGATCCGAGGAACTGAGCCATCCCAGACGTCGATTTCCGGTCAGTCCTATCTCCTGCGAAGTCTGCGTCTGTGAATCCTTCCAACTTGAGGGACTTAACCCTAGGATACCACAAGACTAACTTCTCGGTACCCTTCAGGTATCTGAGAATCCGCTTCACTGCCTTGACGTGCGACTCTCTTGGTTCGGCCTGGAACCTGGCACACTGACAGACACTAAACATGATGTCAGGTCTTGAGGCAGTCAAATAAAGTAACGAACCTATCATCCCTCGATAGATCGTTGCATCTGACTTCGGTGATCCATCATCCTTCACCAGGGACTCGTTCGGAGAACTCGGAGTGTTCACATGCTTGGAACATCCCAATCCGTACTTCTTCACGACTTCACTCAGGTACTTCTGTTGTGAAATCTCCGTACCATTCTCCAGCTGCCTAACTTGAATACCAAGAAAGAAGGTCAGCTCCCCTACCATGCTCATTTCGAACTCATTCTCCATGAGTTTTGTGAAAGACTTCACAAGCTCGTCACTTGTGGATCCGAAGACTATGTCGTCCACATATACCTGCACAATAAGTAGGTGTTTATTAGTCCTCAAGACAAATAAAGTCTTATCTACCTTACCTCGCTCATATCCGTGAGCCAGCAGATATTCCGACAGGCGCTCGTACCACGCCCTTGGTGCTTGTTTTAAACCATAGACGGCCTTGTCAAGGACATACACCCAGTCCTGACGATCTGGATCCTCAAATCCCGGAGGTTGTTCCACGAATATTTCCTCCTTGAGATATCCGTTTAGAAACGCCGTTTTAACATCCATTTGATGAAGCTTAAAACCAAGCTGCACTGAGTACGCTATCAATAACCTGATAGCCTCTAGTCTTGCCACAGGCGCGAAGGTCTCTTCATAGTCAATGCCTTCCTGCTGTGAATATCCTTTCACCACGAGTCTGGCCTTGTTCCTGACCACTTCTCCCTTGGGATTCAGCTTGTTCTTCAGGATCCAGCGGGTGCCAATGACCTTACGTTTTTCTGGCCTAGGAACAAGTCTCCAAACCTTATTCCTCTCAAACTGATGCAACTCACCTTGCATTGCTTGAATCCAGTCTGGGTCTTTCAGTCCTTCTTGGATTGTCTTCGGCTCAATCAACGACACGAAGGCATTCATGACGGTTTCCCCCTGAACAGCAGCATAACAGACGTAATCGCGAAGTGCGCTACTCGGCCGCCTGACTCGAGTACTTCTCCTTAACTCAGTGACTTCCTGAGTCTCTTGGTTTTCCTCAGGTTCATGATCAGCCTCAGCAATTTCATGAACTTGTTCATTTCCTTCAGCTTCCTGCTCTGGTTCCGCAATCTCAGGAACTTGCACATTGACTTGTTCAGGTATTTCCAGATTCTGTGGAACATCTTGTCCAGGTATTTCCAGATTCTCTGGAACATCTGCTGTTGGATCATCCCTCGGACGAATTAGCTCAAATCCTTCATCATTATCAGCAACCTGAACATCAGGAACATGTCCAGAATCCTTTCCCATGGATTCCTCATCGAAGATGACATGTACGCTTTCCTCAATCAGCTTGGTCCTCTTATTGAATACTTTGTAGGCCTTACTATGCAGGGCATATCCTACGAAAATTCCTTCATCACTTCTTGGATCAAACTTCCCTAGCTGATTTTTCCCGTTATTGTGGACGTAGCACTTACTGCCAAAAACTTGAAGATGCGAGATGTTGGGTGTCCGACCATTCAGCAACTCGTACGGAGTCTTATTGAGAGTAGGCCTCAGATAACAACGGTTGAGGACGTAGCAGGCTGAATTCATTGCCTCTGCCCAGAAACTTCTTGCCAATCTGCTTTCTATCAGCATCGTTCTGGTCATGTCCTCCAGAGTTCGATTCTTCCTCTCAACTACCCCATTTTGCTGTGGAGTCCTCGGCGCTGAGAAATTGTGATCAATTCCTTGATCACTGCAGAACTCTGTAAACTGTCCATTCTCGAACTCAGTACCATGATCCGATCTGATACTCTTCACCTTGAGACTGAATTTTCTTTCAGCAAGTTTCACCCACGTCTTAAAGCAGTCAAAGACTTCATCCTTTGACCTGATAAAGATCACCCACGTATATCTAGAATAATCATCAACTAACACGTACACATATCGATTACCTTGACGCGACTGAACTCTCATCGGTCCACATAAATCCATGTGTACTAAGTCAAATGTTCTTGACGTACTGATTGCATTCTTTGTGTGGAAGGATCCTCTAGACTGTTTTCCTTGCGTGCAAGCACTGCAGACCTGATCAGGCACCTCACTGATCCTTGGTAGTCCAATTACTAAGTTCTGATTCTGCAACCTTTTCAACAATCTGAAGTTTACGTGTCCCAACCGACGATGCCACATCTCGGTTTCATCAGCTCTGGATGACAGACACAAGTATTCTTCTGGATCAAATGACGAATCCACAAAATAAACTCTGTCAGCACATCTCTCACGTAGAAGAACCTGACCTGTGGAGACACACTCAATAGAGCAATCATCAGCTGTAAAAACAACCTTGTTTTTACCTCCACGGCACAACTGTGAAACACTTAACAGATTAAACTTCAACCCATGAACAAAACTGACATTATCAACACTTACCTTACTTGATAACTGTACCTTACCTGTTCCGATGACCTGACACTTACTTTCATTTTCGAAAGTTATGGAGCCACCAGAATGATGTCGTAGAGAGGAGAACTGGTTCATCTTCCCGGTCATATGACCTGAGCAAGCACTGTCAATAAGCCATGAACTTGTTCCTCTCTCGACCTGCACATAAACAATCAGGTTTTAGGAACCCAAACAAGCTTAGCCTTTTTGGGTTGAGATGAAGTATTAATATTAGAAACATGAATTTTTGAAACTGCCAGTGAGTGAGATACATCCTTAACCACTCTGGAACTTGACGAGTCATTCCCAGCTCCAGGTTTCCTTCTGCTCTTGACTCCTGAGGGAATTCCAGACTCGGAGCTTGACTTCCCTGAAGACTTCTTGGAAGTGTTTTTCCATCCTTTACAGTTTCTCTGACTGTGTCCCTCCTTCCCACAGTAGAAGCAGACCTTTTGCTTCCTGAAGTCTATGTCCTTTGACTCAGAGACCTTCTTTTTCTATTTCCCGAAGTCAATTGGAATAGGACTTTTCTTCTGATTGAGTTTCTCCCAGATGTGAAACCCCTTTCCATAGGTTTTGCTATCATCTAAATCAACCTTCAGTTTGGGAGTAGGACTCTGTTGAATCTGTCTGTGCACAGGTTTAGCAATGGTCACTTCCCCATATCCGAGACCTGACTTGGTCTTCGACTTCTGCTTCTCCTTTCCTTTCGGAGAGTCATAGAACTGATCATCTGAGCCAACAACCCTTTTACCTTCTGCCTTCTCTAGTCTCCTGACTTTTAAGGACAGTTGATGGTTTTCCTCAAACATCGACTTCATCTGTTTGTCTTGATCAGCCACAATTCCATTCAGTTCCTCAGCCTTGAGAACCAGTTTCTTGATCATTGCAATGCACTGAGATCGAGAATAGTAACCTGAATGTGAATCACTAGGACTGCAATCTGTTGATGATTCATTGGAGTACGTCTTCTTAGATGAAGAGGTGGACGACAACGTCTCTGATTCTGATGTACTTCCTTTAGCCATCAGACACACATTTCTTCTCAGATCACCCATGTTGTTGTCTTCGTCCGAGTCTCCCCAGGCAAACATGGCTTTCTTACCTTTGTCATCCTTCTTCTGATTCTGCTCAGCCCGAGCCTCATCATTTTTCAGTTTATAGCAATCCTTCCTGTAATGACCTTTCTTTTTGCAGTAAAAACATTCCACGTCCTTCTGGTTGTTTTTGTTGCTGGACTTCCGGTCTGAGTTCTTGTCATCAGTAACTCTGTGAGCCTTCGACATTACTTCACGTTCCTCAGTCCGTGAAGATTCCTTTCCTTTGTTTCTGCCGAAGTCTTTTCCTTTGAACTTCTGGTATCTGGAATTTTCTCCAACCAATGCAACTTGTCGAGCAGCCTTCTGAGGTTCTCAACTCTCCATTTTAACATCATCAATGGTTTTGTTACTGACCAGTGCAGCAACAAGTTCTTCCAATGAGCTCTCCTTGGTGCTCGGCAAAGCAGCCAATGTCCTTGAGATGTCGTCCCATTCTGGACTCAACCACTGCATGAACCTGTGGGTAATCTCCCAGTTCTTGTACCTTCTCCCAAGGTTGTTGAGTGTCCCCAGACAGTCTTGGAATCTGGAGTGGTACTCGTGCAGTGGCTCGTTCTTCACTTGCCTTAGTTTATTGAATTCTGTTTGAACCGCCAAGATTCTATTCCTCTTCACGTCCTTCGATCATTCATATATCTTCTTTAGAGAGTCCCAGATGTCGCTTGGATCCTTGTACTGAATGACCTTCTTCAGATCTCCAGGTTCCAGAGCGTTGTGAAGAACCCGCAATGCCCTTGCATTCTTCTCGAGTTTCTTGTAGTCCTCCGTGGTGTACATGACTCTTGGCTTGAGTTCTGTTGCACTTCCTTCCATGTAGACATACTGTTGACCCTGTTCAATAATCTGCCAGACCTCCCTGTCATACGCCATGACGTGGGCTTCAAATCTGGTCGCCCATGTCTCATACTCCCCCGGCTTGAGCTTTGGAGGATTTGAGATTGAATCTCCTGACATTCCTGCAATTCTAACCAAAAATCTAGAACCTTGCGGCTCTGATACCAAATGTTATGATCGTGGTTAGATAGTCAAAGACTTAAGTTCGAATAGTCAGAGACTTAACTAAGTTCGGGACTGTTAGGAACCTAACTTAGTACGCAGGTAATTACCCTAATTAAGTACGCAGCGGAATAAACTTTAAATAGCTTTTATTACTATTTAAACTGTACACTCAATGGTACAAAACTTTTGCCTATTCAGTATAAATCACCTAGACTTATACAAGCAGATCTGACTACTTCCCTGACTGTATCGTCGACGTCACAGTAGTCTTGGCTCTTCCTCAGCTTTCCACCAATGATCAAGAACTCCTCGATCAACTCGAATATCACCTCGCACAGCTCGCTGGATATTCTCTCTGGGTACACCCACACTGGAAAGCTCACTCAAATAATTCTGGGAATGCACGCACGCCTGAATGGTGGTTTCCGACTCCTTATAGGCTTTTGCGGTAACCGTCAGGAACTGCCACAGATCATGGCTTCCAACCGTCAGCCCATGATCTGTTGTGGAGGTGTGCCATCTTTCCATCACGTAGTTGACTCATGTCCTCAACTGCTCCGTTGACCCGACCTCAACTTCTCTGTTGACTCGACCTCAACTGCTCCGTTGACCGTTGACCGTTACTCAGGTTCTCGGTTACTCAGGTACTTCCACAGGTACTTGAATCTAGTATCACGTCCTCGACTGTTCCAGTAAGTTCCTGACTAACTGAAACTCAAGCAAATCATTAAATTGGTTTGTCAATCATCAAAAACGTGTGAGGCCAATGCCTCAACAGGTTCAATATCAGCAATGCAGTTCATCTAACGATAAATCTAATCCAAATTATAGAGTTACGACACAATCAAATCCAAACGAACAAAGTGTTGAGAAAAAGAAATAATAGTAACTTGGTCTCGGGCATCTACCACTATCCCCACAATGATTGGGCATACTATTGCTATTCATAATGGTAAAGAGCATTTGCCTATTTATATAACAGATCGTATGGTCGAACATAAATTGGGAGAATTTGCACCGACTCTAAATTTTTGGGGACATGTAAAAAATGATACGAGATCTCGTCGTTAAGAAATGCTTATCATTCATTAGTAGGAGGTGAAACTTATTATAATAAAGAAAAATAAGACTAAAGTATATGTATGTCCACGTCCCAATTGACCCCCGGAGGAATATGGGCTTCTAAAAGATCTTTCATACTGTGCCCAATCCCGAAGTTAGTTCTATACATATAACCGGCAACGAGAAAAAGAACTGCAATAGCTAAATGATGATGAGCCATATCAGTCAGCCATAAACTTTGCGTTTGTGGATGAAATCCCCCGAAAAGAGTTAGAATGGCAGTTCCCGCCCCTTGCGAAGTCCCAAATAAATGACTGCCGGAATCAGGATTTTGAGCATAACGATTCCACTGACCGCTAAAAAGGCTTCGACCAACCACCGCCGGTCAATTCTGCTTTGGGGCCACCTCTTACTCTACCATTATTATAGGGGTCTGGGGTTCGAGACAAAGAAAGATCAAGGCAGCATATCGATTTTTTCTTTATACTTTACTTGGATCTGTTTTTATGCTATTAGCTATTCTGTTGATTCTTCTCCAAACAGGAACCACCGATTTACAAATATCATTAACCACAGAATTTAGTGAGCGGCGTCTTTTGAGGAGCGGGAGAAATTGTTGGAATTCTATGAAAGAGTCCCTGGAGCCAGGATGCATTCCAGTTTCATACGACAAGGGAAAAGTGTTACGATGGGGTTTGAAACACAAGACATTGCATATTACAAGGCAAGTACTCAATCAATTCATCCACCACCTCGTTGGCGATATAATAATTCTTCTTCAACCATATCTGTAGATATAATTATTCTTCTCTGACCATTTAATTCGTTAATAAGTAAAAATAATCTAACAAATGTCAATAGAAAAAAAATAATAATCTAACAAATGAAACCATAAATATCATTGATTCATTTCTATCATTTTTTATAGTGGGTTTTTACATTTTATACATAATATCAATCACGGGGAGCGCTCGGTTGAGAACCCTTAAAAATTTGAGATCTTGAAAACTCAAATCTCACCATTAGATCATGATGCATCTTTGAATCTGCATGTGACACATGTCCAAAAAGCAAAGTAAAAAATGGTGGTTTTGACTTTGCATTAAATGCATCTTGGAAAATGCACATTGGACACGTGTCACCACCAAAATGTATCTTAGAAAATGCATCTTTCATTTTGAAAGTTAGAGATTGGGGTTTCAAGTTCTCGAAAAAATAAGGGGTTCTCATTTGAGCCCTCCACTATCAATCACTATACGAATACATATTATATGCGAATTATTTATCGGCTACATGTGAATATAGACTCCAAGACAAAAACACATCCGCAAATGATGGATAACACACCTCACAAAATTGAGAAGAAATATATTACTCAATTAAATCAAACTCTTAACAAATTATCAAGAGTTCAAGCCACTAAACTAACCCATTTTTTACAATTCACTTCTATCGCTCTTTCATTTGTTCTACTAACTTAACTACCATCTTGTTCTACGCGGAGAGGTATTTACCATACACACATTGATCTCACTAGACAATTCATTAATGTTAGGATCGTTGTTAGTAAGTCAAAGACTTAAGTTCAAATAGTCGAAGACTTAACCAAGTTCGGGACTGTTAGGAACCTAACTTAGTATGCAGATAATAACTGAATTCAAGTACGCAGCGGAATAAACTTAAATAGCCTTTTTATTACTATTTAAATTGTACACTCAAGTGGTACAAAACTTGCCTATTAAGTATAAATCTATCCTAGATTTACACAAGCAATAATCTGACTACTTCCCTGACTGTCTCGTCGACGTCGTCGTAGTCGCGGCACCTCCTTGGCTTTCCGGCAATGATCAAGTCCAACTCGATCTCACAGAATATTACGTTCGCTCAGCTCACTGTATATTCTCACTAGGAATCCCCACTTGGAAAGCTCTCTCGGATGTGTATAAAGGCGCACCCGCCAGAATGACATCTGCTGTCTTCTTATAGGTACTTGAGGTAACTGCCGTAGATCATGTCTGCAACCGCCAGCCCATGATCTCCACTATGGGTAGTGAGGACGTGCCATCATTCCATGACTTCTTTGACTCGTGCTGTCAACTGCTTAACTGCTCCGTTGACCTCAACTGCTCAACTGCTCGTTGACTTGACCAATATTCAGGTTCTCGAATGATCGGAGACTTCCGCAGGTCCTCAAGTCCAGTATCATGTTCTTGACTGCTCCAGTAAGTTCCTGACTAACAAAAACTTAAGCAAACCATTAAATCGGTTTGTCAACATCAAAAACGTGTGAGGCCAATGCCTCAACCATTTCCCCCTTTTTGATGATGACAAACTATTGAGAGAGATATCAAAGTATGACTTAATAGATGAATTATGCACACAGCATCAATTGAGAACATATTCTCCTTGGGAACAAATTCCCCCTAAGTTCCTACACATCAGAAACTTATTAAACATTCTATTAAGTCAATACCCTACACAGGTATGTCTATTCATCTAGTTAAGTCAGGAATTCAGATTACGTTCCCTCAGATGATACTTCTACCCTTCCCCCTTTTGACATCATCAAAGAAGAGTAAGAATCATGCACAACAGTCAGAGACATGAATGAGAAATTGAAATTCAGAGTTGAGTTGCATGGCACGCAGGATACTTCAAGAATAAATTAGATAATCATATCATGCAAAGTGAACACATAGTTTGTACTCAGAAACAACAAAGGAAATATGAGGTGGGAAAGCAAGGGAAAGGAAATCCATATCAGGAACTGATCTCAGCATTCTCATAGTCAAAAGAGATCACCCCTGGAACTGAAGAACTTCATGTCCTTTCAGCGAGAGCTAGAAGTGCATCCTGCACTTCGATCATTGCATCCTTCATTTCCCTGACTTCTGCTGTTAGAGCCCTCAGGTCTCTTCTCATATCCAAAATCCCTTTCTCCAGAAGATCCCACTTCTTATGGCTATAATCTGCAGTCTCATCCTCATCCTCTTCCTCAGTCTGCTGCAGAACTAGTTTGGCTTTTGGCTTGGGTTCCTGAACAGGAGCCTTGATCCATCCTTCCACTTCGTCTTTGACCAAGTTCATCTTCCTGAACATTTCAGGATCAAAGTCCTTCACCACCTGCTCTTCATCAGATACCACCTCATATAGGTTGTGTGTCTGGAGAACCTTCTTGATTATCCTCGAGTACCCGATCTGGGTTAGGTTCTTCAGATGATCCATTTGGTTGATGATCAGCTTGGGCAGGTTTATTTTCTCCTTGTTCAGCATCTTGTCCAAGACTAGAAGATCTTGTTGTTGAACATAGGAAGGCTTCACTCCTCTTTGCATAAACTTGCTCACTAGCAATTTATGCATTATTTTGACTGTGGGATCCATGCACTGAGTGCTGATTCCTAGTCCTTTCTCAACCGATTCCATTTTGCAGATTGTCTTCACCAGTTGCTTCTTATTGGCAATGTCCTTGGGCCAGACACTGGTTTTGCAGAAGTAGCTGAACCCCTCATGCTGTATCCCCAATATCTCAGCCAGCTCAGTACTTGACAACGTGAATTCCTTCCCCCTGAAATTCACAGCCAATGATGGTACTAGTCCATCAGTCAACTTCAGATTTTTGTAGAAATCTTCCACAGCTTCAGGACATACGAAGTCCTTTGTCTCGCATAGGGTTTCCCAACCTTGTGCCTTCAATAGGTCAAGGACCTCTGTTAACCCTTCCTTATTCAGAAACTCCTCTGAACATTCCATCTCCATTAAAATTTGTTTGCCAAAATTTGACTTCTTTGATCTCTTTACTACGCTTTTTGGAATAGTTTCTTCTTGGACCTCTAGCTTCCTCTTTCCAGCCCCCCTTGTTGGTAGTATTCTCAGAGGTAACTCCTTCTTCTTCCTCTTGGAGACTCTTGGAGCTGATTGAATTATCTCACAGTCCACGTCCTCAGCTTCTCCAGTAGAGTTCAACTGAGCAATCTTACCCATTTCCACCAGCTCCTCCAGCATCTGATTTGCAGCATACATATCTGCTTCTACTGACGACACATCAGCCATGGGAATTTCTTCCTTGTCCTCAGAGCAACCAAACCAGTAGTCAGTGTTCCCAGACTCTGCGACGTCTTCTGGGTTCTTAACAGGTACCGCATCAACAAATACTTCCTCTTCTTCTCCTTCGACAAAGCCACTATCACATGCACAGTCTCCGTCCTTCACCTCTTCTAGTACATTAACAGTTTCTACAGTACTCACAACTCTAGAGACATCTATTCTATCCCGTTCGCCAACACTCCACATCCCAGCACAGAAATCAATGAATCTCACAGATTTAGGATTGAAGACAGTAATTTGTAGATGTGACTTACTCGAGTTAAGCATCTCAGCCACAGCACTCGGAATCTCATACCGAACTCCTGCAATAGTAAATGTCTCCATTCCACTGTCAGATGTGCTAGTGTTCGATTGCGACGCCATTGGAATTTTGAGTGTTTGAGAGAATCGACCGGAGAACTTTAGGGTTCCTGAGATTTAGGGTTTCAGCTTGTTGTGCGAATGAAGTGAGAGAAGCGATAAGTCTCTTTTGAATTTGAAATCCCTGAAACATCTCCTTTAATTAAGGTGCACGTCCCTGCAGGAAACTGTCCGACTTTCAAGGCATTATTCACTGAACTGTCTTTTCAACCATAACTGCAGCTGAACTGCTTCCTTCATTTCTCAAATACTTCGATGAGTTCCTCAATTCACAGAGTCATTTAATCCTTTACTGAGAGAATACCAGACCAGTTCCTTGACTATGGATTTGACACAAGGGACGCTGTGGTGGGTCGGCTTACCATAAGGGTTTTGAAAATAAAATCACCACAGTTCAATCACTCAATCACACATATATATGTAATCAATCACGTTCAGCAGGTGTATTGAATATGTTATCAAATACATATGGTCTATTTTAGGACAGGTGGTTTCATAACTTCCTTCATGGGGCAAATGGCAACAAAATCCGGAAGTTATGTCAGGCATCAAGAAATGAAGTGTTCAACAATGCATGTACTATATCAGATTTAGCAAAGAAGTGATAGCACACACATTACCAACTACTCAGAGACTTCAAAAATTCACTCATGTAAACGACTAACTGGCATGTTAAGTACTCTGTCATCTAGTCAATCATTGAGGGAAGTTTAGGAGTACCTTACTGTGGAATCATCAATCCGAGTTCCATCCTTAGTTTTTCAAAGGCATCCTTGTGTAGGGACTTGGTGAATATATCAGCAACCTGATCTTCACTTCTGCAAAAGTTAACAGTGACAAGCTCCTTTTTACACAGTCTCTAAGGAAATGATGTTTGATTTCTATATGCTTAGATTTGCCGTGTTGAACAGGATTTTTTGCAATACTAATAGCGCTAGTATTATCACAAAAAATAGGAACTTGATCAAAATGTAAGTTGAAGTCACTTAGTTGATTCCGAAGCCATAGGACTTGAGCATAGCATGCTGCTGCTGCTATGTACTCGGCTTCAGTAGTTGACAGTGCCACAGAGTTCTGCTTCTTTGATCCCCAAGATACTAAGCAGGACCCAAGGAACTGAGCCATTCCAGACGTGGACTTTCTGTCAGTTCTGTCTCCTGCGAAGTCTGCATCTGTGAATCCTTCAAGCCTTAGGGACTTCACTTGAGGATACCATAAGACCAGCTTCTCGGTACCCTTCAGATACCTCAGTATCCTTTTCACGGCCTTTACATGAGATTCTCTTGGATCTGCTTGAAACCTGGCACATTGACATACACTAAACATTATATTAGGTCTAGAAGCGGTCAAATAAAGTAAAGAACCTATCATGCCACGATATTTTGTAGCATCTGTTCTTGGAGAGGCATCATCCTTTGTCAGGGACTCATTTGGAGAACTGGGAGTGTTCACATGTTTTGAATCTCCAAGTCCGTACTTCTTCACAACTTCACTCAGGTACTTCTGTTGTGAGATCTCAGTACCGTTCTCCAGCTGTCTAACTTGAATACCAAGAAAGAACGTCAGTTCCCCGACCATACTCATCTCAAACTCACTCTCCATGAGTTTAGTGAAGGACTTCACAAGCTCGTCACTTGTGGATCCGAAGATGATGTCATCGACATACACCTGCACAATGAGTAAGTGCTTATTAGTTCTCAACAAAAATAGAGTCTTATCTACCTTACCTCGCTCATATCCATGAGCTAGTAGATACTCCGAGAGACGCTCATACCACGCCCTAGGTGCCTGTTTCAATCCATACAGGGCCTTGTCAAGAACGTACACATGATCCGGATGCTCAGGAACTTCAAATCCAGGCGTCTGTTCCACGAATATTTCCTCCTTGAGAAATCCATTCAGGAACGCTGTCTTGACATCCATCTGATGAAGCTTGATTCCAAACTGTACCGAGTACGCTATCAGCAACCTAATAGCCTCTAACCTTGCCACTGGCGCAAAGGTTTCTTCATAGTCGATGCCTTCCTGTTGGCTGTAACCCTTCACAACCAACCTGGCTTTATTCCTGACTACTTCTCCATCGGAGTTCTTTTTGTTTCTGAGGATCCAGCGGGTGCCAATCACTTTCCGTTTCTCTGGCCTTGGAACAAGTCTCCAAACTTTGTTCCTCTCGAACTGATGCAATTCGTCTTGCATAGCCTGAATCCAATCTGGGTCTTTCAGTGCCTCTTGAACCGACTTTGGTTCAATCAAAGAAACAAAGGCGTTCATGACAGATTCCCCCTGAACTGCTGCATAGCAAATATAATCACGAAGAGCAACACTCGGCTGCCTGAGTCGGGTACTTCTCCTCAACTCAGTGACCTCCTGAGTTTGTTGGACTTCTTCAGGTTCATCATGAACTTCACCTTCTTCAGGAACTTGTTCATTTACTTCAACTTGCTGTCCAGGTTCCTCGGCTTCAGGAACTTGACCATTGTCTTGATCAGGTATTTCCTGATTCTCTGGACCATCAGCTTCTTCAACATCCCTCGGACGTATTAGCTCAAAGTCATCACCAACTTCTTCGATATGAACGTCATGAACCTGTCCAGAGTCAGTTCCCGCAGACTCTTCATCAAATATGACATGGACACTTTCCTCAACCTGCTTGGTTCTTTTGTTAAACACTTTGTATGCCTTACTGTGCAGTGAGTATCCTACAAAGATTCCCTCGTCACTTCTCGGATCAAACTTCCCAAGACGATCCTTCCCATTCACATGGACATAGCACCTACATCCAAATACTCGTAAGTGAGAAACATTAGGTTTCCTACCTTTCAACAGCTCATATGGAGTCTTGTTGAGAAAGGGTCTTAGGTAACATCTATTGAGGACATGGCATGCAGCGTTCATTGCCTCGGCCCAAAAGTTTCTCGCTATACTGTTTTCAAGTAGCATAGTCCTCGTCATGTCCTCGAGTGTGCGGTTCTTCCTTTCAACTACTCCATTCTGCTGTGGAGTCCTTGGTGCTGAGAAGTTGTGATCAATGCCCTGATCCGTGCAGAAATCAACAAATAGACCATTATCGAACTCAGTTCCATGATCTGTTCTTATGCTCTTCAGCTTCTCACAAAATCTGCGCTCAACAAGTTTGACCCACGTCTTGAATGACTCAAAGACTTCATCTTTTGAGCGAATGAAGATGACCCAGGTGTACCTTGAATAGTCGTCCACAATCACAAATACATATCGGTTCCCTACCCGAGACTGCACCCTCATTGGACCGCATAAATCCATATGAATTAACTCAAATGCCCTGTGAGTGCTAACCACGTTCTTAGAGTGAAATGAACTTCTTGTTTGCTTACCTTTGGCACACGCACTGCAAACCTGATCAGGTACTTCACTAATCTTAGGCAATCCAATTACCAAGTTCTGATTGTGTAGCCTCTTCAGCAACCTGAAATTCACATGTCCTAGCCGACGATGCCACATCTCAGATTCATCTGATCTAGAGGACAAACAGAGATATTCCTCCGGGTCAAAGGACGGATCCACAAGATATACTCTATTTTGCACAATTTCCACGTAGAAGTACTTGACCTGACGACACACACTTAACAAAGCATCCATCAGCAGTAAAAACTACCTTGTTTTTACCTCCACGACACAATTGGGAAACACTAAGTAAATTGAACTTCAAACCATTAACAAAACTGACATTATCTACACTAACCTTGTTTGATAGATGTACCTTACCTGAACCGATGACTTTACACTTACTTTCATTTCCAAAAGTGATAGAGCCACCAGAGTGATGTCGAAGAGAGGAGAATAGATCCATTTTCCCGGTCATATGTCCTGAGCATGCACTATCAATCAGCCAGGAACCTGTTCCTCTCTCGACCTGCACAAAAACAATCAGGTTTTAGGAACCCAAACAAGCTGAGCCTTTTTGGGTTTAGGAGTTAAGGTAGATAAAGTTTTAGGTTTAGGAACATGAGATTTTGAAACTGCTAGAGAGTGAGAGACATCCTTAACCACTCTGGAACTTGACGGATCATTCACAGCTCCAGGTTTTCCACTTTGTTTAGAGGCTGAGTAGTTCCCTGATTCTGAACTTGAGGTTTCTGACAGTTTCTTGGAAGTGCTCTTCTGTCCTTTACATTTACTCTGACTATGTCCCTCCTTTCCGCAATGAAAGCAGACTTTTTGCTTTCTGAAGTCTATATCTTTGGACTCAGAAACTTTCTTCTTTTGTTTCTCGAAGTCAATAGGAATTGGACTGTTTCTTCGGTTGAGTTTCTTCCAGATCTGATGACCCTTTCCATAGGTTTTGCTGTCATCCAGATCAACCTTCAGACTAGGAGTAGAGCTCTGTTGAATCTGTCTATGCACAGGTTTTGCAATAGTTACTTCCCCATATCCAAGACCCGGTCTGGACTTAGGCTTCAGCTTCTCCTTTCCTTTCGGAGAATCAAAGAACTGGTCATCCGAATCAATCTTCCTTTTGCCAGCAGCTTTATCTAGTTTCTGGATCTGAATGGAGTATTGATGGTTTTCCTCGAACATTGATTCCATCTGTTGATCTTGATCCGCAACTATAGCATTCAGTTCCTCAACTCTGAGAACTAGCTTCTTGATCATAGCAAGGCAATCCGAACGTGAGTAATAGCCATGTTGAGAATCATCAGAACTTACTTCAGTAGATGATTCCTTGGAAGCAGTCTTCCTTGATGAAGAACTTGATGATGAAGTCTCTGAGCTTGAGGAACTTCCCTTTGCCATTAGACACACATTTCTTCTAATGTCTCCCATGTTGTTTTCATCATCTGAATCACCCCAAGCGAACATGGCCTTCTTGCCTTTGTTGTCCTCCTTCTGATTTCCTTCAGTTTTAGACTCGTCATTCTTTAGCTTGTAGCAGTCCTTCCTGTAATGACCCTTCTTCTTACAGTAAAAACATTCCACGTTTTTCTTTGAGTCATTTCTGCCGCTAGGTTTCCGACCCGAGTTCCTGTCGTCTGTGACTCTCAGTGCCTTGGTCATCACATTGAGTTCCTCAGTCCTTGAGGTTTCTTTTCCTTTATTTCTTTGGAAATCCTTCCCTTTGAACTTCTTGTATCTGGAACTTTCACCAACCAATGCGACTTGTCGAGCAGCCTTCTGAGGTTCTCGACGTTCCATTTTGACGTCTTCAATGATCTTATTACTGTCCAAGGCAGCAACCAGTTCCTCCAGAGATTTCTCCTTAGTGGTCGGAAGAGCTGTCAAGGTCATTGAGAAATCATCCCATTCTGGACTGAGTCCCTGCATGAATTTGTGGGTGATTTCCCACTTCTTGTATTTCTTTCCGAGGTTGATAAGAGTTGTCAGGCACCCTTGGAATCTGGAGTGGTATTCGTGAAGGGGCTCGTTCTTGACTTGTCTCAGGTTGTTGAACTCAGATTGCACTACCAAAATTCGGTTTCTCTTGACATCTTTTGATCCTTCATAGATGTTCTTGAGTGAGTCCCAAATGTCACTCGGATCCTTGTACTGAATGATCTTCTTGAGATCCCCAGGTTCCAGCGCATTGTGGAGAACTCGTAATGCCTTGGCATTCTTCTCAAGTTTCTTGTAGTCTTCCGTGGTATACATGAGTCTCGGCTTGAGTTCTGTCTCACTGCCCTCCATGTAAACATATTGCTGTCCTTGCTCAATAATCTGCCAGACTTCTCCATCATAAGTCATGACATGAGCTTCAAATCTGGGCGCCCAGGTCTCATACTCACCCGGTTTCAGCTTCGGAGGATTTGAGAATGAATCTCCTGACATATCTACAAATCTAACCAGAAAATCTAGAACCTTTCGGCTCTGATACCAATTGTTAGGATTGTGGTTAGTTAGTCAAAGACTTAAGTTCAAATAGTCAAAGACTTAACCAAGTTCGGGACTGTTAGGAACCTAACTTAGTATGCAGATAATAACTGAATTCAAGTACGCAGCGGAATAAACTTAAATAGCCTTTTTATTACTATTTAAACTGTACACTCAAGTGGTACAAAACTTGCCTATTAAGTATAAATCTATCCTAGATTTACACAAGCAATAATCTGACTACTTCCCTGACTGTCTCGTCGACGTCGTCGTAGTCGCGGCACCTCCTTGGCTTTCCGGCAATGATCAAGTCCAACTCGATCTCACAGAATATTACGTTCGCTCAGCTCACTGTATATTCTCACTGGGAATCCCCACTTGGAAAGCTCTCTCGGATGTGTATAAAGGTGCACCCGCCAGAATGACATCTGCTGTCTTCTTATAGGTACTTGAGGTAACTACCGTAGATCATGTCTGCAACCGCCAGCCCATGATCTCCACTATGGGTAGTGAGGACGTGCCATCACTCCATGACTTCTTTGACTCGTGTTGTCAACTGCTCAACTGCTCCGTTGACCTCAACTGCTCAACTGCTCGTTGACTTGACCAATATTCAGGTTCTCGAATGATCGGAGACTTCCGCAGGTCCTCAAGTCCAGTATCATGTTCTTGACTGCTCCAGTAAGTTCCTGACTAACAAAAACTTAAGCAAACCATTAAATCGATTTGTCAACATCAAAAACGTGTGAGGCCAATGCCTCAACAATTAAAACATTTCTACCATTAAAACTTTTTGGATGACTGAAAAATGTGGGGAATAATGGGGTATCCGGGTAAGTATAAGGTTGTGCCGGGCCAAACTTAAAATATTCGTAGTGTTATTACCGTACGACGTGATTTTAGCAGGTCGGACGAGGTTGCGATCGAAAGCCCACTTGACTCGGAGTTTGAAAATAGACGATTTTTCTTTTTTCGCGTGTTATCATATCACATATGTGAAGCTGTTGGCAGTATGCGAATTAATCTCTGCTTCGGTTCTCCGCATATTGTCGACGAGCTAATTGCAGAAGATGTTGAGTGATATGCGTTGTTTCTTCTGGTGAAAGTTGCGGGATTGATCTCCTTCGGGGTCGTATAAATTGCGGCTGCTCAAAGGTGGAATCTTTGGTGATTGAAGTCTTCATCCTTCCAGATGGCAAGCATTTGACCAGGTATGTGAATTGTGATGATGGATGGGGTTCATACTTTTATTTAGGGTTTACTGATTTATGTTAATTGGATTTGGCATTGGTTTTAGGGTTTGACTGCTTTCATTTTGGAGAAAGTAGTTGTATTGTAGCTTGATTACATTGGATCTGTTTCTGAATGAAAATTGGTTATTTTACATTGATTTGAGGCAGGTTCAATTTTATCACTTATGTTCGAGGATTTTGGTTCTGTGTTAAGTCATAGGGAGGGGAGATGTGCAGTGTTTAGCTTATTGAGTAGTATACTAGTATTGCATGTTTACATATGTGAAAAGTTAGCTAATTAGGTTGTTTATCCTAAACAACAAACAAATTAGATTCTTGGCTGAACGATACGAAAGAAAAACCAAATTCTCTTCTTGACTTCTCATTTAACGTGCACACTCATCAATTTATTACCTCATTTGTTTCTTTTTGCTAGTATTAGATTAACTTTTTTGCCTTCTCCGAGTCATTTAACGTGTCGCTTTTATTATATATTCAATTCTTGACAAATATTGACAAGTTAATTGCGTGCGCAGAAATTACTGTGATATCGTGACATTCAATACCGTGAGGTTCTTCTCATTCGGGTTTGCATTTCTCGCGGCCACTATATATTCTCTGCAGCATTGTTCTCAAATCGGATATTCGGAGTGATCATTAAAGATCAATAATCCGATTTCAATCTGGTATTAGTGACTGTACGGGGGACGGGTTATGATTTTGATTTTTGATGTGTTAGATTTGGGGATTTATTGTCAGGGTATGAACATGCACAACTATATTGGTATTGTTATTGTAGGTTTATTGTGGGCATTTTCAACATTCATCGATGCATCTTCTTCTTTTTGTTGTGAGGGTTGATTTGATCGCGATTGTCATTGCACCCAATTGCAAGCTTTCCTCAACTTCATCACACATCTCCAAATGCTATTTTCTTGTTCAATTTTTAGTAGTACACGCATCGTGTAGTATTGTCATATAAGCTTTGCTTGACTTTGCAGGTTCAATTTTCTGCTTTCAAGATGAACAGACAACACGTTGACAACCAATTCGGTCCAAACCATGTAAGAATCCAGGAACCTCACTCCTTCCATTCCCAAATTTCCTTAAACTGATCATGGTTACTAATTTTTCGCCTGCTTTGCAGGATGAATACATTGTCCCTGGGTTTGAGTTACCACCCTCACCGCCTTCTTGCTATGACAACACATACCTGCCCGACAACCAGCTGTCTGAGCCACCCGTCCTCCACTTCCAACTTCCCCAGACACTTCTCAACAGCCCCGCAATTGGAAACCTCTGTGAGAGTGAGACTGAGTCTCATCTCCAGCCGCAAAATCCTACTGTCAACCATCTATACTTGGAGAATAAAAATACCCCACGCAATGTGGTGACTCTTGGTGCCACATACCGGTTCCGCTCAAAATTCGTGACTGTGGTTTACTACAGAACTGTGCCTCAAATGGGTAGCGCTAGCAGGCGTTGATGTGCTTAGATTCATCATTCATTACAGCCCCATTCAGGGCACGTCATTGGTGGCATGCCAGTGATATAAATACCTTACCCCCTACATTTTGGTGCATGTCTATTGTTTTGAAACTGAAACCATGGATGCTGTAAAACAGGTTTACGTTTCAGTCGTGGAAAGTACTGTCATGGAAATTCAATTGATATTGTCGTCAAATGTATAGGCTGTGACTTGGTATCAATGGCGAACATATGATTGCAGAGTCGGAGATGTTTGTCACTTCCAGAGATACATAAGAGAGTAATTGAAGTTACCTATCAGCTTTCTCAAGTGAAAGGTCAAGCAGTTGAATTGGTCACGCTAGACGTTTTATGTTCTGGATTATTATAAAGGCCAGAAAGCATTCAACTGTTGCATTTTTTTTAATCATAGTGTAGGTGGTTTGGTACTCAGGAATTAGGATAGCAATGTTTAGACTTTAGAGTATAAACATGACCTGACACCTATTTATTGGAGGTGTCTTTTTGTGTCTGGTAGTTCCCTTTACAGTTTACACTGACCTTTTCATATTTCATATCCATGGAAAATTCCATTGTAGGCATCAATGGTTTGCCATTTGTGCGGTGTCCTCGGGTGGAGCAAAACTAGCAGTAAGTCCACACTTACAATTTACAGCATTATCTTCTTCTGGACTAATAAATGAATTATTTTCTTGATTTCTTCATATGTAGAGAAAAAAAAATGAAGTTAGGTCCTACCCCTTCTTGCTCAACCAGATACCTAGTAACAGAGGTTTCTCCATTTATCAGAACTAGTTAATTTTTGTCATAAATCTAACATAGACTAGTAGGAAAAGTAAAGGAGGAGTATTCTAGCAGGATCTGTGACCTGACTCTCTCTCGTCTCATATTTTGCAGAACTGATTTCCTCTTCTGTTAAACGTGACTGTAAATGGGTTGTCAGCGGCAGTGACTGTAAATGAGATCAACTTGACAACCCATTCATACCTTTATTACTCTACAGCCTCCTTTGCAAATGAGGAGAAACTAACCAGGAGAATCAAGTAAGCAAATGATATATTTGGTAAATTAGCCACTTGTTGTACGACATCCATGTAATGTGAGGCATATGTATACATAGATCAAATAAGCCTGTAGGAGAACTCAGAGCAGAGTACTTGCAAATTTGTGAAAATGTAGTCTACTTGCTCCAATGTGTCAACATTTGCTCTAGTTCCTTTGTGGTCTATACAGATATTTAGCCAGACAGATCCAGTGCAATGCAGCCCTTTCTGCTTAGTTTAAGTTGTACCATTATTTCATTAAAGCACCATGAGAAAGGACTCCGTGCTGGGAACCTCATGCTTATTAATAATTTTGCAGCACCCTCACATGCCCTCAGGTTTCAGGCATGTTCCTAGAGCTTAAGATCGAATCAAGAAAAGGATCTTGATTATTGATCCATGGCTCGACTTTTCCTTTTCAAGGGACATGCCTTTTTCTAACCTGTTTTTATTGTGTTGTAACAGTCCGTCTGAGCGACACAGTCGTACATGATGGATGCCCTCTCACTTTTTGAGCTTAAATATCATAGGCAATCATTTCCACATTGTAGGTCCTTTCTGTTTGCACTTTTACAGAGTCTATCCAAGTCACAACTAATGTCTACTCGGTTAACATTTTCAGACACATCAATGGCTGCTTCATACATGATACAACAATCTGTATCATGAAACTTGGGGAATCTGACCAGGAGAAAGAGAACAAAAACTCCATGAGATTAAACCCCAACTCAGAGTGTGTTGAGTTCAGTTCAGCTTCTACTGCAGGACGTGGTGTGGACAAGTTTCAGTTATACACTTAAGAGTGATGTGTATCTGCAGAAAATATCTAAACAAGCCCTCCCCCCTCATCAAGCAACACTGACTTTTGTACTTTTTATATATTTGGGCATCATGCTCTCTAGACGATACACTTTATTTGAATGGTTTATGGTTGTGATAAGGTACTGCAACAATTCAATACATAAAACGCAATGGGACCTCTCTGAACTCAACTTGATTCATGATTTGATTGATCATATGACCTCTTTTTTTTTTTTTTCCTGTAAGCATGGAATGAGATGGGTTTGAAAAATGTCCTGCTAGACGTTGAAGTTGTTATAGACATGTCCTAGTTGCTCCTTGAAAATTTACAGGCCTGAGTTTTAAGGAAATTGAGTAGAAACTGGCTCTTTTTACCATTCCTTCTCATACTGTTGTAAAAGCATATGCATTGGTACTCACTGCATCAGCATGGTTCAATTTTAAAGCCCATTTTGAACAACAGCTACTACTGAGAAACTAGACTGATAATTCGCAAATGACTTTGAGACAGAGAGAGAGTAAAGGTACCAAACATGGAAGGCCAAAGAAGTTAATCTCAGCCAGGGACAACGACCTTTCATAGGCGTCATGATGACTCACCTCACATGCTCCGGTCTCCCCATCTTCAGCGCATCTGTACGACGTTCCCTACGTAGATACAACAAGTCGTTAGCCGTACGTTCAAGCCCCATAAAAGAACGGTTTACTCGTATTTTTAGTCTATATAAGGAGACGTACCGATTGTAGAAGCCACACATCAACAAAATGGCGAAACTAAGAGTTTCCAGCAACACCATTGTCAGTTCTAGTACTAAGAAGAAGCATGCCACAGTGAGCCTCAGAGTTGTGATGAACATGCTTCAAAGATCTTTGTCACTAACCAAAAACTCACCTTCCTTAAAACACCAATACGAGGAGGCTGAAGTTAGAGACTCGGAGTGCGTGCCACACGACGTTGAAGAAGGTCATTTTGCAGTCATAGCAATGGACAACCAAAATGAACCCAAAAGATTTGTGATCCCATTGACATGCTTGAATCACCCACTATTCCTAACTTTCTTGGATCAAGCAGCAGAGGAATACGGCTTCAACCGACAAGGTGCGTTGACCTTACCGTGCAGACCCCGTGAACTGGAACGATTCTTGTCCGGTCAATGAGGCCATGAATTATGAATTTTCCGGATATTTTTTTTCTCATCCCCGTTACATATATATGTATCATCATTGTTATGTACATCTCTTCCTCTGTCACTCTCTGGTTATAATAATCTTCATCCATTAATTTTCTTCAAAGAATACTTTTCCTTTCTTTCTTTGTTTTTTGCAACGGCTAGAAATTCGAAACCTACACAAAATAGTCCAGTTTATTGCAGCCCAATAGTAGGCCCAATAATAGGCCCATATCAGAATGCTACCTGGAGATCGAAGAAACCCTAAATCTAAATCGACGAATCCATTGAGCTTCGGAATATGAAATTCTGAATGCGTGATCAACAAAAATGGCGGTGCTGAAGCGATACGTGCTGCGTCTGTTCATCTCAATCAAGTACATAACGGCGAACGTAGTGGACAGGAACAAAGGGAACATCGTGGCGACGGCGTCGACGGTGGAGCACGCGCTGAAGAACACGTTCGAGTGCGGTCGGACGTGCAACGCGAAGGCGGCGGAGGTGGTGGGGGAGGTTCTGGCGATGAGGCTGAAGGTGGAGGGGTTGGAGGATGGGATGGGGAGAGGGATTTATGTTGATGTTGGGAAGGAGATTGAGCGGAAAGGGTTTCAGAGTCATAATAAGGTTTGGGCTGTTGTCAATGCGATGAAGAATAATGGCGTGAAACTCGTTTTGGAAGACGGTGATGGGGAAAGGAATAGAGACTAGCTTCATGCTTATTGTAGAGTAGAAAGCTTGTGTTGATGATGATGCAATTCTGCTCCCCGAGTTATGGGGTACTGCTTAAGGATCCGAGTCTTGAAACATACTACATTTACGGACACTTGCAGTGTTTCAAACTGGAATTCTGGGGATAGATGTTTCTGTGATTTGCTGACTCTTTAATATGCACTTCACCCGTTTCATCAAGTAAAGAGAGATAAAGACACGCAGAGAGTTCAAGATTCAAGTGCTTTGGGTGTACGCTTACAACGACATGGAAATCCTGGTGCATTACAAGAATGCCTTCTAGCTCTTGTTGGATAGTTCTATATATATCTGAATATTACAGTAACTAAATGATAATGAAACAGCAAGCATTGAAAACTAATCTGTGCAGAAACAGAACATAAATTCATGTAAACTTATTTCATGCATCTTGAATAAAGTAAACTGAATATCATGCTGAATAGATATTATGCAGTTTTAATAAATATCATGCTGGAACCAACCAGAGAATAAAACTGCAAGTTGCTGAATGAAACAGAAACCAACTTAAAGCAGTTTTAATGGAAATTAAAACAGAACAATGACATGTAGCAGCAAACCGAGAGCAACAGAACATTCACTGATCATGGCATAAATATATAAGTCTGAAATAAATATCATTGATCATGCATATATCCATATCATCAATCTGGAAAAACAGATCATGCAAAACCAGAATATGAACATTGCGAGATGTTTAAAAACAGAGAAAAAACAAAGGACAGCAAACCGATTGTTGATTCAGTCACGTCGATGCCGCTGTCCTTAAAGCTGTATTGCCTCCCTTAAGTGCTGGGTCTGATGGTAACGAGCTTCCCAGGATGTAAGAATCACAGCAAGCGCTTGAGCACCGTAGCCTTACTGTACGAACCTATTCGACCTTCCACTGTACTTGAGCGCTTGAGCACCGTCGCAAATGTGGACATCAGGATGTTTGAGTGCAATATTGACAAAACAAGTTACCTTTAAGAACTTCTTAAGCTGTTTGACGAGAAATGGTCTTCATTTGTCATCAAAAGTAAGTATACACAACTATTAGCATTTACAGTCTCTCTGGTTCAATATTAAGAATACTTGCAACAGATATCTCAGAATGCTAGGTCTGAGAAAAGTAAGGAATGTCTATATCTTTATTGACAAGTATTGCTCACTGCTCAAAACGCCTGAAAAACATGTCACTGCTGTTCTTCAGTAAGTTCCATCATTGTCCTAATTTCAGTTTTCATCTCCTCGAAAGGCAGGTTCTCACCGCCTTTTGAGCCTGGTCAAATGGTACTCCGTTTTTGAAAAAAGTTTGGTTTCCAAATTGGCATGAGGCAAAGTGGTTTTCCGGGACCATCTACTGCAGGCATATGTGGAGAGACGGGCTCAGGCATCACTGGGAACCATATTGCTCCATTATATATATATATATTGTGGTCCTCTTTCAGTCATTCTACAAAATTTATTGTGCCTGTTGTTTACCGTAGGATCATACTGTGTTATTCACCGATCTAACCCATTTTCAAACTCGAATTATTCATTTGCACCATTTGAAACTCAAATAACCAGAATACTCCATTTTTAATGATGTCGGTTTACCAGGAACCGGTATTCTTCTTTTTTTAATAATCCCGATTACCCTGGTACCGGTACCTTTAAAAATGGTTATGTGGCTCGATATTGGGCCTACGTAGACCAAGTTGAGTCGAAATGATATACACGTATGATATCGGTTTTCGGGCAACCGGGATTATTAAAAATAGCATGTGGTAGTGGATTTCATTGGGTGATATTTCTAATGGGTTGATATTGTAAGTCTTGATATATCTTCATAATTGTTCTTGAAGCTAGTCATTCCACTGAAATAATTAAGGAAGGTTGTATACTTGTAGTGTCTTGAGAAAGAAGATGTTTGGAGCTAGTGATCATCATGGTGGAGGTGGAGGAGGTCCTCATGGTGGGGGAGGACCTGGTGGAGGAGGAGGATGTTACGGAATGGAATATTGGGAAACTTAGGGGGACTGTTTGTAATTTGGTATAACTTAGACATGTATAAGACTAAGTGTAAGCCAGACAATAATCAAGCAATGAAATAACCAAACTTCCTCATCTTCTATCTTCTTCCCCAATCATCTTCTTCTAACCCTAAATCTCTTCTCCTTCTCCCTAATTCTCCTTAATTCTTCAATATCGCTTCTACTGTCCTTGGTGCGACTCCTGAACCGCATCAGAGGAGGCCCTTATGGCGGGGGAGGACATGGTGGAGGAGGAGATCATCATGGTGGAGGAGGAGGAGGTCCTCATGGTGGAGGAGGAGTAGGCCCTCATGGCGGGGGAGGACCTGGTGGAGGAGGAGGAGGCCCTCATGGCGGGGGAGGACCTGGTGGAGGAGGAGGAGGTTCCCGTGGTGGAGGAGGAGGACATCACGGAGGGGGACCTGGTGGAGGAGGCCCTGGCGGGGAAGGTCCCGGTGGAGGAGGACATCACTGAATATGAAAATATGCATGGAGCCACTGCCACGTGCTATTCATTTCAAAGATGGTGGTTTCCCGAAAATTGATATCTTTATGATGCGGGTATCCCGAAAACAGGTATCATACGTGTCTGCCATTTCCATTCAACTTGGTTCACATAGGTCCAAGATCAAGCCACATAATCATTTGTAAAGGTACCGGTACTAGCTACTAGGGAAACCGGGATTATTAAAAAAAAGAATACCGGTTTCCGGTAAACCGACATTATTAAAAATGGAGTATTCTGATTATTTGAGTTTCAAATAGTGCAAATGAGTAATTCGAGTTTGAAAATGGATTAGATTGGTGAATAACTCTGTGATTTGTAAGAACTGATTTTACAGCATGAATTGGAACAGGTCATTATTGATCCAATGATGGATTATGGATATGCACCTTGAGCTCCAGCGCTCAATTTAGGCAGGAAGTCTCTGCCGCTCTCAATTGAACCATCGCACTAGGTTTTTCAAGGGATGAAGGCATCCAAAACAGCCTATTATCAGTACCACATAATCAACTGATGCTTTTTTTATAAATAAATTAAATTATATTATGATAAGCGAGGAATGGACAGGAAACTCATGCCGATGCATCCAAGGAAACTGTCGACCTATTGATCATTCAATAAAGACTATGATCGCTAGTCCACTACCCATAATACTCGTTTTGCAGTTGACAATCCAAATGAAGGGTATACAAACTAACACAATCAACATTACATTCATTCCTGGGAAAACAGACATTTATATAGTACACACAAAATCATCCATCGCCCTAAAACCAGTCATCACAACCAAAAAACACACGACAAGGTACACAAAAACTACAACTACTCTAACAACGATATCATCCACTGTAGGACATGTAATTAGTGACAGCCTTAGTCCCCTCAGCCACAGCATGTTTCCCAAGCTCACCAGGTAACACCAACCGCACCGCCCCCTGTATCTCTCTGGCCGACATGGTCTTCCTGGCCGTGTAATCCGTCAGCTTCCTCGCTTCCACTGCCAGCCTCTCAAACATATCGTTCATGAACCCATTCAACACCGTCATCGCCTTGCCTGATATTCCAACTCCCGGATGGACTTGTTTCAACACCTTGAACATGTACCTTTTGTACCCAACATCATCTACTCCTCCTCTCCTCCTCACTTTCCTCTTCTTACCCTTCATCTCAGTTTTTTTACTTTTTTCGGACTTGTTGTGTTTCTCTGGTTTGGCCTCCATTTCTGGCTGTGGTGGTGGGTTGTCTGATACAGGGATGGACTTGGTGTTGCTGGCAGGAGTGGCTGCGTCAACAGGAAGAAGCTCTTGCACTATTTCTTTCACCACTTCTTGGACTGTAGAGTTGTTGTCGGATGGGTTGTTCTGGTTAAGGTTTTGGGATGGGATGACTGCCACTTCGACTGTCTCTTTCACAACTTGTCTGGTGGTCCGCTTGACCACCGACCCAACCACGGCTTTCTTGTCGCTGCTGCTGCTCGAAGACTTGGAACGCTTCGGCGCCATTATTGTTGTCCTTAACTTGTCTGCTGTTTTTTTTTTCTTTACGCAATGAAAACACAACGGTCACGAACGGGTACGCCTAGTGAATAGAACTAAAACAAAAACTGCAAGGTGTTGGATAATATCGTATAACTGCAATCAAGATCTTCGGTGCGAATGCCACGTGTCCTACTAGTGCCTTGTATACGCCAGCCGACAGTCACACGTGGTATGGTAAAAGAAAAAACCCGAACAGTTGTCGCATGCTGAAATCACTGCCCAGAACACGCCACTATTTATCCCGATTCTCGAAAACATGAAACAACCATCCCGAAAGGCAACACTAATTATCCAAATTTTACGAAACATGCCACTCACTCGATACCCACATTTAAAAAAATGTATCACTAATTAACCCATGTAATGTAATAATAACAACTATTGTTCAAGAAAGAGTCGAACACAACCAAAGTAGACATCTAGAAGGAAAAAACAATACTTGGAATAAAGGTTCACAAACTTCCTCATCGAACAGTCGAATAAACATATGCCTAACAAAACCTCGCCGCAATCCAAGAAGTTAAGATTCTTGGACAACATTATATAGATAGATGGTAAACTATAACCTCTACTTCGCAGCATGCTTAGCCTTAGAGTGAGACTCTAATGCCTTGTCCGAATTGAAAGTCTTGCTGCAAGTCCCGCATGAAACCTTGGAAGCACTGACTGGTGTCTTTGGGTTGGAAGCACTGGCTGGTGTCTTTGGGTTGGCACTCTTGGGTGTTTTTGCAGTCTGCTTGGCCGGGTGGGGTGTTGCAACGTGGCCAACACCAGCTTCCTTCTTCCCCTCTGCATAGATGCAAGCATAGCCACCATTATAATTACGTAATGTTTAACAGAAGATAACAATACCTCACATTCACCAAATGAGTATATTAACCTGTCTTTTGAGGAGTAGCAAATTTTGCTTTCTTTGAAGGAACAGAAGTCTTTGATACAGGTTCAGTCGGCCTCTTTTTTTTGTCCTACAGTGGACACAATAATGAATTACAATCTAATTGAAAATTGAAAACTCTAAACAGCACTAATAGTCTGTAAATTCAAAAACATTGAGAAGGAAAACAGAAGGATACTTTTTTAGGAGTTGGGGTTTCCTCGTCTTCGTCAGAGCAATCATCTTCATCGTCCGAGTCATCATCTTCCTTCAACTTATCATCACCATCATCAGATAGGTCCTGTGATCAATGAAATAATTTAGACACTACAGATAAACTAAAAGCTAAACTACGTTTGAAGAAAAGTCAGATAACCCATTACAAAAACTAAGCCTAGAAAAGGTGAATACATCATCATCAGAGTCGGACAGATCATCATCGTCACTAGAATCATCATCATCATCAGCCTTTGCATCATCCTTAACAGGCACTGGAACCTTCTCTTTGGGCTTAGCAGCAGACAATAGTCTGGGGGCAGCAGCTTGTGCAGGTTCGTGTTTACCTAGAACCAAAAAATACAAAGCTTTAGAAACAAACTCATGAAATATTTGAGATTGTATACAGGTACAAGTCGCCCACCATTTTCCAAGAGCAACTCTTCATCCTCTGAGTCACTGTCAAAGTCTGACATTGGTACAAAAGGTTAGAACTCGGTCAAAGGCAAATGGAATAGATAGCACTAAACAGAAAATTACTATTATCACAATGCCTACCATCACCAGAGTAAACTTCATCATCCACAGGATTCTGAGTCTTGTAACCACAGAAGAAGACGCTGCCATTTTTCCAGTTATGAGAGAGCTCAAAGTCCTTCTCAAATACTACATCATACTGAATTTGGGGAAACTTGTCAGCAGACAGAGTTCCAATAACAAGTTTCTGATCATCAACTTTCACATGAACTGGGACAGACTCATTGTTCCCTTTCTTAGATTCTCCAATCGAAGCCTACAAACATAAATCAGCAAATAATATCAAATGAAAAACATTCCATTACCAGCTAAGAAAATCAAACTAGATAAGAAATAATATATACCTGAGACAAATGAATGACTTTCCCTTCTCCAGGACTCACTTTCAATGGAACCCCAGCCTTAACTTCGACACCTAAACGGTCAAGCATCAGAAGATATATATTCAAATTCCAGATGCAAAATATTCCACACTGGATTGCTTACTACGTAAATAAACTCAATATGACAGTACCAACAGTAATCATTATAACTCAAACCTGTGGCTTAAACACCAAAATCAAACCCCTAGAGCTAATAAATCAAACAGAAGATCACACGATCGTCAAATAAATTTTACCGGAACAACAAGCAGACTCAAATACCATTGCGAGTATATCGCTAGAACAGTCGGAAACGAAAAAAAGGTCAACTGAGACGAATAGATATGGTTAATCTATCAAAAGAAATCTTGAAGTAAGTAGAGTACGAATCTTACCCCAAAACTCCATCGATGCAAGCTGCGGCTAAGGCTACTGGAACTACTAGGGTTTTCAGGTCGAGTGGGGGAGTTAGAAGATGTTTAAGGAGCATTTTATAGAGCATTTGCCGCCTATATCTTCGCTAGGGCTTCTCTCTCTGACATACTTTAATTGAATCAGCCTTATCAGGTTGTTGGGCCTTCTCCTGGTCCTGGGCCTATTTAGTCACGTATTGTAAAGTGTCAAGACGAAATGATTGGGTTATTTACATGCTAAAATTGAATATGCTGTAACAGTTTTTGAAGAGGATGTAATAGGGGTGATCGTGGGACGGGTTAGGATGGGTTATGTTCGTTCTTAATCCGATCTGAAATGACGATCGGGTCATTTAGGTCAATCCAAATCCGTCACTAAATATTGACCGGGTCACATTTGATAATCCGAACCCGTCGTAACGATAGACTTATAACATATCAAGTAGCTAAAAGCCTAAAACAAAATAATCTACGAAAAAAGAAAGTGAGCTTAAACATGTTAACCGCCCAACATTGTTGTAACAAAATGATGTGAAGCTCATATTGAAACAAAATTCAAGACAAAATGATAGACTTTTGTATTGAAGTTAAATTATTTTATTCTATATTAATATAGTTATAAGACCGGGTCACCCGAGGAGCAACCCGAACCCGACTTATTTATGACCGGGTCACCCGAGGAGCAACCCGAACCCGACTTATTTAGTACCGGGTTGGGACGGGTCACCGGGTCGGGACGGGTCATGCTCACCCCTAGATGTAACGCTTCAGAATATGGATGAAATGATTTATTAGTTTATGAGCAACACAAATGAGATTTTTTATATATTTAGAATTTGAGAATCCAGATTTCACCTTTGAAAATGTCTTCAGGTTGTTCGAATGTGTGAATTGGTGTCGGTTTAATCTGGCCTGAGTTGACGAACTATCGGACAAAGTGGCAGTTGATTTCAACAAGTTTAGTACGTTCGTGGAAGACCGGATTTCGGGCAAGGTAGATCGCTGATTGACTGTCACAGTATAGGGAGACTGGAGGAGCGACTTGAACACCCATATCAACCAAAAGGCGGAGGAGCCACACAATTTCACTGCAAGCGGCTACCATAGATCGATATTCCGACTCACCGGAGGATCGGGATACTACATACTACTGCTTGCTTCTTTGACTTCCAAGAAATAATTGAAGAACCAAGGATTATAAAATACCCCGTGACCGAGCGACGAGTGATGGGGCAACTGGCCCAATCTGCATCACAATATCCTGAGAGCGCAAGTCAGAGGACACAGCAAATAGGAGACCCTGTGCATGGGCTAATTTGATGTATTGAAGGAGATGATGGGCAGCACGCATATGGTCCTCTATTGGGGCAGCCATGAACCGGCTCAATATGTGGACAGAAAAGGCCAAGTCAGGGCGTGTTATAGTGAGGTAAATATATCTTCCAACTAGTCTTCGATATGTAGTAGGATTAATAATGGGTGAGGCTGTAGATAAACTTAGGCCATGTTTAGCCTCAAGTGGTGTTTGCACAGGTTCAGACTCAGTGAAATTGTGGTCCTCGAGAATATAAAGAACATATTTTTGTTGATTAATGAAGATGCCTTTTGTTGATCTTGCAACTTCTATTCCAAGAAAAGTACTTCAAAATTCCCAAGTCTTCGATTATGAATTTATCGTGTATGAATGTCTTTATTTGCTGGATCAATTCAGATGACGTGTCTGTGAGCACAACATCATCGACGTAAACCAGGAGTATAATACAGTCACTGTTCCATTTAAGTGTGAAGAGGGAATAATCCTCTAAATCCAAAGCTGACCAAAGAGTCACTAAACCTGGAAAACCACTGGCGTGAAGCCTGTTTTAAACCGTAAATGCTTCTCTGTAGTTTACATACAAGTCCTTGCTATTTTTCTGTGGTGTAAAATCCAGGAGGAGTTTGCATATACACATATTCATCTAATGAACCATGTAGAAAAGCGTTATCTACGTTGACGGAGCCCACTGCACTGTCGTTAAGGTGCAATGTTCTCTGTACAAATAAATTTATATTTTCCGCTACTCGCAACTACACTACTGGGTAGCAAGTGGTAAGTAGGGGTCGAACCCAAGGGAGTCAGTGTGGATTAGTTGTTCTTTAATGAAGCTTATGCAGAAATTAAATGCGATTGGGGTTGAGGTTGAGTGTGATTTGAGAACTGAAAGTAAATTACAATAATCGATTGTAAGGAAAGGATTCGGTTTTAGGGGCCTTATATCATATTTGTTTATCATTGACCGCTAATGATCATACCAAGTGTTCGAAGATGAATCGAGGCTATTCCTAACACAAGACTTGCAACATCGCGTAGAACACTTGAAATGATCATGCTAAGTATTCAAAGATGAATCGAGGCTATTTCTAGCACAAGACTTGCAACACCATTTAAAACACTTGTTCTACTTTAGACTAATTCCTCCTTTCGAAGTATCTTAGCCTTATGTGCATCCATTTGATCTTCTGTTACGATTTCCCAAAATGGTGTTTTAGATAAGTCGAACTCCTCAGATAGCTTTGCTTGTTACAGCTTCCACTACCCGAGTATGTTCACGAATCCCCACGGAAGAGCTTTGCTTGTTACAGCTTCCACTCAACCTTGGAAATTCTGACTTGATATATGGCACATAGAACAAGTTTTGAATACAGAGATACTCTAAGAGTATAGTCTAAAACATTTATAATACAAGTACACCCCTGCGCCCGAGTACATGCTTTTAGCTGCTTGTATTCATGTCAAGGAATACAAGCAAACTATTGTCTTGAACAAGGGTACCGAATAATAAAATAACTTTAAAGTAAAAACAAATAATACTTGAAAGTAATTTTATACCTTACAATAAGCGGAGGAGAGGAGCTCCTAGGCAAGATCCAAGCGCCAAAAGTAGCTCCAAAATGAAGAACAATATTTATTGAAAGTGAAGAGAAGAGGGTTAAGCCCTCTATCTCTCTAAAACATTTGTGATTTGTGGTGGATGATACAAATGAGGAGGGGAGGAGCTCCTTTTATAGCCAAAAGGGGAGGAGAATGGAGGGAGGAGATGGCTTCCTTGTGTTTTTGATCCAAGGGAGGAGGAGGAGGAGATGAGGTTGTGGAGGAGGAGGAGACACTTGGCACCACCTTGTAGGGAGTTCATTTAGCCGCCACTTATGGATGAGGATGGAGGAGATGAGTCATCCTCATCCTTATCCTCCCCATAGCCGCCCCTTCTAGAAGGAAAGAGGAGGTTTGTGTAGTTTTGTGCAATTTTCACAAAACCAACAGTCCAATTTCGCCCCGGTCTGACTTTGGTTGCTCCTCGGTTGGATTTGCTTTGAGTAATTCAATGTCAGGATCTTGTGATTTCTGCATTCAGCGTCTGATCGTGACCTCGGACTGACTCGTAATATCTTTTCAGCGTAAAATCCTCTCCTTAGCGTGTTTTCTCTCTAAGCGCCAAAATACCCTGTAGAAATATATCGGGACTAACAAGCAGAAGTTAAATAGACCAACAGTCTAACTTGGTGGGTTTTACTGTGTTTTTGATTCGTATAATTATGGTCCATCAGATCACCCCACACTTTTAGTTGTTCGTCCCGAACAATGCTATTAAAGGGCGGTACTCTAAGTTTGGTTTTAAAATATGAAAATTAGACTGTGGGACTCGATTTATCCTAATTCATGCATTACTTACTTATTACCAAATTGAACTGTGTAAATAAATAGAAGAAACTTGATACTTGTACCTCCGTGCTGCGATGCAAATTATTCTGGATGTTTCGGGAGATAGCCCTTTTTAGGCTCCTAGACTGCAACCTCGGGATCGTCTCTCACTATATGGTTTCCTTGTAGCTTTCTCTAGCACGTGATTCAGTTCGGGTTTCAATGGTTTGAGTACTTTGATTTTCTTTTGGCGAGGGACTGCTTTTTGTAGTGAATCGGCATTTGGCCTTTGATTTGACTCTTTGAGTACTTCACTTTTTGTTCGGTTAAAACCTTCACAATTTTGGGCCTTTGGCCTCTTGATTTGCTTCTTTGAGCTTTTTGCGTCTTTGTGACTTGCTAGTCCATTTTCTCAAGCCTTTTTGGGAGGTCCAATCATCGCCCGTAAGCCTATGGAAATACCTCCCCGCTCCTCTCATCCTTGTTGTTTCGCGCGGGTCAAGATGAGGGTCGCTCATCTATTTTCTCGGCTACTTTGACTAGAGAGAGGATGGTCTGATTCCCGTCCTCGCCTTTTTTTCTTTTTGCATAAACACTGCATGGCGGAGATGACTTCAATCTTCACTGAAACCCGAAGTGCAGCCTCCACTGACTTCGAAAACCATATAGTTTGATTCGATCCTTTGATTGCTTGCCAAGCCTCTCTAGGACATTTCTATCAACTCCACATCCCTAGTTTATCTCAGCACAAAGGGACAAATGAGAAGTTACGTTCTAAGTTTTTAGACAGTTGAATTTTCACAAGGTTAATGCATGAATTATGATCTATCTTTTTCACATTCTCAAGTTCATATTTTCAAAAAGATAATATTAAGGGAAAAGGAAAAAGAAAAACATGTTATGTACAAAGGTGGTTCTCACCCCACACTTTTGAACGAAGGCGTGCCTTTCAGCACGACGTAGTTCAAAAGTCATGCAAGCAAATATATACAGGAAAGGTGAGAATGAAAAAACTAAATGACAGAAAATAAAATGACAGAAAATAAAATGACAGAAAGTAAGATAGTGTCGGGTTACCTCCCGACCAGTGCCTTTGTTTAACGTCGTTGGCTCGACGATACCTCAATCATGGATCATAAGGTCGGATCTCAAGGGTGAGTGAGGTCGAATTTCTTCTCGGCTATCCTTTTGCTCCGAGAGGGTGAGGTTTCTTTGACCATAGCTGCTGGTCCAATGAGTCGTGCTTGCTTGTTACTCCTTCCGGGTTTCCATTCTTTCGGCCCATGTCTTTGCCGCCTCTTCATGTTGGAATAGTTGGCACCTTTGTGAGTTTGGAAATTTGGTTTTGTGCCATTACATGTAGGCGACATCAAGCATGCGCCTCTGCCAATCCTCTTTATTGTGACAGTGATGGATGGTTTTCTTAGAACGAGTGAGTTTTCAGGCGGTTTTCCTTGTTGAGTCGTGGTGAGTGGGACCGGGGCTTTCTCGGACAGTTCGGCAATGAGGTCTGGGACTTTCTCGGGTGCTCTGAGCGCAAGGACCGGGCCTGGCTTGTTTTCTTCGGCCGCTTTGGTAGTGATGCTCGGGACTTCTGTTGGCTCGGCAGTTAAGACTGTGATTTCCTCGGATGGATTGGTGATAGGGACCGGGCCTGATTTGGGCAGTTCTTCTTCTAACTCCCAGGGATAATCTGAATGTAGCTCTTCTTCAGGCAACCATGGGTCCTCATCTTCGTCATTCATATGGTCTCCGGGGGTAGTCACACTGAGGTATGGGTCTGTTATGGGTAATTCGTCATTGAGGTCCGGGTATGTCTTGGCCGTGAATTGGTGCATCGAGGCACTCATTTGCTGCATGTCTGCGGCTAATTGCTGGGTGCTAGCTGCCAGCTCATTTTCTGCTGCCCATACTTCGGTTTTGGTCCTGATTTGGTGCATTATGTTGTCCAGTTCTTCACTCCGCATGGCTTGATCTTGTCTTTGTCTTGACCTTGCGGCCAAATCATCTATTAAGTTCCAAAGATCATCTATGTCTAAGTTGTTCACCGAGCCTCCTGCTGCATCATTTAGCCAATTCCACTCTTGTGGCATCATCCCATTGAGAAACCTTTGAAGAAGATCGTGGTTGGTGAATCCATGGTGCGGGCAGCTTATCAACATGGAGTCAAAATACGCCAAGTACTCGTCCAATGTTTCATCCCGGGATTGTTTTATATTGTTGATCTTCTCGCGGATTTCAAGTTCGAAGGGTGGTGGGGAAATTTCCTCAATGTTCCAAGGTTCCATTCCGTAGTAGTAGGACTTAGTGAATTGCATGATAAAACAAAAAGAAAAAAGAAAATAGAACAACTATTCCGATGCACAACTCCCCGGCAACGGCGCCAATTTGACGGAGCCCACTGCACTGTCGTTAAGGTGCAATGTTCTCTGTACAAATAAATTTATATTTTCCGCTACTCGCAACTACACTACTGGGTAGCAAGTGGTAAGTAGGGGTCGAACCCAAGGGAGTCAGTGTGGATTAGTTGTTCTTTAATGAAGCTTATGCAGAAATTAAATGCGATTGGGGTTGAGGTTGAGTGTGATTTGAGAACTGAAAGTAAATTACAATAATAGATTGTAAGGAAAGGATTCGGTTTTAGGGGCCTTATATCATATTTGTTTATCATTGACCGCTAATGATCATACCAAGTGTTCGAAGATGAATCGAGGCTATTCCTAACACAAGACTTGCAACATCGCGTAGAACACTTGAAATGATCATGCTAAGTATTCAAAGATGAATCGTGGCTATTTCTAGCGCAAGACTTGCAACACCATTTAAAACACTTGTTCTACTTTAGACTAATTCCTCCTTTCGAAGTATCTTAGCCTTATGTGCATCAATTTGATCTTCTGTTACGATTTCCCAAAATGGTGTTTTAGATAAGTCGAACTCCTCAGATAGCTTTGCTTGTTACAGCTTCCACTACCCGAGTATGTTCACGAATCCCCACGGAAGAGCTTTGCTTGCTACAGCTTCCACTCAACCTTGGAAATTCTGACATGATATATGGCACATAGAACAAGTTTTGAATACAGAGATACTCTAAGAGTAGAGTCTAAAACATTTATAATACAAGTACACCCCTGCGACCGAGTACAAGCTTTTAGCTGCTTGTATTCATGTCAAGGAATACAAGCAAACTATTGTCTTGAACAAGGGTACCGAATAATAAAATAACTTTAAAGTAAAAACAAATAATACTTGAAAGTAATTTTATACCTTAGAATAAGCGGAGGAGAGGAGCTCCTAGGCAAGATCCAAGCGCCAAAAGTAGCTCCAAAATGAAGAACAATATTTATTGAAAGTGAAGAGAAGAGGGTTAAGCCCTCTATCTCTCTAAAACATTTGTGATTTGTGGTGGATGATACAAATGAGAAGGGGAGGAGCTCCTTTTATAGCCAAAAGGGGAGGAGAATGGAGGGAGGAGATGGCTTCCATGTGTTTTTGATCCAAGGGAGGAGGAGGAGATGAGGTTGTGGAGGAGGAGGAGACACTTGGCACCACCTTGTGGGGAGTTCATTTAGCCGCCACTTATGGATGACAATGGAGGAGATGAGTCATCCTCATCCTTATCCTCCCCATAGCCGCCCCTTCTAGAAGGAAAGAGGAGGTTTGTGTAGTTTTGTGCAATTTTCACAAAACCAACAGTCCAATTTCGCTCCGGTCTGACTTTGGTTGCTCCTCGGTTGGATTTGCTTTGAGTAATTCAATGTCAGGATCTTGTGATTTCTGCATTCAGCGTCTGATCGTGACCTCAGACTGACTCGTAATATCTTTTAAGCGTAAAATCCTCTCCTTAGCGTGTTTTCTCTCTAAGCGCCAAAATACCCTGTAGAAATATATCGAGACTAACAAGCAGAAGTTAAATAGACCAACAGTCTAATTTGGTGGGTTTTACTGTGTTTTTGATTCGTATAATTATGGTCCATCATACGTCAAGTTGAAAATAGGCCAATTCTTGGTTGCAACAATGGTTAAGAGGCACCTAACTGTTGTCAATTTGACAACGGGTGCAAGGGTTTCATGGTAGTCGATGCCTTCACCTGTGTAAATCCCTTTGCCACTACCCGAGCTTTGTACCTCTGTATAGATTCATCTGAGTGATATTTGATTCTAAAAATCCACTTACAGCCAATAATATGAGTGTTAGGAGGTGGATGAGTAAGCAACCAAGTCTTACTGAATTCCAAGACTTGCATTTGTTTGTTCATGGCAACCTACCAAAGAGGGTCTTTGACACCCTGAGCATAGCTTTTAGGCTCCTAATTGTGCACTGTTACTTGGTTAAGAAAATGTATGTGGGGCAGATGAACATTGATGATAGGTTAAAACCTTGTCAATGTGGTTGAGGTGATGTTTTATGTTTGGTAAGGCCACAAACATAATCAGTTTGTTAAATGGGAACTTGACGAGACCTTGTAGATTTTTTTACAATATCAGCTGGTTCATCACTAGAAATCTCATGATCTGATGCATGAATAGTTGAAATAGGAGTGCCTGTTGACGCGCGTCGTCTGACGCGTCAAACTTAATATTTATATTCTCTTGTAAGAAACTAGCTAGTGGCAAGCAGAGTCGAACCCAAGAGAGCTGGTGCGTTAAAGTTGTATATGAAAATAGTTAAGAAAGGGGGTTTTGTGAGTAATTGTTTGTAAAACACAAGAGAAAATAGCAGAGAAAGTTTCAATTAGAGAAAGCATTCAGCTTAGGATTTCTATTGTGACATGTATATCATTGACTGTTAATAATCAAATCTCGAATTCCTAAGTGTGGTTATTCCGGCAAAGGAAACAACCCAAAGTATCCCGGCAAAGGTGAAACGAAGATTAGCTTACAATCTCATCGATCGTGCAGCTTCTGATTCCATGTTAATTGTCGAAGACCTGGTTGAAAGACCATCGATTGAAAAAATGAGGGATGAATGCAATACGGTTTGGCGCCGCAGTCCAACAATTTCATATTGTTATTTTGTATTGTTTTGTTGCAGCACTGAAGGCTGACTTATATATAAAAATGAGAATTTATTGAAGCGTCCCTGAGTGATGTTCCCTTGAGTGGCATGTATTTGGCAAAACATAGTTAGACAGTTTGAGCAGGAGTTCAGGGGGAGTTCGAACACAGTCTGGGACTACTGTACAGCGTGGAGCGGACGCCAAGATGTTTTTTGGAAGGTTCGAAAGATTGAATGTCGTTTCGATTTGAAGTTGGCCAGCGAAGAATTCGAACATCAGATATTCGAATGAATATCTACATGTCAAGATCTGATGGCGGCGTGGCTGACTTGGGAAAGAAGTCTTCGTATATTCTTCCCACCGATTTGAGAATGATATACATCGAATATTTAGGAATATTTCCTAAATATTTGATGGGATTATCTGGAGCAGATTTGGAGATCGTCCTGGCATATAAATACAATGCTAGGGCATCCATAATCCGCATCGCTTTCAATATCAAATATACACGAGTATACCCTACCGATTGGAGAAGAAGAAAGCGACGGCCGGTTGTTTTTCCTCACTGGAAATTCATCGGTGCAAGAGCAGTCTTATCAACGTGCTACTCAGACTACCTGGAAGCAATCCAACTGCTGCACACAACAAAGGCGAACACGCTTTCGAGAGAAAGCCACCGAGCTTCAAGAGAAGGTCTAGCACGGTCGAACTAAAGGTTTGGACGAAGGGGATCGAGGTGAATTGCTGTGAACCTTGGTTGCAAATCTGAGAGACGGAGTGTTAGAGGCTAGGCAATTACAAGGTGTAAGTGTAAGTCCACGTGTAAGCTTTAAACTCGTAATAAAGATTTGTGTCCCTTCTAGGGTGTGGGAAACCCCCCAGAGTAGGCGAGGCCGAACTGGGTTATCATTCTGTGTGTGCTCCTGTTATTTGTTCTGTCTGCTGAACTGTTGTGAAAAGAGTTCAAGGTCTGTCTCAACTGTACCTTGAACACAAGCTTGAACAGGGTGTAGAATTTCAATTGGTATCAGAGCCGACACTCGACACACTGAGTGGGATCCTGAATTGTTCAAGATGACTCTGAAGGAAGGACAAAGCATCACCAGACCTTCGTTGCTTGAAGGATCAAACTATGCCACCTGGATACCCATGATGAAATCCTTTCTCAAATCCATAGACAAAAAAGCTTGGAAGTCAGTCCTAAAAGGTTGGATTGAACCTATGATGAACAATCTCACTGGAGAACTTGTTCCGAAACCAGAAGCCTTGTGGACTGAAGAGGATGACAAAGCATCCATGGGAAACTCAAAAGCGACGAATGCAATCTTTTCTGGAGTAGATGAAAACGTTATGAAGCTAATCATCAACTGTGAAGTGGCGAAGGAGGCTTGGGATATCCTCCAAATGACATATGAAGGCACGGACAAAGTTTGCAACTTCCGAATGCAGATTGTCACAACCAAGTTTGAAGAGATGAAGATGAAAGAAAGTGAAACTATCTCTGAATATAACACTAGAGTTCTGGAACTGTCCAACGAGGCTGCTGCATTAGGGAAACCTATTGAGGAAGAAAGGATGGCCAGTAAAGTCATAAGGTCACTCCCTCCGAGATTTGCCATGAAAGTCACTGCCATTGAGGAAATGCACGACATCTCCAAAATGAAACTGGACGAGCTGATGGGTTCTCTCAGAACTTACGAGATTAATCATAATTTCCAACCCGGAGATGTGAAGGGAATCGTCCTAAAAGCAGACATATCAGAAGACAAACTGGAAGCTGGCTGCACCACTGAGCAACTGGCTATGATGGTTCAAAACTTTAACAGAATGGTGCGGAAAATCAATAGACGTGGTCCGGAACAAGGTCAGCCTTCATCAACTAGTTCCCGAAACTGAGAACCGGCAAGTCAAGGTCCAGTGAGATGAGGCAAGACTCCTTTGACAAAGGAAAGGAAGAGGTTCAGTGCTATGAATGCAAGGGTTTCAGTCACATCCAATCACAATGTGCAAATACTCTCATGAAGAAGAAGGCAATGGTCGCTAGCTTCAGCGATAGTGAGTCAGACGAAGAAAAAGGAGGAGGTGAAACCACCAACTTTGTGGCGTTCGTCACAACTCTAGGAGAATGCAGCAATACCAGTGCAGGAGTACCATCTCAGTTGGAACTCTCGGCTGAAGACCTCTCAAACAGTGACGATGAAGAACTCACGCAGGAGTCTCTGGCTCAGACATATAAAGATCTGTATGAGAAGTGGTTGCTACTGATCAAGGTCAACAAAAAGCTGAATGACACAGTTGCAAGCATCACTATAGAAAAAGACAAGGTCTGGCAGGAGGTCGAGATACTGCTTACTCAGAAGGTAGAGCTCGAAAGCACGGTAGACTCACTAAATACTCAACTGGTTGAGATGAAACAAGAAAGATTGTGTCTGCTTGCTCAGAAAACAAAGCTCCTGAGTACTGTCTCTTCGCTGAAAATCGACATGGAGAAGGACCGTGAAACTCATCCTGTAGGCATGGCGGGTCTAAGGAAAATCATCACAGATCTGAAGCGCAAGGAGGTGTTCCAACTAAGGAGGGTAGAACAGCTGGAACTTCAGCTAGAATCTGAAAGAATGGATCATTCAACCACCAAGAAGGAACTCAACCACCTCAAACAATCGGTAAGGATGCTAAACTCTGGCACTAAAGACTTAAATGATATTCTCAGGTCTCAAAGGATGGAGTCTGGACATCGAGGCTTGGGGTTTAGGGAAGAAGGCACCTCAAAAGGCACTACCTCTGTTAAAGCGAAACAAGTGATGGATCAGCTGCCTGAACAGAAGGTGAAACAGTCCAAAGGAAAGAACCTAGCTGACCACAAAAAGACCCGTGGAACACTCGTCCAAAGTCGTGATCACACTCTCGTAATGCAAAGAATGGATTTCCGCACTTGCTGGTACTGCCACCAGATGGGACACATCAAACTGAAGTGTCGCCCGTTTCTTGCTAAACGTCGGGCATACCAACAACAGTCCAAACCTCGACAGAAACAGGTCTGGGTACCAAAGGAAAACCAGACGGTATGCATGGTGGCTTGTTGCTCCTCAAGTTACACAGTTCAAGACGGTTGGTACTTCGACAGCGGATGCTCCGCCCACATGATAGGTAACTCCAAATACCTTACTCATATTAGACCTGCTGAGAAGATGTGGTTTGTCACCTTCGGGGATGGTCGAAAGGGTCAGGTGATCAGCTGTGGGACATTGAAGGTTCCGGATCTCCCTGCACTCAAGGACACCCTCCTTGTTGAAGGCCTGATGACAGAATCGCTCGTCGTCAAAGCGATTGTGCAAATAAATTTATAATAGTCCGCTACTCGCAACTATACTACTGGGTAGTACTTGGTAAGTAGGGGTCGAACCCAAGGGAACTAGGGGAATAATTGTTCTTCGGGGGGATTACGCAGCGTGGGAGCGTGTTTAAGGTCGGTTGGTTGGTTTTAAAGCTACCAGCTATTTTGATTGATTGATTGGTTGGTTGGTTGATTTTAATACTGGAAAGTAAATTACAGTTTATAATTAAAGAGAAATGTTCGGTTTCAGGGGACTTGTATTATATCCTGTTTATCATTGACTGACGGAGCCCACTGCACTGTCGTTAAGGTGCAGTGTTCTCTGTACAAAATAAATTTATAATATCCGCTACTTGTGACTACACTACTGGGTAGTAAGTGGTAAGTAGGGGTCGAACCCAAGGGAATTAGGGGAATAGGCTATTCTTTTAGGGTGATTGAACTGGGGGGAGCGTGTTTTATGGTTGATTGAGGTTTTAGCGCTCTGATTAACTACGTGATTTTTTGGGGGTTTTTGGTTTTGATAGCGGAAAAGTAAATACAGAAATTAAATGCTGTAAATACAAAGAAGACTTACAGTGGGTGATGCGTGATTGTAATTCCTCCGGTAGATCAGCAGTTGGTGATTGCGGTTTAACAGTTAAGAGAAGCATTCGGTTTCAGGTACTCTTGTATTATAACATGTATATAATAAACTATTAGTAACTTTTCTAAGTATTCAAAGATGAATCGAGGCCCTTTCGTAGCGCAAGACTTGCAACATCGTTTAAAGCAACCCTTGTTCTATTTCAGACTAATTCCTCCTTTCAAAGTATCTTAGCCTTTTGTGCATCCACCTGATCTCACAGTTACGATTGACCAAGTGGTGTTTTAGATGAGTCGAACTTCTCAGATAAGCTTTGCCCTTTCGTAGCATCCACTTACCCGAGTATGTTCACGAACCCCACGGAAGAGTTTTGCCCTTTCGTAGCATCCACTCAACCTTGGAAATTCTGACTATAAATGGCACATAGAACAAGTTTTGAATACAAAGAAATGAAACTAAAAGATATTACAACATTATATAATACAAGAAAATACCTTCCACCGAATAAAGAGTTTAGCTACGAATATCCATAGAGATGGATACCATAGCTAAATACTCGGGGGTTTTTGGAAACAGTAAGAGGGAAAGGGGTGGAATACTCAAGAACCAACAGGAGTATTCCTAATTCCTACTGAATACTCAAGAACCAACAGGAGTATTCTCTACAGTATTATAATACTCGAGAACCGACAAGAGTATTATAATTTCCAGTATAATACTCAAGAACAAACAGGAGTATTATTTCAAAATCGAACCAAACTTACAAGTAACAAACTTAGAGAGAGAAGTGATTTACAATTTTTGGGATGCATTTGTGAGGAGGAGGAGCACCTCCTTTTATAGGAAAAATGGGTGGAGATGGGTGGTGGAGATTGGTTTGATCCAAGGGAGGAGGAGGAGCCAAGGAGGAGCCACCACTTGGCGGAGGAGGAGTGGAGGAGCTCAGCCGCCGGTAGCCGGTCACCATGGAGGAGGAGTGGTGGAGGAAGCCACCTCCAAGGCAAGTCAACCGGTTGCCCAAGGAGGAGGAGGGTGGCGCCGCCGGTTGTGGGTGGAGAATGGGGTGGTTTTGCCTCCTTTGGTCACCTCTTCATCAAGTCACCAAGTCATCTTGCCCATATGTGAGTTTTGTACAGTTTTGTGTAGTCTTTTCACAAAACTGTCAGTGTGTTCCTTTCCCGGGCTGTCTTGATTCCTCTCCTGATTCTTCTGATTAATTTGTTATGGTCAATTTCACGTCAGGATCCTTGATGTTTCTTCAGTCGGCATATGATCTTGACCTTGGATTGACTCTTGTTATCTTTTCAGCATAAAATCCTCTCCTTAGCGTGTTTTCACTTCAGTCTCTAAAATGCCCTGTGGAAATATATCGGGACTAACAGACAAAAGTTAACTAGACAAACAGTCTAATTTGGTGGGTTTAACTGTGTTTCTGATTCGTACAATTATGGTCCATCAGAATACCCCCCACTTTTAGTTGTTCGTCCCGAACAATGCTATTAAAGGGCGTAAGTTCTAGGTTCGGTTTTGGCATATGAAAATTAGACTGTGGTACTCGATCTATCCTAATTCATGCATTGCTTACTTATTACCAAATTAAACTGTGTAAATAAATAGAAGAAACTTAATACTTGTACCTCCATGCTGAGATGCAAATTATATTGGATGTCTCGGGAGATAGCCTTTTTCAGGTTCCTGGGTTGCAGCCTCGGGATCGTTTCGTACTATATGGTCTTCTGGTAGCTTTTTCATGCACGTGATTCGGTTCGGGTTTCAGTGAGTTGAACCTTCTTGATTTTTTTCTTTTCTTTGGCGAGGGACTGCTTTTTTGTTGTAGTGAATCGGCCTTTGGCCTTTGATTTGACTTTGTTGAGTGCTTCACTTTTGCTCGGTTAAAACCTTCACAATTTTGGGCCTTTGGCCTCTTTTGATTTTCTTCTTTGAGTTTTTCGCTTCTTTGTGACTTGCTAGTCCATTTTATCAGCCTTTTTGGGAGGTCCAATCATCGCCCGCAAGCCTATGGAAATACCTCCCCTCTCCTCTCGTCTTCGTCGTTTTGCGCGGGTCAAGATGAGGGTCGCTTATCTATTTTCTCGGCTATTTTGACTAGAGAGAGGACGGTCTGATTCCCGTCCTCGCCTTTGCATAGATGCTTCTTGGCGGAGTTTGACTCAATTGTTCACTGAAAATCCGAAGTGCAGCCTCCACTAACTTTGAAAACCATATAGTTTGATCTGATCCTTTGATTGCTTCCCAAGTCCTTCTAGGGCAGTTTATGTCAACTCCACATCCCTAGTTATCTCAACACAAAGGACAAATGGAAAGTTACATTCTAAGTTTTTAAACAGTTTGAATTTTCACAAGGTAAATGCATGAATTCTGATTTATCTTTTTCACATTCTTAAATTCATATGTTCAAAAAGATACTAATACTAAAAAAGAAAAAAACAGCAAGCATGTTATTTATGTACACAGGTGGTTTTCACCCCCCACTTTTGAACGAAGGCGTGCCTTAGTTCAAAAGTCATGCAAGCTTAAAACTAAGTACTGAAAGTAAGTGCGGAAAGTAAGATAGTGTCGGGTTACCTCCCGACTAGTGCACTTGTTTTACGTCGTTGGCTCGACGATACCTCGTTGTGGATTACTGGTTTGGGTCCCATGGGTGGCTGAGGTCAAATTTCTTGATTCCACCGACTTTGATTCTTGCGGTGAGTTTTCCGGATTTTTTAGCAGATGAAGGATTTGGGTCCAGTTCTGATGGTATCTCCTGCCAATGTCTCTGAGAGGGCGAGGGACCTTTCACTATCAGCTTTTTGAACTGGTTGTTCTCCTGTTTAGGGCTGTCTTGTCCAGTCATGGCGAAAGCGTGCTCCATGTAGGAGTCATTCTGCTCGGGCCCTTTTCCCATCCTCTTTTCAGCCTCATGGTTTTCAGCGATTTGCCTATTGATCGAGGGGAAAAGTCGGGAAGGCCTGGGAAATTTGTCAGTGGTGTTCTGGACTCCTACTTCGTTGCTTCCGGTGCTTTCCATGTCTGATTCTTCAGATGGTTCAGGAGTCTCTTCTGACGGTTCGGTGGTTTCTCCTTCATCAGCCTCTAGGTCAGCTTCTTCTGTCTGCATTTCCTCGTCAATTTGGGGTGCTCGTCTTGTGGCAGCGGCCAGGCCGATTATAAGGTACCACATGTCTGCAATGGTGAAGTTTTTGGCAGACCTTTTCATTGCTTCGTTAACTCTTCCCAGCTCTTCGGCCCTCATCCCACGAAGAAATTTTTGTAGAAGAATTTTCTTCGTAAATCCATGGTGCGGGCAGCTTGAGACGATGGCATCGTAGTTCATGTAGTATTCGTCCAAAGTCTCATCCCGGGATTGTTGAAGGTTCAGGATCTTCTCGCGGGTTTCTTGGCGTAAAGATGGTGGGGAGAATTCTTTGAGGAATGGTGCGCAGATGTCCACGAAACGTACTGCACTGCTAGCTGGTGATGCGTAATACCAGATTGTTGCGAAATCCGTTAGAGAGAATTTAAAGCATTTAAGCTTAAATTCCTCTAACGTTTCATTCTCAGGTTTAATGTGGCAGCAAACGTAATGAAAGCTCCGACAGTGTAGTACTGGATCTTCTGCATCCGTTCCCCCGAACAGTGGAAGGTGCCGTGTTGTCCATGCATATGAAGGTGGTTGCGTCATGGGGTCATGGGAGGGAACGAAAGAATAGCTTATTCGACGGCTAATTCCCCGGCAACGGCGCCAATTTTGACGGAGCCCACTGCACTGTCGTTAAGGTGCAGTGTTCTCTGTACAAAATAAATTTATAATATCCGCTACTTGTGACTACACTACTGGGTAGTAAGTGGTAAGTAGGGGTCGAACCCAAGGGAATTAGGGGAATAGGCTATTCTTTTAGGGTGATTGAACTGGGGGAGCGTGTTTTATGGTTGATTGAGGTTTTAGCGCTCTGATTAACTACGTGATTTTTTGGGGGTTTTTGGTTTTGATAGCGGAAAAGTAAATACAGAAATTAAATGCTGTAAATACAAAGAAGACTTACAGTGGGTGATGCGTGATTGTAATTCCTCCGGTAGATCAGCAGTTGGTGATTGCGGTTTAACAGTTAAGAGAAGCATTCGGTTTCAGGTACTCTTGTATTATAACATGTATATAATAAACTGTTAGTAACTTTTCTAAGTATTCAAAGATGAATCGAGGCCCTTTCGTAGCGCAAGACTTGCAACATCGTTTAAAGCAACCCTTGTTCTATTTCAGACTAATTCCTCCTTTCGAAGTATCTTAGCCTTTTGTGCATCCACCTGATCTCACAGTTACGATTGACCAAGTGGTGTTTTAGATGAGTCGAACTTCTCAGATAAGCTTTGCCCTTTCGTAGCATCCACTTACCCGAGTATGTTCACGAACCCCACGGAAGAGTTTTGCCCTTTCGTAGCATCCACTCAACCTTGGAAATTCTGACTATAAATGGCACATAGAACAAGTTTTGAATACAAAGAAATGAAACTAAAAGATATTACAACATTATATAATACAAGAAAATACCTTCCACCGAATAAAGAGTTTAGCTACGAATATCCATAGAGATGGATACCATAGCTAAATACTCGGGGGTTTTTGGAAACAGTAAGAGGGAAAGGGGTGGAATACTCAAGAACCAACAGGAGTATTCCTAATTCCTACTGAATACTCAAGAACCAACAGGAGTATTCTCTACAGTATTATAATACTCGAGAACCGACAAGAGTATTATAATTTCCAGTATAATACTCAAGAACAAACAGGAGTATTATTTCAAAATCGAACCAAACTTACAAGTAACAAACTTAGAGAGAGAAGTGATTTACAATTTTTGGGATGCATTTGTGAGGAGGAGGAGCACCTCCTTTTATAGGAAAAATGGGTGGAGATGGGTGGTGGAGATTGGTTTGATCCAAGGGAGGAGGAGCCAAGGAGGAGCCACCACTTGGCGGAGGAGGAGTGGAGGAGCTCAGCCGCCGGTAGCCGGTCACCATGGAGGAGGAGTGGTGGAGGAAGCCACCTCCAAGGCAAGTCAACCGGTTGCCCAAGGAGGAGGAGGGTGGCGCCGCCGGTTGTGGGTGGAGAATGGGGTGGTTTTGCCTCCTTTGGTCACCTCTTCATCAAGTCACCAAGTCATCTTGCCCATATGTGAGTTTTGTACAGTTTTGTGCAGTCTTTTCACAAAACTGTCAGTGTGTTCCTTTCCCGGGCTATCTTGATTCCTCTCCTGATTCTTCTGATTAATTTGTTATGGTCAATTTCACGTCAGGATCCTTGATGTTTCTTCAGTCGGCATATGATCTTGACCTTGGATTGACTCTTGTTATCTTTTCAGCATAAAATCCTCTCCTTAGCGTGTTTTCACTTCAGTCTCTAAAATGCCCTGTGGAAATATATCGGGACTAACAGACAAAAGTTAACTAGACAAACAGTCTAATTTGGTGGGTTTAACTGTGTTTCTGATTCGTACAATTATGGTCCATCATTGACCATTAGTGAATCATCTAAGTATTCAAACGGTGAATCGAGGCTAGTTACAGCTCAAGACTTGCAACACCGGTTTAAAGCAACTCCTGTTCTATTTCAGTCTAGCGCCAATACCCTAAGGTATGCTAGCCTGTGTGCATCCACCTGATCTCACAGTTACGCTCGACCAGATGGGGTTTAGGATGAGTCGAACTCCTCAGATAGCTTTGCTTGTTACAGCTTCCACTACCTGAGTATGATCACGAATTCCCACAGAAGAGCTTTGCTTGTTACATCATCCACTCAACCTTGGAAACTCTGACTATATATGGCACATAGAACAAGTTTTGAATACTAAGACTAGACACTAAGTTAATAGTCTAAAACATTTTATAATACAAGTACGCCCCTTAGACCGAACTACTAGTTTAGCTACTATTCATCGCGCTAAACATTATACTAAGGAAATAAAAGCAGTAAATAAATACGAAGAAATACTTACAACCGTTGAAGCGCCAAGGGAGCTTTCCTTTATTTCCAAAGCAAAATTACAACATTACAAATATTACAACTTCTAGAGAGAGAAGTGAAATGAGATTTTGTTGTGTTTGTGGAGGAGGAGGAGCTCCTCCTTTTATAGCCCAAAGGGGAGGAGATGGGTGGTGGAGATGGGTGGTAAGTGTTGCATTTTGATTGGAGGAGAAAATGGATGCAGGAGATGGCCACACATGGAGGAAGAGGAGTGGTGGAGGAGGAGGAAGGTGGTGGTGACATGTGGAGGAGGGGCAAAAGCCGCCGGTCACCACCACCCCAAGCCGCCGGTAGGTGGTGGCCAAGGAGGAGGAGCTCCTCCCTTGGCCACCACTTCTTCAAGTGGCCGGTCATCCTTGTCCAATGTGTGAGTTTGTACAGTTTTGTGCAGTCTTTTCACAAAACTGTAAATGTGTTTCTTCTCCGGGCTGTCTTGACTCCACTCCTGATTCTTTTGATTAATTTGTTATGGTCAATTCAACGTCAGGATCCTTGATATTTCTTCAGTCGGCATATGATCTTGACCTTGGATTGACTCTTGTTATCTTTTCAGCATAAAATCCTCTCCTTAGCGTGTTTTCACTTCAGTCTCTAAAATGCCCTGTGGAAATATATCGGGACTAATACGTAGAAGTTAGATAGACAAACAGTCTAAATAAGGGGGTTATACTGTGTTTATGATTCGTATAACTTTGGTCCATCAGATTACCCCCCTCTTTTAGTTGTTCGTCCCGAACAATGCTATTAAAAGGCGTAAGTTCTAAGTTTGGCTTTGGAATATGAAAATTAGACTATGGTACTCGATCTATCCTAATTCATGCATTGCTTACTTATTACCAAATTAAACTGCGTAAATAAATAGAAGAAACTTAATACTTGTACCTCCGTGCTGAGATGCAAATTATATTGGATGTCTCGGGAGATAGCCCTTTTTAGGCTCCTGGACTGCAATCTTGGGATCGTCTCGTACTATATGGTTTTCTGGTAGCTTTCTCTAGCACGTGATTCGGTTCAGGTTTCAGTGGTTTGAGTACTTTGATTTTCTTTTGGCGAGGGACTGCTTTTGTAGTGAGTCGGCATTTGGCCTTTGATTTGACTTTTTGAGTTCTTCACTTTTTGTTCGGTTAAAACCTTCACAATTTTGGGCCTTTGGCCTCTTGATTTGCTTCATTGAGCTTTTCGCCTTTTTGTGACTGCTAGTCCATTTTCTCGAGCCTTTTTGGGAGGTCCAATCATCGCCTGCAAGCCTATGGAAATACCTCCCCGCTCCTCTCGTTTTTGCCGTTTTCGCGCGGGTTAAGGTGAGGGTCGCTCAGCTAATTTCTCGGCTACTTTGACTGTCATTTTCACGCGGGTCAAGATGAGGGTCGCTCATCTATTTTCTCGGCTACTTTGACCGGAGATAGGACGGTCTGATTCCCGTCCTCGCCTTTTGCATTGCATGGCGGAGATGACTTCAATCTTCACTGAAACCCGAAGTGCAGCCTCCACTGACTTCGAAAACCATATAGTCTGATCTGATCCTTTGATTGCTTGCCAAGCCTCTCTAGGGCAGTTTATGTCAACTCCACATCCCTAGTTATCTCAGCACAAAGGACAAATGAAAAGTTACATTCTAAGTTTTTAAACAGTTGAATTTTCACAAGGTTAATGCATGAATTATGATTTATCTTTTTCACATTCTTAAGTTCATATTTTCAAAAAGGTACTTATTAAAAAAGAAAAACAGCTGCATGTTATTTATGTACAGAGGTGGATCTCACCCCACACTTTGGAATGAAGGCGTGCCTTAGTTCAAAAGTCATGCAAGCTTAAAACTAAATACTGAATTTAAATGACAGAAATTAAAGTGCGGAAAAGTAAGATAGTGTCGGGTTACCTCCCGACCAGTGTTATTGTTTAACGTCGTTGGCTCGACGATACCTCGTTTGTGGTTCATTGGTTTGGGTCCCATGGGTGGCTGAGGTCATACTTCTTGATTCCACCGACTTTGATTCTTGCGGTGAGTCTTCCTGATTTTTTAGCAGATGACGGGTTTGGGTCCAGTTCTGATGGTATCTCCTTCCAACGTCTCTGAGAAGGCGAGGGACCTTTCACTATCAGCTTTTTGAACTGGGTTTTCTCCTGTTTAGGGCTGCCTTGTCCAGTCATGACGAAAGCGTGCTCCATGTAGGAGTCATTCTGCTCAGGCTCTTTTCCCATCCGCTTTTCAGCCTCTTCTTGGATCGCATAGTTTGCTGCGACTTGCTCATTGATCAAGGGGAAAAGTCGGGAAGGCCTCATGAGGCTTGGTTCTGGCTCAATATGTTGTTTCGTGAAGAACTGATCGTAGATAGTTTCAGCTGCCTGGGTAATGATAGTCGGGTAAGGAATAGGCAGTTCGTCGGTGGTATTCTGAACTTCTACTTCGTTGCTTCCGGTGCTTTCCATGTCTGATTCCTCGGATGGTTCGGGAGTCTCTTCTGACGGCTCGGTGGTTTCTTCTTTGTCAGCCTCAGGGTCAGCTTCTTCTGTCTGCATTTCCTCGTCAGTGTGGGGAACTCGTCTTGTGGCAGCGGCTAGGCCAGTTATCAGGTACCACATGTCCGCAATGGTGAGGTTTCCGGCAGACCTTCTCATAGCTTCGTTGACTCTTCCCAGCTCTTCGGACCTCATCCCACGAAGAAATTTTTGGAGAAGAATTTTCTTCGTAAATCCATGGTGCGGGCAGCTTGAGACGATGGCATCGAATTTTATGTAGTATTAGTCCAAAGTTTCATCCCGGGATTGATGAAGGCTCATGATCTTCTCACGGGTTTCTTGGCGTAAAGATGGTGGGGAGAATTCTTTCAGGAACGGAACGCAAAGGTCTACGAAACGTTCTGCACTGCAAGCGGTGGATGTGTAGTACCCTATCGTGGCGAAGTCGGTTAGAGAGAATTTGAAGCATTTTAGCTTAAACTCTTCTAACACTTCGTTTTCAGGTTTGATGTTGTGGCAGACTTGGTGGAAGTTTCGGCAGTGCTGTACAGGGTCTTCTCCCTCCGTTCCTCCGAACAGGGGCAGAAATCGCGTTGTCCATGCATGCGTAACGGGTAGTGTCATAGGAAAAAGAAAGAAAAAGAAAGGGGAGGGAAGAACAGTTATCCGATGACTAGTTCCCCGGCAACGGCGCCAATTTGACAGAACCGCTCGTCGTCAAAGCGATTGTGCAAATAAATTTATAATAGTCCGCTACTCGCAACTATACTACTGGGTAGTACTTGGTAAGTAGGGGTCGAACCCAAGGGAACTAGGGGAATAATTGTTCTTCGGGGGGATTACGCAGCGTGGGAGCGTGTTTAAGGTCGGTTGATTGGTTTTAAAGCTACCAGCTATTTTGATTGATTGATTGGTTGGTTGGTTGATTTTAATACTGGAAAGTAAATTACAGTTTATAATTAAAGAGAAATGTTCGGTTTCAGGGGACTTGTATTATATCCTGTTTATCATTGACCATTAGTGAATCATCTAAGTATTCAAACGGTGAATCGAGGCTAGTTACAGCTCAAGACTTGCAACACCGGTTTAAAGCAACTCCTGTTCTATTTCAGTCTAGCGCCAATACCCTAAGGTATGCTAGCCTGGGTGCATCCACCTGATCTCACAGTTACGCTCGACCAGATGGGGTTTAGGATGAGTCGAACTCCTCAGATAGCTTTGCTTGTTACAGCTTCCACTACCTGAGTATGATCACGAATTACCACAGAAGAGCTTTGCTTGTTACAGCATCCACTCAACCTTGGAAACTCTGACTATATATGGCACATAGAACAAGTTTTGAATACTAAGACTAGACACTAAGTTAATAGTCTAAAACATTTTATAATACAAGTGCGCCCCTTAGACCGAACTACTAGTTTAGCTACTATTTATCGCGCTAAACATTATACTAAGGAAATAAAAGCAGTAAATAAATACGAAGAAATACTTACAACCGTTGAAGCGCCAAGGGAGCTTTCCTTTATTTCCAAAGCAAAATTACAACATTACAAATATTACAACTTCTAGAGAGAGAAGTGAAATGAGATTTTGTTGTGTTTGTGGAGGAGGAGGAGCTCCTCCTTTTATAGCCCAAAGGGGAGGAGATGGGTGGTGGAGATGGGTGGTAAGTGTTGCATTTTGATTGGAGGAGAAAATGGATGCAGGAGATGGCCACACATGGAGGAAGAGGAGTGGTGGAGGAGGAGGAAGGTGGTGGTGACATGTGGAGGAGGGGCAAAAGCCGCCGGTCACTACCACCCCAAGCCGCCGGTAGGTGGTGGCCAAGGAGGAGGAGCTCCTCCCTTGGCCACCACTTCTTCAAGTGGCCGGTCATCCTTGTCCAATGTGTGAGTTTGTACAGTTTTGTGCAGTCTTTTCACAAAACTGTAAATGTGTTTCTTCTCCGGGCTGTCTTGACTCCACTCCTGATTCTTCTGATTAATTTGTTATGGTCAATTCAACGTCAGGATCCTTGATATTTCTTCAGTCGGCATATGATCTTGACCTTGGATTGACTCTTGTTATCTTTTCCGCATAAAATCCTCTCCTTAGCGTGTTTTCACTTCAGTCTCTAAAATGCCCCGTGGAAATATATTGGGACTAATACGTAGAAGTTAGATAGACAAACAGTCTAAATAAGGGGGTTATACTGTGTTTATGATTCGTATAACTTTGGTCCATCATCTGACAATGAATCTTATTAGCATCAGTCAATTGTGTAACGATGGACAATATGTGTCATTCTCTCGCGACCCATGCCTTGTCTTAGACAAGAATGGTGGTATTGTGATGAAAGGAAGAAGGGGTGCAAATAACTGCTATACCATAGGGATGGGTCTGATGCGTCCAATGGGAGCTGAGGACTATGGCAAACAACGGTTTACTCTAGACTATATACACGCCAGACATCGATTTATGCGAGGGGGAGTGGACAAGCCCATGCACACAAGGTCTGATTGGAGTAACGCACAAATCTATGCTGACAAGTGTACCAGGAAACTAATGGACCAGAAGGTGTCACAGTTGCAGAAGGAGTTCGTACTATACCCACAGAAATATGCCAGGAATCAGACAAGAAAATGTGAATACATAGGGCAACAAAGGGCGATAACTCCGAAGCATATGACAATGGACGTACAGTTGACCAAGCCCTTCATCAATTCACACAGCATTTCACAGTTTGGAACACCCAGATCCTCCTCAGGTCTATGGGTTGTCAAACACTAAATGTGCCCAATGGTGGTCAGTCAGAATCGATACCCCAGCTAAAACAGTTGGACTGACCACCTAAGAAAGAGAGCTGGAATAGAAGGCACACTGCTTGAAGACAAACATTTTTTGAATATTCTCGAAGATTTTTCATGCCGTTATTCGAATTGAGAGTTGACTGATTTGGGAAGTTGAAAAGGCCGGAGTATTTTTTGAAACACAAAATCAGTTTAGTTGTCTTCTCCCTCTCGTCCAAACCCTAGAACGGCAGCCTACAAAATCTCTCAACCGTTCATCCACTCAACGATGATGGTGAACACCAGAAAATCATCGAAATCCGGTGTCAAATCCGCTGAGAAGAAGAAAGAGAGCATGCAGTCTTCAAAGACACTGGCAGCAAAACCCCGTATTCCGAAATCGAAAGTGCCGAAGGTGAAAAAGGTGTTGCCTTTACACTCCGATAACGAACCATTGGCCGAAGCAAAGAAGACTGGCGGAGGAACAACCGTAGAAATCCCTCAGTCAGACGCGGTGGATACGTCTAAATCAATCGATGCTGGTTTGACACAAGTTCTTCCCCAATCTGAGGTATACCCTAAATCTCAGACTGTTCCTTCAGTTTCTGCACATGTCGATTCTGTTGAAAATATTGTGATGAAAGACGATATGAGTGTGGTGTCTGAGAAGGGTGGTGAAGCCAGTAGGGCTGTGATTGATGATGAAGCCGTCAAGAATATAAAAGATTCTGTTGTCTGCAAAGATGGTAATGGTTCCATGAAAGAAGGAGAGCCCAGCATCTCCGTGCCTAAAGGTGTTGGTGGATCAGGAGTATGGAGGGAGAAAATCCATGCTTCTGAATATGTTCGTCCAGGAGGCTTACAGAGAAAGAAGGGGACTCACCGAGTTGTCTCTCCAAGATAGTGTCTGGCCAAGATCAGTTCAATCAGAGGAAGGCTCATAGCAATGTCTGATGAGGAGACAAAGAAGTTTCTTGAGGCCTCGAGGAAGAGGAATTTGGTGTTTAATGAAGCTTTTGATGATGAGTCTATTGAAAATCTTGGAGGAATCATTGATGAACATCACCGTGAGCAAGTTGAGGCTGTAACCGAGGAGGTAAATCCATCAGAGAAAGGTGATGGGTTGAATGATGCAATAGCGGAAGGATCTGATCGTACTAAAGAAGATAAAGATCTGGACAGTGTGCTCAAGGATATTGATGATTTTGTTGAAAATCTGCAAAAGGAGGTTTTTGTACCTGTAGTGCCAAGATCAGATCAGCCTTCAGAAGTTCAGGCTGTTGGAGTTGAAGAGTCTGCACCTGCCCTCATGTTTGATGTCGTGAAAGAGGCAAGTGTGTCTTCAGAGGAACCAGGTGTTCAGACAGAAGTTGGGTCAGGTGGAGTTCCAGTGGCAGTTGCTGTTGAGGAGACAGTGGTCGACCCAGCTGTTGTTCAAGATGGTCTTCATAGTGATCATATGCAGGAAGATGGTTCATCCGTTCGTTAAGATGCTACTAAGCCAGTTTCAAAGGAGGCTACTCTTTCGGATGATGACCAAGACCTTGTTCCTCTTGCCAATCTCAAAAAGGCAAAGAAGGACAAGGAAAAGAAGAAGGTGGCTTTTGAAAAATCTGCTAAGGGGCCAGCCCAGAATGATGCAGAGGTGGGCATCGTGGCAGGGGGAGCGGGTTCATCCAAAAAGAGGAAACGTGAAGCTCCGATCCCTGTTTCAGAGGATGCTGAAAGATGCGAGGTCCCATCTCTTGATTCTGATACTGTTCCAGTTGGCGTGGTCAAGAAAGGAGTATGGTTTGTAAATCGAGATGCTGCAAAAAAGTGGTCATGTGTTCAGAAAAGGAAAATTATCCCAGAAAGGGTCCTGGAGGAGTCTCGCTACAAAGGGAAGGAAGTCATCGAGGTGCTGAAGCAAACTGATCTGTTCTGGATGTTGGACAGAGGTAAACCGTTCAATGAACAAATTGTTAGAGAGGCCATTGCAAACCTTCCCCCTAGGCTTGGGATACTTGGAGACTCAAAGTATGGTGTCTTCTTCGTTCGAGGAAGGAAAATCAAGATTGATCCTGAGCTCATAAATGTGTACTTCTCCATGGATGATCCAGTAGCTGATGAAGAAGAATCAGATTTTGAGAAGGTTATAGAGACCATTACTGCAGGCTCTGTTCGGTGGCGGCCTGATTCTGTCGTGCATACAGCTGACCTCTCAACGTTCTACTCAATGCTATTCTTCATCGCGGTGTTCAACTGGAGACCCTCAACTCACCGTTCAACGGTCAACCGGGATATGGCCCAACTGATTTATCAGATCGGGAACAAGCTGAAGTTCAACCTGGGTAGAGTTATGTTTAAACAGATCGCTGACCATGCTACTGCAAAGCGAATTCTTCACCAGATATGCTTCCCTTCCCTGATCTATGAGTTGATCATCCATCAAGCTCCAGATTTGAAGTCCTCGACTGACCATCTCTCCAAGGCACCCAGCAAGTTCATCGTTGATCACAAGCTGTATAAAGGTCGTCACGTGAACCATCCAAAGAGGCCAAATCAGAAAGGAAAAGATGTCCCAGAGTCATCGAGTCGAGGGGGAGCTAGGATGAGCCGTTACGAGAGGAGTAAGCTGCTCAAGGACCTGGATGTCATCATTGCATCGGACAAGGAACAACGCAGGCGCATCAACAAGCTTGCTCGTGCCCTCAGCTACCCAAGTGAAGATGAATCTGATGATGCAGATACTGAGGATGACACTGATGATGAGTCGTCAGCATGAAGGTCCTTCATTCCAAACTCTCTGAACTCTTTTTCGTTTGAAACTTTCGTATTCTGTGTGCTTGTTCTGGCACTGTTTTGATTGGCTGTTCGAACTTAGATTGGACCCCTTGCTAGTTTATGGCAAAAAGGGGGAGTATTTTGAGAGGAGGCAATTTTTTCTCTCAAGGTTGTCTAATGTCTAGATAGTTAGATAGATCTAGTTATCTAGTAGATTTGGTTTTGCCAAAATGCCAAGGGGGAGATTGATGTTCCCTTGAGTGGCATGTATTTGGCAAAACTTAGTTAGACAGTTCGAGCAGGAGTTCACGAAGAGTTCGAACACAGTCTGGGACTACAGTACAGCGTGGAGCACACGCCAAGATGTTTTTCGGAAGGTTCGAAAGATCGAATGTCGTTTCGATCTGAAGTCGGCCAGCGAAGAATTCGAACATCAGATTTTCGAATGAATATCTACATGTCAAGATCTGATGGCGGCGTGGCTGACTTGGGAAAGAAGTCTTCGTATATTCTTCCCACCGATTTGAGAAAGATATACATCGAATATTTAGGAATATTTCCTAAATATTTGATGGGATTATCTGGAGCAGATTTGGAGATCGTCCTGGCATATAAATACAATGCTAGGGCATCCATAATCCGCATTGCTTTCAATATCAAATATACACGAGTATACCCTACCGATTGGAGAAGAAGAAAGCGACGTCCGGTTATTTTTCCTCACTGGAAATTCATCGGTGCAAGAGCAGTCTTATCAACGTGCTACTCAGACTGCCTGGAAGCAATCCAACTGCTGCACACAACAAAGGCGAACACGCTTTCGAGAGAAAGCCACCGAACTTCAAGAGAAGGTCGAGCACGGTCGAACTGAAGGTTCGGACGAAGGGGATCGAGGTGAACTGCTGTGAACCTCGGTTGCAAATTTGAGAGACGGAGTGTTAGAGGCTAGGCAATTACAAGGTGTAAGCGTAAGTCCACGTGTAAGCTGTAAACTCGTAATAAAGATTTGTGTCCCTTCTAGGGTGTGGGAAACCCCCCAGAGTAGGCGAGGCCGAACTGGGTTATCATTCTGTGTGTGCTCCTGTTATTTGTTCTGTCTGCTGAACTGTTGTGAAAGGAGTTCAAGGTCTGTCTCAACTGTACCTTGAACACAAGCTTGAACAGGGTGTAGAATTTCACTGAGGGTTTAACCTACTACAGACCAGCTAACAATAATTACAACGAACACCCTGAAGCTAATTAATCTTCAATGGAAAATGCATCATCGAGTAATTGTAGTGATGACAAGTGGTTTATGTTCATATTCAAGGTTGCATATAATGCAAAGTCAAAGCCACAAAGTTTAATTTTACGTTTTGGGCATGTATCATATTCAGATTTAAAGATGTACCATGATCTAATTGTGAGATTTAATTCTTGAGTTCTCGAATTTCAAGGAGATCTCAACCGAGCACTTCTCCATTAGTTCATTATGTTCAAAGGAGCAACTGGAAAGGTTAAAGCCTGGAGCAGGTGTTGCGAATTCTTGCAGCGGTTATAATAGAGGATGATGTTGTGGACAAGGCCGAAGTAGTTTCTGAAACTACACTGATGGATGAGATTAAGCTAGTATCCCACATTTTAGAGAGTTCGAGGTAGTTATACCATATGCTAAATGTAGCAAACGATACCTGATCGTGCAAGTCATAGGCCTCGGCAAAATGACGTTTCAGAACGAAAGAATCGGACTATATTTTTGACGCGCCCCCAAAACATGTTTAAAAGATCAAAGAACTATTTTTTTTTTGTTTGATAAAGATCAAAGAACTATCTATGTATGTACCATATTTACATTGATCTTAATATGATTAGACATGCCCGACATTCTAACGGAGCAAACACATTTATCTTTACATCAACAACATTCGCCAAAACCCCACCACAAGCGGAAGACATTGCTAAGCTCTACAGCAACAAGTCCATGAACCTAACCCAAGGTCCGGGCGCCTGCTCCGCACCACTACACTCGATTGAGTCTTTCTTGGGACACAAAAGGAAGTTCCTTGACCAAACGTTGACCAGCTTCTCCTCTATGTCCAAACCTGGATACACAACAACCCAACTCTTAACCACATAAACAAAACAAAAAAAATTCCATAATTCATTAATTTTTTTAGGTTTAAAAAAAAGTTGAAAAATTGCAATGAGAAATCAGAGACTCACATTCTAAGCAAAATTGAGAATAATGGAGATCAAATGCACAAGGATCAGTGGTCGGCAGACCCGGCCGACGGCCCTCTTTCACGTACTGCCTAACCGCATAACTGATCAGATCCGCAACGGTGGAATCCATTGACATCACCACATGAACGGGTCCAATGCTCCACAGCATCGTCACATTCAGCAGCAATTTCGTCGGCTGCGGACGATTCTCATACGAACATGATACGTAACCGTTCGTGGCCAAAAGATCCGGCTGCGTTCTCGGCCGACAAAGCTTCCGTGTCGCCATGCCTTGGCTTGATTTACCGTCGATTGACGATGATATTTGATTTCTCTGGCAGCATTTCTAGACACTGACACTCGCGCGATTCAGAATCAAACTAGGGTTTCATTGGTTTACAGAATCGGCCTGAATGTGAGGCGGCGAACGGAGATTTTTGGCAATCGGGAGGTGCAGAAATTGGCGGTTGGGAGATTAGCGGAGAAAGTGAATAGCTGAACGGGCGGACGAGTTTTTATTTATTACGGAGGACAGAGGAGGAAGCGTTTCGGTATAGGATACGAATTATGATCCTTGTTAACTTAAAGGGTGTATATGTATATTTTTTAAGGTACTAATTATAATAGTTACATACTAGAGGGACTTCATTTAGAAAAAGCAAACATATTTATAATAGAGAAATAAGGCAGTGACAATACGTAGGAGTTAAAGATTACTCCTTAGCCCATTAACCCCATCAAAAAAAAAAAAAAAAAAGATTACTCTTTAGCGACGTCGTCATTTAGAGTAAGGAGATAAGTTCTCAACGAGTGGTGGAGCGTAGCTGTACGGAAATTTGTTGTTGTCCGTCGACACCCGATGGCACGCAACTTGCTGGGACAATTGTGTGATTCATGCAAGTAGTGAACTTCTTCGGGACTTCAAATCAATGGTCATTGTTTGGATACTACTTGAATTACGAATTAATTTTGCTTTCGAAATTTAATATTTTTACCCAATATAGGTATTCAGAAAATTGAACTGGGATAAGACAAGCGATACAAACTTAGAACAATTGAGATTGCAAACGAAAAAAACAATCAATCCAAGATTGATCCAATTGATCGAGCAATCTTACAGACAATTTTTTCTTATCCTTCATGCCCTTTTTGTCGAGAATCGATTCATCATCTCGAACCCTTTCCTTCGGTTTTTCCGACCTGATAAGAACGACGTTTTGGATCTGTAACCGAAACGCCGCACGTCCAGCGTTTAAGTTACAGCAGCGTCCAGTTTATACATTAGGCGCTGAACGCGCCACATCTCTAAAGTGTAAATAGAACGCGGTACCAAAGCGCCGCGCGTCCACAGAGTACATTATCAGCCGCGCGCTTTAAACACATTAACAACTTAATTTGTGAACCAAACGCGGTGGCTTAATGTTCATACCGAATGTGGATCTCTCTGATCAAAATACCAAATTAAGCTCAAATGATTTCAGAATGTCTTGATTATTCATCAAACCTTCCTTACAGGGTATATACCCTGAAATCTCCAACAATCCTCCTCCATTTTAGGGTTTTACTCTTTAAACACTGAAAGCGTTCACAATCAAACAAAACTTGCGCATAAGTGAAGTGTCTATTCAGATTGAACTTCACATAGTGTAGTATCTTCAAATACTCGAGAATCAGGGTGTTCCAAGAATTGTACCCTTTAACCCATTTGAATACGAGAAAATAAAACACACACAAGTGTACTTTCATTCCAATTACAACTTGACACTATTTCAACCATGTGTCCCTATCCATTCTTAAGTGTATACTTAGCCAAGCACAAGCTAAGTGAAGCGGCTCACTGATGGACCATATTTATATGATTCATTAAGATAGTTAAACCCACCAAATTAGACACTTTGTCTTAACAACGTTTACTTGTTAGTTCCACTTTTGTTATACAGGCTATTTTGAGGTTTAGAGAAGAAACGAGCTAATAAGAGGGTTCTTAAACCAAAAATGGATTACAAGTCAAGTCGAGGACCGAAGAGCCCAGTCGGGACCGAGAAATATCGGGCCGCGTCCTAGAAATGCCGGACGCGCCCGGGAACCCACATCGAGGACCGCAGGTCCGTGCCGAGAGAGCCAGGCTGGGTGCCGAGAAAGCCGGGATGCGTCCCAGGAACGCCTGAGAACCAACGCCGAGCGCCCGTGTCGAGAGCGCCGAGCGCCCGTGCCAAGAGCGCCGAGACCCAAGTGCCGAGAGCGCCGAGACCCGTACCGAGAGCGCCCGAGGCCTGCAACCGAGAAAAATAGGTCCGCGCCCGACCAGAACTTCCAACCAGGCCCGGCGAGGCCCTGAGCAGATTCCGGCAAAACTACTTCGACCATTAGGCTTAGAATTGCATCAGCAATCCAAATCAGCATTCCACGAGCCAAGGACCACCGGCCAAAATTCCGGCAGCTCTGGCCAAAATTCCGGCCAAGCTCCGGCCATGGTCCAATCAACTTCCGGCGATGCTCCGATCAAGCCAAATCCAACCACCACCTTGCTCCGGTCATTTTAGCCCAACTCCGGTCAAACTCCGGCGAAGTCTAACCAAACTACTTAATTCCCGGTTAGGTTATACTATTCACATCGGTTTGTCTTTTGGTTTGAAACCATACCTCAACCAAACTTGTCCAAGCCTCAACCATGCTCATGTAGTTGCCCTTTGGCACATCCCATGCTCTAGCCACCCATGTGCAAGGCAAGTGCACCCTTTGGCTCATCCAAACTCCAACCGAAGAGCAACCAAAGAGCAACCAAGGCCAACCGAACTTATGGGAGGACTAGAGGCGGTTGGAGGAGGAAATATCTCATTCCACTCACTCCTCCAACCGCCACATTTGGCTATAAAAGGAGGCTTCCCCTCCTTGAATCAACATCACTTGTAACTTAGGTAGAGAATCTCTCTAAAATCCATACCACAAATCCTTGTAAACACTTGTGTTTTGAAATCAAAAGCTATACCTTCTCTCTTGTTCTTGAGTGTTCTTGAGAGTTCTTGAGTGAAGTTTGAGTTTGTTCTTCATTTCCTTTGCCAAAAACCGAGCCCCCTCTTTTACTTTCTTGTCTTTATTTTTCTTTGAATCTTGAGTACTCTTGTTGATTCTTGAGTGCTCAAGTTTGTTCTTGAGTTTTACTTTCCAAAACCTTACTTTCTTGTCTTTGTTTTCAAAACCAAAACCTTTACTTTTCCAAGCACTTAGCTATGATATCCACCTCTATGGATATTCGTAGCTAAACTCTTCATTCGGTTGAAGGGGTGTGCTTGTATCATGCAAATGTTTTAGACCCTTTTCTTAACGCTTCTATTATGTTCAAACTTGTTCTATGTGCCTTATACTAGGTTAGAACACTATTGGTTGAGTGGAGGCTCGAAAGAGCAAAACTCTTCCATGAAGTTTGTGAACATACGTGGTTAAGTGGAGGCTCGAAAGAGCAAAGCTTTTCCATAGAGTTCAACCTCTTTAAAACACCACTTGGTTGATCGGAAACGATTGATCAAGTGGATGCACATGGGCTAAGATACTTCGAAAGGAGGAATTAGCCTAAATAGAACAAGTGTTATATGTCTTGAAAAGGACTAGACGGTGTGGCAAGTCGGGTGCTAGAAATGGCCTTGATACAATGATTGACGGAGCGCACTGCACTGTCCTTAAGGTGCAATGTTCTCTGTGCAAATAAATTTATATTTTCCGCTACTCGCGACTACACTACTAGGTAGTAAGTGGTAAGTAGGGGTCGAACCCAAGGGAATTAGAGGGAAATGTTGTTCTTTATACTGGCGGGGAACGTGTTTTAGGTTGATTGAGATTTTAGCGCGATTGACTAAGCTAATGTTTTTGGTTTTTTTTTGTTTTGAGTGCGGAAAAGTAAATTACAGAAAATAAATACTGAAAATAAAGGAGTTAAGGGAAGAAGACTTACAGTGGGTGATGCGTGATTGCGATTCCTCCGGTAGATGAGCGGTTGATGGTTGTAGTTGATCGAGCAGTTTATAAAAGTAAATACAGGGGGTTTTTTGTAATTCAAGGAAAAGTATTCGGTTTCAGGTACCTTGTATTATAACATGTTTATTAATAACCGTTAGTAACCTTTCTAAGTATTCAAAGATGAATCGAGGCCCTTTCGCAGCGCAAGACTTGCAACATCGTTTAAAGCAACACTTGTTCTACTTCAGACTAATTCCTCCTTTCAAAGTATCTTAGCCTTTTGTGCATCCACCTGATCTCTCAGTTACGATCGACCAAGTGGTGTTTTAGATAAGTTGAACTCCTCGATAAGTTTTGCTTGTTACAGCTTCCACTTACCGAGTATGATCACGAATTCCCACGGAAGAGCTTTGCTTGTTACAGCTTCCACTCAACCTTGGAAACTCTGACTATATATGGCACATAGAACAAGTTTTGAATACAGAGAAAAGAAACTAAAAAAATTAAAACATTATATAATACAAGAAAATACCTTCGACCGAATGAGGAGTTTAGCTACGAATATCCATGGAAAAGGACATCATAACTAAATACTCGGGGGTTTTTGAAAACAGTAATAGGGAAATGGGTGGAATACTCAAGAACCAACAGGAGTATTCCCAATTTCCTACTGAATACTCAAGAACCAACAGGAATATTCTCTAAAGTATAATACTCAAGAACAAACAGGAGTATTATTTCTAATCAGTATAATACTCAAGAACAAACAGGAGTATTATTTCATAAACCAAACTTACAAAGTAACAAACTTAGAGAGAGAAGTGATTTTGATTTTTGGGATGATACAAATGAGGAGGGGAATGGCTCCTTTTATAGGCTAAGGGGAGGAGAATGGAGGGTGGAGATGGTGGCATGTGGTGTTGCATCCAAGGGAGGAGCAGGAGGAGATGAAGATGTGGTGGAGGAGCCACCACATGGCAAGCTCTCCATGGAGCTTGGAAAGCCGCCGGTTGGAGGTAACAAAATGGGGAGGTTTTCTCCTCAAGCTCACCTCCTTCCAATAGCCACCGGTCATGGAGGAGAAGGGAGGTGCTTTGGCCACCCATGAGTCATCCAAACACCAAAAACCGCCGGTCACTTGAGGAAATGAGGGAGTTTTATGAGTTTTGTACAGTTTTCACAAAACTATCAGTCCAATTCTGCTCCGGTCTGACTTTGATTGTTCCTCGGTTGGATTTGATTTGAGTAATTCCTACGTCAGGATCTTGAGATTCTTCATTAAGCGTCTGATCGTGACCTTGGACTGGCTCGTAATATCTTTTCAGCGTAAAATCCTCTCCTTAGCGTGTTTTCTCTCTAAGCGCCAAAATACCCTGTAGAAATAAATCAGGACTAACAAGTAGAAGTTAGATAGACAAACAGTCTAATTTGGTGGGTTTTACTGTGTTTTTGATTCGTATAATTATGGTCCATCAATGATACAAGGCCCCTAAAACCGAATCTTTCCATTAATTAAAACACCACTCGTCACTTTACTTTCAGTCCTATTATCAACTGCTTACTTTCAGTACCTTTACATTCCGCAACTAACTTTACTTTCAGTACCTAACATTTACTTTCAGTACTTTACTTTCCGCAACTAACTTTACTTTCCGCACCTAACTTTTACTTTACGCACTTTACTTTTACGCACTTTACGCACTTTACTTTTACGCACTTTACTTTATGCACTTTACTTTACGCACTTTACTTTTCAGTCTTTACATTTCCGCACTTTACTTTCAGTCTTTACATTTCCGCACTTTACTTTCAGTCTTTACATTTCCGCACTTTACTTGCAGTCTTTACATTTCCGTGCGCTTACTACAGACGTTTTCAACATCAATCCAACATAAGTTTGGCACGTATCACGCTTGAAATACAGCGTGCGACAAACCAAAGGTGTGTTGCGGTTGATATTGAACTCGACTGTTCCAGTACTTTACTTTCAGTATTTACTTTACGAAATTTACTTTCCGCACTTTACTTTTCAGTCATTTACTTTCCGCACTTTACTTTTCAGTCATTTACTTTCCGCACTTTATTTTCAGTCATTTACTTTTCAGTAATTTACTTTCAGTACTAAAACCACAACCAACCCCAATCACATTTACATTTCTGTACAAATCCCTTAAAGAACAACTATCCACTAATTCCCTTGGGTTCGACCCCTACTTACCGCTTTGCTACCCAATAGTGAATTCACGAGTAGCGGACTTATAAATTTATCTTTTGCTTTTGCACACGACGACTGTGCATCCGTCACTCACTTCACACTTACATATGTAGATTCTTTTCGCATGCACGTGCAATGCACTTTTCCAAAAGATCTATTAAGAAGAAAAACTTCAACCTCCCTTTCTCTGCAGGAAACAAGCACATACTTTGGGATAGTTCTAACCATGTGCTTCAAATCTTTAAGAATAGGCTTTCCCCATTGAATTCAGCTCTTAGCGTCATACTAAGAGGAAATTGGGTGTCCTACGATTAGAGATTTAGATGTGCTTTAAGCCTATTCCTAAACACGACTTCTGTACCAAGTCCCTAGCTAATCCATTTTGTCAAATGATCAACTAGATTTCATTGTGACCGAACATAGTCAATGCGATATCACCCCGTGAGTGATCAATTCACGGACCGCGCTAAACCTAACGCATAGGTGTCTCAATTTCCCATTATACATTTGGCTTTATCCCTTAGCCAAAATTGCCTTACTATCCCAATGGATAGACATTTATCGGTTTCGGCCACAAAGGAATCTCATGTATCAAATTTCTTAGCCATCCTACCTCTTTACCGATAACAGCTAGAACCATGAACCTAGATTCCGTAGTAGAGCTGGTGATGCAAGTTTGCTTTTACGAAGCCCAAGTTATGGCACCTCCCCCAAGCAAAATACCCAACCACTTGTAGAAGAATGATCTTCTAAATTGGTAATCCAACTCGCATTGGGTATATCCCTCCAAGCTAGAGGGAAAATCAGCAAAAGTCAAGCCATAATTCATGGCTCCCTTAAGGTATTTAAGTACACACCTAATACCTTCCCAATGATGAGTATTAGAATTACTAGTATATCAACTCAATTTACCCACTGCATAAGCTATGTCAGGCCGTGTACTTGTCATTGCATACATTAGGCAACCAATGACTTGTGAGTACTCAAGTTTTGAAACAGCTTCACCCGTATTAGGCAAAAGCTTCACAATTGAATCCATGGGAGTAATTACCGGAGAATAATTCAAACATTTTAATTTTTAAGCACTTTCTCAACATAATGAGATTGTATCAGTGCTAATCCTTTGTTCTCACGCTTGATTCAAATACCAAGAATCACATCTGCTTCTCCCATATCTTTCATAGCGAAACTTGATGATAAAAAGTCCTTGGTGAGGTGTTCTTGTTTTTGGTTAGTGCCAAAACATCATATCATCAACATACAAGCAAATCATTACTCCATTACAGGAGTTGTCTAATTTGTTGTAAATACACTTGTCAGATTGATTCAACTTGAATCCACTAGACAAGATTACCTCATCAAACTTTTGATGGCATTGCTTAGGTGCTTGTTTCAGCCCATACAATGATTTCACTAACTTACAAACCTTGTTTTCATTTCCAGGCATAATGAATCCTTCCGATTGCTCCATATAGATTTCCTCTTCCAAATCACCATTCAAGAACGTTGTCTTGACATCCATTTGGTGTACAACTAGATTTTAATTACAGCAAGGGAAATTAACAATCTAATAGTGAAAATCCTAGCAACATGAGCATATGTATCGAAAAAATCAATACCCTTCTTTTGTCTAAAGCCTTGGATGACCAATCGAGCTTTAAACTTATCTACCGATCCAACAACCTTCATTTTCTTTTTGAAAATCCACTTGGAGCCCAGTGGCTTGCAACTATGTGGGAGATCCAATAATACCCAAGTATTATTTCCCATAATAGAATCCATTTCATCGTTTATTGCCTCTTTCCAGAAAGTCATATCTTGAGACCTTATAGCCTCATCATAAGTTCTATGATCATCATCAATATGATAACAATATAAGTACTGATACTCAATATCATCTCTAGAACCCTCAATCAAGTAAACTTGATAGTCCGGTCAAAAAGATTTTCAATCCTTCCCCGTTTGCTTCTACGAGGCTCAAACGAAGTACTTTTAGAAGATGTACTCACATCATCTTCCAATTTAGCTCTTGTGGAACAAGAAATTGAATCTTAAGGCCTAGGTATAATGAGAAACAGTTCTCATCGAGTATTGCATCCCTTGATTCAATTACTGTGTGAGCCGAAATAGAATCATTTGTTCTAATCACATAGAATCCATATGCTTTAGGATTTTTAGCATATCCAATAAAGATGCAATCAACACCTCTTTTTCCCGAAGTCTTTATTTTGGGAGCGGGTAGTCTCACTACCTCTCTACATCCCCAAACTCGGAGATAATTCATATTTGGTTTCTTGTTGTGCCAAAGCTCATAAGGGGCAATCTTGTTCTTTTTGTTAGGAACTCTGTTAAGTAAATAACAAGCTGTCAACATAACTTCACCCCAAAATCCATCACTCAAACCAAAGTAGGATAACTTGGAATTTACCACCTCCTTTAGGATTCTATTCTTCCTTTCAGCCACACCATTTTGATGTGGTGTAAAGGAAATGTAGTCTCATGAATGATACCATTTAACTGGAAATATACAGAATCGTATTATTCCCCACCTCTATCGGTTCTTAACATTAGTCAACAACAAGCTTTACTTGTACACGCATATTAACTTGACTATAACCATCAAGCTTGCCTTGAAGCATCATTTATATTGAATTCTCTTCTTCACTTAGAAGAAATCAATATTCGTTTCCATTTAGGAGAACCCATTATGTGAATAAAACATCAACAATCTTGACAAATTGCATTGTCAATGAACTTCACTTTGGTTAATAATCCACGTTATTCATGCAACAATATATGCAAACATAAATCATGTGACATGCGAACAACAGAGTTATGTAATTACATATACTCTACTAACAAGCAAGTCGCAATACGTAAAATCATAATCAAACCAGAATTTGCATAGTAAACTTACACATGCTTTACTAACAACTTTTTACAGGCTACCATCAGAACATAAGTGCTCAACATCACCATGAACACTAAAATTATTTCAAACCAAAAGAACCTGAAATAATCACATAATCCTTGATTATTTCAAAACATAATCTCCATCAATCAAGATTTACCAACACGGTAAACTTAAAAATACATTGACTGGAGTTTTTATACATCAGAAAATCCATCTGATTATATTTTAGTTGAAAACCTTACAACACATGTTCTATGAAACATTTTCATCATGGTATCAGCCTAAAGTATTCATATACTGATTTCATCAAAAGCTTACTGATTATGAATTTACTACCAATACATGCGCCACAAATCACACATCATCGGAAAAGCTGAACGATTACTATGAACTTATTCATCATATTTAATCATGCATGTTCCACAAACTCAGATTTATCAAATGAGAAATGGAACAACCAAACTTGATTTTCGCGTCGTTGGATTTTACTTAAATCCACATTTTAAAGAGAATCAAGGACGAAATCTCCTTGGCAACGAACTGCGTCAGCTTTGTGATAGACCATAATCACAAAATCTTCCGGACAAAAATGCTTTTAGCCAACAGCGTGACAATGTCCTTTATCCACCAAAAGGTTCTCTTTGACCATTCCAGTAGCCAAACAACACCATCCTTGTTATTAGGGGTGGGCGTGGGATGGGTTGTGCTTGGTGCTAGCCTGGCCCGAAATAATGATCGGGTTATTTATTCGAACCCTAACCCGGTCCAAAAGACCGGGTCAATTATGTGAACCCGAACCCGACCCTAAGACTAAAATTTATAAAAGGCATAAAACATTCATGGTCATCTATCATGATATAAATACTTTAAAGTTTAGTATTACAGTTTTATTTTTCATTGCAAATCAATTACATATTCAATGTAGTGTGATATATCACGAGAACACAAATAAATTTAGAACTCTAGATTTCATAAATCAAGCTCTCTCCAAAAAAAATCCCAGATACCCTTGTAAAACCCTTAGTTTCTATTTATAGTAAGTCAAAAATCATGTCTTTAATGGCCAACCGGCCGGTTCAGCTTTTGTGGGGATTTCCCAGCAGGTCGGTTCTGTCTAGGCTTCACAAGACTGCTTTACTCTAAGCTTCTCAACCGAGCGGTTGAGCTCGATGCACTCTTATGAACTGGCCGTTTTCATCGGGGCTAGCTTTTCTCGAACTCTCTAAGCATTTGAATCGGGCGGTTGAGTTTGGTGCACTTCCATGAACCGGCCAATGCCAGACCTCAGAGCCTTCTCTCTTTTTGGTCTCAACTTCAATCGGTCGGTTGAGTTTGAACCGGGCGTTTGAGTTTGTCTGTTTACCTGAAACGCTCAAGAAAAGACATCAAATAATGATAATTTGCCGGGAGAACAAGTGTAACCTTCATTGTGTGGAGCAAATAACTAGTCAAAGTATCGACTGATAAAAACACTCCACACTTAGGATTTGATCATCCCGAACAAGTGTCAAACTAATGGCAGAATAAATGGACAAGTTCATGTGAGGCTCAACAACCATATGTTTCTAAGCTACCCACTCAAGTGTCATGTGATCAATTCTAGATAAAATGTGAAACATAACTCACTTTCGTAGAGGACACGAATGTATTTAGCGTATGCATCATGCCTTTAAACCCCTAGGCCGCCCTAGTAGGACGAGTGTAGTCTCGTGAAGGTTTGCTGGTATGGGACTACCTACAAATCCCATGTACAACTGACTAACGTGTATGTATGAAATGATGCTCAATGAGTCACGGTAAAGTCATGTCATACCTTGGATTCATCGTGTTAACTCAATTTCAGGTCAAACATCTTCATCAAAGTTGTCAGAGAATCATAGGTCAAACGAGTTATGTATTCAAACGGTCAGTGCACATGACTAGCAAGCGACTCATCACATGTTCTAATAGTTCTATAGCAACGTAATAAGAATCATGAATAGTTACACAAAACATGCTCGCCATTCACCTATGCTATCTGGGGATAGTCCACGGGCTCTTGGTGAAAAGCTCATTCTCAAGTGCCAAGGACTAGGCAATGACCCGTAAGAGAAGAGGAGCCTAGCTTAAGAACTTTCTGAAAAATAGTACGGAAATCACATCAAAATTTCAGTGCAACACGAGGATCGTCCCTTAGTTTCTAGTACACAAATTCTCAAGACAAGTCATGACTGCACGCAATGAAAAGGTGGGAATACACTACATCAAGCAAAAAGGGGGCAACAATTTCAAAAAAAAATTGTACACACAAGGGTGACTTTTCTCACTTTGCCCTTGGTACCATTTTTTTCTTTCAAAAACAACTATGCTTGGGGTCAATTTTTCATCCTCTTTTGAAATTTCAGAACTTTGTCCTTGATTGGGGCCTATTTTTCGCCCTCTTTTGACTATTTATTTTCTTGAACTCCACATTTAAAACTTGACATAATGTATAAATAGAGGCGGGTACATGCAAATCACGACGAGTAAAGAGAAGCATATACCAGTACTAAGGTCACCTAGAAAAAGAGATGCAATTTAAGTTTTTAACATTTGGTACCGGTGCCTACTAAAATCAAGTCTCAAACATGCTTCAAGAAATACGTAGAACATGTGATAGGGAAATGCTAGCAATGATACTGTCACAAGAGAATACACACACAAATAAAACTATTTCAAGTCCTAAACTTTGAATCCAAAAGAATGACAATCAATCAAGGAGTATCGTAGAAAAATGAGGATTTCAATCACAATACATAGACAGTTGAGCATATGCAAAAGTGAATGTGTGATATGCTATGCGTGTGACTACGCGCTATCCATTCCACACATAAAAATGAGCTTAGTCCTAAAGCAAAGAAATAAATGATAAGAAAAAGGCACATTGGAACTTCCCTAGTGTGTGATAGCTCGATATCCATTAAGATTAAGCGATGCCCGGGGAGTGAAACGTGACTCATGAGCTGGCATAAATATACAAAAACATATAGCGGCACAAGTGATAGATTATCATCGATAATCTTGAAGAATGAGGGCTGGACTAATACTTACAGTTCGGGATACTCCCCGAGGAGGTCTAGTTTAACGTCTTGGTGAGTGACGGGCGTCGTTGTACCCGTCAAAAATAATATTTTCTATTTCCGACTAGCATGTGGTAAGTCGGGTCGTATCCATAGAGATCGATGTGAGAATCTATTCACTAAGTACAAGAGTAACAATGGGGTTTTGAAATTCAAACAAGTGAATAAAAACGCAAGTAAGCAACAATGATCAATTATCAATAGAGAAATCGCCACACAAATTCAAGTATAAAATTATCAAAGAGTAGTGCAAGCTAGAACTTTCAAATGTGATGCAAGACTAAATCATGGACCAGTCCGTTTTGATTTCTAATGTTCTACAACTTAGAGCTCCCCCGCTAAGGTTATACTCCCCGTTCTAATTCTAGTACTTAATCTCGCTGATGGACCGTATTTATACGATTCATCGAAGCAGTTAAACCCACCAAATTAGACACTTTGTCTTAAGAACTTTCACTTGTTAGTGTCGTTTTACTCTATAGGCATTTTGAAGGTCTAAAGTGGAAACAAGCCTAAAAGAGGAGTTTTGAGCCAAAAATGGATTACAAGTCAAACCGGGCTAGTCGGGGACCAAGAGAGCCCAGCCGGGACCGAGTTTCACAATCAGGCTGCGCCGAGTGGTCCCAGGCCGCGTCCCAGGCTCCCAACCGGGCTATGCCGAGAATGCTGAGAGCACCCAGGAGTGAGTGCCGGGAGTGCCCAGGAACCCACGCCGGGAGTGCCGAGCGCCCGCGTCCGAGTGCGCCCGAGCCCGGTAGACCAAAGGCCGAGGAGAGCTTCATTTCAGGCCACGACCTAGCTCCGGCTGCGTTCTGGCCAAACGACCTCAAGCATTCGATTTCTATGAAGATTATCATTCCAAATCCATACTCAAAACGGCAAGGAACACATGGTCCAAATTCCGGGTCTGTCCAAGGCCATACAACCGAGTTCTAGGGCATCCTAGGCCATCTCAAGGTTCTGACTAGGATCCGACAATTCCAGCTTGGGCATCCATCATAAAATCACTCAAATATGCTAGAACGGTCGGCATTTGGACAAGAACGCAAGGCAAAGGCACCAAGCCCGGTCAAGGCCAATCAAGGGCATTTCTGAGTATTTTGGGATTCTGGCCATTCTCCGGCCAGAATCCGGCCTAACATCCTTGATGAAACCAATTTCTCTTTCCCTTGTCGTTCAGAATCCATGGTCCTCAACTCAAGCACCTCCGGCCAAAATTTCGGCCAACTCCGGCCATATTTCAGCCAAGCTCCGGCGAGCTCCGATCAGCCTCCGACAATGCTCCGACCAAGCTCATACCACTTGCAACCATGCTCCGGCCTGTTATAGCTTTGCTCCGATCACATTCCGGTGAAGTCCAACCAAAACCAAACTACTTCTTTTCCGGTTGGCCTTACTATTCATATCGGTTGCCCTTTGGACCAAGCCACCTCAACAAGTCCAAGTGGATTGCCATTTGGCTCACCCATGGCTTAGCCGCCCATGTGCTTGCCCTTTGGGCACAAACCAAGTCCAACCGGTGCACTTAAGGGAGGACTAAGGCCAAGTCGGTTGGCTCCATGCCAACCATAAACCGCCTCCCATGCCTATAAGTAGAGAGCTTGGCCCTTTGAAATCAAAAGTTTTTGGTAGAGAGAATTCATGTATCTTTTGGTTACTTAGTCACTTATCTCTCTAGCTAGATCTTTGTTACTTTCACTCACAAAGCTTGTAAACACTCTACACACATTTGGGAATCAAAAGCTCCAACTTCTCTCTTACTTGTTCTTGAGTTTACTTTCCAAAATCTTACTTGTTCTTGAGTTTACTTTCCAAAATCTTACTTGTTCTTGAGTTTACTTTCCAAAACCTTACTTGTTGTTGAGTTTGCTTTCCAAAACCTTACTTGTTCTTGTCTTTGATTTCGAAAACCATTTTACTTTCCTTGTACTAGCTATGGTATTCTCTTCAATGAATACTTGTAGCTAAACCTTTCATTCGGTTGAAGGGTTGTTTTTATATCATAAATCGTTCTAGACTCTTTGCTTAATGCTACTTAGTGTTCTAACTAGTTCTTTGTGCCATATATTTGGGTTGAACATAACAAGGTTGAGTGGATGCATCGAAAGGGCAAAACTCTTCCTTGTAGTTCTTCCCCTCTTTAACACCACTTGGTTGATCGAAAATGATTGATCAAGTGGATGCACTTAGGCTAAGATATTTCGATAGGAGGAATTAGCCTAGCTAGAACTAGTAAGCTACGTCTTGAAAAGGACTAGCCGGTGTGGCATGTGCTTGAAAAAGCCTTGTGATGAGCCATATTTATACGACTCATCGAGTCATCAAATCCCACCAATTTCGGCACTTTATTATGCAACCAGTTACTTCTTAGTGTTGTTTTGCATTTCAGGTGTTTCGGAAGCTCTAGAAGGAAACGTGCATAAAAGACGGCATTTTATGCCAAAAACATCACAATGGCAAATTAGACCCTTGGACGTTCGACGGAGTGCTGGGAGCTGACCGTTGATCAGAAAAATACGAGGAATATACCGTTGCGTAGGTGACTCAATTCCCTACAACTCTCTAGTTCACACCGAGAGCATCCGAGGTCGTTTGGAAGGTCAAATCGAGAGCTGAAGTCAAAACAGATGCACAGGATGGATGAACAGTGTCCGCGGATGAACAGTAATTTCCGGCGTGTACAGTGTTTTTGGGCCGTGAACAGTAATTTCCTGCGTGAACAGTATTTTTGGGCCGTGAACAGTACTTCGGGAAAATTTCTAATTCCATGCGTGGCGGTTTAGAGAGTGTCTAGAAGATACTGGAAGGCTCTACACAGATCTAGAAGACTTCACAAGAAGTTTACTTAGAGATCAAGTAAAGTCGGATTTGGAATCCTTTCCTAATCTAATTTTGAACTTGACCGATTTTTGGGGGATCTAGAGCCTCATTCTGCTCTATAAATAGAGCCTCAACTCAGCCTTTCAAATCATCCCACAACGTGAAGAGCTCCTCTCTCTACAATCATTCCTCAACTCACACGAGTTCCTTCTCTCTCACTCGGCCGAAGCCCAAGCTTGCTCCGCCCTTTCCTCCAGCCTTATTCAGCCGTGCACTGCCCTTTTCTCAGCCATGCACTGCCCTTGCTCAGCCACTCTCAGCCCTCACGGCCCGGTCTTCAGTCAATCTCGGCACTAGTGAAGTTTACTTGTTCTTATTTACCGTTTTTGCCCTAATGGCCATGTGTAACTAATTCCATTATTCGGGCTAGGGTTTATACATTGTGACGAATGTTTTTGAGACTTGGTTTTTAATGCTATTCATGTTTTACTAATTCTCGTGCATAAATCCCATGAATTATTGCTAGACTAGGCGGATACTTTGTCGTAAAACCCAGTTGCGCAATATTTCTATATTTATCATCTATCTAATACTTTGTCGTTTGGATAGGTAGCACGTCTAGGTTAGATAACACCTTTGTCGGGTTATTAAACCTAGGGGAATTAGAAGCTTAACACCTTTGTCGGGTTAGGTTGTGGCGTAACACCTTTGTCGGGTTACTTGGGAAGTCACCTTTGTCGGGACAACCACACTTAGAAACTATGAATTAGAATATTAGAAGTCGATGATAAAACAAGTCACAATCAAACCCTAGTCTGAATATTCTCTCTGATTATTACTCCCTCGTTTAATTCGTTATTTGCACTTGTTTCCTAAACTGTTACTCTCACCCAATTGTTTCCTTTTCTTTCTCACAGAACAAAGTAGTAACCATCTAGCTCTCTAGGGTTCGACCCCTTACTTACAGCTATACTAAGCCAAGAGTAAGTGGAATTATAAATTTAGATTTGCAGGTACCGACGACGACCTGTCACCTTGCTTTGGGTTAAGGCTTGAAAAGGAAAAACCCTCACCTTAGGACACTTAGTGAGATCATTAGAAGTCGATGATGAACGTGGCTATGATATAAAGTCCCTAAACCGAATCTTTCTCTTGCTTAAAACACCAACTCGTCATTTGCTTACAGTCTTACTTTCAACTGTTTAAATTCAGTACCATTTACATTCAGCACCTTTACTTTCAAGCACCTAACCTTTACATTCAGTAACTAACTTTACTTTCAGTACCTTTACATTCAGTAACTAACTTTACTTTCAGTACTTTTACTTTCAAGCACCTAACTTTTACATTTAGTACCTTTACTTTCAGTACCTTTATTTTCAGTCTTTATTTTCCGTCATTTACTTTTAAGTCATTACTTTCAGTTCTAAAACCAACATCAAACCCAACTGTCTTACTTTATTTTCCATTTTCGAAAGAACAACTTTATCCACTAATTCCTTTGGGTTCGACCCCTACTTACCACTTTACTAATCCAATAGTAAGGCCAAAGTAGTGGACTTATAAATTGTAATTTGTAGTGTCACAACGACTGGCACCTGTCACTCGTGCTAGCGATAATCAAGACCCTAACTCGCTAGAGTTGCATGAATATATAAACAAGTTGTCCTAGGGTGTTTAATCCTAGTGGTATATTACTCGTGTCCTAGTTCGCTATCCCCGCTAAGTTGCTAGTAAACTTGACAATCGGAATCAACAAACAAACAAAAGCTCCCCCGCTAGGGTTCCACTCATGATAGCAAATCAATTCCATAAACATTGCATAGTAATATAACACAAAACATAGAAATCAATAGAGGTCTCAAGTCAAAACATCACAATTTCGAGTTCTAGCCTACACATACAAGTTTAGCTACTCATCGTAATGGAATACATAATCAAGTGCTTTTGAATGGAATGAAATAGAAAGTACTGATGACAATAGGAACAATGGGAACGTGTGTCTCCCTCTGAAATCCCTCTGAATCGTCTGCCTCCATATGAGTCCCGTATCAACGCCGAACGTAATCCCGAAGAAATGAATTGAACTTCTCTATGTATCAGTACGTAGGAATGAATGGAATGTGTGTGTCTGTATCCCCTCTTGGGATGAATGCCTCCTGTAAATCTTCCTTCCAGCCGTGTGTCAAAAACCACACCAAATATCCACGGCCAAAAAGCTCTTAATTTCTTCTCCTTCTCCCCATCTTCAATTAGCCTCCTCAATTCTTGTCCCCTCGAAATTTGATTTCTCCTTCCCCAGAATGGCTCTTCGATATCTCCTTTTGTTTTCCCGAGAATATGCAAATCCAAATTTAGGAAATTTGACTGCCAGCTGTTGCGCGGACGTTTCCTTCATTTATCTCCCGCGGAGGTCTGAACAATTATAGAAATTCAAAAGACCTCCGCGCCTTTAATTCTTTAGACGTCTGTGCCCTTTGCGCTTGCACAGATCAGACTAGTGGCATGAAAATAGTGTGCGTTCGCACAGTCCAAGAACGCGCCCGCAAAACATCTTCTAACAGGCTCCTTTTAGCTGATATTCCTTCCATGGTCTCCGAATGCATCTGAGAATGAAAACAACACACAGGTTGTGAAATAATACACAGGCAACTACTAAGAGACAGGGTTTTAACACAGAAAATAGTCATACAACTACGACTTATCAGTGAGACATAGCTAGGAGGTAGGACTAGAAGCATTTTGGGGAGTCCCTTGCTGAGATCCCTTCCCGAGAAGTAGGTTATCATCAATGCCTTTAGGTGGTGCCAGGTGCTTCAGAACGTGGTAATGCTTAAGGCGCTGCTCGTTGACCACCATTGATTTTCCTCCCTCAATGCTAAGCTCCACGTGGCCGCCTGGGTACGCTCTCTCCACTATGTTTGGTGTGCGCAGCTTCTCAGGAAATAATCTGAGGCGAGAGTTGTAGAGAAGAACTCGCTCGCCTTCATTGAATTCTCTTCGCACTATTCACTTATCATGTGATTTCTTTGTTCTCTCCTTGTAGATACGAGCGTTCTCATAGGAGTCTAATTTGATCTCGTTGAGCTGCAACAGTCTCTTTTCCCTAGCTATTTTTATGTTCATGTTCAGCTCTCTGATGGCCCACAGAACCTTGTACTCGAGCTTGACTGGTAGATGGCAGGTCTTTCCGTAAACAAGTCTGAAAGGACTCATCCTGATAGGAGTTTTGAATGCAGTCCTACATGCCCATAGCGCATCATCTAGCTTGGAAGCCCAGTCTGTCCTGTGGCTAGAGAGTGTCTTTCGTAGGATGCTCTTAATCTCCATGTTAGAGATATGTACCTGCCCACTAGTCTGAGGGTGATATGGAGTGCCAACCTTGTGATAAACACCGTATTTCTTCAGCAAGGTTGACAGATGCTTGTCGTCACAGCAAATGTGCAAATAAATTTATAAGTCCGCTACTCGCGACTACACTACTGGGTAGCAAGTGGTAAGTAGGGGTCGAACCCAAAGGAGTCAGTGTGGATTAGTTGTTTTTACGGGATTGTCACAAAAGTAAATACAGTTGGGGGTTGGGTCTGAGTGTTTTGGGAACTGAAAGTAAATTACGACACTTGATAATGGACTGTAAGGAAAGTATTCGGTTTTAGGGGCCTTGTATTATAATTGTTTATCATCGACCGCTAATGATCATACCAAGTGTTCAAAGATGAATTGAAACTATTTCTAGCGCAAGACATGATCATGCTAAGTATTCAAACGGTGTATCAAGGCCATTCCAAGCACTCGATTTGCGTACACTGTCTAGCCTATTCCAAGGACGTAGAACACTTATTCTATTTAGACTAATACTCCATTCCCGGTTATATTAGCCTATGTGCATCCAATTGATCAATCATTCCCGATCAACCAAATGGTGTTTAAGATGAGTCAAACTTCTCAGATAAGCTTTGCCATTCCAAGCATCCACTTATCCGTACAAGTTTACGAACCCCGCTGTAGAGTTTTGCCATTCCAAGCATCCACTCTACCTTGGACGTTCTGACTTAATATATGGCACATAGAATAAGTTTCGAATACAAAGGTGTACTAAAGAGTAAGATCTAAAACATTCATAATATAAGTGCGCCCCTTCAACCGAATAACTAGTTTAGCTACTATTCATCGCGCTAAACATTATAACTAAGGAATTAAAGACAACAGTTAAATAAATAAATACTAAGAGATACTTACAACCGTTGAAGCGCCAAGGAATTCTTTATTCCAAAGTAATATTACATAATTGTGCCCACAAAAGCTAGAGAGATTTAGAGAGATTTTGTAGAGAGAGAAGCTCTCCACAATTTGGGGTGTGTTGAAATGAGGAGGAGGAGGCCTCCTTTTATAGCCATGGAGGAGGAGAATGGAGGGTGGAGATGGTGGGCATGTGGAGGAGCATCCAAGGGTGGAGGAGGAAGGGGAGGAGCATGTGGAGGAGAAGCCTCCACATGGAGGAGGAATAGTGAGCCGCCGGCGGCTTTGGGAGGAGGGGAGGAGGAGCCGCCATGTGTCCCTCCATGTGAGGAGGAGCATCCCTTCTAGAAGCTTGTAACCTCTTCACAAAAGTCATCGGTTTGACCGGATCTGGCCGGAGCTTTGACCGGAGCTTCTTGGATTTTGCAGAGTGTATTTTGAATGAAAATGTCATTCTAAGATGATCTCAAGAAGAAACCTAAGCCAAATTCCGCTTGGAACATGGTCGAAATCTCAAATCCGATGAAATTGCCCTTGTTTGGCCTTTACCGGGCTCGGTGCTTTTGCCTTGCGTTCTTGTCCATTTGCCGACGGTTCTAGAATATTTGAGTGATTCCAAGTCGGTTCCATGAAGGATGTTAAGGCTGATTTTGAGTGTAGCATGGTCGTGACCTAGAATGACTCGTTCTTCATTTTCCGCTTAAAAACTCCTCCTTAGCGTGTTTTCTCTCTAAGTGCCAAAATACCCTGTAGAAATATATCGGGACTAACAAGTAGAAGTTAAATAGGCCAACAGTCTAATTTGGTGGGTTTTACTGTGTTTTTGATTCGTATAATTTTGGTCCATCAGATTACCCCAAACTTTTAGTTATTCGTCCCGAACAATGCTATTCAAGGGCGTGCACACAATCCATGTAAAAACTTTGAATATGAAAGTGAGACTATGAACTAGATTTATCCTAGTTCATGCATTACTACTTATTACTAAATTAAACTGTGTAAATAAGTAGAAGTAACTTGATACGTGTACCTTCGTGCCGAGATGCAAATTATATTGGATGTTTCGGGAGATAGCCCTTTTTAGGCTCCTGGACTGCAACTTCGGGATCGTCTCTTACTATATGGTTTTCTTGTAGCTTTCTCTAGCACGTGATTCGGTTCGGGTTTCACTGGTTTGAGTACTTTGATTTTCTTTTGGCGAGGGACTGCTTTTTGTAGTGAATTGGCCTTTGGCCTTTGATTTGACGCTTTGAGTTCTTCACTTTTGTTCGGTTAAAACCTTCACAATTTTGGGCCTTTGGCCTCTTTTGATTTTCTTCTTTGAGTTTTTCGCCTTTTTGTAACTGCTAGTCCATTTTCTCAAGCCTTTTTGGGAGGTCCAATCATCGCCCGCAAGCCTATGGAAATACCTCCCCGCTCTTCTCGTTTTTGCCGTTTTCACGCGGGTCAAGGTGAGGGTCGCTCATCTATTTTCTCGGCTACTTTGACTGTCGTTTTCGCGCGGGTCAAGATGAGGGTCGCTCATCTATTTTCTCGGCTACTTTGACCGGAGATAGGACGGTCTGATTCCCGTCCTCGCCTTTTGCATTGCATGGCGGAGATGACTTCAATTTTCACTGAAACCCGAAGTGCAGCCTCCACTGACTTCGAAAACCATATAGTTTGATCTGATCCTTTAATTGCTTGCCAAGCCTCTCTAGGGCAGTTTATGTCAACTCCACATCCCTAGTTATCCCAGCACAAAGGAACAAATGAGAAGTTACGTTCTAAGTTTTTAGACAGTTGAATTTTCACAAGGTAAATGCATGAATTTTGGTCTATCTTTTTCACATTCTTAAGTTCATATTTTCAAAAAGATATTATTTATTAACTAATATATACAGGTGGTTCTCACCCCACACTTCTGAACGAAGTCGTGCCTTTCAGCAAGACTGAGTTCAAAAGCCATGCAAGCAGATGTTATACGAGAAGGAAATGTTATTAAGGAAAAGGAAAGACAGAACTCCCTTTAAGGTGTCGAGTGAACGACATGGCTCGAGGCTGGATAATCGAGGGAGTTCGGCTGGGGCCTTGAACTCTGAGCGTAGCCCTATCTGGCCTAATGTTGCACCCAAGTCCGATTCCTGAATAGTCATTTCTTCTATGCACCAAGTGGGTGAGAGCAACTTATTGAAAAAACTAAATGACAGAAAATAAAATGCAGAAAGTAAGATAATGTCGGGTTACCTCCCGACCAGTGCACTTGTTTAACGTCGTTGGCTCGACAGTACCTCAATCATGGATCATAAGGTCGGATCCCAAGGGTGAGTGAGGTCAAACTTTTTCTCGGCAGCCCTTTTGCTCCGAGGGGGTGAGGCTTCTTTGACCATAGCTGCTGGTCCATTGAGTCGTGCTTTCTTGTTTCTCCTTCCGGGTTTCCATTCTTTCGGCCCATGCCTTTGCCGCTTATTCATGTTTGAATAGTTGGCACTTTCGCGAGTTTGGAAGTTAGGTTTTGTGCCTTCAAACATCGGCGACCACAGGCATGTTCCCATGTGAGGCCTCTTCTTGGTGGTAGCTACGAATGGTTGTCTTGGAATGATTGAGTTCTCGGGTGGTTTTTCTTGGCTTGTGACGAGAGAGATTTCCTTTGTCGGCTTTTTTGGCTCATGCTCTGCCTCTAACTCCCCTTGTACCGCATCATCATTGATTATATGATCTTCGGTGGTTATGATCGGCATGAAACGCGAAGGGTTAAGTTGAGGCACTTCGACCATGAGGACTAGGTCTGTTTCAGGTGCTCCGACAGTGAGGACTAGGTCTTTCTCGGATAGTTCGGCAATGAGGTCCGGGACTTCCTCGGGTGCTTCGAGCGCAAGTACCGGGCCTGGCTTGATTTCTTCGGCCGCTTCAGCAGTGAGGTTCGGGACTTCTGTAGGCTCGGCAGTTAGGACAGTGATTTCCTCGGATGGATTGGTGATAAGGACCGGGTCTGATTGGGGCAGTTCTTCTTCGGTCATTTGCGAGTCCTCATCCTCAGTCGGCTCCTCGGGTTCAGCCGTGAATTGGTGCATCAATGCACTCAATTGCTGCATGTCTGTGGCCAATTGCTGGGTGCTAGCTGCCAGCTCCTTTTCTGCCGCCCATAGTTCAGTTTTGGCCCTGATTTGTTGCATTGTGTTGTCCAACTGCTGGATGCTAGATGCCAGCTCCGTTATACCGTCCTCGATTGGCTCGGCCTGATCTTGGCTTGGTCTTGACCTCGCGGCCAAATCGTTTATTAATTTCCAAAGATCATCCTCGGTTAAGTCCCACATTGATCCTCCTGCTGCATTATTTAGCTGGTCCCACTCATGTGGAAACATTCCACAGAGAAACTTTGTTTGAAGATCGAAGTTGGTGAATCCATGGTGCGGGCAGCTCGTCACAATGGAATCGAAGTACCATAAGTACTCATCCAATGTTTCGTCCCGGGATTGCGTTATTTTGTTGATCTTCTCGCGGATTTCAAGTTCGAAGGGTGGTGGGGAAAACTCCGTATTGTTCCAAGGTTCCATTCCGTAGTAGTAGGACTTAGTGAATTGCATGATAAAAGAAAAAAGAAAAAAGAACAACTATTCCGATGCACAACTCCCCGGCAACGGCGCCAATTTGACAGATGCTTGTCGTCACAGCAAATGTGCAAATAAATTTATAAGTCCGCTACTCGCGACTACACTACTGGGTAGCAAGTGGTAAGTAGGGGTCGAACCCAAAGGAGTCAGTGTGGATTAGTTGTTTTTACGGGATTGTCACAAAAGTAAATACAGTTGGGGGTTGGGTCTGAGTGTTTTGGGAACTGAAAGTAAATTACGACACTTGATAATGGACTGTAAGGAAAGTATTCGGTTTTAGGGGCCTTGTATTATAATTGTTTATCATCGACCGCTAATGATCATACCAAGTGTTCAAAGATGAATTGAAACTATTTCTAGCGCAAGACATGATCATGCTAAGTATTCAAACGGTGTATCAAGGCCATTCCAAGCACTCGATTTGCGTACACTGTCTAGCCTATTCCAAGGACGTAGAACACTTATTCTATTTAGACTAATACTCCATTCCCGGTTATATTAGCCTATGTGCATCCAATTGATCAATCATTCCCGATCAACCAAATGGTGTTTAAGATGAGTCAAACTTCTCAGATAAGCTTTGCCATTCCAAGCATCCACTTATCCGTACAAGTTTACGAACCCCGCTGTAGAGTTTTGCCATTCCAAGCATCCACTCTACCTTGGACGTTCTGACTTAATATATGGCACATAGAATAAGTTTCGAATACAAAGGTGTACTAAAGAGTAAGATCTAAAACATTTATAATACAAGTGCGCCCCTTCAACCGAATAACTAGTTTAGCTACTATTCATCGCGCTAAACATTATAACTAAGGAATTAAAGACAACAGTTAAATAAATAAATACTAAGAGATACTTACAACCGTTGAAGCGCCAAGGGATTCTTTATTCCAAAGTAATATTACATAATTGTGCCCACAAAAGCTAGAGAGATTTAGAGAGATTTTGTAGAGAGAGAAGCTCTCCACAATTTGGGGTGTGTTGAAATGAGGAGGAGGAGGCCTCCTTTTATAGCCATGGAGGAGGAGAATGGAGGGTGGAGATGGTGGGCATGTGGAGGAGCATCCAAGGGTGGAGGAGGAAGGGGAGGAGCATGTGGAGGAGAAGCCTCCACATGGAGGAGGAATAGTGAGCCGCCGGCGGCTTTGGGAGGAGGGGAGGAGGAGCCGCCATGTGTCCCTCCATGTGAGGAGGAGCATCCCTTCTAGAAGCTTGTAACCTCTTCACAAAAGTCATCGGTTTGACCGGATCTGACCGGAGCTTTGGCCGGAGCTTCTTGGATTTTGGAGAGTGTAATTTGAATGAAAATGTCATTCTAAGATGATTTCAAGAAGGAACCTAAGCCAAATTCCGCTTGGAACATGGTCGAAATCTCAAATCCGATGAAATTGCCCTTGTTTGGCCTTTACCGGGCTCGGTGCTTTTGCCTTGCGTTCTTGTCCATTTGCCGACGATTCTAGAATATTTGAGTGATTCCAAGTCGGTTCCATGAAGGATGTTAAGGCTGATTTTGAGTGTAGCATGGTCGTGACCTAGAATGACTCGTTCTTCATTTTCCGCTTAAAAACTCCTCCTTAGCGTGTTTTCTCTCTAAGTGCCAAAATACCCTGTAGAAATATATCGGGACTAACAAGTAGAAGTTAAATAGACCAACAGTCTAATTAGGTGGGTTTTACTGTGTTTTTTTTTATTCGTATAATTTTGGTCCATCAAAGGTCTCAAATTTTCCTTCTTTGAAGTGGGAGCCTCCATCACTAATAACCGTTCTGAGAACTCCGAACCGAGGAGATATAACCTTCTGACTACCTTGGCGTCGCAAGTAGGATTTGCCACTACTTCAACCCACTTGGAAACATAGTCGACTACTACTAGGGGTGGACAAAACCCAAACCAGCTCGACAATCGGCCCAGCTTGGCCAACTTAATGTCGGGTTTAACCCAATCCGGTATGCGTTTCAAGTCGGGTTAGGGTTGAGGATCGGGTTACCCGATTTTATAAGTAATATAAAAAATACTAGATTTTAACAACATTCGAACCTTACACCTCATCTGAATGAATGTGACTACCATCAATTAATCTATTTATGTTCTCGTGTAATATCACAACACATATGAATAAGTTACTGGTTTGCAATGAAAAATAAAATTGTAATACTAAACATTACGTCATAAATCAATGATTTAAGCTTATATTCTTAAAGTATTTATATCATGATAGATGATGTTGAATGTTTTATGCCTTAATTTTAGTTTTAGGATCGGGTTTGGGTTGACATGATTGACCCAGTATTTCGGGTCGGGTTATGGTTCAAATAAATGACCCGATCATTATTTTGGGTTGGGTTAGGAACGAGCAAAACCCGTCCCAAACCGTCTCACGCCCCCTAACTTCTACCAAGAAATATTGATTTCCATGAAGGTGAGAATGATCCCAAAAAATTGATGCCCCATACATCAAATAGCTCGACTGCAGGAATGCTCAGTTGGGGCATCTCCTGCTGCTTAGAAATGTTTCCAGTCCTCTGACACTGATCACAAGCCTTGACAAATTCGTGGGCATCCTTAAACAAAGTAAGCCAATAGAAACCGGACTGTAGAACTTTAGCATCTATTTTTGAACCGACCTCGCGTCCACCATACTATGATGAATGGCAGCGCTCTAGGATCCATCAGATCTGTTCCTCGTCAACACAAGTCCTGTAGAGACCGTTGACGGAGCGCACTCCACTGTCGTTAAGGTGCAATGTTCTCTGTGCAAATAAATTTATATTTTCCGCTACTCGCGACTACACTACTGGGTAGTAAGTGGTAAGTAGGGGTCGAACCCAAGGGAATTAGAGGGATACGTTGTTCTTTATACTGGCGGGGAACGTGTTTTAGGTTGATTGAGATTTTAGCGCGATTGACTAAGCTATTGTTTTTGGTTTTTTTAGTTTTGAGTGCGGAAAAGTAAATTACAGAAAATAAATACTGAAAATAAAGGAGTTAAGGGAAGAAGACTTACAGTGGGTGATGCGTGATTGCGATTCCTCCGGTAGATGAGCGGTTGATGGTTGTAGTTGATCGAGTAGTTTATAAAAGTAAATACAGGGGGTTTTTTGTAATTCAAGGAAAAGTATTCGGTTTCAGGTACCTTTTATTATAACATGTTTATTAATAACCGTTAGTAACCTTTCTAAGTATTCAAAGATGAATCGAGGCCCTTTCGCAGCGCAAGACTTGCAACATCGTTTAAAGCAACACTTGTTCTACTTCAGACTAATTCCTCCTTTCAAAGTATCTTAGCCTTTTGTGCATCCACCTGATCTCTCAGTTACGATCGACCAAGTGGTGTTTTAGATAAGTCGAACTCCTCGATAAGCTTTGCTTGTTACAGCTTCCACTTACCGAGTATGATCACGAATTCCCACGGAAGAGCTTTGCTTGTTACAGCTTCCACTCAACCTTGTAAACTCTGACTATATATGGCACATAGAACAAGTTTTGAATACAGAGAAATGAAACTAAAAGAAATTAAAACATTATATAATACAAGAAAATACCTTCGACCGAATGAGGAGTTTAGCTATGAATATCCATGGAAAAGGACATCATAACTAAATACTCGGGGGTTTTTGAAAACAGTAAGAGGGAAAGGGGTGGAATACTCAAGAACCAACAGAAGTATTCCCAATTTCCTACTGAATACTCAAGAACCAACAGGAGTATTCTCTAAAGTATAATACTCAAGAACAAACAGGAGTATTATTTCCAATTAGTATAATACTCAAGAACCAACCGGAGTATTATTTCATAAACCAAACCAAACTTACAAAGTAACTTAGAGAGAGAAGTGATTTGTTGATTGTGGGATGATGAAATGAGGAGGAGGAGCTCTCCTTTTATAGCCATGGAGGAGGAGAATGGAGGATGGAGATGGTGGCATGTGGTGTTGCATCCAAGGGTGGAGGAGGAAGGGGGGAGATGTGGAGGAGAGGAGGAAAAGTGGCAAGCTCCTATGGCTTCTCCCCTTAGCCGCCGGTTTCAATCACCAAATGGGGAGGTTTTCCTCCCTTGGCCACCCCTTTCCATAAGCCACCGGTCACCCAAGGAGGAGGAAGGGTGTTTGCCACCCATGAGTCATCTTCTTCATACTAGTCGCCGGTCACTTGGTCCATGGATGAGTTTTGTGTGATTTTGTACAGTTTTCACAAAACTATCAGTCCAATTTCGCTCCGGTCTGACTTTAATTGTTCCTCGGTTGGATTTGATTTGAGTAATTCAATGTCAGGATCTTGAGATTTTTTCGTTCAGCGTCTGATCTTGACCTTGGATTGACTCTTAATATCTTTTCAGCGTAAAATCCTCTCCTTAGCGTGTTTTCACTTTAGTCTCTAAAATGCCCTGTAGAAATAAATCGGAACTAACAAGCAAAAGTTAAATAGACCAACAGTCTAATTTGGTGGGTTTTACTGTGTTTTTGATTCGTATAATTATGGTCCATCAACCGTCAGCACATAATTTGTATAGAAAAGGCTCATCCCAGAAGTACCTCTTTACGTTGGACAAAAATTTCTTCTTCTGGTTGTGTGACAGGTCAGGAGGAATAATACCACATGCCAAGTAGTTACCGAAATCCGCATACAACGGGGTGATGTCCACATCAACACTCATAAGCTGCTCACCGCTAGAGAGTCAGTCATCAGGAGTTTGTCCTCTTCGCGGTCGAGCTCTCCTAGCTCAAGGCGTGACAGGTGGTTTCCAACCAGATTTAGCTCCCAACTTGTCTCTAATCTCAATGTCGAATTCTTGGTGGAGGAGAACCCATCAAATCAATCGAGGCTTCGAATCCTTCTTGGATAGCAAATACTTAATCGCAGCGTGGTCAGTGTACACTATGGTCTTCGAGCCTATCAGATACTACCTAAACTTCTCGAAAGCATAAACAATGGCTAGGATCTCCTTCTCTGTTGTAGTGTAATTTGCTGCTACGCCAGCTAGGACTTTACTCGCTTAGTAGATCACATGTAGCTTCTAATCAATGCGTAGTCCAAAGACTACTCCCACTACAAAATTACTAGCATCACACATTAGTTCAAATGGCAGCTCCCAGTTAGGGGTTGCACTATAGGTGCGGAAGTAAAAGTAGATTTTAGTGTATGGAAAGCATTAAAACATGATTCATCAAAGTTAAACTTTGCGTCTTGGCATAGTAGGTCAGTAGTGGCTTAGCTATTTTGGAGAAATCCTTGATGAAACGCCTGTAGAACCCTGCATGCCCTTGAAAGCTCCTGATTCCTTTCTCATCTTTCGGTGGGGGCAGTTTTTTGATCACCTCCACCTTGGCGCGATCGACCTCAATGCTTATGTTGGAGACTAGGTGTCCCAACACAATACCTTCCTGCACCATAAAGTGACACTTCTCCCAGTTTAAAACAGGTTATTGACACAACGACGAAGAACATTAGTAAGGTTTGAGAGGCAAGAATCAAATGAAGAGACATACACCGAAAAATCATCCATAAATACTTCAATGGTGTTTTCTATAAAATCATATAAAATGGCCATCATACAACTCTAAAAAGTAGCTGGTGCATTGCAAAGACCAAAAGGCATGCGTCTATAAGCAAATGAGCTAAACGGGCAAGTGAAATTAGTCTTCTCCTGGTTCTCGGGGTGTATATGGATCAGGAAGAACCCACTATAACCGTTGAGGGTAGTAGAAGAACTTATGCTTCGCAAGACGCTCTATCATTTGATCAATAAAAGACAAATGAATGTGATCTTTACATTTCTTAGACATGTCAGGCAAATAAAAGACTACTCTTTCACTGCCCACTCACAAAGCTATTGAACCTCTATCCATGTCAATGACTACCTTAGCCGTTGATGTTCCCTTGAGTGGCACAAATTTGGCAAAACGCCTTTAGACAGTTCAAACAGGAGTTCAGGGGACGTTCGAACACATCCTGGTACACATGAACATCATGGAGCAGACGCGAGGATGTTTCCAAAAGATTCTAAAGATCGAGGATCTTTTCGAATCGAACTGAAGTCGACCAGCGAACAGAAGATTCTAAAGATCGAGGATCTTTTTGAATCGAACTGAAGTCGGCCAGTGAATATTTCGAGCCTCAGATATTCGAATGAATATCTTCACATCATATTGGATCCGGCGTGGCTGACTTGGCGAGGAAGTAATCTTATATTCCTCCATCCGATTTGAGAAAGATATACATCAAATATTTAGGAATATTTCCAAAATATTTGATGGGATTATCTTGAGCAGATTTGGATATCGTCCGAGCATATAAATACAATGCTAGGGCATCCATAATCGCGTCGCTTCCTGAGAGAAAATAAACACTAGAGCATTCGTGAGATTGGAGGAGGAGCGACGGCCGGTTGACTATTCCACACCGGAATATCAACCGGGAAGTAACAGTCTGTTCAGTATGCTGTTCAGACTGTTCTTGAAGAACAACAAAGCGCACACACACACACGGTGATCAAGATAAGTCTTTGAGAGAAGGTGACTGGACTTCTGAGAGGTCCAAGACTAGGCCGAGAGGGAAGTTTCGTCCTACCCATAGGGGATCGAGGGGAGCTGCGGTGAACCGAGATTGCAAATCTGAGAGATGGAGAAATAGAGGCTAGGCGATTACAAACAAGGTGTTGTGTAAGAGTAAGACCACTTGTAGCTCTAATCTCGTAATACGATTTGTGTCCCTTTTAGGGTGTGGGAAACCCCCCAGAGTAGGCGAAGCTGAACTGGGTAACATATCGTGTGTGCTCCTATTTGTTCTGTTTACGGTACTATCTGCTAAGGTGTTCCAGTCTCTGGTAGAACACAACCTGGAACTATCCAACAAGTGTTCGAGACGCGGTTCGAACACCATCTGGAACTCGTCTTGAATAGACTACAGAATTTTAGCCGTGTAAAGAAATGGTCTACCAAGTATATTTGGGATATCTATGTCCTCTGACATCTCTAACACTATAAAATCAACAGGGATGTAAATGTTCTTCACCTTGATAGGTACATCCTTCAGAATCCATCTCGGGAGTCTACAAGAACGATTCGCAAGGTAAATAGTGACATTAGTAGGACAAAGATCACCCAAATTCAGTTTAGCATACAAGGAATATGGCATGATAGACACACTGGCACCTAGATAACAAAAAGCACGACAAATAGTAATACCGCCAATATCACAGGGGATAGAAAAACTCCCTGAGTCTTTAAGTTTAGGCAACATGGGCTGGTGCATTGCTGGACTGCATTCCTCACTCAGGGTTACATCCTCCGATCCTTCAATTTTCTCTTCCCAGTAAGAATCTCCTCATGAATTTGGCATAAGTAAGAATCTGGGTGATGGCATCGGTGAGTGGTAGAGTGATGTACAAAGTATGAATCTTGTCCACAAACTGCTTGAAAGCTTTGTCTATCTTTGTTGCTGCTTGCCGCTGAGGAAATGAAACTGGAGGTCTATATAGGGAGCTGGTTCCACTGTCTGCGTAGAATTTTCAGCTCGGTTTTCAGCTTCTTTTGCCATCTCCTCTTCAGCAGGTGTAGGATCAGGTGATGATGTTGCGACTGGAGGTCGAGTGGCTCGAGCTGGCAGTATCTCAATCTATTTTCCTCCTCGAAGTGTGATGGCATTCACTGATGCCCTAGGAATCTGATCTGACTTTGATGAGCGTTTCGCTGGTTCTCAACCTGCTGAATTTGCTTGTTGAGCTATCTGATTTTCCAGCATCTTGTTCTGGATGGAGAGCAGTTCTACTCTACTCCTTTCATTCTCCTATCCTACTCAGCCATGAAACTCATCAGCAGAGATTCAAGGTTAGATGAGCTGCCAGACTCTTAGTGCTTGGGCTTCTGCTACTGATAGTTGTATTGCCCTGAATTCTGATTTTGCTGTTATTGGGGGTATGTTGTTGTACTGATTCCTTGGCTGGTAGAGAGCATTATTCTGCTGTTGTTTGCAGGGGAACCTCGGAGGGGCCTGATTCTGTGTCTTGTACGAGAGGTTATAGTTGTTCCAGTTTGGGTTATCCCACCTGTTCATGCCTGATCTGGAGGCGAAACTATTTCCCTAATTGTTGCGCCCTACAAAGTTGGCATCCTCCTGATTTCTGCCGTTACTTTCTTGTCCTATTTCTGAACAGCCATCAATGAAATGAGAAGGAGAGCCGCATATCTGACAGTAGACAGCCACATTAGCAACAACAGATGACTTCATATGGGAGTCTGTCTTTAGATTTTTTTACTTCAGCTGCAAGCATCTTCACTGTGGTGGTTAACTCAGCAATATCATTAGTTCCATCAGCAAGATAGAGATAATGCACACCCTTCCTATCTTTAGGATTACCTCGATCACTCGTCCTGAGGTGGTAGTCTTGAGTTGCTTTCTCTATGATATCACAGGTTTCTTCTAGTGGGACTCCATTAAGTCCTCCACCAGCTGCTTGATTTATCAAGGTGCGCATCCCCTGGTCGATTCCCTGATAGAAAGTGTCTATATTCTGTCACATCTCCAGTTTGTGGTGAGTGCACATTCTCATCGGCTCTTTGTATCTCTCCCAAGCCTCGTAAAGAGTCTCACAATCCATAGAGCGGAGCGATATGATCTTGTTCCTGAAATGTGATGTCATTGATGGTGGGAAGTACTGTTGTAGAAAGGCTTCAGCCAATTTACCCCAAATAGTGAAAGTGCCCTTTGCATGACTGTCTAGCCACCTACGAGCCTTGTCAGAGAGTGAGAATGAGAATAGCCTCAGGTAGTAGGATTCTAGAGGAACACCGTTGGTCTTCACCGTGTTGCACATCTGTACGAACTGTTTCAGGTGTTGGTGAGGGTCTTCATTCATCCTTTCCAAGAATTGATTGTTCTGCACCATCTGAATGAGTCCGGTCTTGATCTCTTAGTTTTTATTGTCCACGTCAGGTGGTGCAATGGAGGACTGAAATCCTGAGACTCTGGAGCGGTGTAATCTCTAAGAGACCAGCGCACTGTCTGCTGCGTTGGACGCTGCTGGTCATTTCGGACCAGTCCAGGTAGTGCAGGTGGATCCATGTCGAGTGTTGTGAATCTGCAATTTTGTGCTCGGAATTACCGAGCTTTGTTTTGGACATGTCAAAGGGTTCTTTGTTGGTCCGGTGAGTCCTGGTCGAATGCCTGAGCCTTCTTTTTCTCTCTGGGTATTTTCTTTGGCATGAACTAGCCAGTACATGCGAGAGCCAAGAATCACAGTGAGTAAAGCAAATTAGGCTTAAAAAGTCAAGCAACAAACGAGGTGGAACAGCCTAAACTACACCAAATCCAATATCACACTAAGCATTGTTTCCCCGGCAACGGTGCCATTTTAACAAGCGTATTTTTAAATATTTATAGTTGTCAAGTTATATGTTTTAGGGGTCGAACTGCAGTCAAAAACAATTTATAAACCTTGGTACGCCAAGGGTCGATCCAAGGAACATCGTGTGTGATTACTAGCTAACATGCGACTTATTCAGATATTCTAAATAATGAAAGGGTTTTTGATGTGAAGCAAATTGCAGAAATTAAATGCAAAAAAATAAAAAGGTTTTGACTTGATCAGAGAAAGAATCCTAGGATCAAACTTCACCTTTGCCAACCCACAAATCATGCAATAATATCGCGTAAGTTAATCATGCTATCGAATATAGAAATAAACCAAAATAACACTAGATAAGCCGCCCATCCACGGATCATTGTCTAGATTAATCTCAATCGTTGAACGCCACCCATCCACGGATTATCAACGATTTCGATCAGTTAAGCCTAGGGTTTTCAGACAATAAAGTCAACTTTCCAATTAATTCATGTACTACCAGTGTAGCTAACATGATCTAATATCAATTTTATACAACTGGTTAATACCTAGGACCCATTCATCTTTTGGTAATTAACCTAAATACGTTCTAGCATGCAAACATCCCATTCAATGTAAAACTTGCAAGAACGATAAAATTGAGCACAATGAAATTGAGTATTCGAATTGCATAAATAACAAATGCTTAATTGATCACATGAAGAGTTAGGTACAAGGCACGGGATCCGTAGGATCCCAAAATACGGAAGACTACTCACTACTCATGGTAAGTTAACCAAAAATAGTGTAGAAATAGAAATCAAGGACGAGGAAATCGTGTCGATGATGTAGCTTGTAGAATCCTCTATCTCTGGCAATGTTCTGCTCTGTCTTCTTCTCCAAGTTAGATCTCTAGATTTCCAAAATCAAGATCTCTCCAAAAAAAACCCCAGACTCCTTTGTAAAACCCTTGATTTCTATTTATAGTAAGTCAAAATAATGTCTTTAACGGCCAACCGGCCGGTTCAGCTCTTGTGGGGATTTCCCAGTCGGCTGGTTTAGTTAGGCTTCACAAGAATGCTTCACTCTGAGCTTCTCAACCGGGCGGTTGAGCTCAATGCACTCTTATGAACCGGTCGGTTCGATCAGGGCTAGCTTTTCTCGAACTCTCAGAGCATTTAAACCGGGCGGTTGAGTTTGGTGCACTTCCATGAATCGGTTGGTTCCATAACTCAGAGCCTTCTCTCTTTTTGGTCTCAACTCCAACTGGTCGGTTGAATTTGAACCGGGCAGTTGAGTTTGTCTGTTTACGTGAAACGCTCAAGAAAAGACATCAAATAATGACAATTTGCCGGGAGAACAAGTGTTATCCTTCATCGTATGGTGCAAATAACTAGTCAAAATATCGACTGATCAGCGATGACTTAATGTTCATACCGAATGCGGATCTCTCAGATCAAAATACCAAATTAAGCTCAAATGATTTCAGAATGTCTTGATTAGTCATCAAACCTTCCTTACAGGGTATAGACCCTAAAATCTCCAACAATTCACATCGAACGAGTTGCGAAGTACATCTGATCGTGACTGTTGATCACACGCCCACCCCCATCCCTCATGGTACTAATCCTATATTTGGATGAAATAGAACAAAATTTTAACAGACGATTCTCGGAAATTCATGCTCTAGACCTACACAGTGAGGTTGCATGGCTTAAAACATGTACTTGGAGGGCCCAACATGCATCAAAGGTTTGGGGTCTTAAGGATCTGAAAGCCCACTCGGAAAAAGCCAAGACTTTGGCCCAACATGAAATCTATCAAGGTTGCTTAAGATTCAAATTTAAATATTCAGCCATAATATCGCACATCAATGGACAATAGTTACTCTTGAGAAGTCATGGTCAAAGGGTATTAAAGGGGCTCATTTAAGGAGGCATCAATGCGCGTCAGTTACTTATTTTTGAATTCAAATCAAGGCAATTATAAAAGGTGGACAAGGCGTCTCATTCCGACATCAAGAAATTTATATTGACGAGTCTTCTCTTTGTCTTTTAGTGTAGTCGATATAGGCTTTGCCTTAGGGACTTGAAAACTCCTCGCTACAAGGGAATTATTTGAGCCTTTTCCACTATTGTAGTGTCATTGCCACTGTTTTTTCCGTCATTTTCATCAATAAACCGACTATTTACACCATCCATCGAGTCAATCTTGTCCAGGGTGTCCTTTTAGGCAACTTTAATTTTTCCGGCTCTAACAGACAACATTTTTTAAACTAAAAAATATATTATTAATTTTAGAACTAAATCAAGAATGAGGATGTCAAAAACAGTCGAATACAAAAAAAAAACATATAGACGTTTCACCTCTATTTATCTCAAGACTATCTCATTTGATAGAAAATTTAATTCATACTGAACTAGTTTAGCCTCTCTTTTTTTTCTTTTTCTTTTTTGGATAGGAACTAGTTTAGGCTATCTGTTATGAAAAGGTCAAAGTTCAAAGTCCCTCGATTACCACACTTCTCATCTTATTATATAAGTGTAATATCCATGGATGTAGTGAGAAAAGCATGACAAAAACACATGTTACATAATTTATGAAATTTGAGAAAAGAGTTGGTGAGAAAAGCAAGCATCACCAACCAAAGTAAATTTGAAAGGAAGACCGCATCGCCGTCTCATTCACCTACCACCTCGGCACTCTCTTTCAATTTTTCCCTATGTCGTCATTTATTTATCATCTCTATGTCATTCTATTTAAAGGGGAGTTGTTCTGATCAAAGAATGTAAAAATAATTTTTTCTTTTTACGGTTGTTCTTTTTCCAATTCCAAAAATGATACTTAGAATTGGGACTTTAAGTTTTATTACATTTTTAATGAGACCGAACATGCATAATTTGATAGGTCGGACATATAGTGTCTAGTGTGTTACATTTTCGTAAGATATCAGACATTACATGTCCTTTCTTATTTTCACAAAAATGACCTGAAACTGATTCTTCAATGTCTAAGGTTGTTTAGCCTTCTATCTATATATCTAACAGTTCATATTAACCGAATCTCTCTAAAAAGTGGAAGGGGGCAAACAGTACATGTCCAATCTCAGCAATATTAGGAACAATCATCAATTTAGAAATTGAAACTAAAGTGCAAAACAAAATTCGAGTTTGAAACAAGGGCAAAAGATATTTTTAAAAAGAAGTCACGTAGAAACCAAGTAATTGACTTTGGAAGTCTAAATATGATTTTATTGGTTTGGGAAACTGCTGATTAACTTTTCCTTGTCCCGCTCGCACGTGGACAGTGGCGGATCCAGCGCCTCTGGAGAGGGGGTTTCAAAAAAATTTGTTCGAGCCCGATCAAAATTTTTAATATAAATTACATGCTCATAATAGAATTTAAATTAATTGGAGTTTATTTTAATTAATAAATACATATTTTATTTTGTTTTATAGCTTAGTTGTTAAAAAAATAAGTTAACTTAGATCTAAATAATGCGGAATTGAATGTGATTAACTAATCAAACATACTTAATTGAGATACTAAATCAAATAATCAACTTCAAATACTAAATGTTACTCTTTGCTAGAGAAAACATGAATGCTTTATAGCTCATTTGGTAGAAAATAGACTAACATATGAGGAAGCTAGGGTTCGAAACCTCATGTAAAGGAATTTTTTGCAAAATTTGAGAGGGGTCCTGGCCCCCTGCCACCATCACTGCGTGTGGATGCTTCCTACATCCTGATGTGGAGCGAATGGCGCTGGAATTGGAACATCCGAAGAATTAACGTATAAACAGACGTTTCTGCACTAGTGTCAGAATTTGATGAGAGCCTAGTGTTTTTTGGGTGGAAACTGTGTTCTGAGCAAGACACATAGCTTTGCTATGATCTTGGTGTTTTTTAGGCAAATTCGATCATCTGGAGGGTCAAATTTGTGTTTTTAATCTTCTCGGGGACTTTTTTGTTATTTTCTTTTTCGTTATTTCCTTATTTTTTTATTTTCTTATTTTGGAAATTAGGGTTTTGCTATTTAAACACTTGTTACTCTTTTCTAATAAAAGTTGAGGTTTTCCTCCATATTTGTCAGTTTTCGACATCTCTGCGATCAACGATAATTGACCTCTAATTCTCGGTATTCTAAAAAATCAACAAGGTTTTGGGTTTCAGTTCCTTGCAATTAAAGTCACGCACGCTGCATCACATCCCTCGTGGATGCTTTCCTCGTCCTGCTTCGCGCGTGAATGCTTCCTCGGTGTTATGTCTTGCAATGGTAAAGGTGTTCGACTATGCGGCCTATGCTCCACATGTTGAAGAATGTACCAATGATTCAAGGGTAGATATGCGTGGATCCATGGTAAAAAGTGTCGGACCTGGCATATGCTTCAAGATACCGATATATGTACCAATGACTGCGGGATCCTGTCGAGAGATAGAGCTTGAAAGATCCATATATATGTACTATGCATTGAAATGTTATGAATCATGAAAGTGTAACCCTTCATAATAAATAAAAAAAATAAAAACTTTTCTACACGTAAGACGTAACAACAAGTCCATCAAATCGACATCGAGCCCACTAGGGAATGAATTTCTTGCAACAAGCAACAAAAGGAGTAATCCAACTACCAGTCAGATTGTTTCAATCATTATGGCTCGACGAACTCCACGGAGTCATGTCCATCGGATAGCTCCCGAGCACTCGGAGAAACGAGGTGAACTCCTGCACCTCAGCCAGCGCATTTTGCGCTCGCACATCGGCCATCGACGCTTCGAAATCGATATAAAACATGTACTCAAAATGCTTAGCAGTTCCAACATTTGCCTCGTCCACCAGCCTTATAGGCTGTTTACGATGCGGCCGGCTTTCGATCTTCGTCAAGTTGATGTTGCGAAACGCGAAAGCTGACAACACCTTGAACAGGACCGAGGTCCCTTTGTCATGGGCGAATACGATGCTGGTTTTAAACGGCCTGTCGGTTCGCGAAATGATGGGCTCCCGGGCTAGCATCACGAACCGGGTCACATTGCTCGAGTCGTCCTGAATGTCGCTGGCGAGGATGTTAAGACCGTAGAGCTCTGCCGCGCGTGCGCTGGCTATAGCTGCAGTGTCACGGAGGTTGTTGGCGGCGATGAACTCTGCTGCACCTGCCGTGTCGTCCATGGCTTCACGCGCCACGGTCAGGCCGAGCTTGGTCAAAGTGTGCTCGCATTGGGCGAGGGCTTGCGGGTGGGAAATGACTCGGGTCAAGTACTCTTTCCGGACTCCAGGCAGAGCGAGGAGACAGTGATGCACCGGCAGCTGTACTTCGCCTACTATATGGAGCCGGTGACGGAGGAGGAGATCGTAGTTTCGATGAATTGATCCGCCAAGGGAGTTTTCAACCGGAAGCACTGCTCTATCAGCTATCCATAGCTCCACAGCTTGGAAAGCAATCTCGAACTGGTCGCAAGGAATCGCTTCACACTTTGGGTAGGCCTTACCCGCTGCGGCTTCAGAGTAAGCTCCCGGGACGCCTTGATAAGCGACCCGGAGAGTTGACCCGTGTAACGGATTTGGAGACAAGTCAGCAATAGTCAATGCCTTGGGCATGTTTCGGTTAACGGGCACAAGATTCAATTCATTGTTCCCGTTGACCACTGAGATCTCAAGGGTCTCGGATTTCTCCGTATCTTGTTGTTGCAACGCTACCTTGCTAGCCAAGATAGAGCACGAACTCTTCCAGTCCGCTCGGCTGAATCCAATGCCGTTTGATGTAAATACGCATTGAATCACATGATTCCTCGGGGGCAAGTAGCCCCGAGTACTACGTTTGAACACGGATTCGAGCGACCGGGATGGACTAACGGTAACGGACAACATAGTTTGTTTTTTTAGGAACTCAGCTGCGCCGAGGAGTTGGTGTTCGGTGAGGGAACGACAGCAAGCTGAGGAACAAAAATGGTGGAAAGAGGGATTAAATAAGGTTGGAGGAAATGGAATAATTGAACAAATGATGGAGGGAGGTGTGTGACTGTCAAATATCCCACCTACCCCTCCAAACATTTGAACAGATACATTTCTTAAAATACTTTTTGTATTACTGGGACTGATGGAAATTTTGTTAGAATTTTTGAGAAAAAGCAATCAACTTGCTTGATAATACGGTTTAGATATTTATTGAATTCTAATCTGGACCATAAAAGGTCATGGAAATTTGTCGGAACAGTTTAAATATTTACTGAATTCAATCCGTACCAAATTCCTAGGTCATGGAAACTTGATGGTACAGATTAAATATTGACTGAATTCAATCTGCACCAAATTACAAGATTAGAGACTTGTGGTTAGTGTGTTCTTTCGAATGAATTGAGACTGAATTAAACCAAAAGTAAATGTTAGTTTGTTAAATAAGACAAATGAGTTCACAAAAATATTTGAATCTGTTGGAAATGTAATGTGTGTACTAGCATTCATTTGCGTTTGGTGTTAAACTTCAAAAATTAAATTTTAAAGTCAACAAAATATGATTAGAAATTAATTGTGAATAATAATACATATTATTATTTTAGAGGTGTGTTATTACCTGTTTCAGTTGACGCATTTAATATCAAACTTCAAAAAGTCAAGTCTTCATATGTATCCGATTGAATTCTCATGCAATAAGTATAAGATGTATTCGTATGATAATTGATATGTATGAGATGTAAGAAACTTTCTATCAAAAAAAATAAAAAAAATAATACACATTATTATTATTTTGGTGCGTACGACGTAGCAACACTTTGGACCACTACATGTCCCATTTGAAGTGGTTCTTACCAGGTGTTCACATGGTTTTCAATGTACACTTTGCACCAAATTACAAGATTAGAGACTTGTGGTTAATGTGTTCTTTCGAATGTGAAATTGCTACGCCTGAAATGAGCTCAACTGTACCAGTAAGTTGTAGAATACTCTTTGGTGCAGTTGCTTGCACAGACTACGATAATCGAAACGGAATGCAGAACAGTAAAAGACACAAAGCACTTGATGACCCAGTTCGGCTCAATGTAGCCTACGTCTTGGGGACTTCTCCCAAGTCCAAGGAACAATCCACTATCACAGTATATAGTACAGATTGATGTTCGAACAGCCTTTCAAACTACTGTTACACCTATACTACTCTCCAAGTGAATTGGGTGATCTAAGCTTCCCTTAGATCCGAAGACTCCCATCTTGCACGTTCAGACATTCTCCCGAGGCTGATACAGTCGAACCTACCACAACAGATTCTCCTGGCAGTGTTTGTCGTCTCTTATGTGAGTCGAACAGCAAGCACAGACTTGTACAACGCAGCGACGACACCTCTTGAACTCTGAACTAATTTGTGCGCAGCAACAATGTATGAGTTCAAGTAATTAAAACAAGTTGCTTACCAACTTGCTGCCTCAATCCTTTTATGATAGCTTGATGACTCGAAGCTTAGATTCACGAATTCAGCACGCAGATTGAAGGCTCCTCCACACGACGTCTCTCAATTGTTGCTCACGAAATAATGAGTGCTCGCCTCCTTTATATAGCCGTGTGGTTAGAAGATCAAAAAACCCTAGATTTGATCTTCTAAACCCTAGATAAGATATGGATAATTATTGTTGCGAATGTAAACTATATCTGCATATCTTTATCCCATAAGAGGCGGTCTTGATGATGTGGCGGTCGAGAAGATCTGATAGATATCTATCTTTCCAAAAAATTAGGTGTTGTGCTGATTTTTCAGAATTGAAAGATAGATCTTGCATAGATGCTAGCACAGATCACTTTGAAATCTTCTTGCACGGATTTGTGTTTTGCCTAGATGGCACTTTATACTCCAACAATCTCCCCCTTGACATTTGAGGCAAAACACTTCATCTGCATGACCTCTTTTCAACCAGTAGTTGAAACTGGCACAGATAGTATCTAGAACAGTCTCGCCCGAATACTTCTTAACACAAATCATTTGCAGCACACATCATCACAACCCTGCGTCCCATCCACAACCACGCATCTCTACTCATGCAGATACTCCCCCTTTTATCGCAAGTGCCAAGGGACCGTTGCACAGACTACTTCTCTTCATATTCAGTATCCTGGAGCTGAGCACGCTGAATTTTCATTCGTTTGATCTCGCTTTCAAGGAACAGATACTGGCAGCTGGATTGTTTCCGGGAGTTTCACAGAAGCCCCGCTTGGCCTCTTTCCTCATGCCCCAATGTGTGGCACGCTCTTCTTCAGCTTTGCGATAGGAGTGTGCTCGTCTGGATCATCACTTTTCTCAGTTGACACAGAATTTTTGATCAGTTTGCTTCTCCGAGATAGGTTCAGAAGCTGCCACAGATTTTGCACTGCTTTATCAGACTCTTTTGCAGACGACACATCCTCAGGGACATACTCTGCATCTGTATCTTTGCTTGCCTTTTGATACTCCACAGGACTTGTTTTCCGCTCCGACTCAGTGTCCTCAATAGGCACAGAGATCTCCTTGGTCTTCTCAACATTCTGCTCAGTCTGTCCAGCCACTCCTTCTTTCTCTTTTTCAGCAGGCTTAGCCACTCTCACTTGCTTCTCTTTCGCCAAGTTAGCCATCAATTCTGCTTGAATTTGCGTCACCAAATCTGCAACAAAAATCGAGCCACCTCCAACCACTACTTGGTCCCCAACTGTACTGTCCGCCACTCTTTTCTTCACCAATTCTTTCACCAAACTTTCTTCGCCCATCGACACCCCAATAGGAACATCAGCAACACTAGATTGTTCAGTAATAGGCTCAGAAGACGTACCTTTAGGTTTCACTAAAGAAACCCCTTTGACTGGACTCTTGGCCTGTCCATACTTCTTCTTCTCGATGTGTGATGTGCCGATCTGCATAGTCTCCCCCTCAATGGTAGACTCCTTCTCCAACAAGACTATATCTTGACCAGTCGTCGGTAGCACCTTGGTGGAATCAACGGCCTTGTCAACAGCCTCCTTTTGAATCTCTGTCGGAATAACTGTCTCAGGTGGCGTCGGGATGACCTCCTGTTTCTTCAAGGACTCACGTTTCACGTCAGCACTGAAGATAAGGAATACTGCTCTGGCTAACTTTTCAAGGAGCTTGAACAGTTTGATTTAAACACATAGCTCCCCTTACTACATGGCACGTCAGCAACACTTATAAGAGTTCTGCTCAGCTGACTGCCCCTAGCATCAAAGCCTTCTAGTTTTTCATGACACAAAGGCCAAGTGCAGACCTTAGTGTCTCAGACCTCTCAGCATCCAAAGGCTTTGTCAGAATATCCGCTAGTTGTTTCTCTATTGGCATGTGGCACAGACCGATGATTTTATCTTCAACTAGCTGTCTAATGAAGTGGTGTCTGATGTCAATATGATTTGTCTGCGAATGTTGTACTGGATCCTTAGAAATGTTGATTGTACTCATGTTGTCACAGTATAATGTCATGGTGTCCTGATCCAGTCACACTTCCTTGAGCATCTGCTTCATCCAAAGCATTTGAGCACAACAGCTCCCTGCAGCCATATACTCCGCTTCAGTAGATGACAGTGAAATACTGTTCTGCTTCTTACTAACCAAGTTACTAGGTTATTGCCCACGAAGAAGCATCCACCAGAAGTACTCTTTCTGTCCTCAATATTACCAGCCCAGTCTGCATCGGAGTATCTAACAATACAACCACTTGTATCTCTTGTGTACCACAGTCCATAATCAGCAGTACCACTTACATATTTGATGATCCTCTTCATCTGCAACAAGTGACTTTCCTTTGGATCTGCCTGATACCTGGCACAGACTCCCACTGCTTGACAAATATTTGGTCTGCTCGTAGTCAGGTATAACAATCTCCCAATCATGCTTTTGTACAAGGTCTGGTCCACTGAAGCTCCTGCATCATCCTTAGTGATCTTCACATGTGTAGCAGCTGGAGTTCTCTTGTGGGTAGCCTTGTCCATACCAAATTTCTTCACTAGATTTCTAGCATACTTGGCCTGAGTCAAGAAAATCCCTTCCTTCGACTGTACAACCTGAAACCCCAAGAAGTAGTTCATTTCACCCACCATGCTCATTTTAAACTCATTTTGCATCTGGGCCACGAACTCATCCACCATCTTCTGAGAGTTTAAACCAAACACAATGTCATCGACGTAGATCTGTGCAATGATAAAGTGTTTGTTATCCTTTTTCACGAACATAGTCTTATCTATTCCCTTCGAGTGTATCCCAGGCTCATGAGGAATTGCGTCAACCTCTCATACCAAGCTCTAGGGGCTTGCTTTAGTCCGTACAAGGCCTTCTTCAGCTTCTAAACATGATCTGGATAATGAGGGTCCTCAAATTCCTTTAGGCTGTGCCACGTACACTTCCTCGAATAGCAGACCGTTCAAGAAGGCACTCTTCACGTCCATCTGGAACAGTTTGAACTTTAAGTAGCATGCCACTGCAAGCAGAAGTCGAATAGCTTCCAAGCGTGCTACTGGGGCGAATGTCTCATCAAAGTCGATCCCCTCTATCTGAGTGTACCCTTGAGCTACCAGCCTGGCTTTGTTTCTCGTAATGTTGCCACTTTCATCAGTCTTGTTCTTGAATATCTACTTTGTTCCAATGATGTTGACTTCACTCGGACGAGGAACAAGATCCCATACATTATTACGAGTGAATTCTCCCAACTCCTCTTGCATAGCCGTGATCCAATGGTCATCTTGCAAGGCTTCCTTCACATTCTTTGGTTCCACCTTTGATAAATAGCAGCTATAATTAATCATATCTCTATAATTAACATGAGTTTTACCTCTAGTTCTGATCTTATCGTGAGGATCGCCAATGACACTAGACAGAGGATGATTCTTCTGGATTCTGCTAGAAGGTTGCAAGCTAGCTTCACCACCTCTTGATATTGAGTTTGATTCACCTCACTTCCTTCAGCATCTCGCATGTGTACATCATTATCCTCCCCGGCCGAATCCTTCAGCATCCTGCTTGACAATCACCACAAACAATTTGCGTATCTCCTCTAATATTAGGAATACCTTCAATCAACCTCTCGTTGGCCAAAAACTTCAAGAATCTGAAATTGATGTGTCCCAAGCGTTGATGATATAGATGCACTTCATCGGACCTACTCAACATGCATGTAATTGCTGCTGGGGTTGTAGCACGGCTTAGGAGATAACAGTTGTTGCTTGCACGATCTTCTTCCATCACACATACACCATGTATGTCATAAACTTGGCAGGAATTTCTTGTGAATTGTACCTGGTTACGGCCATCGCATAACTGACTAATACTGATCAGATTGGCCTTTAACCCATCAGAATGAATTGAGACTGAATTAAACCAAAAGTAAATGTTAGTTTGTTAAATAAGACAAATGAGTTCAGAAAAATATTTGAATCTGTTGGAAATGTAATGTGTGTACTAGCATTCATTTGCGTTTGGTGTTAAACTTCAAAAATTAAATTTTAAAGTCAATAAAATCTGATTAGAAATTAATTGTGAATAATAATACATATTATTATTTTAGAGGTGCGTTATGACATGTGTTTCAGTTGACGCATTCAAGTATCAAATTCAGGTTGGTGTCGTGCGTAGCCTGTGCTTCAAAAAGTCAAGTCTTCATATGTATCCGATTGAGTTCTCATGCAATAAGTATAAGATGTATTCATATGATAATTGATATGTATGAGATGTAAGAAACTCTCTATCAAAAAAATAAAAAAAATAATACACATTATTATTATTTTGGTGCATACGACGTAGCAACACTTTGGACCACTACATGTCCCATTTGAAGTGGTTCTTACCAGGTGTTCACATGGTTTTCAAAGCTGACTTTATAGTTTTCGTTAAATGGGACGAAAGATAGATCTTATATTTTTCCAAAATAACGTACAATATTTGAAATGCATAAGAGTTAGTGGTGTAACGGTTATAATTCAGATTAAATGATCAAGAGATCGACAGTTCAAACTCCTCTGCGGCATCTTATGACATGAGTTTGAGATTGTTTATTCCTTACCTAACAAAAAAGTTGAAGCGTAAGAGTGATTTTTGAGACAGATTCGGCTGAAGTGTTTATAACTTTAGAGCTGGGAAGAATGATGTTGAATTGAAATGAAAATTGGATCAACAATTACTTACAACTCAGGAAGGGAGAAGCGGATTGAAACATTCGACATATAACACAGGAGGCTAACACATTCGCGGATGCACATCTTAGGGAAGCTTTTGAAGAGCGGTGATGTTGAAAACTTAAGGATGCTTGTCCCATGGGTTTGAAGTTTTTAGGAAAATTTCCCAATTTGCTCACAATTCAAATTTGCATTCCCTTTACACTCAATCTTCAAATTACATTCCCAATTTACTCACGTTTTTAAGGCGCCGTTACCAACGGCGCCTTAGCTATAAGCCGCTCTTCTGAACGGCGGTTTAAGTCTCGTGGCATATTTAAGCAAAAGAAGATCGAGTAAGCCAGCTGACGTGGTAAATTAAACTAAGGCGCTGTTACAATAACTCAATCACGAGTCATTAGATTACATTAAAACGATGTAAGCAACGACGGCTTAGTTTTGGACGCTGTAAGCAACGGCGGCTTTAACTTACTTGGCAATTGGTGCCCAGTCATCTTTATTTTTTGACTTAAATATGACAGTAGGCCCTAAGACGCCGTGGATGAGAGAGTTTTATTATTAAGGCGCCGTTCAGGACAGTGCCTTAAGAAACGTGAGTAAAATGGGAATGTAATTTAAAAATTGAGTATAAAGGGAATGCAAATTTGAATTGTGAGCAAATTGAGAAATTTTCCAGGTTTTTATATGAACATGATTTAATATTGAAACTTAACAATATTGTTGTTTTGTGTTGGACGATGTTTTGCTGATTTGTTTGGCCTAGTTTACTGTCAAAAAAATTGAATTTATTAAAACACAAGCTAATAGTAATCTTAACAAATTAGTATTTTGTACTTCATTGAAATTTTTAGTAGGTCAGAAATTTGACACATTTGTGGTTTGTCGACCAATTCATCAGTAGAATTTATGAGCAGCTTGACTTGGAAGGAGTTTTAAACTTAAAGAGTTCACAATGAACCGTTGTGCTGGTCAGGGGCAGACAAGAATTGAAAAATATTTAATAATGATATGAAATAAAAAGTCAGTTTAGTACAATAAATTTGGTACAATTAAATTAAATTCAATCAATTAAATTAAATTATGTACAATTAATTTAATAAAGTTAAATAAATTTAAGTTTAAATTAATTTCAATTGAAAAGAACCGTACGGATATTTCAATTCGGGCCGGACTTTACTTTAGCAGCAGTTCAATGCTACAAAGCCCGATAAATGAATCAGGATAAATCGGACCGAATATTGAATCAGACTGACGATCCGAACCGGAGAAATTTGACGACCGGATCAATCGGTCGAATGGTGGATTCCGCTGCAGAGGGATTTTGAAGAGGTTTTAGGGCTTGGTTGAAGATTTGGAGAAGACGAGAGAGAGAAAATGGCATCTTCGATTGGTGCAAGAACCGCATTGATGCGAGCTTTATGTAGAAAGACGTCGATAACAGCAACTGGAGCTGGAGCTTCTTCAACAGCCACGTCGACGTTTCGGTCGCGAGTATCGGCTTCAGCAGCTTCGGTTCGATCAGGCTGCGCGCATCGACATCCACCAGCTTCCACTTCGTCTAGGTCCGTTCAGTTGGTTACTTTTATATGAAGTCTTTGTTGATGATTTAGTGTCTGATTTTTCGTTTTGAATTTTGTTTGAAGGTTCTTGCGACGGGAACTGAGCTCTCTTCTTCCGCTGCACTCTGCAATTGCATCCGCGCGCCTCGTTTCAAAGCTTCCTGATGATGCTGTCTCAGTAGAAGGTACACATTTTTCACCTAAATGGTCTGGTAAGATATGATATGTCAGTTGTTAGCCCTTGATTGCATCATCTTGGAATTTGGGCAATGTTCCATGGTTATTAATTAAGCTCTTAACTTCATCTATTCTTAGTGCTATGTTACTTGTTGAGTAGTGTCCAATTATTAATGCTTGTTTATAGCAAGTCCAGTTGGATATGTGATTGGTCCATTCCACATAATGTTAACTATCAGGAACTTTTTTTAAAATTTCCCTAGTTATAACTCAATTTCAGAAATGCACCACTTGAATTTAGACCAATCTTGGTAAAACCGGTATCTTTAATTTTTCTCCAAGACCGGTCTCCTCGAAAAATGATGACTTGGTCGATTGTGGCTGAAAGAAGTGTAAATCAGTCGTCATTTTTCAATTCATACCGGTTTTGGTAAACCAGTCTCTTAGAAAAATAAGGAGATAAGTGTCTATTGCAGAGACGAAACTCAAAGCTCAAATGCCGTATTTTCAAAATTGAGTTTGGGATTTGGATTTTGGGGAATGTTAAAGTTTTTCTGATTATCGCAATCTAGAGGATGTGTTATGTTATATAACTGTAATACTGGACCGTAGTGCTATAACTTTCTGGGGTATCAATATTGTGGTGCTTGTATGGCAATTGGTGCATTGCAGATTTGATTTTATACCGAGGTAGTGTCTGGTGTTTGTTCTTGATGAATGCTAGCCGTGGAACTGTAATGACTAATGAGAAGATATTGTTGTGATATTGATATTGGTTTTAGTGAGCTTGAATGGCTTGATTAGGTCTGAAGTTTTTCATTTAATCTGTGCACGTCTGATGCTTCAGACAAAAGTGGTTAGAATATATACTTATTTAATACTTAGTAGCTATGTAAAAGTGCCATGTGCTATGAGAAGTTTTCATCTTCTTTTTTTTTTCTTCGCTTGATATGGACAGGTAGATTCGTCAACTATCTCAGCCCAATCTGACGGAAGGCAGCCTGTACTTTGTGCACCTAATTATTGTGGAGCTGTTCTCCACCAAAGTTAAGATCCCTTTTGTTACTGCTTCAATGCACAAAAGTGACTTTGCTCTCTTAGGGCTTTTGTCGAATTGTCTGGTTTCTATTGAAAAGAACAGCAACCACACTGCAATACGGTGAATTTTACATTATGCTGTATTGTGAGGCTGGTTTTGTTTTTTATACATGAATGAATAATATTTTTTGGCATCTCTAGATGCATTGTTCTGATATTGCCTTGATTAATGATATGTAATGACTTGTTTGAGCAGGATTTTGTTGGTATATTGTGGATGGTTTATCATAGACACGTACATGAATGGAGATAGCACAAATTCACACTTTGGGCGAGTAAAAGTTTATAACGCTATGATTTATGATACAATGTTTGGTGTTTATTATCCATCTCACTCAAAGAACATCAAGAGAGATCAATGTACAGGGTTGTCCTTTTTTATCATCCTGCAGCTAAATTTTCTTTTAGTTGATTACTGAAACATACAACGTTGACAGCCTGTTTCGTGTCACGATTAGGGAAGAGTGATGTACAGAGAGTTCACATAAGGTTAGGCCATGAACTCCTGTTTGTTCTCTGCACTGTCTGGAATACTACTGTACGTTCTTTCAGATGCTTGCCAGTGGTGGTTGAACTAGGTTGAATCACATGATTGAACAACACCAGATTTGGATAAGTATCATGCACCAACAATTCGTAAATATATGGCAACCAATTGACCAATTGTTACAACTTTCAATATAGATCTGCCTTTTGCAATGTCTATTTACAGGGGCCATGATAAGAGCTGCAGCATCGACTGTGGCTTTCCTTGGTCCTACAATGGATTCAGGATTGTCCAAGCTGGACCATGATGGACGTGCTGTGCCGCAGCTTCACCTTTCCGTCCATACCTAAGCAATAAAGTTCTAGCCTAAAGGTAGTAGTAACACATGCATCCCACACACACTGCATATTGTCATTTTGTCATCACATAGCCGCATGCTTCCTCTCATTTCAAATATTCTACATCACTTTTTTATGCTAGAGCTTCCTAATTTTATTTCCTAACGTCTTGAAGTCATTTTTTTTATGCCTTGAAGCTGTTAGTTAATTTTTTTTTTAGCATCTCGCAAACGTAGTTGTTTTTTCTAGCGTCTTGAAGCCGTTTTACATAATACACAAAGCTACCAAGTGTGAACTCGTTGGATGTCTATCATTTCCAGGATGACAAGCTTGAATGGTTCCCTTCATTTATGAGAGTTATCTGCACTGTGGGGTGCTAGGGCCAAGCAATGGGGAGCTCATGTGGCCAACCCCAATATGGTTACAGATTGCTACTTCTCCCCCAACAACCACACGACACATTCATGATGTTTACACATGAGGTGCATTATACTGTTAGTAAAATGATTCAGAATTATATTCCTCCAACTTGTGGGCGTCCGAATTGGGTTAAAATAATGCTCCCGGTCATCTCCTTGACGCGGTATACCAGGGAATTCCTTACACTGCTAAGTCGTACGGGCTCGTAAAATTTTGACCGGGAATTTCTTGTCTATTCAGGTACTTGGTATCTGATGGATCGGTTATCTGAAAGATACCGATAACATATGAGGTGTCTTACTAGAAGTAGTTGGTGAGTGTAGCTTTAAATTTGTCCCTTCAGATAATTTTATGGAAGTGGAACAATAATTCAATTCTAGGAGTCTGGTTCCTGTGAGAAATGCATCTTTGGTGAGAAATGAAAAATTTTAATATCCATACGATCAAATTAATAAACGGTTTAGATTAATACTGATTTACATTAAAATTTGTATTTATTTAATTATTAAATACGCTTAAAAGGGCAAATTAGGAATAAAAAATCAATCTCAACCGTAATCCCACTTTTCACTCGTTGTAATCACTAAAACTTCAATAATCAAATCAATCACTCTGATAATCAAATCAAATATAATCAAATCAATTTCCGATTTTGCCTCTAGCATGGGTCGGCGACTGTGGCTTTAAGGCAATTGATTTGGATGAATTTTTGACATGATTAATCAAAATTTTGATCCTTTCAGGATGATTAATTGTTTCACATTTTTTAATCCATTTGATGCCATCAGTTTCAAAATCCAAGAATTAAAATGCGTGCCATGCCTTAAAATGAGTAGTTCTTAAACCAAAATTTTGTAGTTGTAATTGTGGTTGCTTTCCAACTAAATGCGTAAGCATATCTACGCATTTTAAACAGAAAGCTACGCATTATATGTACAAAGCTACGCGACTCCAATACGCATTATATGTACAAAGCTACACATTTTATTCAATGTAATCAACACATGTCGCGTGATACAAATATACAAGAACATGACGATGAATTTAGAGCAATGCAGCCATTCGATTTACAAAATTGATAACCAGCATGCGTCCTCGCCGGAGCTGGAGATCGGACAAGAAGACGCGGGCCTGGGATCGAAAAGGATTGTCGAGGTGGTCGAACAACGATCTGATTTCAGCGTAGGCGTCCTCACCGGAGCGCTCGCACTTGAGCAGGAATTCTTCCATATCGGACAGATCTTATAGAAGAAAAATGAGGAAAGAGTATCATCGTCGTTGGCTACGTCAATCATCTTCGTTTGAGATGAAAATTATACGGGGTTGAATAACGAAAAATAGGATCTTAATGATAATTAGTCAAGCCAAAAGAATATGTGCGACAAAATAGGAATTAATTAAAATTAGATTAAATCAAATGACGAATACACCCCATTCTCGATTTTATTCCGAAAATAAATGCAAATAAATTGATAAAATCAAGTCCGTTGGATGATAAATCGGACGTATATTAAAATTTCTTATTTCTCACCAAAGATGTCATTTCTCATTTGATCTCAACTCTCAATTCAAGATGCATCATATTCTCGGTTTTTGTCCTTACCGCACTTTGAATTCATTCCACTATGTGGTGTAATTCTTAACTTCTTCCCATAAACAACAAACACGTCTTGACTTTGTCGGAATGGGCGTGAATTATTCAAACCTTTTGTTCTACGTCCAAATTGCAATAGTACTGAATGATTTGGAGGAATGTGAAAATGCTTCGATGTCAAAAATGTAATTTGAATGTTTAAAGAGTGAATTAACTGTTGATAATGTATACATTTTTGACATTGAAGCATTTTGGTAATCAAAATGTATACATTTGTCAATCAAAAAAAAGAGAGAGTGAAGTAACTGTAGATAATTTTGGTAATCAGCTCTTATAAAATCTGTTTGTTTTCTCTCTATATTTTAAACTTAAAAGACACCAAAGCTCTGGTTTTAATTTTATTAGAAAGTCAAATTTGAACGATATTTACTATTTAGTTCTTATGATGTCTATTCTTACCAGCAACATAGTCATTTGACCACTTGAATAATGAGATTCGAGATGCATCAATATTTTTTGTAACGGTTTATATAAATTTTTTTGGATAGCACTCGGTTGATAACCTCTCATCTAATCCGAGAATTTGTTAATTCAAATTTGAATATTGGATCAAGATACATCTTTGAATGTACATCAGACACGCAGGGCCAATTCTGAAATTTCATGGGCTCTTTGACAAAAAATATTTTTGGACACTATTAAAGTAAAAATATATTTATATTTAATGATATAAAATGAGGGCTTGACAACCATCAAACATAACTTATATACTATATAATGTTAGGGGAGCGCTCGGTTGAGAACCCATAAAAATTCGAGAACCTGAGACCCCAAATCGCACCATTGGATCAAGTTGCATATTTGAATGTGGAGGTGACAAGTGTCTCACTCACTTTTTTTCCTTCATGGTGCAGTTTCGAGCAGTATTTTTCCCTAGATGCATTTTCAAGTTTCGAAAAGTGTACTTGGGCAAAAATGAAAATACATAAAGAAGAGGTTCTCAAGGTTCTCAAAAAAAGAGGGATTCTCTTTGAGCGCTCCTCATAATGTTAACCTTTTAACTTTTTTTTGACATTTTTTGATTTGTTATGTTATTTGAGCTTCTTTTCAGGCCCAAAATCAAATTACCAATTTCATTTTCTTCTTATATGATTTTTATGAGTTTTATGAATTGAGTGCAGTTCAGGTAAAAATCATGATTATATATGAAAACTAAAAACCGGATTTCAAGCTGATACGTGTCCAATTTCGTCGAAATCTCGGATATAACACGGAGGGGCATTTTAGTCATTCCACATATCCCAGATTTCAAATCAGACTTAAATTAGAATGATCAGACTTAACTTGGAATGATCAGACTTAAAATGATCATACTTGAAATGATCAGACATAATTTGGAATGATCAGACTTAACTTGCAATGATGAGACTTAACTTGAAATGATCAGACATAATAATCAACCTTAACTTGGAATGATCAGACTTAACTTGAAACCGTGCATATAAAAATTAACCTATAACTACATATAAATTTTTTTTAAAAATGGGCCCCTTGGGTAGGTGGGCCCTTAAACAAGTCCAGTCTACCTATATACGAGAGCCACACGTGTACCACTGCTAGAGCTAAACTTGATGATTTTGACTTTATCATTCAAGTTTTAATACGTAAGTGGGACACATGTAAGCACCACAGTCATTTTAAATATATACATTTGTGAGGATTATTTTGGCACTCGTTCAGGGTTCAAGTACTTTATTTATCTTACAGTTTGTCAAAAAAAAAATGTTCCATAGAGATTTGTCAAAAGAATTGCCCAAAATCAACACCCCAGCAAGGCAAGTAAAACCAAAAAACTTGGACTCTTTTGGCCGATCATTTTCTTCTTCAGGTGCACAAACTAAGCAACAAAGCATAGACAGTTCAAGAAGCACTAGAGCCTCTCTGGCACAACCCCCCAATTCCCATCCAATCCCTAAACTTATATACCTCTCCCTCTACCTCTGCTAAGCCTTTCCTTGTACCAAAATGAGAGACATAGCTTCCTGTTTCGGCGAATATGCAGTCAGTGTGGCAGACACCGCCTCTTGCGCAAGCTCAAGCTCACAAACATCAGCCTCCCCAATCCAAAATGCCTCCACAAGCCTATACAACATCATCACCTTGTCCACCCAAAAAAACCTCATCATAAATGTCACATGGTACAGGACTCATTCAAATCGAGGACTCAGCATCAGCTTTGACAACTCCTCATTGCAGGCCTTTAAGCTCAACACCAGCTCCATGTTCAAGAGATTGAAAGGAGCTAAACTCATCGAAGCGAAAAACACTAAGGTGGAAGTGTTGTGGGATCTTTCTGCAGCCAAGTACCAAAATGGCCCAGAGCCGGTTAATGGGTATTATGTCCTGGTCATGATTGATTCAGAGCTTGGATTGAGCTTAGGTGACATGGCTAAGGATGAAGCCAACAAGAGGATCAAAAAGGGTACTTATAAGGCAAAAGCTTCTCTAGTTTTGCGCAGAGAGCATTGCAGTGGGAGCACCTTTTACTCAACTAAGGCTAAATTCTCTGATGCTGGTGCTCTTCATGACATTTCGATTCAATGTGTTGGAGAAGGCCATCATAACCCTTCTTTATCAGTCTGTATCGATAAGAAGACTGTGATTCAGGTCAAAAGACTACAATGGAATTTTCGGGGAAATCAGAACTTTTTTATCGATGGATTGGAGATTGATCTGTTATGGGATGTTCATGACTGGCTATTCGATCCAGCATCAGGGCACGCTGTTTTCGCATTCAGGACCACAAATGGGATCCAAAATGCTCACTGCTCTGATCAGAAGTTATTGCACAAACCTCAAGATAAACCTGCAGATTTCTCTTTACTGATCTATGCATGTAAGACTTCTTAAACTCAAATCAATCTCAGATATTTCAACGAATCTTCGCATTCTTGTGCATTTCTGCATATACATTATTTAGTCAAAAAGGGAGAAGAAATGAGCTGTTTCGATTTGGAAATGTTTTGTTTTTTTTGGATTCATTTGCCAAAAGTGACTATGAATAAAGATAGATTATTGCATCTACTCTTGAAGATAATAATAATCTCAATTATTGATCAAACTTCTGCTCCTTCATTTTTTTTTCTAGTGTTAAGAACAGTTGGGTTTTGACGACGAATCAGGGATCGCTGCGTGGTGAAATTTATATTGAACTCATGACAGATAAAGAAGCCTGAGTAAAGAAAAGTGTAGTAGAGATGAGATACTAATTTCCTACCTCCTCATTTGTTTCTAGGCTTGATACAAATTCATGATTGGGTTTCCTTGTAGCTTTGTGTTACATGTTTCTTGCAGTGCCCAACTTTTGATATGTGGACTAGTGGAAGCAAACCCAACACACTTAAGATTTTTGGTGAGACTTTTGATTTCAGCAACTAGAAAAACTTTCATCTGGGCTGATATAATTCAGCTGATAATTTTGAATTTTATCAGATTGGGACTTGCAGAAGCACAACTGATTAGAGGTATAGGGTTCGAGTCTTGGTAAAATTCTAATATTTTGCCTATCAGGGCATAGAACAACCGGTCGAGGGCTAAGACATAGTCTCAAATATTACAGGGTCTAATGATTTCTGACGAAACTACATTCGTAATAATAGTATCTTCAGATGAGAAAAACCTGATTTCATATTTCACAATATTTTTGTCATAACAATATATGCCTTATTGACATTATTATTGAACTTTTTAAGTCTGTTCATCGCCTCGTTACTCTTACTATACTGTTGCTGCTGGTCGAAATAGATACAGCTGAGAAATTACTGAATACTGAACTACTGATACAGCATTTAGACAAGTACTTGAATTTGTATGAAAGGAGCTCAACTCAAGATTGCTAGATTTTCTGCAGAAGGAATCCAAGCAGTACAGCAGTAGAAAAAAGCGAAGAGATGACTATTTCCCTCTTATGCATGATGGATGTGCAACCAGTTACAACCTTGTCCACTGCAACAACAATGTTAAAAAATCTAAGTTATCTAGTGAGGATGAAAATTACTTTGTTGTGCGAAATCGAGTACGAATACTAGAGGACTTACCACACTGTTCCAGGTGACAGAAGCATTTCAACCCTACTCCACACCTCCCATTAGGCCTTTTGCACTCCTGGCATAGATCATCAGGCTTATGGTCAATCTCAAATGACACCTTCATGCCTAGATTGTATTTTTCGCCACGTTCTTGAGTACTCGAGCTTCTATGAACACTAGTGTAATGTGAGCAGTTCAAGTCTCTAGGATGAAACCCTTTTCCTAGTTTTTCAATATCTTGTACTAGCAAGCAAGAATGTCCCTTTTCCTGAAATGTATCTAAATGGTTACAACTACGTGAACCTGAGCAGTTTTGGATCGGATACGATATGTGATGTCCTTGGTTTCTGCAGTTGAAGAGGAGAAGGGAGTTGGGTTGGGATGGAAAGCCAGCAGAAAGGAGTGCAGGAGATATGAAGGTGGCAGATTCAGAACATGATTGAGGATCATTAGGGACTAGTGTCAGTGTTTTAGCTGTGTAATCGATTGAAGAGATAGCGAAAAGGCCTATAGATGTTCTGAAGTACAGCTTCCCTGATCTGCAAAGGATCATATTGCTTAACAAAGATGAGCTGGTAGATGAGTTGCCGCTGAGGACCTCGAAAGGGCTTTGGAGTCTGATCTTGCCGCAAAGGCTGGCTTCTGAAGACATGTTTCCCGACGAGCTGAGAATGAGCAAGGAAACAAGCCATTGTAGAGTCCTCATTTTCTTAATCTCAATGAGATTCAGAAAAACTGAACACTGAAGGTCATGATGCTATTTGGACCAGTTGAAAGGGAGTTCAAACACTTTTCCCACCTAAAAATCTCAAATGGTTGATCCTCAAACTGTCCCTTTTGGTGGGTGGATCTGCTTTTATAGACTCTGATTTTGAGATGGTTTGAAATTGCAGCTTAAGGTGGCAGACAAATGTTGTCTCAATGGGGACCAAAAGTAGCATCAACACCACAAGAAAGCTTCCAAGTTGTGAAGCTCAACACCCTGAATGTGTGTTTTAATTGAAGTGAAATTTGAACTGAATTTAAACAAAAGAACTGAATTGAGTCGGTGGTTGTGGAAAAAGATGAGATGCAAACGTGCAAACTACAAATCGATAAATTATATTACATTTCTTACGAAGAACGTTATAGTTTGGGAAATTGGCATATAATTCGTTTAGATATAATCATAACGTATTGTTAGACAATACATTTTCCAACACATAATTCGTAGGAGTTGAATCATAATTCGCCGATTTGTAGTTTGTACCAAAAATCAAGTTTGTACCGGATCTTGATTCAGGACTGTAATTTAAGTACTTGACTATAATACTCGACTTTTAACTAAAAAAGTCCAACATTTAACCTTAACCAAGTGCTTAATAATAAGTCATAAGGGAGATGCTTCACTGAACAATTGTAGATTTTAAAAGCAAAAGAAGACACCTGACTCTTGCGGTAGGTATGATCTTAACTTCTTAAGGTTATGTATCTTTGTTTGTATACATATTTTACAGTACAGTTTAGTTGCTGCCTAATCAGCTCAAGTATTTTGTTACATTACAGATGAGCTGAGCTGAGCTATGTAGACCATCTTTATGATTTACCTGTCTAAAACTGTTTGAAGAGCTCTCTCTCTTGTGGCCATTTCGCATTGGCAGCGAGGCTGTCATTGTCCAATAGATTAGGCAACTCGGGTGGGGCTGCAGACCTGATCAGCGCCCAGTTGAGGCCCTGGAAGAAGGAGTGTTGTTTGATCTCTGCCGCGCCTCTGGAGGATCCTAATCTGTTATTCGGGTCCTTCGTTAATAGTCTTCTTATGAGGTCTCTGGAATGGAAAGAGACTATAGGGGCTTGAGGGAATGTCAGAGACTGGGACACCACGTTGGCCAATGTGTCTTCATTAGCTTGGCCCTTGAACGGAGTTTTACCATAAAGGAGCTCATACATGAATATACCAAATGTCCACCAGTCCACCGCACTGCCATGACCTTCTCCTTCGATGATTTCTGGAGCTAGGTATTCATGGGTCCCAACAAATGAGTTCGACCGAGCATTTGTTGGTTCCACGACGAGCTGCGGCATAGGACTGACTTGTGCTGCAGGATCAGACTTAGATTTTTTGGTTCTCTCTGCGGAAGATTTGGGGGTGAAACAAGGGACTTGCCATGTTGGTTGCATGCAGAAAGGATCTATGCAGGTAGACGCAGTCTTTTTTGGGGACGTTGAAGCTGGCGCGGACAGGGATTTCACTAATGTTGGGTGAACTGAACATCTAAGAGACAGGTCGAAATCTGTGAGCATGATATGCCCATCTTCTCCGACAAGGATGTTTTCAGGTTTCAAGTCCCGATACACCACGCCATGCAAGTGCAAGTATTCTAGGGCAAGGAGGATCTCCGCACAATAAAACCTGCAAAAATAGAGAATAGACGTTGGCTGATATCAGAGTAGCAGTGATTACACGCAAAACAAATGTCTAAAATGACCTTCAGAATATTCCAAGTTCCAACACATTCACATTATTTGTTTCATTCATATGGAGGCTACAGTGCACACATTTAGATTATACCTGGCTGCTTGTTCAGAAAAACATCTGCCAGGTTGTTTCTGGCGTAACACGTGTAGATCTCCACCTCGGCAATACTCCATAACTAGGCAAGAAAATTTATCCGTGGTGAAGTAAGCATACAGGGTGGGGAGAAACGGATGGTCGAGCATCTGCATGATTTCTCTTTCGGTTTGTGCTCTCGACATTTTGTTCATGTTAGTCAGAAACTCATTGTCCATCACCTTAACAGCAAATAGAGAGTTTGTGCTACGCAACTCGGCAAGATAAACAGTTCCTATATCGCCGCAACCGAGCTTCTTGAGAAGCTTAAAGTGACTTAAGCTCAAGTTTCCGTATAGCTTCTGTACATGGTGAATGACTTCCCACCTTAGATCTTTTGACGTATGAGGTCTGCAGCCACTGAGACTGGACCTGCTGAAACTGCTCCCTTCACTCATGCTGGTGCTGCAGCTGACATCACCAATGCTGCTTTTGGAACTTTGACAAAAATCCCCAATTCCTCTGAATCGTGATTCGGTAGACTTAACTCTAGCTATGCGATCTGTGTTGGGATAAATCATGCCAAAACTATCCTCAACTCGATTAACATTATTAGGCATTGGACAAGCATTGTCGCCTTCTTTGCTATTTGGAGCAAAACTAGGAGTTTGACATGGCTTGTCATTCATGATTGGCATGCAATCGACTTCAACATATGGCCTGAAACTGCAGCTACTTGAAGAAGAGCATGGATCTCCGCCGACTTTTTTGCTTGGTTTATTCTTCTTCCACAGATATGGCTTAATGAGTTGTGCACTCTTGGTTGGAAGTTTGATTGTCTTGCACTGTGCGCTGGATTTAGCTGAAGCACAGGGCAGCTTACCTCCCAGGTCCCTTTCTGGTGCAGTTCGCGCAGATGTAGGAACTATTTCACTGGAAGAAACTATCACATCAGTAACTACTGCAGTACAAGAAGCTTCAGCAGCTCGTTGTGGTCGATTTAGGCCCAAATCCATATTCGGCTTCCGAGTGCCTACATCTGCATGTATTTTAGCCTTGCCAAGTTGTCGTAATTTTTCACCCATCTTAGCTTTCGACATTGTTGCGATGGCTGTTTCAGAGGTAGAAGCAGCTGGGTCCAATACCCTTGTAATTGGGAACCGAAATGACTGCTTGATCGTATTGCTTACCGAATTAATTTCAGGAATAAGTGAGACCTCTACCATATTCTCTTTGCCATCTCTCATGGGATAACTGCATTCAGCTGCTTCCGACAACAAGGCCGTATAATTTTTTCTTACACTTTCCACTTCCAAGACCACCGATAAACATGTTTTTTGGGGTTTCGACAACCTTTTCATTGCAGCCAATTCTGACGCCTGGGAGATGCAGATACCTCTTAAAGCTTGCTTCAAACTCACTGGTGCTGAAGCACCAGTACTGGAAGATGGCGATGAACCAGCTCGGATGGGCTTCTTCATAGCTTTCTTCCGCAAAGCATCACGGCTAACTTGTTGACTGGAACCCCTGACAGTGGTTCTAATTACTGCCTCCAATAGCCTATTGATATCATCTTCCATGGCATATTTTTTGCCATGCTTTGACTCGATGTTCTTTTTACTTCGACTACCCCAAACAGATTGAGAGTCTAAATCATCTGATTCCACTATTTCACAGCTACTCTGCAATGTACTCATTTCCGTATTTAGTCTCAACAACATATCACGACGAACCAATCCAACTGGAACTGGAACTTCGACTCATTAGGCCTTATTTTTCATCTAGAATAGATGAAAAATCAAGGAGCGTACAACGTAATCAAAATTTCAGGAATTGCAATCTATAAGCACCTGCAAGTTCATAGCGTACCATGATGAGTGTTAAGTCTTCAGAGATTTAGAGAAGAAAAAAAAAAGGATGGATGAACCAAACTGCCGATGCTGGTCTGAATATAAATCAAAGATCGGTAACTAAGAATCCACACTTTCTTTCTTCCATAATATATATATATAAGAGAAAACGCGGAACCTACATCGAGCCGTCACATTCTTAGACAGAGGTTCTACTCATGTTCACTAATAAATGCAGCATCTAACACATTTACTCTCTTCACAAGACACCCACCTAGGACCAGCAGTTCACGAAATTTAGCACTATCAACTTTATATTCAATTTTATGACTAGTGCACCTATAAATTGTATTGACTCAACAGCTACGATAAACATAAAATTAAGCAGATTAACCACCACCACGTCACTTAAACAACAACTCAGAGGAGCCAAATCAGCATGTATGTTCATCAACAACAGCAATTACGAGTTCTCCTGACCCTTCAATTCCAATAGGTTTCGCCTTTCACTCTTGGCGAAAACTTACCAAGGAGGTGAGAAATTTCAGTAAAAAATTAAAATGTTAGTTAAAATGAAACTCGAGTTCTGAACATGAGATCATACCATTGATTACATAGGAGTCAACTTAAATCAAAATAATTGAAAAAAATACATGCATAACACAAGGATTAAAATCACTAGAACTCAGCTATAAACGTATATACAAAACAAACCAGTAGAGTATAGAAAAGGTGGCAACTTTGAGCATGATTCAGCACAGTGTGATCAAACAATAGACAAAATAAAAGGAAAGACAATTCAAGTACCTGGAACAAAAGAACCCAGCTGGGAAAATTGGAGGAGAATTGAAGGTGGGTGGAGCTGGAGAAATGGGGGATTTATGGAGGGGTTAGGGCACGGGAGAAGGATGAAGGAGGAGAAAAGAGGAAGAAGGGTTTGTGTGATCTTGAAATTGAATGATGAAATAATAGAGAAGGAGTTCAAGGGTCAAATCACGAGGAAATTCTCACCTTCCCCAATAATGAAAAAACAAAAGGAAGAACAACAACTTGCTCTGGTTTGATGACTTTCTAGGTGTGTTGTAGACCAAGCCAGTAGGGGTTTGTGACGCTATATGTGTAAGATCATAGGCTCAACAAAGCATCATTATGGTTAATCCACCATTAATTACCAGGCTCTCTAAACACTAAAGTTGTTCACTCAGGGCCAAATCCCAAATTTAAAATTATAAAGTACGATTGCATATATTTAAGTTGAACTATAGGGGCTGAGTTAAAATTTTCGATTTCTAAAATACGCCGTAGGTGCGCATTACGCACCCCATCCATTGACGACGTAGAAGCCAAAAAAAAAAAATGAAGAAAACTCAACTCTTCTTTTGACGAAGCCTCATTAAGATTCTCCATCGCCTTTTCTTCCCCAAATTCGATCTCCTAAATCCATCCGCTCCTTTCGAAATATCTCAAGCGATCCCTTCGCTGTTTGGCCGATTCGCTTATCTTTAGCTGCATATCATGCTTTTGATTTCAAAGTATACGCGTTGTTGTGATTTTTAGTGATTCCGGCGGATTCGACATCGTCTCGATCGTTTCTGGCTTGGTTTGGACGCTGGTCGGATCATTCGGCTGATTTAAGGTTTGTTTTAGTCCATTTGAGGTCGATCGTGCCACAAGTTTTAATATTTGAATCGTTTTTGCTTCCTTTTTTTTATGAGGTTTTCTGGTTCTTAATTAGCATAAGGTCAATTTATTTTTATTGTGATTGATGCTGGATTTGGTGTAGGATGCTGTTTTATACTTACTAGAATACTAGATTTTTTTTTTTTTTGGTTCTGACTGGATGTTGGTGGTGTTTGATTTTGTTTTGCAGATGTATAGTAATTTCAAGGAGCAAGCTATTGAGTACGTGAAGCAAGCTGTGCAAGAAGATAATGCTGGTAATTACAGTAAAGCCTTTCCTCTGTACATGAATGCGCTGGAGTATTTCAAGACGCATTTGAAGTATGAGAAGAACCCTAAGATCAAAGAAGCAATTACACAGAAGTTCACTGATTATTTAAGGCGGGCTGAAGAGATTCGAGCTGTGCTAGATGATGGCGGCACTGGCCCTGCAGCAAATGGAGATGCTGCAGTGGCTACAAGGCCAAAGACTAAGACTAAGCCTAAGGACGGTGAAGGTGGAGATGGTGAGGATCCGGAGCAAGCCAAGTTAAGATCAGGGCTGAATTCTGCTATTATAAGGGAAAAGCCTAATGTGAAGTGGAATGAAGTGGCTGGACTTGAGAGCGCTAAGCAGGCTTTACAAGAGGCTGTTATTCTTCCTGTTAAATTCCCTCAGTTCTTTACAGGTATGTTAGTTCTCTGTGATTTTTACTGTTCATTATTGTGCGGGTATGGCTGCTTTATTATATACTTTGACAGTTTTTATCCATGTAAGAGAGATGTGGCTAGGAGATGCTAGCTATAGGTCTTTGATGGAATATATTTTGTAACCCGCTTATTTATGGAGTGCATGTTTTCATGCAACACTTTTTTTTATCTGCATTTTTGTGTAATTCCAAGTCTTTGGCTTCATATAAACCAAGAGAGTGCTTGATCTTATACCAACCTACATAGAGCTGTGAAAACCGAAAACTATACAGTATTTCAGTTTAATATTTCTCAAGCTTCTCCTTATACTATTTCTATTGTTAACACTTAACACATAAGACATAATGTGAGATGTCCTAGTATGAACCCCGTTAGGTGATCTGCAAATAGATATGGTTCACAAATCACAAAACTTGTGCTTAATTGGATTGCAATGCATTGTGCATGCATGTGTAATAGCTGAATTTTATGATGTATATTATCAAAAAGTTGGTAGTAATTTAGTGACTGGTCTCCTCTTGTTTCATTTTTTTCTAATCACATTTGATCCTCATCAAAAGTTTATTTGAACTTTCACCTCTTCTTATGTTTGTTCTAACACAAATCATTAGGTAAAAGACGACCATGGAGAGCTTTTCTGTTGTATGGCCCACCTGGCACAGGAAAATCGTATTTGGCAAAGGCTGTTGCAACAGAAGCGGACTCAACTTTTTTCAGGTTTGTTCTTTTAGCTCACCAGTCACCTCTGTGGATAATGTTGGCTATGTATCCATTTATTGGTTAACTGCATGTTCTCTATACCAATGTTTCGTAAGTTGCCATAGTACCACTATGTAGTAACATGTATTGATCATGGTGGAATACTGTCGTCTGCATGTTTTCATTTCATGTACTTTGCAGTATAAAACAGAAGCATAATTGTTTACATTATTGACAGTTTTAGAAGTGTTTCGCTAAGCAAAAAAGTTAGATAATTATGCCGACCGTTTAGTGTGGAAAATATGCACTGTACAGGTGCAAGGGTCAGTTTGAGATTGTCCTTTTGGTATATATTTGGTGGAGGATTATATGTATTAAATATAGACTATGATTCATGATGTACCCTGAAGTCTACATGCACATTTATCTTTGTGAATGAAGTTGTGTCAATTGGTTTTGGTATTTATAATACCCCATATGTATGTGTGTTACCCAAGTTGTTGACTGGAAAGTTCTTTACTTTCTGTTTGGGGCAGTATTTCTTCCTCAGATTTGGTCTCTAAGTGGATGGGCGAAAGCGAAAAACTAGTTTCCAATCTTTTCCAAATGGCTCGTGAAAGTGCTCCATCTATCATCTTTATTGATGAAATAGATTCCTTATGTGGTACCCGTGGAGAAGGAAATGAGAGTGAGGCGTCGCGGCGCATCAAAACAGAATTGCTTGTGCAGATGCAGGTTTACTTTCATTCTGATTGTGTTGAGATAAAAAGTCTACCATAGTTTGTATGAACTCATCATTGTGGAATTGATTCACATGCCAAAAATGGTGCCTAATGGATTAGCAAATGCTTTCACTTGTAAAATCTTCAGGGCGTTGGAAACAATGATCAGAAAGTTCTTGTTCTTGCTGCAACAAACACTCCTTATTCTTTGGACCAGGTACAAACACACTTGAAATAATGATAATCTTTCGTAAAGCGTACATCAAAATCTGAATGGCATGGTTTTGGCTTTTATATTAGTCCGTTGCATATCAAACCTGTGGTTATTCCTTTTGGCTAAATCTGTTGTGTGCAGGCCATCCGTCGACGGTTTGACAAACGGATATACATTCCTCTACCAGAATTGAAGGCTCGAGCACATATGTTTAAGGTACTATGTGTTTCTACTTTCTACCAGTTATGATAACGTAGTAGTATATTATGTAGCACCCCGTGTTATCTGATCTCCTTTTACCTTGTTATATATAACTTACAATACCATTGCTTAGGTACATCTTGGAGATACTCCGAATAACTTGACTGAGAGTGATTTTGAGGACTTAGCCCGAAAGAGTGAAGGATTTTCTGGTTCAGACGTTGCTGTTTGTGTAAGCACCAGGCGTTTAATCTATCCGTGCCTTGTAATCCACCTTAGTACACGTCTTGCTAGTTTGTACAGGCCCTGTAAGTATATCATGTTCCTTTTGGTAGGTTAAGGATGTCCTTTTTGAGCCAGTTCGCAAGACACAGGATGCCATGTTTTTCTATAAGACTCCTGATGGCATGTGGGTTCCATGTGGACCAAAGCATCCTGGTGCTAATCAAATCACTATGCAGGATCTTGCTTCAAAGGGGCTTGCGGAGAAGGTAATCTTTAACCACTTGTATACTCAACTGGTGTGCGGCTGATTTCTTGAGACTGAAATGCTTCTATAAAGTTGTTATGAGTTGGAATAATGAACAACAGTGCATAAATTAGCTATATGAACATTATCCATGGCTTCTCTGACTGCTTTAAGGGCATTGACCATTATTTTTGTATGCCTTTGTTAGGTCCTAATGATAAGCATTTGGATTATGCTGATGTCTCAGTCGTCATTCTTTGTTTGGTTTTCTTTTCCATTTCTGGTTATTTATTTTCTTAAGGAAATTTAGATAAACCCGCACCGCACAGTCATCCACACAATCAGTATTATTATTGTATATGAACTGGTGAACATATGTACAATTGTACATCTTGTGGTAGTGCCTCAACAACTTAAAATAACATTGATGCAGATTCTTCCACCACCGATTACAAAGTCAGACTTCGACAAAGTTCTCGCCAGACAAAGGCCAACAGTCAGTAAAGCAGACCTTGAATTGCATGAGAGATTCACAAAAGAATTTGGAGAGGAAGGCTAAATGGATGAACTTGTTTCGGGTAGAATGGCAACTTCGTTTCTCTTGGGTGCCAACATCCTCAGTACACCTATTGCTCAATAGGAAATGTTCATTTTCATGTATACAGAAAAATGGTTTGCGAATATCACTGAATAGTTTGTCATGCAGAGACTCTGCTTGGTACAAGTTCCATCAAGCAATTTGTATGTATTGCTGCATATGTTTTCACAGTTGTTCTTTTGTAACTTGTTTCGACTAGCCTTCGATGCTCCTGCTTTGGGGTGATCGTGGGACGGGTTAGGTTCGTCCTTAACCCGACCCGAAATGATGATCGGGTCATTTAGGTCAACCCGAACTCGACATTTAATATTGATCGGGTCGCATTTGATAACCCGAACCCGTCGTAAATATGGACTTATAACATAAATAACAAGTAGCTAAAACAAAATAATATACGAAAAGTGAGCTTAAATATGTTAATCGGTCAACATTGTTCTAACAAAATGGTGTGCAGCTCATATTGAAACTAAATTCAAGACAAAATGTTTGCATCATTTGCTTTCCCACCTTGAATTTTTACTGCAACATCTGAAATTTAAAAGAAATGTATAAGCTTAAAAGACATTTTAAAAAAATTGTTTAAGTAATTACCAAATAAGCAAACTCACCATCAATAATTTTGTCAGTGCTATCAAATTGATCAAAGTCTGCATCATCAGATTTAAGGCAAGTTAATATTTGTTTAATTTCATTCTAACACAAACATTGAAGATGTAGGAGTTGGTGTTCATATCATAGCACTTGTTTTCAGAATGGACCCAGGTTTGAATATCTGCTTCAACATTTTTCCATTGAAATTTGTTTATTTTATTATATATTCATATAATTATAGGGACGGGTCGCCCGAGCACAAACCCGAACCCGACTTAATTAGTATCGGGTTGGGTTCAATTTAATCCAAATTTGGTTCGGGTCGGGTCATCGGGTCGGGTCCTGCTCACCCCTCTGCTTCGGTACAAGGAAACCAATGATGACGTCACTATCATTTTCCAGAGATTTAAATATTTTTCGAAATAATGACGTCAGTCTTTGTTTTTTCAAAATATTTATACTTTCTTCTTATCTTTCAAACAACCAGACGCAGCAGAGCCACCATGTCGCTCCACGTCTACTCCTCCTCTGCCACCAATCTTAAACTCCTCGTTTCTTCCACCGGCCGGGTTACGACGCCGTCACGGAGGCTTTTTTCGAGCTCGGTCAGGTGCGAGGTGTCAACGGCTGAAAACCGAGTCACGACAGTAAAGAATGGCAGTGATGAGCTGGAAATTTGCAGAGTCATTAACGGAATGTGGCAGACGAGCGGTGGGTGGGGGAGAATCGACCGAGACGATGCCGTAGATGCAATGCTTCGCTATGCTGATGCTGGACTGTCCACGTTTGACATGGCGGATCACTGTAATCTCATCTTATCTCTCTCGATTTAAAACCCTAGGTTTGACTGGATGCAATATTTTGAATTTCAAATAAATAATAAACATGAGGATTTTAGAATTATCAAATGGTAGGGACTGGAGAGGTGTAGAACCTCCTTGAAAAGGATAGAGCTCCGCTTCACTGTTTTGCTCCTTATTGTGGCTTGTACTTAGTTATCTTATCTGTCTGAAGATGGCTGAGTTGTTGATGCATTGTTCGGTCAGCAAGTTTCTCTTCAGCTTAAGTCAAGTGGGGGTTCTTGAGAGGTGCAATGGGTTTCCGAGGATTAGGAGGGGAATGGGTGTGGGGTGGTGGGTGATGTGGAGGTGCGGGCTGTGGTCAAGAATGGGACAGATTCGTTGGATATTTGCAGGGTTGTTAATGGAATGTGGCAGACTAGTGGGGGGTTGGGGGAAGATTGAGAGAGATAGTGCAGTGGATTCGATGCTTAGATATGCTGATGCTGGGCTGAATACATTTGATATGGCAGATATATGTAAAGAACTATGAAATAAGCATTCCTTGTTACTTGTATACTCTTGCTGCACGAAGGAATGGTTAATTTTGAAGAATCATTGAGTAACATGATTGGTTTCATGTATCCATTATTCCGCCTTAGTTTTATTATAGTTAGTTCACAGAACTCTTATGTCACGTCTCTTCAGTATACTGATCTCCCAACTGTGTCTTACTGACGTTATTTGTTTCATTGTTATATTGCTTGCTATTTCTTGTTGCATCCTTGTTATTAATTTGTTAAATGTTTGCCAATTTCAGATGGGCCTGCTGAAGATCTTTATGGACTCTTCATCAACCGAGTCCGTAGGGAGAGACCACCCGACTACGTAGAAAAGGTCAGAGGGTGAGTTATCATCTCTCGACACAATATTTTATTTCATTTTACTTAGATTGTATGAGTAGCTGCTAGCACTTGTCTATTTTTAACGTCTCTGGATATAAATGATGAATGGTATGTGAACCATGATATACCTATCGAGTGAGGTATGGCTCACGTTTGTCTCATGGGATGCAGTCTCACAAAATGGGTGCCTCCGCCTGTTAAAATGACAAGTACCTTTGTGAGGAACAACATTGATATTTCACGTAAGAGAATGGATGTTGCATCTTTGGACATGCTACAGTTCCACTGGTATATTTTCTGTTTCCTCTTAACTCATATGTACAACCAGGCTGTAATTACAAACACTATGTAATTGTGGTCTAGAAGGACCACTTTAGTTGAGTGCATAACAAGTGTTCAGACAGATACTTTGGTCATTCTGTTTTGCTTAACTAGGTGACTGTAGGGACAATACAAGAATAATTAAAACAAGTAGTTCAAATGAATGCTTTCAGCTCTGATTACCTTCTATTATTGGCACATGGTACATATATATATTAATTTATCTTTCATTTGCACAGAACTATAAGAATATTCTATAGTTTTACCTTAATATTGAGTTTTCGCTTTTACTTGCACTAGGTGGGATTACGCCAACACTGGCTATCTTGATGCTTTGAAACACCTAACTGATTTGAAAGGAGAAGGTTAACTTATATCCATCAAATCTATGACATGAATCAATTCGTCTTGAATTTTCCAAGATATGATGGGATTACTTCAGCTGTAATGTGCAGGTAAAATCAAGACTATTGCTTTGACAAATTTTGATACAGAGAGGTTACAGATAATCTTGGAAAATGAGATTCCCATTGTCAGCAACCAGGTAATTTTTTTGTTGTTGCCATCCTTGTGGATGTCTGCTTAGTTCAATAATCACTGTAATTTTTGCTTTCCAGGTTCAACATTCCATAGTAGACATGCGCCCCCAACAAAAGATGGCGGAACTTTGCCAACTTACTGGAGTAAAATTGATAACGTATTATTCTCATGTCTCTCAGTTTTACTTGGCTGTCTGGTTGGCAGCATTGCATTTTTTCCTTTAAGTTTCTTCTCCTAATTGAAATATGGTTTAATTTGCTTATTGGTGATGCAGATATGGAACAGTAATGGGTGGTCTGCTGTCTGAGAAATTCCTCGACACCAACTTGTCCATTCCCTTTGCTGGCTCCCCTTTAAACACTCCCTCACTTCAAAAGTACAAAAGGGTATGCCTTTTCAAATAAGCTAGATGTGCTTGCTAGTATGGTATCAAAAGATAGAATCGAAATCTGCCAAATGAATTAAGCCTTTTTGTAAAAAAGATAGTTGTTGGCCTGGGAGAATATTTCATCCTTGTTATTACATGCAATCCCTATAAAACATCTATTACTTGAAGAGTTTAATTACAGAAATGTGATGCAAGTATATAGCAAATTAAAATTGATGGCATATGTATATATGGAAGATGGTTGACGCATGGGGAGGATGGAGTCTTTTCCAGACTCTTCTGAAGACACTAAAAACAGTAGCTGTTAAACATGGGGTTACAATCCCAACAGTTGCTGTTAGATACATTCTAGACCAGGTCAGTCTGTTACCTCTTCTCAAATAAATGAATCTGCGAATGCATCTAATGGTACAGTCATTTTTTCCAGCCCTCCGTGGCAGGATCAATGGTGGGTGTTAGACTTGGATTATCAGAACACATCCAAGACTGCAATGCAATCTTTTCCCTCACTCTGGATGAGGAAGATGTAAACAGCATTCAAGCAGTCACAAAGAAGGGGAAAGATCTGATGAGAATCATCGGTGATTGTGGGGATGAGTACAGACGCGCATAAGCCCCCCCCGACTATTGTTGTTATATTATAATCTTTGAGAATAATCATGATTACAGCCTCTGATCATCGATAGGCAACTGGTTGATCGTATTTATACAAAGCCTATATGTAAGTGTTAGATTACAACAGATGGTTAACGAATTGATCGAAGGAGCCTTTGCCTTTTTGTTAATTGAATTGTATTGTATGTTCCTTTAGAGTAAAAATGTGCCCATTTTGTGAACTATTCCACCTGTACGGGATGCAAAGAAATTTAAGCGAGAATTGTATAGTTGAAAGAGTAACAGTTATGTGAGTATCAAAAAAAAAAAAGTCTAACAGTTATGTGTATCATATATGTAGGTCAGGTCGTATATCCTTTTCCCATAACTGCTTGAAATTAAGCAGACATGCGAGTGGCATACTTGACTTTTTTGCTTGCATAAAACCTCTACATTCAAAAGCTGAAGAAGTCTCAGCCAGGCCAGTGTAAGGTGAAGTAGTTTATGGCTGACACCATGGTGGTTGTGTACAGTGATTGAGTGAAAATAGAGACCTTTCCTTTTGTCCATTGGTCACTATCTGAAGACATTTTTGGTGATCCTTTGTTTATGTCTCAAAATAAGTAGTGAAAATTCACATTTCCCAGGAGGATCACATCAACAAGCCTTTTTTTTAATTGCTCTCCTCTTTGTCTGTCCTTCCCTTGCTTTTTCAGGTAAGTAAAGAGCCATTCTTATTAATGCACATACCTGCCCAACTACTGTACAAACTAGTGTACTGCATTTTGTATCAACCCTCCGTACCATTTCATGATTACAGCATCCCTGTCCTGTCTAGGGGTGGGCTCGGGTTGGTTCGGGCCCAAATTTTATGAAAATCGGCCCGAAACCCGAAAATTTGGTTCGGGTCGGGTTCGGTCTTTTTGAAATTGAAAATCGATCAAAGTCCGATTTTCGGGTTTCGGTTCGGTTCGGTCTTTTTCGGTCTTTTTGGGGGTCCTTTTTCGGTCTTTTTTTGGGGTCCTTTTTCGGTCTTTTTTCGGGCTTTTCACGATTTTCGGTCTTTTTTCGGGTTTTCGGTCTTTTTTCGGGTTTTAGGTCTTTTTTCGGTCTTTTTCTGTAAATTGACAGAAAAAACATATATTCGGTTCGGTTCGGGCTTTCGGTCCGAGGAAAAATCAAAACCGAAACCGAACCGAATGTTGAGAATCGGTTCGGGTTTTTTTCGGTCCGATAAAAACCGATCCGTTCGGTCTTTTTTCGGTTCGGTTCAGTTTTTTTTTCGGTCTTCGGGTCTGGACGCCCACCCCTAGTCCTGTCCCTGTTGTGCTTCAGCCAGACTTAAAATTAAGAGAATATTATACGTTGGTGTCCCGAATTATCAATATTTTTAAATTAAATATTTAAAATATTAATTTTTTCGATCAAGGATAAAATATAAAATAAATTGATAAATTTTCAAACACCGAGCACGATAGCTATACCATCATTAAATTGTGAATTCAATCAAGTGAACCCCATTGAAAGTAATCCGATGATTTCATCATGAACTCTTGACGTATTAAAATCAATCTTTCTTCTTTATTACCAATAGACACTTTTATTGAGTTGTTATTGACGGGGTTCACATGATTAAGTTAGCAATTTAGTCACGATGTAGATACGATGCTCGGTGTTCAAAAATTTATCAATTTATTTTTTATTTTGTCATTGATTGAAAAAATTAATAGTTTGGACCTTCAATTGAAAAATGCTGATAGTTTGGAACAGTACTTTTCCCTAAAATGAACATTGGTTTTTTATTATTACTCCAATGATCCAATCCCTTTGTGTTCTTCTGCTCGTGCAGGTTCATATTTTGAGTATACAACTACACATGTCAATAATGAAAACAAGTGTTTTTGGGCATGACAGAGATGGCTTGTAGTAGCTGCCACAGGTATGATACCTATCTCAAATTTGATACTTATCTGCTTGAATATGATAATGATCGATGCAGAGTTGATTCAGAAGCTTTGCTTCTTCAGCTGGTCTGTCAGTAATAATCAGAATAGCAAGCACTGATCAGCAACCATTCTTCAGCTCATCAGGCAGCAATTGGGGGAAATAGAGCAAATTGGAAAGTGAAAATAACTGGTAAGAATCTATTCTCATATGGACCTCTTTTAACTGGTTTCCATTATAGAAAATATTTAGTGGTCTTCTGACTTGTGGTACATTTTGTAAACACAATAATGATCCAACAACTTCAGCCTTAACTAAAATGGTGTAGACAAATTTTGTGGTAAATGGATAATTTGTTGCTGGTACAAGTTTCATTTTTTGAACTTAGATCCATCAACACAGAGAATAAGAAAACTGGAACAGAAATCAATAATATAATAGAATGTTTCTACCGCTTTCTTTCTCTCTGGGCATTGAAATACAATGCCGCAACGGGGAGTCCAAGGCTGTTGAGGTCTGCAAAGTTGCGCGTAATGAACCCATCTCTAGAGGTAGGAAGCGTTAAGATCATCCCTCTATGCTTTTGCTCGAACAGCACAAACACATACCTGTGGATACCTATCTTTGGGTTTGGCATCTCATATTGCACCACTTCCCTTCCTGCATTATTCACCGCATCAATTAGAATTACACTACAGACTACACGCACTTCTTACTCTCATATATACATAAGTTATATTGTTCCATGAGGAGGATGATCTCACCAAATGTGCTGTCTGTGGTTCCAGGGATGTCCGTGACAATGCTGTGCAGCACACATCAAAATATGCACATCTCATACTGCAAATTTCAATGAAATTGTTTAATAAAAGTGTTAATAAATACCAGTGCAAGTGCTCTTTGAGGTAAGGATCACTTGGGCCAGGAACATCAGGGTCAATCATCACCTACATCAAATAAAATTTAAGATATTTACACACAAAAAGATGCATGCATGATTTGAGTTTTTTTTTTTTTGTATAAATAAGATGGATGTGTGATTTTAATTTGCACCAATGTGAAGAAGGATCTCATGTCGCGGCCATGAACATGGACTCTAGGCTTGATGTTGAGTGCAGAAGGAAAAAGCTCATGTCCATTTCGAACCTCTATTGATGATGATCTGTAAGTCACACTCATTTCCACACTAGCACAAAATTCATCAACCACATCTCCTATTACTCTCCCCACCACTAAAGGATCCATCAACATTATTACCATTCTGGATGATCAGATTAAGCAGGAGCGCCTCTCAATGTTGCAGTTGTGAAGTTAAATGTATCTCACAGGCCTGCTTATATTTATAGTGCTGGGACAGAAAGAGTGTCTACAACATGCTACACCCAAGTTCAGTTCCAACTCAACCAGATCAACAAATGTGAGTTCAAAGTCAAACAGCTGTGCTGTGAGACTTTACAATGATGACGTGGCAATCCTCAATCAGAATCAGACAATTCAATACTACGTAAAACTTATATAAAAAAATGTTACAATTTATGAATATTTTTGAGTGAAGTGGTAGATGAGATACAAATTTATATGTGGAAATTTCTATGTATGTTATATAAATCCGGCATTATAATAGCTATATCTACAAGCTACATTGTAGTTGCCTGTCGATGCTTCAAATGATGATAACTTGGATACTGAGTGAATCACGAAGTCGCTTCGCTTTCTTAATTTAATATTTCATCCAGGTTGGGGTTTTTCGAAATACTTGAACTGAGATAAGACAAACGTTATGCACCGGAATAAGGAATCGGCGAGTGTAAAACAAATCGAATGTAATCGATCAAATTGAAGGAATCAATCACACGAACTCAGTCGTCCCTTCTCTGTGTGTTTCAACGTTCGAAATCGAACTTCAATGTGTTGCTTTTTGCCAGTTTCGATCGGATAGACATTCTGATTCGAAATAGTAATCCTACCGCGCGTCCGCCGTTGACATTACCGTCGCGCCCAGTGTAGACATTAGACGCTGGATGCGACACAGCCCTAATGTTTACATTGAACGCGACATCAATCTGCCGCGCGTCCAACGACTACATTAGCATGCCGCGTCCACATAAGACATTAACGAGTTATGTCTACGTAGAGCGCGCCCTCTAATGTCCCGACCGAACGCGATCCGCACTGACAAGAAACTCTAAAAGAGCTCAAAAACACTTCGGTTTTGCATTGTTTATTTACCAAACAATGTTTACTTTCCTATCCTGGTCTAATTGTGTCCCTGTTTCTTGTTTGCAGTGTCATGGCACCCCGAGAACCCACATTCGAAGAGTTATACGCGGGGTTCGTGGCCCGCGATCATGCGGCGAGCAGATTTGTGGACGCCGAATTTCTCGGGATGACCGGATTCGAGGACCGAGTCCGCGAGTTGCTGACAGTCAGTGGTTGGCCAGGACTTTTGACCCTCCACAGCAAGACCGATGTAGAGGATACTTGTGAGTTCCTAGCCTCTTTTCGCTACATCGGGCAGCAAGATCATGAGGGGATCGCTTACAGACATCGAGGAGTGTGGCACACCACTACTCCTCCACAGATCAGAGAGGTGTTCGGATGGGAGGCAGGAGGAGAATGGATTCGCGATGAGGTTGCGCTGATGCATGCCTAGGGAAGGCTCCGAATCCCAGATACAGGTACATTCATTCCGAGCAAGACGAAAGTGAATTTCATACGAGACCCAGTACTGTTCTACATTCAGAAGCTGCTGGGGAATGCTGTCTTTGCTAGGGTGAATGGGATAGACAAGCTCACCTTCACCGACATGATCTGCCTCAGCGCTATGGACCAGGGGAGGCAGATAAACTTCTGCCATTTGCTATGCCTCTTTTGGGATGGTCGTTCACCCTCAGGACCGATCGTTTGTGGCGGGATGATCACGTAATTGCTGCGCCGTCTGCACGGGCAGCCTGCTTTGGACCATCAGATCATTCCTGCAGAGTTTCTGACTATGAGAGCCTTCTCCGCCATGAAGGCGATCAAGAAGAGACCCACCGTCCCGGATCAGTTTGTCTGGACATACCATGCAGTGGCTGAGTATCGTCAGCCGTTACCTGCTGAGAGGCGACGCACTCGTGCACAGGAGGCAGGTCCGTCCGAGCCTCGCCGTCGCCGGACTCAAGAGCAGCCTCAGCCACAGCCCGCTCCCCAGCCAGCACAGCTCCCACAGGACCAGTTGGACATTACGTTCAACATTTATAGAGTGCTGCACCACGTAATGCCGGGAGCTCAGCCAGTCCCAGCCCCATCAGGATGGACGCCGGATCAGCCCATTCCCCCAGCGTACTTGATTCCACCACAGTCGCCATCTTCAGACTCAGACTAGGGGAGTCCTGCTGTTCTTTATTTCTTTTCTTTCCCTTTTTTTGTTGTGTCTGCATTTGTTTGTTTGTCTTTGAACTAAAGTCGTACCGTGAGGACACGGCTTGGTTCAAAAGTGTGGGGTGGGAGAGTCAGTCAGTCGTGTCAGCACGTTTATTTTCCTTGCATATGCACTGTGTCAGCACGTTTCATTAAAAAAAATTAAAGCATGAAATCTCTCTTTCGTTCTTGAATATGCAGTATTGAATGTTGATGTGAAATAGATGAGCTGATTAAATGCATTTCTCTCGCGAAATTCGAATTATGCTCTTACTTGTGAATTTAACCCATTACGTGTCTTCTGAGCTGAGATAAACAGGGATGTGGAGTTGATAGAAACGTCCTAGAGAGACCTGACAGAACATTTAAAGGACCGAACTCAAGTTATATGGTTATGTGGATTTCATGGAGGCTAGCACTTCGAGGCAACATGGTTACGAGTCTGCTCCGCCACTGCGGTACTTTTGCGGTTCGGCGGGACGGTGGCACACATCGTCCAATCTCTAGTCCAAGTAGCCGAGAAAATAGGCAAGCGACCCTTGACTTGACTCGTGCCAAAAGGACGAGGATGAGTGAGAGCAGGAAGGTTTCTAATCCGAGTAACCGGGAAAATAGACGAGCGACCCTCGGCTTGACTCGCGTCAAAAGGAGAAGGAACCACGGTTCGAGCAAGTCACAATCCGCACTTCAAGGCAACAAATCCACCACCATTGTGATAGTCCACACGTTTCTCATGTGAAAGCATCATTGAAATCCCAAATCAGATGACACTATAGCTGGCCAAAAAACACTTAACACCTTGAAGCTCGAATCAATCACGTGCAAGAAGAAGCAATGAAGCGTAACCGTATAGCGAGAGTTCGGAACCAAGAGTGCAGTTCATGGGTTTAAAAAGGACTATCTCCCAGACATCCGAATTGATTTGGATTTCAGCTCTGAGGTAACATGTATCAAGTTAATTCCATGACTGAGCATGATGATTTGAGTAATGATTGAGCTATGCGTAGAAAAGCAAGTCTAGACTAGCAACTCATATTCATGTGCATTTATTCAAGACATCGAAGAACGAGTGTGATGTTTTTTGTTCCTTCTATGACTTAGTTCTTGTTCGGGACGAACAAGTTTAAGTGTGGGGTGGTTTGATGAGTCGTATTTATACGACTCGTCGAATCAACTAATCCCGTCTATTTCGATACTTTTTTGATGCGAATAGTTACTTTTCAGTGTTGTTTGCATCTCAGGTGTTTCGGAAGCTCTGGAAGGAAAATGCGCTCAAAGACGGCATTTCGGTGCTAAAATCATCACATGGAGTTCATGGAGTCGAATCGAGAGCCAAAGTCAAGACTGACGAGAAAAAGAAGAAATGCATCTCAGACCGGATCGCGGACGCATGCCATTTTATCGGTGGCTTCCGCGGATGGTAATCTCTTAATGATCCGCGGCGCTAATCTCTTCAGCGTCCGCGGCTGACGTCAGCAAATCGAAATTTGAAATCTGGCCCAAAACGAAATTAGAAACCTTTTCTCATAAATTAGGTTTTCGACATCAGTTTCAGAAGCCATTATTCCCAGACCGAAAATTCGCAGAGAAGAAGACGGCTCGAGAGGAGATCAAGTTTTCAACCGAAGAAGAGAATTTCTACTGCTTTCACTCAAAAATACTTCTGTTATTTTGTCATGACTATGAGTAGCTAATTTCGTTATTCGGTTTAGGGTTCAATATATTGTGACGAAGTTTTGAGATTCTTTGCTTAATGCTATTTTATGTGCCACTAGTTTTTGTGCTATTTATCTCGGTTTGAATTGCGAAGCTAAGTGGAGATTTGAAACGGTAAAACTTAGCCGAGCAATTCAGTCCTTATTTTTGCTGCTTGTTTGATACTGAAACGTTAGGACAAGTAGTCGCACGTTAACCTGATATAACCTGAAACGGAGTATTAGGTTTGCTAAAACTAGAAGTTTATAACCTGAAACGGAGTAGATTGTGGTGTAAGTGCTTGAAACGGCCTTATCTTAGGTTATAACCTGAAACGGAGTGACCACACTTAGGAACACAAAATTAGATTATTAGAAATCAATGATAAAAGAGTCACAATAGAAAACCCTAGACCGAATGCTTTCTCTGATTGAATACTTTCCGTTTTATTTCTCTTGCGTTTTACAACACCAAACCCCCAATTTTATTATTTACAGAACGACTTCACCAACACCATCTCTCTAGGGTTCGACCCCGCTTGCCGCTTTACTAGCTAATAGCAGGAGACATAAATAATTAAGTTTGACGCGTCAAACGACGCGCGTCAAATTTTGGCGCCGTTGCCGCTTTACATGTTTTGATCAACAATCACCCTAAAATATCCAACAATCCTCCCCCATTTTAGGGTTATACTCTTGAACACTAAAATCATTCATATCGAACAAAACATTGCGCATAAGTGAAGTGTCCCATACGTTTGAACTTCACATAGTGTAGTATTTTTCAATACTTAAGAATCAAGGTGTTCCAAGAATTGTACCCTTCAACCCATTTGAATACGGAAAAATAAGACACACACAAGTTTACTACTATTCCAAGTACAACTTGACACTATTTCAGTCATGTGTCCTTATCCATTCATAAGTATATACTTAGCCAAGCACAAGCTAATTGAAGCGGCTCACTTCACACTTACATATGTGGATTTTTTCGCATGCACCTGCAATGCACTTTTCCAAAAGATCCATTAAGAAGATAACTTCATCCTCCCTTTCTCTGCAAAAATAAGCACAACTTTGGGATGGATATAACCATGTGCTTCAAATCTCTCAGAATAGGCTTTCCATAACTCAGCTCTTAGCGTCATACTTAGAAGGAATTAAGGTGTCGTACGATAAGAAATTTGATGTGCTTTAAGCTCATCCCTAAACACGACTTATGTACGAAAAACCTAGCTAATCCTTTTGTCAAGTGATCAGTTAAATCATGTTGTGTCTGAACATAGTCAATCGATTTACTATTATATATTTGGCTATATGCCTTAGCCAAAGTTGCCTTACTATCACAATGGATAGAAATAAGCGCTATCGGTTTCAGCCACAGTGGAATCTCATATACCAAATTCCTTAGCCATTCTGCCTCTTTATCGGTAGCTGCTAAGGCTATGAATTCAGATTCCATAGTCGAGCTGGTGATGCAAGTTTGCTTCTTCGATGCCTAAGATATGGCACCTCCCCCAAGTAAGAATACCCAACCACTTGTAGAAGAATGATCTTCTAAATTGGTAATCCAACTTGCATCGATATATCCCTCCAAGACCGAGGGAAAACCAGCATATGTCAAGCCATGATTCATTGTTCCCTCAAGGTATTTGAGTACTCGCATAATAGCTTCCCAGTGATGAGTACTAGGGTTACTAGTACACCTACTCAATTTTCCCACTACATAAGCTATCAGGCCTTGTACTCGTCATTGCATACATTAGGCAACCAATGACTTGAGAGTACTCAAGTTGTGAAACTGCTTCACCCGTATTAGGCAAAAATTTCACACTTAAGTTCATGGGAGTGTTAACCGGAGAACAATTCAAACAATTGAATTTATTAAGCACTTTCTCAACGTAATGAGACTGTGACAGTGCTAAACCTTTGCTCTCCCTCTTCATTCTAATACCAAGAATCACATCCGCTTCTCCCATATCTTTCATAGCGAAACTTGATGATAAGAAATCCTTGGCGAGATCTACTTGTTTTGGTTAGTACCAAAAATCAGCATATCATCAACATACAGACAAATGATTACTCCATTACCCGAGTCATCAAACTTGCTGTAAATGCACTTGTCTGCTTGATTCAACTTGAATCCACTAGACAAGATTACCTCATCAAACTTTTGATGCCACTATTTGGGTGCTTGTTTTAGCCCATGCAATGATTTGATCAACTTACAAACTTTGTTTTCATTTCCCGGCATAATGAATCCTTCCGGTTGCTTTATATATATTTCCTCATCTAAATCACCATTCAAGAACGCTGTCTTGACATCCATTTGGTGTACAATCAGATTGTTAATTGCAGCAAGTGCAATCAACAACCTAATAATGGAAATCCTCATGCATTTATGCAGTCATGATTTGTTTTGAGAATTCATGTACTAGAAATTAAGGGACGATACTCGTGATTGCACTGAAACTTTGATGTGATTTTTGTACTATTTTTCAGAAAATTCTTAAGCCAGACTCCTCTTCTCTTACGGGTCATTACCTAGTCTTTGGCACTTGAGAATGAGTTTTGCGCCAAGAGCCCGTGGACTATCCCTAGATAACATAGGTGAATGGCGAACATGTTTTGTGTAACTATTCTTGTTCTTATTGCGTTGCTATAGAACTATTTAAAACATGTGATTAGTCGCTTGCTAGCCCTGTGTACTAACCGTTTGAATACATAACTCATTTAATCTATAATTTTCTGATAACTTTGATGAAGATGTTTGACTTGAAGTCGAGGTAACACAATGAATCCGAGGTATGACATGACTTTATTGTGACTTGTTGAGCATCATTTCATGCATACACGTTAGTTAGTTGTACAGGGGATTTGTAGGTAGTCCCATTATTGAAAACCTTCACGAGACTATACTCGTCCTACTAGGGCAACCTAGGGGTTCAAAGGCTTGATGCATACGCTAAATGCATTCGTGCCCTATATGACAGTGAGTTATGATTTACATTTTTAGTTTAGTTAGAATTGATCACATGATACTTTAGTGGGTAACTATTCTGCAGTTTATTGACTTGAACTTAATGCTTGTTCGGGACGAACAAATCCTAAGTGTGGAGTGTTTTGATTGGTCGAATTCTTGACATATTATTCACTTCATTCGATGATGGATTATGTTTGTTTTCTCGACATTTATTGTCATTTAATCTCTTTTCTAGTGGTTCATGTCAAATATCACGTACCTAAGACTTTTGGATTGATCCGAAGTAAAACAAAGCATTTGGTGAAGATTTGGGCAAAAACAGGACAAAACAGGCAAACTAACTTTTCCAATTTCATTTGTATGCCCAGATTCCATATGTTGTCCAAATGAGTCATGTTATAGTTTGTTGGAAAGCTAATTCAAAGAGCTACAACTTTGTAGTTTACAACAAGACCAAATTCGGACGTTAAGACCGCGAAAAAGTCATGAGAAGTCTCTGAAAGTTTGCCCTGCCGTGACATCCATGACAAAAAAATATATCACGGGTGTTGCGGCCCTAAATTGCCCAGAAACATTTAGGGGGGCCGTGACACCTGTGACAAAATCATATGTCACAACCCCCGTGGATATTTTGAGTTATAAATGGCAGTTTCAGACCAGATTTTGAGGACGCTGACTTTGGGGATCAATTTGACCTAAATTGAAAAAGGAGGACGACTAAGAGCTCTAGAAAGACCAATATTCGATGCTACGCTTCATTAAAACACGGTTTCCTTGTTTCTAATCTTTTCATATATATATATATATATATGGGCGTTCTTTTGAGGACACCTCTAGAAGTGAGGACGTAGGGACAAATCTAAAACCATTAGATCTAATGATCCAAAGGTGCATAATGAGTCAAAAAGTGCTTTTTTGGAGTTATGCACTTTTGTCTTTTAGGTAAATGACAAAAGTACAAAATGACAAACAACTTTAACTTTTTGGATTTGTTATGCACATTTGGATCATTTGATCAAATGGTCCAAATTTGTCTCTACACCCTCACCAAAAACATGTGGCGCGTTGTGATTGGTTGTACTCACGTCCTCACACTTAGAGTCTTCCTCAAAAGAACGCCCCCTATATATATATAGAGGAGTGTTCAAATGTTACACCCATTTTATTGTGTTATGTGTTACATCAATCTCAGCCTTTAGATCAAATGATCTAAAGGTGCAAAATGAAAGTCAAAAAGTCAAAAATAGACAAAGTTGTTTGTCATCTTGCACTTTTGTCTTTTACCTAAAAGATAAAAGTGCAAGATGGAATCTGGACCTTTAGATCAAAAGATCCAAAGGTGCAAAATCATGTAACACATAACACAATAAGAACACATAACATTTGAACGCCCCCATATATATATAGGAGTGTTCTTTTGAGGACATGTGTTTTTGGTGAGGTCGTGGGGACAGATCATCATCTCTGTGCTTTGTGGGTGCGCCACGTGTCCCACTACCAAAATCCTGTACTATTCAAAAAGCAAACAGTAAAACTCACTACCATATTCTGCATACGTGGCGTGTTGTGACTGGTTGTACTCACATCCTCACTTCTGGAGGTGTCCTCAAAATTAAAGAACGCCCCCTATATATATATAGAAGAGCGCTCAAATGTTATCCCCAAATTAGAGTGTTACCTCTTACTCCAATCTCAGCCACACATCCCAACCCCCCGTGTTTTGTGGGTGCGCCACGTGTCCAAATAGTAAAATCCATTACTTTTCAAAAAGTAAACAGTAAAATCCATTACCAAAAATCTACTATTTCGACACTATTCTTGCCACTATCAACCAATCAGAATCGAGTAATTGGGTAACACTCTAAGAAGTGTTAATATTTGAGCGCGCCCCTATATATATAGGGGGCGTTCAAATGTTATGTGTTCTTATTGTGTTATGTGTTACATGATTTTGCACCTTTGAATCTTTTGATCTAAAGGTCCAGATTCCATCTTGCACTTTTGTCTTTTAAGTAAAAGACAAAAGTGCAAGATGACAAATAACTTTGTCTATTTTTGACTTTTTGACTTTCATTTTGCACCTTTAGATCATTTGATCTAAAGACTGAGATTGATGTAACACATAACACAATAAAATGGGTGTAACATTTGAACACTCCTATATATATATATATAAAAGAGCAATCAAATGAGGCAAGCCTCGGTAGAATGAGGCAGTGAGGCACGATCTCGACCGTCAATCCAACCCCCCCGTGCATCTGAGGTGCAACACGTGTCACGACGCGTTCACACTACTTTGTAGTGTGAACACAAATGGCGGCTCGTGACATGTGGCTTCACCATGTGTGTCCGATTGAGTCGATCAATGACTCAGATCGTGCCTCACTACCTCATTCTTCCAACCCTGCCTCAACCGAGTGCTCCCTAGAGAAACACTCCATTGAGGTAGGGTTGGTAGAATGAGACAGTGAGGCACGTTGTGAGTCTCTCATTTTGATGATGTGGCAGGGAATAGTGCAGGAATAGTTTTTGCTTTTAATGGATTTTTGATAGTGGGACACGTGGCCCACACACAAAGCACGAGGGTTTAGATGTGTGGCTCAGATCGTGCTTCACTGCCTCATTCTAATTTACTTGCCTCATTTGAACCCTCCTCTATATATATATATGTAGGATTTGGTTCAGGTACAAACCTTGTAAGTATATACAAACTACAAACCAATAAACACCTTTGGATCATATTATCTAACGGATCAGATTTAAACATAATAAACCAGATTTTCATATTAATTATAATTGAAAAGGGATTTGATTGTCATTTTCCTATCTAATTACACACCGTCAACCATCGTGAACTATCGTTAAATCAAATTGAAACTTAAGGTGTTCTTCGATAAGACGATGAGCGATGCTCCAGTCGGCCGCATCGTTAACTATATATAGAGGAGCGTTCAAATGAGGCACCAAATTAGAATGAGGCAGTGATGCACGATCTGAGCCACACATCTAACCCCCTTGTGGGCTTGTCACGTGTCCCACTACCAAAATCCATCAAAAGCAAAAAAGCAAAAACTATTCCTGTACTATTCCCTACCACATCATCAAAATGAGTGGCTCATAACGTGCCTCACTGCCTCATTCTACCAACTCTGCCTCAATGGAGTGCTTCCCTATATATATATTTGTGGTTGATAGCCAGGAATCGTGAGTAGTCGTTTTATTCCGGGATCCTACGAATCTCGCGCTTGTACCAACTCTTCATGTGATTTATAGAAACGCTTTCAGTATTGCAATTCAAGTATTCAATTCTACTACGCTTAATTTTATTGTTCTTGCACGTTATACATTGGTTTGATGTTTTCTCGTATGAACGATCAAGTAGAATTGATGTTAGGTCGTAGTAGCTATGCTGATAGTATATGACCTAATATGAGAGTTAATATTTATTGTTTCACTAGACTACGATAGCTACGCTGGTAGTACATAGGTATCTGTAAGAACAACGCACGCACATCTGCGGCGATGATAAAACAAGTACGTAGTGGAATAATTAATGTTTGGAAAACCCTAGGCTTAACTAATTGAAATTGTTGATAATCCGTGGATGGGCGGCGTTCAACAATCTAGGTTAATTTAGACAATGATCCGTGGATGGGCGGCTTGTCTAATGTTATTTATTTCCATATTTGATGACATATTTAGATTGCATGATATTATCACATGAATTGTATGGCAGGCACGGGTGAAGTTTGATCTTGGAATTATTTCTCTAATTAAATCAAATCTTTCCTAATTTCAGTGTCACTTAGGAATTAGTAATTACCCAAACCTTTTTCATATAGGAGTAGCTGAACACATTACTTGCATACTAATACACGTACGCGTCTGTTCCTTGGATCGACCCTTGGCTTACCAAAGTTTATAAATTGTTTTTGACTACAACTTAACCCTAACACTTATAACTTGACAACTACAAAAAGGTTAAAAATACGCTTGTCATACGACTTCAGAACAATCCATACAAGTCACTGACTCTGTAATTTGTTTTCTCACCTTTTCATAGAATCCAATTCTTGCCACAAGTTTATTAGCTTTTCAAAGTAAGCTGCCACTTCCATTTCACCTTGAACAAGGTTACTTATATCTTGTTGTAATGCGAACTTGCGAGATAAATTAGAACTGGCATACCTGGTGGTAAGGTTCTTCCAAGCAACAGTGACATCTTTGGCGTGCAAGATTTGTCCGACTACGTTTTTCGACACGGAGCATATAAGCCATGACATGATAACGCCATTGCACCACTGCCACTTCAACGCTTGCTGAGCATCGTCCGGCTTTGGGTACTCGCCTCAAATGAATCCGAGCTTCGATCGGGCAGAAAAGGCAATTTCCATGGATTTTTATCATGGAACATAGTTCTGTCTTCCGACAAGAACATCACTCACAAGAGCATGACTTATGAGCTCATTTTTATTGATAGAGAACAAGTCGTCAATTGGCTGCGTCACACCAACAGTAGGAGTTACGTTCGAGCCGAAATCGTTTGACGAAGACATGAGAAACTGAGTTGAAAAGGAAAAAAAACTAGAAACAAGCTTTAACCGGCACTGATACCATGTGAAACCACTCAGTTTCAAATAATCACGGCTATTGGCCGGAACAAAATGAGTAGATAAAATGAAGTAAAGAGGCGGAAGATTGAATGGTTTTTCAATATTTGCAAATGTATATGTAAATGGTACTTATAAAGGGAATACAAAACTATTCATATGCAAACTTAACTACACAATCAATAAGGGAGCTGAATGGCAAAAGACATACAAAAACTAATTAGGTCAACACGAAGCAACAGATGTCAGCTATTAATTGGTCGTCACACGCTTTTATCATCAGTTCGAACACGATAATGGATAATAGAACATATTTAAATAGCTTTGATCGGTTAGAACACGTTTTTACGCCAATAACATTCTTACACGTATATGAAGTAACAGATGGCGTCTATTGATTGGTTACTACACGTTTTATCATCAATTAGGTTAGTTTACAACCAAAAATATCCGTCGGACGTAAATGAAATGACTAAATATTGTTTCATCTAATTAAATTATTTTACATATTTAAACAGGCATATCCAATAACAATGTTGCCTTATTAAAATAACACTGTGACCTTTTATTGATTGAATAATTAGAACACATTTTTCACTTCAAGTGCAGAAGCACCGGCTGCAAAGTAGTATGAAGAAGCAAATAACATGTTTGAGGTTTCCAAATTATAGGTAGAAGGCAGATTTTTTTTATTCAGATCATCAGTCCCAGGTCCTTTACAAGCTATACAGTAATGCTTTGAGAAATCAGCACCTGGGGGCCCTGGTATTTGCTAAGCTGCTTGTAGCCTGAATACAATACCACCCATCATATACAAATGTTTAGGTCGAACTTTCTGTGCCGTAGTATGTTCATTATACTTCAATCTTGCAGGGCTGATGAGGTAACATATGATCCAGTTTCACCTATTTTAGTTGACCAGTAAAATGCCCTCATGAACAGCCAAGTCCAAATGAAACACGAGAACGAGATCATACGGTAACCAGCAGTCAGAATGTGAAACCACAAACAATGAAACATGTATCAAATACTGGGGTTAACAGATAAAAGGAATCTCAGTAAAAATCAAATCTTATTCATGACAGGAAAAGGAGAAATTGAACACACTGAAACTAGAAACATAGATCAGCCCATCCAGACATGGAAATTTAAAGCTCAGAAACCACCCCGAAGGCGGAGGACAAGATGAAGTGTGGACTCCTTCTGAATGTTATAATCTGCCAGGGTTCTTCCATCCTCCAATTGCTTACCGGCGAAAATCAGTCTCTGCTGGTCTGGTGGAATCCCTTCCTTGTCTTGAATCTTGGCTTTCACATTATCAATTGTGTCTGAGCTTTCAACCTCTAAAGTTATGGTTTTTCCTGTAAGTGTCTTCACAAATATTTGCATCCCTCCACGAAGACGCAACACCAAGTGCAGAGTGGATTCCTTCTGGATATTATAATCTGCCAAGGTTCTTCCATCCTCCAACTGCTTACCAGCAAAAATCAATCTCTGCTGGTCAGGAGGGATACCCTCATTGTCTTGAATTTTTGCCTTCACGTTATCAATGGTGTCTGAACTCTCAACTTCCAGAGTGATAGTCTTCCCTGTAAGAGTCTTCACAAAAATCTGCATTCCTCCACGGAGTCGCAGCACCAAGTGCAAAGTAGACTCCTTTTGAATATTGTAATCAGCTAGAGTTCTTCCATCCTCCAACTGTTTTCCAGCAAAAATCAACCTCTGCTGATCAGGAGGGATGCCCTCCTTGTCCTGAATCTTGGCCTTCACATTGTCAATGGTGTCCGAACTTTCGACTTCCAGGGTAATAGTCTTCCCCGTAAGAGTTTTCACGAAAATCTGCATCCCTCCACGAAGTCTCAGCACCAAATGCAAAGTGGACTCCTTTTGAATGTTGTAATCAGCAAGTGTTCTTCCATCTTCCAATTGCTTTCCAGCAAAAATCAACCTCTGCTGGTCTGGAGGGATGCCTTCTTTATCCTGAATCTTAGCTTTGACATTGTCAATAGTGTCTGAACTCTCAACTTCCAAAGTGATTGTCTTCCCAGTCAAGGTCTTTACAAAAATCTGCATCCCTCCGCGCAGACGCAGTACCAAATGCAGCGTTGACTCCTTCTGGATATTGTAGTCTGCCAGAGTGCGTCCATCCTCAAGCTGCTTACCAGCGAAGATGAGCCTTTGCTGGTCCGGAGGGATCCCTTCCTTGTCCTGAATCTTAGCCTTGACGTTATCAATTGTATCAGAACTCTCGACCTCCAAGGTAATGGTCTTTCCAGTGAGAGTTTTCACGAAGATCTGCATCTGCTTAACCAGAAACAAGAAACGTCAGCAAAACACCGAACACCACAACTTCAACCAACACCAAATCAACCCATACCTAATCAAGGTATCCAAAACCGAAATTAAACGCCACAAAGAATGACCAATCAGAGTATACAAAAGCTTCAACAAACATCAAATCAAAAGCAATAAACCAGTAGCTATAACAAACCTAGGGTTTCTCACAATAGAACGAAAAATCAACCCGAATACTACCTGAAATATCAATCCGAGTTCCAAAGAAAACTCCGTTGAAGATATTTCTTGAACATATAATCAAACATGAATCGACAGATTAACAGACAAATCTAGGGTTTCTAAACGCGTATTCAAACTTAAAATCCACAAAATATCGAAGACCAAAACGATGCCCTAAAACAATGAATGCCCTAACTCGATGGAATAAACAACTGTACCTTGAGGTTGAGACGATTAGAATGTTGATAGTTGCGAAGAGCGTCGTAAATGCCAGAGAGCAAAATCGGATTTTATCAGATGATTCGATATGAAGGACGGGTAAGCGTCTAGCGGGATTATATAGCTTTGATCAAAGACGTGTCGGTGGCGTGACCGACTCGGTTCATCCAATAGGAGAAGGCCACGTGGAAATCCCTTGCGCATTACGTTAATTTTGGTAATATTTCTTTGAAGCCAAGTTTGATGTGGATTCTATTCCTTCTCGCATCTTCTAGAACAATTACCTCAAAGTCAAGTTTGGTTTCTTTCTACAGTATTTAGGTTCCTACTATCATCTTCCAGAACGTTTCGAGAACTTGCCGTCTGATTTGGCGGGAAATTCCTCTTCAAATTCAGAATTGGGTTTTTGCTTCCACAAATGGAGGAAGATATGGGAGAAGGGATTGAAGAGCTGCCGAAGACGATCGTGCGCATAGTTGTGAAGAAGAAGCTATCAGAATGCTCCGACGCCGGTGACATTGACATTCACAAGGACGCACGCACTATTGGCTTTCTCTGTAGGCGCTCGCGTCTTCATCCAGCACCTGTCCGCTAAGTAAGCGCATCTCTTTGATTTGATTGTTTTTGTTGGATCGTTAGTGTTAGCAGTCTGTCAGACGTAAGTCACTAAGTGTGTTTCCGTCTGATGGTCAGATAGCAGCGGAAATATTTATGCAGGAAATTTTAATAACTTAAAATGATTACGCACGATGTAGAGTGGAAACCTTATCACAATGATGATAAGGTGAAAACCACTACCTTTCAGATTTCTCTGAAAGGATTTGTGAATCTGATTACTCTTTATTCCGATATACTTGTAGGGTTTACAAACTAGATCTATTAGATTCTATTTGATGACCTCTACTCAATCCGATAGAGTAATCAGCTTCGATCCTTGTACCGTCGTACGTCCAATCTGTTATCTATGTTTGCTAGATGCAGTAGCTCCTTCACCGGTTGCACTAGCTCTTTACTATCCAAAAATGCCGAACCTTTCATCTGAGGTTTCTCTCCTTTTTATACTCATTGAGCTTGTCTTCTCTTCTCTACTCAATAGTCAGACGTTTCGGCTTTTCAAAACAAGCTATTCAATTTCGCCATTAAGCTTGTCTTTAATGGCTTTCCATATGATTCGGCCTTGCAATTACTTTAACCTTTTGGCCTTTCCAATTTGTCTTGATGACTTCAATCAGCATTAGTAGTCATCCGTTGAGCTTGTCAAACCTCTTTATATTTGAATTAATTCCACATTAATTCTGCCGTTAATTGCTTTTATTTACTTGACGCTTCAATTGCTTTCCTTATTGACACCAATTCAAACGGCTCTTTACTTGGCTCTTCAATTGCTTTCCTAATTGCAGATTCAATTTAAACGGCTCTTCATTTGATCTTCAATCAGCATTTAAGCCTTTGGTTAAATCTGCCATTAAATCTGTCTTTTGTAATTGCATTGATCATCAATTAATCTCTATGCATTCTTAATTGGCCATCTTCATGGATTTCTGCACACTTAAATACCACATTAGTTTAAGTGTTTGTAATCACCAAAACTATAGGGTTCCAACAAATTCCCCCTTTTTGATGATGACAAACACTTCTTCAAAAGACAAGAAATCCATGGCATGTATTCCAAAGTGTCACAAGTTATCACAAGTCTATCATATAGCATAATTCCATCAGATAGTCACCTCTAGTTAATTTTTAGTTAAGCAGACACGTTTACGATCACCTAACAGTTCCCCCTTAGATGGACATTTAGTTTGATTTTCAGTAGTGAATTCCCCCTCAAGTAATGCACTCATAGTCTCTTCCCCCTTTTGACATCATCAAAAAGAATGCAATGAAAGATATCCATGGAATAGAAAGAAACTGCATACTTGATTAATAACGAGCAAAGATCCCCTGAGGGAACACACACAGCAGACTGAAAAATTCAAAAACTACCAAGCAAAAAAAAGCATGACAGCGAAAGAAAAGAAAAAAAACTGGCAGATGTGGGTGGGATGGAAAGGCAGGGGCAACCATGAGACAGACGCCGGGTTAACCCGCAAACATGATCTTCAGCTGATCAACCAGCTCAGTGCCCACAAATCGCAGCTGCTTATTTAGTTCTACTAGTTGCTCTTTGATCTGGATGCCATGAGTCATGTTGATCTTTCTGGACTCTTCAGCCTCCCTTACTGTGGAGCGCAGTTCCCTTACCCATTCAACATCATTTCCTGTCAGCATCTTCTCAGTCACGACTTCCAAGTTTCCCACACGTTCAGTCAACACCTCAATCTTCCCAGTTAATGCCTGCAGGGCTGTGAGTACTGCTGCTAACTCATCTGCTGGTAAACCCCCTTCTGGCAATCCCTCTACTGGATTTTCTGGTTGCTGGACCTGGGGTTCAACTTCCTGAGGCTCAGCTGGTTGAGGAATGATGGGGTTAAGCCGGGTATTGAGCCATCCGTTCTCTTTAGTAAACTCCCAACCAATACCTGCAAGAGAGTCCTTCCCCAGAACGGACGACAGTGCAACTTCCTTTTTCGGCGAATAAATGTCCAGATCAAGAAGAATCTTTTTCACCAGCCTGGGGTAGGGTAAACCATGGGTGTCACTGTCTGTGCATCGCTTCATGTGCTGGATGATGATTTTGGGAAGACTGATAGGCTCTCCTTTTCCGAGCTTGTCCACTAAGAGGAAGTCCTGAAATGTTATCACTTGATGCTTCTGAGCGCGTGGGGTCACGGTTGTGCAGACAAACCGATGTAGGATGCGGTTGATGATATCCATCTTCAGAGCGTTGCCCTGATTTGACAAGTTTGACGGGTCCCCACCAATCCTTGGAATAACATCGCCCTTTGCGATTGATGCCGGCCAGTTACCTTTACCAATGTACTCAGAATTCACATGGATAGGGGCGTCCAGAATTTTTGCTAACTCACGAACAGTGATTGCTTGTTTTTCTCCCTTGAACACGAACGAGAGCACACCCGACTTTTCTTCCACATTGAGCTGGGAGTAAAACTCCCTCACAGCACTCTCATCGACCAGAACCTCCTCTCGGAAGAGGTGGTCCCAGTTTTGAGCAATGAGGAGGTTGATTACCTCCACCAGCTGACTTTCAGCAAAAAAGATTCTGTCGAGGGTAACTTCCGAGATGATCGATCTGCTTTCCAAAAACTTCTCCTCCTCCTTCTTTGGACTGGGATGCGCCTCTGCAACAACAGGTGATTGCGCCTTTTTGGTGCGCTTACTTTGTCGAACGGGGACTTGGGGAGTGGCTGGCTGCCTGCGCTTGCGACTAGAACCCTCAGCACCGCCCTTCTTTGGCTTGGGCTTCCTCTGCGAGGTCGCCTCAGTTCCGGCTTCTGGAACGTGCAGGGACACCAGTTTGACTGAGTCGGAGGAAACAGTTGCAGCCTGCGACTGCGCGGCCAGAACGTCTTCAACAGTCATTCCTTTCACCTTGAGTTTGGCGAGCAGGACGGCGAGAGCGGTGGCAGAGTCGCTGCTGTTGGAGGCCATGTGGAACAGAGGACTTGAGAGGAAGGGCAAGGGATTCAAAAGCTTGCGTCTTTGAGAGAGAAGGAGGCAGATTGTGGTGAAAGATCTCACCTTTGCACCTTCTCTATATACTGAGCAAACCCTAGCCCCTCTTTCCAAACTTGAAACCCAACCGGCAGCCTTGAATTACGCACACAAAAACTTTTAAACTTCCAAAGAAAACTGCACAAATATCTTCTTTCCAAAATCATCATTAGGCGAGAGAAAACCGCCTCAAGCAATCTCGATAAATCAATTTACTTCATGATTTGCCAACAGCTGTCCATATTTCCAAAATCATCATTACTGCAACTGTTCGTCTTTCAATAAGGCTGCAGTCTGTTCAGTACTCCACATCATTCAAGCATCTGCCCATCAATTCGAAACGGTGCATGCAACAGTCCACACATTATGCTTTCATCTTCCCAATGGAAAATCAGTCAAATCATCATTAATGAAGCGCTTTACTTCCTTCTACTTGCTGGCATCCACTGGTAATAAAAGCAATACTCACCAGATTTTCATCTCCTCAATAACCAACTGATTGATCCGTTCAGAACTGTTTTTGAGTCAACACGGGTTCGTCTCATGGTTTTCACAAAGGGGGGTATGGTGTGGTAGGTTTACCCAAAAGGTACAATAAAACACCACACATTCAAGAATAATAATTCACCAAATCATGACAAAGCAATTTCATGTATTGTGGAGAAAACCAAAAAAATTCACATCAATGGGCTAAACATTTATTCTCCACACATAAGAGGCTAGGGTTGGTCTTAGAGTACTTCCTTGGCATATGTTGAGGGTTCAAATTTTGGAAGTCTCTTTTGGGCTGAAAGAATTATGTGGCATGCTTATGATATCTGCTAGCTAGTAATTTCATTTTGCATGCATGCAGTAGTGACCTCATAGAACAACTTCCACATAGTTACTAACTACATACGCAACAACTCAGTCCATGGTACCTTAGCATGCAAACTAGTCTAGCCAATCATCGAGGAAATTCAACATAGAGTGCAGACTATGCAAGGGAAGTCATACCTAGTTCAAGCCTTAGCTTCTCGTAGGGTTCCCTGTGTAATGCTTTCGTAAAAATGTCTGCGATTTGCTCCTCAGTCCTACAGTATTCCATGGCAATGGTGCTTTTCTCTACACAGTCACGTAAAAAGTGATATCTAATTCCGATGTATTTAGTGCGTGAGAACTGTACTGGATTTTTCGAAATATTAATGGCACTGGTATTATCACACAGAATAGAAACGCATTCAAGGATAACGCCATAATCACTTAGCTGTTGTTTAGTCCATAGCAGTTGTGCGTAGCAAGCGGCAGCTGCAATATACTCGGCTTCAGTAGTGGATAAGGCATTGGAAGACTGCTTCTTGGATCCCCACGAGATCAGACATGGTCCAAGAAACTGTGCCATCCCTGACGTGGATTTCCTATCTGTTCTGCATCCTGCATAATCATCATCTGTGTAGGCCGTCAGACGTAAGTCTCCTCCCATCGGATAGAATAAGCACAAGTCGTCTGTCCCTTTGAGGTACCTCAAGATCCTCTTCACGGCTTTGACGTGTGTCTCTCTAGGATCTGCCTGAAATCTGGCACACAGACATACACTGAATAAGATGTCAGGTCTACTAGCTGTAAGATACAAGAGTGAACCTATCATCCCCCTGTATAGAGTCGGATCCACTTGGAGGGATGACTCATCCTTTGCTAAGGTATCATTTGGAGACATGGGTGTAGCACACGTTTTTGCGGATTCCATCCCAAACTTCTTTAGGATTTCCTTCACGTACTTCTGTTGATGGATCCGAGTTCCGTCTTCCCCTTGTGCTACTTGAAGTCCTAGAAAGTACTTCAATTCCCCCACCATGCTCATTTCGAATTCGCTTGACATCAGATCTGTGAACTTTTTGACAAGTCTAGGGTTAGTTGAACCAAAGATAATATCATCAACATATACCTTAACCACTAGAGTGTCAGTCCCTTCCTTCAGGAGGAAGAGAGTCTTGTCCACTTCTCCTCTGCCGTATCCATGTGACAGAAGGAACAAGGAGAGTCTCTCGTACCAGGCGCAGGGTGCTTGCTTCAACCCATATAGAGCCTTATCCAGTATGTAAACATGGTTAGGATAGTCTCTGTCCTCGAATCCTGGAGTTTGACTTACATACACTTCCTCCTTTAAGACTCCATTCAGAAATGCTGTCTTGACGTCCATCTGTTGCAAGGTGAAACCATGGAAGGTTGAATAAGCTATGAGCAGTCTGATTGCCTCTAACCTTGCAACTGGAGCGAATGTCTCATCGTAGTTAATTCCTTCTTGTTGGTTGTATCCTTTGACCACCAGACGGGCTTTGTTCCTTATGACGGTTCCCTTATCGTCTAATTTGACTCTGAAGACCCATTTTGTTCCGATCACGTTCTTATCCTTGGGTCTCGGAACCAGACGCCATACTTAGTTCCTCTCAAATTGGTGCAGCTCGTCTTGCATGGCATTGACCCATTCTGGATCCTTAAGTGCTTCTGCAACCGTCTTCGGTTCTGCAAGAGAAACAAAAGAGGCAAATCCACAAAATTGACATAAACTGTTAAGGTTTACCTGTTGCTGAGAGGTGTAGCAATGGTAGTCTCCCCATCTATTTGGCCGTTGAACCGTTCATCCATAGCGTGTGGTTCTGACTTCCCCCTCAGCGTTGGCGGGGATAGGGTCAGCAGTCACTTCTTCCTCCCCAGGGATTTCAGCGTTGACAGTCACCTCAGGGACATACTGGACTTGTCTATCTTCTGTATCTAGTGCCTCAGTGATCTCCATTTGAATCACTGGTGGTCCGTTGTTTATTGGTTGAAAGTCCGTGGGAGGGATGTCACCATTTGGGGGTGGTGGCGGTACCCAATTAGGATCTGATTCATCTGAGAACTGGAGTTCTCCAGCGTCTAGCATGGCAGTTGTTGAGGGATCCCTTATTCTTTGACCAGCCATTTCCGTCTCATCGAATCTTACATGAACGCTTTCCTCCACTTGTTCTAGCCTTAGGTTAAAGACTTTATAAGCTTTGCTGTGACTAGAGTATCCAATGAAGACTCCTTCATCACTCCTAGCATCAAATTTTCCCAGATTTTCCTTGCCGTTGTTGTGGACGAAACACTTGCATCCAAATACCTTCAAGTGGGAAATATTGGGCTTTCTTCCACGTAGTAGTTCGTATGGAGTCTTCCCTATCATGGATCGAAGCGATGCTCTGTTAAGGATGTAATTCGCAGCGTACACTGCTTCAACCCAAAAACTTTTTGGAACTTTACTAGCAATTAGCATGGTACGCGACATGTCCTCTAGGGTTCTGTTCTTTCGTTCAACAACACCGTTCTGCTGTGGTGTGCGTGGGGCAGAAAAGTTGTGATCAACACCTTTGTCCCTGCACAATGAAAGAAACAGCGAATTCTGAAACTCGGTTCCATTATCAGTACGAATAGAGGTTAATCTGCGATTTAACTTATTTTCTATCAATTTCAACCATGCTTCAAATTCACGAAATGTATGATCTTTAGTATGCAGAAACATGGTCCATGTGTACCTGGAGTAGTCATCGACTATGACAAGGATATATGATGAGACGTATTTATACGACTCGTTAAGTCATTAAAACCCACCATTTACGACATTTGATCATGAGAACGTTTACTTGTTAATGTCATTTTGGATTTCAGGGCCTTTTGGAGTCTAAAGAGGAAACGAGCTTAAAAGATGGCTTTTCATGCCAAAAACATCACAGTGGCAGATTTGACCTTTGAAGCTTCGCCGGAGTGCTGGGAATGAACCGCTGATCAGAAAATTACGAGACACATGCCGTTGCGTAGATGACTCAATTCCCTACAACTCTCTAGTTCACACCAAGAGCATCCGAGGTTGTTTAGATGGACAAATTAATAGCCGAAGTCGGAACTCAGTGGGTACCACGTTTCGTAGAAACATTAGCAGTTCCGATAACGTCAAAGCCGAGTCCAGCTCGAGTCACGACCAAACCAAGGCCGGCCCAAGCCGAGTTTGGAGTCCACAATTTGGCTCGTCGTGAACAGTAACTCCCGGATGAACAGTAATTCCAGCATGAACAGTACTCCGGCGTGAACAGTACTCCGGAAAAAATCCAAATTCCATGCACGACGGTTTAGAGGCTTCTAGAAGGTCCTGGAAGAATCTGGAAGACTTGCAAAATCTTGATGATTCTAGAAGCATCTCATCATTGGCTCATGCCAATCCATTTTGGCTACTTCCACTCAAACTTGAAGCCCAAGCCAATTCAAAGACCTAGAACCTTCCTCAAATCTCTATATAAGCAGCACCTTGGCCCTTGTAAACCACATGCTAAAATCTCTCTAAAATCCCTTAAGGAAACCTCTTGTAATTTGGCTTGGGAAAGAATCAACATCTCTCTACTCCTTTACTTTCTCTTGCATTTACATTCTTGTATTACTTTCTTGCACTTACTTTACTGTTCTTACTTTCATGTACTTGCATTCCATCCATTGCCCTCATATCCTTCCCATGGATATGAGTGGCTAAAACTCCCTCTTCGGTTTAGGGATCATTCTACATTGAGGCACGGTTTTGAGACCCTATTCTTAATGCTTCTTTGTGTTCTTGCGGTGTAAGTGCTTGGAATGACCTTACTTTGGGTGACCTCTTGGAATGGAGTGAACCACACTCATGACACGAAGTATGATCATTAGAGGCCAATGATGAACTAGCCACAATAACATTGTCAACACATTTTGAGATTCTAGTACGTAATGCTATTTTACATTTCACTAGTCCTTGGATATCACTCCACGGGTCAAAGGCTTGGCTAAGTGGATGTCTTGCCACAAAGCTTAGTCAAGCTAATGACCCTTATTGTAACATCCATTTGATGCTTTGCGGCAATAATGGATAGTACACATAGATAGAACAATGCCCTTGCCGGATTGTTCGATCTAATAAGGACTAGATTAGAAGGTTAAAATCTTGGCCTAGTGAGGTAGTGGAGCTTAAATGCTTTGGGTTGCCTATGGCACCACACTACTACCTAGTTCGGTGAAACCGTGGTGTACTACCTTTGCTGGAGTACTTTGGGATGTCACCTTTGCCGGGGCAACCACACCCTACGAAATGTGAAATAGATCGTTCGATATCCATGATTAATGTGTGACAATGGATCCCTAGACCAAATGCTCCCCTTGCTTGTTACATTTCGTTCCTTTACTTTATGCACTAGTATTAACTTGTTCCAAAATCCCCCCGAATTTGCCTTACCTTCTTGTTTCAAGGAACAAATAGTAGCCATTACAACTCCCTTGGGTTCGACCCCTACTTGCCGCTCTACTATCTTTTTAGTGAGCCCTAAGTAGCGGACTATAAATTTTATCTTTGATTTGCACGATCACGACTAATGCTTGTCAAATTTTGGCGCCGTTGCCGGGGAGTTGTGCATTGGTGAAGTTGTTATTTTTGTTTGTTTTTTGTTTTGATTCTCTTGGTTCGCCATGGCCTCTTATTACAATAGAGAACCTTGGCATGATGAGGAGTTTTTCACACCACCCTTCCTACGAGAAATACACGAAAAGATCTTGCACATTGAGCAATCCCGGGATGAAACATTGGATGAGTACTCACTTTGATTCCCTTGTGACAAGCTGCCCGCACCATGGATTCTCTAACTTGGGTCTTATTCGAAGGTTTCTCGGTGGAATGATGCCACATGAGTGGAATAGGCTCAATGAGGCGGCAGGAGGCTCGGTGAACAACTTAGACATAGACAATCTTTGGGACTTGATAAATGTTTTGGCCGCGGAGTCAAGACCAATACAAGAACCAACCGAGTCACTTGACGATGATATGATGGAGCCGACCCAAACAATGCACCAAGGCGATGCCAAAACCGAGGAAAAATTGGCCGAGATATCAAGGATTTTGTTCGAGTTGAGGAGAAACCTAAGCAAGGATGTCGGTACAAGGACAGTGGTGGACATGGAAGAGGCTCTAAAGGAGCCAATGTTGGAGCCCACGGAGCCAACAAGGGATGAGGACCCGTGGTTACCAGAGGAAGAACTCAACTCAGATTACCCATGGATGGCCGAAGAAAAATTGACCAAATCAGGCCCGGTCTTCAGCCCCAATCTGCCCGAGATAAGCCATGACCTCATTGCCGGCCTACCAAAACCAGATCCGGACCTCACTGCCGAAAGCCCCTTGATGGACCCTTCCCCCTCAGTTTGCATGCCAACCTCAGATCCCGAAGATGAAGCACTCATCAATGAAGAGGTGCAAGGCCGATTAGAAGAGAAGCAAGAGCAAGAAAGGCCCGTATTGGAGTACCCACTAGCCGTGAGCCAAGTAGAGCCGATTGAGAAGTGTAAGGATCCGAGGCGACCACTCCTCATTGCCACCAAGACAAGGCCTACCAATGGAACATGCTTGATGCCACTTGTGAGTGATGGCAAGACTATGAGCTTACAAAATTGCAAGGGTGCCATCCACTCATACACGAAAAAGAGACCAAGGCATGGAATGTTTCAATGGAAGCCGAGATGGAAGAATAAGAGGGCACAGCTTGATGGATCAGTGGCCATGCTCAAAAGGCCATCTCCTCCTCCTCAAAAAGATGTAAAGACAAGGCCACCAGACCGGTTGAAGGCAAAACCGAGCCCACTGCCATATGTGAACCTTGGAAAGATCAAGAGAGCAGTTGGGAAGAAGTTTGACCTCACCCACCCATGGGATCCCAACATATGATCCTTAGAGGTACTGTCGAGCCAACGACGTTAAACAAAGGCACTCGCCGGGAGGTAGCCCGACATTTCTCATTTTATAGTATTTTTTGCATTTTACTTTCTTGCATTTTATACTAACCCTCACCTCTTTTATGATTGGAAAGAAACAAGGATGTATTTGTAGGACGGGTCCAAGTGCTACGCACTTTGCCGGTTCTGCTACGCATTTTAAGTAGAACCGGGCGTGCCAAAGGAGAGCACCGAGCGCATCCGAGACCTTAGGCCCGAGGAACCCAGCGACGGTCCTAGACCGGGACGCACCCAAAGCTGAGGCTCACCTAAGAGACCGAGCCCGACCTAGCTTCCCATGAGTTTTCGATGCTAGTCCACGCCTTGTCACTTCATGGCATACGAGGGGAGTTCCGTTTCACTCTAGTACCTTGTTCTTTCCATTGATTGCGTGCATATTGTCTTGATTGAGTTATGCCGTGAGGCCACGGCTCATTTCAAAAGTGTGGGGTGGGGTGTTTAGTAGTCTGTTGTGTCATCACGTTTATTTTCTTGCACATGCATGAGTCATCACGTTTCCCTTTGAAAATTTTAAAAATTTTGAATAAAATGCGTAGTTTTGTGAATAAAATGCATAGTTTTGTGAATAAAATGCGCAGGAATGGGGATTTAAGCTTTCATGATGCAAAATAGATGGATCCTAGTACATGCATGACTCTTATGAAATTATAATTGTGCGACTAACATGTGATCTAACTTCTTATGTGACCTTATGAGTTGGGATAAATAGGGGATGTGGAGTTGATAGAAATGTCCTAGTGAGGCTTGACAAAGCACTCAAGGATCAGGGATTCGAGTTACATGGTTATATGGACTTGTGGAGGCTGCGCTTTGAGACTCGTGGTTGTAGTTGACTCCACCATTGCAGCGTTTATGCAAGTGGTGGGACGGGAATCAAATCGTCCTATCTCTAGTCCTAGTAGTCGGGAAAATAGATGAGTGACCCTCATCTTGACTCGCACGAAACGACAAGGATGAGAAAGAGCGGGGAGGTATTTCCATATGCTTGAGGGCGATGATTGGACCTCCCAAGAAGGAATGGACAAGAAAATCACAAAAGGAGCAAAGCTAAAAAGAAAGAAAAATCATCTCATGTGAGAGCCTACCCGAAACAAAAAAGTGAAGGAGTATCAAAGTTATTCAAAGGCCGAAGGCCAAAGTTCACTACAAGAATGTCCAAGAAAAGTATAAAAAGGACTCAACCCTTGAGCTTGAATTCATCACGTGCTAGAAGAAGCAACAAGTATAACCATGTAACAAGATCCGAATCCAAGAGTGTAGATCTTGGGCCTAAAAAGGACTACCTCCCACTCATCCGAATTGGTTTGCATCTTGACTCAAAGGTACATGTATCAAGTTGAATCTCATGTTTTAGCAAAATGCTTGAGTAATGATCGAGAATGCATGGAAAGGGGAAGTCTAGACTAGCATATTATCTAGTGGCCGAGAAGAGGGCTTGTGATGTTTGTATGTGTTGTTCCTCTTATGACTTAAGGCCTTGTTCGGGACGAACAAGTTCAAGTGTGGGGTGAATATACCTGTTTCCTCCACGACTAGTGATGTTCACAGGTCCGCACAGATCCATGTGAACCATTTCCAATGGTGCAGAGGTGCTCACAGTTTGTTTTGAAGAGAATGATGTCCGAGCTTGCTTGCCCGTAACACATGCACAACATACCTGTTCGGATGCATTTTCCACCTTGGGTAGTCTAACCACCAATTCCTTCTGATGGAGTTTGTGCAGTAGTTTCGTGCTTGCATGTCCAAACCTCCTATGCCAAAGGATGGTATTTTCTGCTATGCTCACTAGGCACAGTTCCTCTTCTGGGACGAATTCCGGATCGACAATGTAAATTTTGTTCACACGGATTCCTCTCAGAACTGTCTTCCCTGTCTCATTGCTTCTCACAAAACAATCATTAGAGTTGAATGTAACGTGATTTTTTCCATACTGACAAAGCTGAGATACACTTAGTAGATTGTATTTCAAGTTTTCTACTAGACTAACCTGTCTGATTCGAATAGTGTCTGAAATCCTTACCTCTCCTATTGCGATCACATTTCCTTTGCTTTTGTTTCCGAAGATTATGCTATCTCCGGAGGTTTTGTGGAGTGAGTCGAACCATTCTGGATTCCCCATCATATGTCTTGAGCACCCGATGTCCAAGTACCATGGATGGAACCTCACTCCAATCTGCAAAAGAAGGATCAGTTTTTACGAACCCAGACAAGCTTGGGCTTACTGGGTTTAGGAATGAATTTTGCAACAGGAATAGGGTAGTAAGAGTAATGAGCATCATAGTTAGTTAAGTCTATCTTTCGCCTGGGCGTCTTCCTTGGTTTGCAAAAGATGGCCAGATCATGGTTCGGGGGGAAGTGTCCATTTCTGCCTTTCTGCCTGTAGGAACTGACTTCCCTTCTGTATCCGTCTGTTGGATAGTGTCTTTGTATATTCATCCAGTGACTACCCCTTTCATTTGTCTCCCTTAGTCTTGGGCAGTCTGTCCTGTAGTGTCCGAGTTGTCCACAGTGCCAGCATGTTCTGTGGCATGGAAGATCAGCATACTTTCTTCTGCCAGGTGGTGTATAGCTCTTGGACTTCTGAACGTTGTATTTTTAGTACAAGTCAAAAACATTTATATTGACTGGTAAGTACCGGGTCGTCCAAGGAGCAATTCTAAACTTATGAGCACTATTCGATTTTGTTCCGATAAGTCTATCCTAATTGCGGAAGTTTGATTGGTGAAGTTACTAAAGAAAATGTATATAAGCAATGTAAATAAACTAAGGGATCTAGAGATAATGTCACTACCAAGGCAAAAGGTGTACTCTAGGGAACTACTTCACTCATGTGTGTTTTAAGACTCCAAGAATTCGATTTCATGCAAAAACAATCATGTTAGATGATTAGATTAAGGCGTGCGACTATTAAATCAAATTCAATCGCTAGATGTTGTTACTTGATTTAAGGGAGAGGCACCTCGCACGTGAGCTTCAATCGCTAGATATTGTTAGCTCACGTCCTACTCAAAGGTTCTCAATCATTAGCGCTAGCTCAATGATCAATAGCCAATGAGCGGTTTAAGATCAAACCTATCTCAATGCTAAAATGAGTCACGCTAGTGATTGTAATCAAGCAAGGGTGATTCTACTTTCATTCTAGAACTCTTAGTATCGCTCGCTAGAGCACTCAACCTCAAATTCATGTTTTTAGACCACTTAGGCATTTTATCAAACACTTGGTGGGCATAGAGTTGGCATTAGTTCAAAGTAGATTCACAATCATCCAAACATGTTATTCTAGCATTTGATCATAATAGATAAGGAGTATTAACACACATGAGGTCCATAGGACCCTAGAATACAAAACACTACTCACAAATCATGTTCATAGACAAACACAAATTGTATTGAGTAAATAGATGAAAACACAATGGAAGGAATAAACCAAAGTGTAGATGATCTTCTTCCCCCTTTGGATCTTCAATCTTCAATGGATGATCCCCCTTGAAGCCTTGGTAGCTTATTCTCTCTAGAAACCCACAGTTTTTCTCCCCCAAAAATCAGCCTTTTTCCTCAAAAACCCTAAGTTTCAATTTATAGAAAGCAGCAAAAATCCTGTCTTTACGACTCAACCGGCCGGTTCAAATGCATGAAGGATCCTCAACCGGCCGGTTCAATTAAGGGAGGCTTGGGCGAGAACTTGCTGAGATTTTGAACCGGGCGGTTCAAATTGTGAAGGAAATTGAACCGGCCGGTTCGGCTTGTGGCTGGCTTCCTCTGGAGTCTCTGACCATTTGAGCCGGGCGGCTCAGATTTGTGCACTAATTGAGCCGGCCGATTCGACTCCTCAGAGCCTCTTACCATCCGAATCTGATCTTGGTGTAAACTACAAAGTTGTAGCCCTTTGAAATACCTTTCCAACAAGCTTTGAATCGACCAATTCGGACATTGTATGAGCGCTGGCCGCCCAAAACAAGATGCAAAGGTCAATATGCTCGAAAATCCATATTTTTGCTCCGAAACTTCGGTTTTCTTCGAGAATTGATCTTTTTGAACCCGGGGACCGTAAGGTTGGTTTCTAACCTGAAATGGCAATCAAGTGGGTCAAATGGCATCAAAATAGCATCGGGAATGGACCAAAACTCTTCGTAAATGGGTATGTAAATGAGTCGAGAATTCGACTCATCAAAACACTCCACACTTAGAGTTTGATCGTCCCGAGCAAACAATGAAATCAAGCCAAAGAGAAACAAATGGCAAATAGCTAAGTCATTATGTTTAACGCCCATTTGCTCTTATCATCCATTTAAACTCTCAAACTTTTATTACTAACTACTCTAACACATATTTACAATCTAACTCCTTTTCTCGAGTTAGTTTTTTTTTTGAAAGGCCTTTGGCCTACAAATGCTTTCGAGGGGGAACTTACCTTCCTAACCCCCGGCATTTGTATGCCTTGGAGTAAAATTTCTCTTGTACTTTGAGCAAGTTTTTTTTTTCACTGCCCTCTTTTCACTCCACACTTAAAACTTGAAAATATGCCCAATGTGAGTATGGAATGTGCGAGGATCAACCACAAACAAGGCACGAGGCAAGAGAACTAAAGTCACCTAAGAGCAATCGAGAGGTTTAAGTTTTTCATGAAGGTTTCAAAACGTGCTTGCTAAAACTTTTCAAAGCATGCGTGAAAAATACTTAGATTTCTAGATAGGCACGAGATAGCAATGAAATTGATTCACAAGAATGAGCATTCAATAGAGCTAGCTTGGTTTTGGACTCTCAATCATGTAAAAGGGAATTGCAAGCTAGATGTGACTTATAGAAGATGGGAATTGATAGTCACAAGCCTTTGGAAGTATAACACTCAAGAAAAGTTGGGATAAAACATGATGCAAGTGTTCATTTTCAAGAGTTATGCATGGTATAAACATGTGAATTATGCGCCTAAACCAAACAACAAACACTCCACACTTAAACAAAGCTTAGTCCCTAAGCGGAAAAGAAAATATGAAATATAGGCAAAGGCGCAAAGGAAACTCCCCTCGTTTGAAGAATGTAGTTCATCTCAATCGACTCTCCTCCTTTTGAGTTAGAAATTTCCACTTGATGGCAATGGAAAACAAGGAAAGTCAACGCACTAGTATAAATATTTTCACAGTGACATTATGATGATACAAGTGACAATCAACTTCCTCATATCATAAAAAAATATCCAAACAAGGGTACAATTAGAATTCATAGAACCAAAATGCGCACCACGGCGACTTTAACATCCTTAACATCAAAATATAGCAAATCAAACAACATCACAAAGTTCATAGGAAAAGAGAGCAAATTCAAATACCCACAAAATGTAAACAATATCACCGGGCAAGCCTCAAAATGGAGCATCATCATCATCATCGTCTAGGCTCGCAAATCGATCCTCCTCTGCGAGAAAACTGGTGCTGTGGATAAGAGAAGAAGCACGGGAAGGAGCAGGGGCATAGGGAGGTGCAAACCCGATTGGTTGAGGCGGTTGAGCATGGCGCGGAGCGGGGGCAAAGGGAGAAGGAGCGGCGGGTAGGAGCACGGCTGGGAGGAGATGCGAGCTGGAGGAGGCACGGCGGGTAGGAGCACGGCTGGGAGGAGATGAATGGGTTGTGTGAGTTTGAGATGATTTTGACTTTTCAAAATTAGGGTTGATAAGATAGGGCAAAATTGGAAATGAATTTGAGATGGGGGTTGAATTGAGCCAATTTGATTTTGATTTTAGGGCAAAATTAGAATTTGGGGTATGGGTTTGAAATTTTGAACCGATTCAATTGGGATCGAGCCACTTGAAATTGAAATTGTTGAACCGGGCGGTTCAGAGCGCTAAGGGAATTGAGCCGGGCGGCTCAATTGCTCAGAAAAAGCGAGAGGTTAAAAACGAAGGTTGAACCGGTCGGTTGACATTGAGTACCTATATTGAGCCGACCGGTTCAAAGTTTCAGAAGGTTCAAGTGGTGAAGTCCAATTTTTGAACCGGCCGGTTGAGAATGCAAGCCAAGGATGAACCGGGCGGTTCAAATGATCAGAGGAGCTTCGGTTGAGCGCAACCATGACTGAACCGGGTGGCTCAGAATGCAAGTGAGATTGAGCCGGCCGATTAAGATCCTCCGAGACTAAGAGCGAAGGGAAGCGAAATTGAGCCGGCCGGTTGAGAGTATGAAGCATCAGTGAGCCGGCCGGTTGGATGGTTCAGAGAACCAGAATCATGCACCAAGCATTCAACATGTTTATGCGAAAATGAGCACTTACGACGGGCTACCTCCCGCTAGGGCCTAGTTTAACGTCTTGGCAAAGACTGAGCCGAACCTCCTCAAAGAAGATTTTAGAAACAAACTTTAGGAGGCCTCAATCGGTCAAGTCATGAAGGGTGATGGTGGTGGTCTCGGGATCTAGGGGAGCTCCATGGTAGAGCTTGAGTCTTTGCCCATTGGCTTTGAAAATTTCCCCTCTTGAGTTGAACAAAGTGACATGTCCGTCCTTAAACACCTTTTGAATTTTGAATGGACCCGTCCATCTTGACTTAAGCTTTCCCGGGAATAATCTCAATCTTGAATTGAATAGTAGGACTTGATCTCCTTCTTTGAACTCTTTCCTCAAGATTTTCTTGTCATGCCATTTCTTTTGTTTTTGCTTGTAGATCTTGGCATTTTCGCACGAATCTAGTCTTATTTCATCTAGCTCATTCAAGTCCAATAGCCTCTTTTCTCCGGCGCTTTTCATGTTGAAATTCAATTCTCTAATCGCCCAAAATGACTTGTACTCAAGTTCAACCGGTAGGTGGCAAGGTTTCCCATAGATGAGTCTAAAGGGAGACATCCCTATAGGTGTTTTAAAGGCGGTCCTATACTCCCAAAGAGCATCATCTAGCTTTGAGGACCAATCCTTCCTAGAACTCCCCACCGTCTTTTCAAGTATAGCTTTGAATTCCCGGTTTGATACTTCCACTTGCCCACTAGTTTGAGGGTGGTAAGGTGTAGCGACCTTGTGGTAGACCGCATATTTCTTCAAAAGTGCCCCAAATTGCTTTTCCTTGAAGTGAGATCCCCCATCACTAATAACCGTCCTTGGGACTCCAAATCTAGGGAAGATCACTTTCTTGAAGAGCTTTGCTACGACCTTGGCGTCACAAGTTGTGGAGGCTATAGCTTCAACCCACTTGGAGACATAGTCAACCGCCACGAGAATGTAGCGGTTACCATAGGAGGGAGGGAAAGGGCCCATGAAGTCGATGCCCCAAACATCAAATATCTCTACCTCTAGCATTACTTGTTAGGGCATTTCGTCTCTCTTGGAGATATTACCACTCCTTTGACATTTGTCACAAGCCTTCACGAAATTGTAGGAATCTTAGAATATTGATGGCCAATAAAGTCCACTTTGAAGCACCTTAGCCGCGGTTTTCGAACTCCCTCCGTGGCCTCCACAAGGCAAAGAATGACAATGGTGCAAGACTCCTTCTATGTCCTCATCGGCTACACATTTTCTATAAATTCCATCCGAACAAAGCATGAAAAGGTGGGGCTCATCCCAATAGTATCGTCTTGCATCATGCGCAAATTTCTTCTTTTGATTGTAGTTCATGTTTGGAGGAAGTACCTCACAAACCTTGAAGTTCACTATATCGGCGTACCATGGTGTAGTGGCATTTTCAATTCTCATCAAGTTCTCACCAACAAAAGAGTCCTCAATAGGCAACTCCTCACTCGAAGTCCTCTCCCTCAAAGGCTCAAGTCTAGAAAGGTGATCGGCGACCAAGTTCTCTACTCCCTTCTTGTCTTTGATTTCAATGTCAAAATCTTGAAGTAGAAGTACCCATCTTATGAGCCTAGGCTTAGCATCTTTCTTAGAAATTAGGTACTTGATGGCGGCATGATCGGTATAGACTATGGTTTTGGATCCCACCAAGTATTGCCTAAATTTCTCGAAGGCATAGACAATAGCTAGCATCTCTTTCTCCGTAGTGGAGTAGTTTGATTGAGCTTGGTCCAAGACCTTGCTCGTGTAGTAGATCACATGTAGCTTTTTGTCTACCCTTTGCCCTAGAACGGCTCCAATGGCATAGTCACTTGCGTCGCACATAAGCTCAAAGGGGAGTCCCCAATTGGGAGGTTGGATGATAGGAGCGGATGTGAGGGCCAACTTTAGCTTCTCGAAAGCTTTAGCACAAGGATCATTGAATAAGAATGGAGTATCATTATGCAAGAGATCGGTCAATGGCTTGGCAATCTTAGAGAAATCCTTAATGAACCGCCGGTAGAACCCGGCATGACCAAGAAAGCTTCGAATTCCCTTGACATCTCTAGGGGGTGGAAGTTTTTCAATTACTTCAATCTTAGCCCTATCCACCTCAATTCCCCTATTAGAGACAAGATGTCCAAGCACGATTCCTTCTTGTACCATGAAATGGCACTTTTCCCAATTCAAGACTAGATCGGTCTCAATGCATTTGTCGAGAACCCTTGAAAGGTTCTCTAGACAAGAGTCAAATGAGGAACCATAGACCGAAAAGTCATCCATGAATACTTCCATTGTATTTTCAATGAAATCGGAAAAAACGGCCATCATGCACCTTTGAAAGGTTCCCGGCGCATTACATAGCCCAAAGGGCATACGTCTATACGCATAGGTTCCATAAGGGCACGTGAAGGTGGTTTTCTCTTGATCTTGAGGGTGAATAGGGATTTGGAAGAATCCACTATACCCATCCAAATAACAAAAGTATTCATGGTTAGCTAGTCTCTCAAGCATTTGATCAATGAAGGGGAGTGGGAAATGATCTTTCTTAGTGACCTTGTTTAGCTTACGGTAGTCAACACACATCCGCCACCCCGTGACGGTGCGAGTAGGGATTAGCTCATTTTTCTCGTTCTTGACTACCGTCAAGCCACCTTTCTTGGGTACCACATGGATTGGGCTCACCCATTCCGAGTCGGGAACGGCATAAATGATTCCCGCTTCCCTCAATTTAGTTATCTCCTTAAAGACAACTTCCCCCAACGTGGGGTTCAACCTCCTCAACCTCTCACGGGTTGGTCTAGCATCATCATCCAATGTAATCCTATGCATGCATATATCGGGGCTAATCCCTTTCAAGTCATCAATGGAATAGCCAATAGCCGCCCTACGCTTTCTAAGCACATGCAAGAGTCTAGAAGTTTCAAGCTCATTCAAAGATGCATTCACTATTACGGGAAAGGTAGAGTTTGGACCAAGGAATTCATACCTTAGACTTGTGGGTAGAGCCTTAAGCTCTATCCCACAAGGTCCCTTACCTTCTCCTTTCTCCGTTCTTTCTTTTCCATCATCTTTTTCCTCTTCTTGTTCCTCCTCATCCATCATCAACAAATCCATCATAGAGTCACCTATGCTTTCATCACTCAAAAGTTCTTGCTCAATGGAAGTTAGTTCATCACAAGAAAAATCATCATAAGTATCAAGCAAAATGCAATCCAATGAATCACTAGGGGCACTACATGCTTGTCTGAGATAAAACTTAATTTTCTCTCCCCCTATTTCAAACTCTAGTGAATCATTTATGCAACTTATCACCGCCTTAGTAGTTTTCAAAAATGGCCTTCCCAAAATGATTGGGATCTCTCGCTCCTCCTCCATCTCTAGAACAAAGAAATCCATGGGGATGTAAAACTTCCCCACCTTCACGGGCACGTCCTCCAAGATTCCACTAGGGATCCTAGAGGAGCGATCCGCGAGGCGTAGACTAATGGAGGTAGGCACGAGAGTTCCCATATCAAGTTTCTTGTAGAGAGAGTAAGGCATTAATGAAATACTAGCACCTAAATCACACAATGCTTTACTTATGTTAACATCACCAATAGTAATAGGAATTGAAAATGACCCCGGATCTTTCTCTTTCTTAGGCATGGGATTTTGCACAATAGCACTACATTCCGCATTTAAATTCACCGAGCCAATTTCAGAAATTTCACGCCTATGAGAGATAACATCCTTAAGAAATTTACTATAAAGGGGCATTTGAGATATTACCTCGGAGATTGGTAGTGTCACATTTATCTTCTTCATCATTTCCGCAAATTTTTGGAAGTGTGATTCGTTGTTCTTCTTTAGTTGTCTTTGCGGAAATGGCATTGGTGGCTTGTATGGGGAAGGCTCCTTAGGTGCATTTTTGGTGACTTCTTTCGTTGAGCTCTTAGAGGGAACCTCCTTTGGCGCGGGAATTTCTTCTTCAACCTCATCCTCGCCCTCTTCAACAATGATGGGCATCCTTGTGCTCGCATTCTTTTCCTTGGGCGTAGGAGGCTTGTAAGTGGTTCCACTTCTCAATGATATAGCATTCACGTGTTCTTTTTGGTGGAAATCCGGCTTGGAGGGAAGTTTCCCCGGATACCTCGTGGATGAACTAGCTTGTTGCGCGATTTGGTTCTCCAACATCTTATGATGAGTAGACATCTCGTCTAGCCGTTGATTTATGGATTGGAACATGAATTTATTTTCTTGGGAGGCTTTGAATTGATCTTGAGCCATCTTCATTTGATCTTGAACCAATTTGTTTCGGTCTTCAATCCCCTCTTTTTGACCCGCAATGAGCGAGGCTAGCAATTGATTCATGGTGGAGTCTTCCTTAGGTGGTTGTTGGGGTTGAGGTTGTTGTTGAGATTGGCTTGATTGGCCTTGATAGGCTTTCTTTTGATAACCTTGACCTTGCCTTTGGTAATCTTGGTTCCTTGGGGTGAAACCGGGAGGAGCATTGTTATTTTGACGCCAATTCGGATCATACTTGATTGGCTCGGTCGTTTTATATGAGAAATTTGGATGATCCCGGTCTCTTCCATAGTTCGCTTGGTTTCTTTGAAAGAAATTAACGTCCTCTTCATCTTGGGTTTCTTCTTGAGGAAAAGTGTGAGGGCAATTATCTTCTTTATGAGATGGGCTTGTGCAAATGGCACATACTCGAGGTTGCTTTTGAGATTGCTTCACATGTAGTGCACTAAGGGAGTTTGTCAAAGCATCAACCTTTTTACTAAGGGCTCGGACTTCTTCATTTGAATCCGCCTCATTTACCTCCCTTGTCTTGCCTTGTCTCCTTGGGACGTTCCGATCACTCCCCCAATGATGAGAATTTCTTGCAATTCTATCTATAATAGCTCCGGCATTTGTGGGGTGGAGCTCCATGAATGCACCACTGGCGGCTTGGTCCATTTGTCTCTTCGATTCATTATCCACGCCTTGATAGAAAATTTGAATTAAGGTTGGCTTGTCTATGTTGTGGTGTGGGCATTCTCTTTGTAGCTCTTTGAATCGCTCCCATGCCTCATAGAAACTCTCGTCCTCTCCTTGCTCAAATGAGTTGATTAAGTTTTTGAGCCTTTGAGTTTTAGCCGGTGGGAAATATTGGAGAAGGAAAGCTTGGGCTAGCTCGTTCCATGTTGTAAAGGTGTTTGCATCATGGCTCCACAACCAATCCTTGGCTTTCCCCATTAGAGAGAAGGGGAAAAGCCTTAGATAGATCGCTTCCTTTGGTACGTTATTTATTTTGAAAGTCTCGCACAACTCAAGGAAGGATGTTAGGTGGGCATTGGGATTTCCTATCCCGGAGAAGGCATTGTTGCCCACCATGTTGATCAACGCCGTTTTGAGCTCAAATTGAGGAGCATCTACTCCCGGTGGAGCTATTGGTGATCGAAAACCGGTGAGGCTCGGGGTGGAATAGTCCTTTAGGGGCTTCTCCCCATTAGGTTCATCACCATTTACTCGTGCCATAGGTTGTGGTCTTCGCTTTCGCGGTAGTCTTTTGTTTCGAGAACCTTCTCCCTTGGCTCTCTCTTGATCCAAGAAATATCTCAAAGATTCCTCAAAGTTAATGCTTGCTTTTTCTTTCGCCTTAAGTATCGTTAGCATTCAATCAAGACCTATAAGATCAAGGAAACCCGTTAAGTTGCAAGCAATAACACAAGCGATAGCAAGAGAAACAAGTGAAATAATCCAAATCTTGTAAAATCTACTTTAGTTCCCTAAGTTAATTCGTTGCTCCCCGGCAACGGCGCCATTTTGAACGTTGTATTTTTAGTACAAGTAAAAAAACAATTTATATTTGACCGGTAAGTACCGGGTCGTCCAAGGAGCAATTGTAAACCTAGGATCACTATTCAATTTTACTCAATAAGTCTATTTCCAATTGGTTGTGAGAATTGTGATTATCAATTATCAAATAATGATTAATGCAATGTAAGAAGTTGTTTTCAAGATTTTAAAAGACGCTCCTAGGGTACTACTTCCCTCCTTGGTGCATTCGACTCTTAACGGTTCAATTTCATGCAATAACGAACAATGTGAATGTTAGATTTTGGCGTGTCCCTATTAAATCAAATTCAATCGCTAGATGTTGTTACTCGATTTAAGGAAAAGACACCTCGCTCGTGAGCTTCAATCGCTAGATATTGTTAACTCATGTCCTACTCAAGGGCTTTCAATCATCAACGCTAGTTGAGTAATTGATAACAAATGAGCGGTTTAAGATCAAGCCTATCTCAATGCCAAAATGAGTCACGCTAATGATCGTCACTTGACAAGGGTGAATTTACTTCATTCTAGAATCATTAGTATCGTTCGCTAGAACACTCAACTTCAAATTCATGTTTCTAGTCCACTTAGGCATTTTATCAAACACTTGGTGGGCATAGAATAGACATTCATTCCAAGCAAATTCACAAACCAATAACAAGTATTCATTCATGCATATAATCAATAGGTAGTGAGTTTCATACACCAAGGAGGTCCATAGACCCCTAGAAACTAAAGGACTACTCACTATTCATGTTCATGGACAAACACTAGTAATGGGTTTCCAAAAGAAAAAGAAGAATCAACAAGATGAAAATAAGGAAGTAGGATTAAGAGTCCCCCTATATCCTTGGAGTGCTTCACTTGAATGATGAACTTCAAAATCCCTTGTCTTTTCTCTCAAAATCCAACTCTCTTGGTTCAAAACCCTAGGTTTCTATTTATAGCAAGCAGTAAAAAGGTCCTGCCTTGACGACTCAACCGGCCGATTGGATTTGTGAAGGAATATGAGCCGGCCGGTTCGAGCAGGGGAAGCTTGGATCGAGACTTTCTGAGTCCTTGAACCGGGCGGTTCAACTTGTGAAGGTACTTGAGCCGGGCGGTTCGATCAGGGGAGCTTGGGCGAGAACATTCTGAATCCTTGAACCGGGTGGTTCAACTTGTGAAGGTATTTGAGCCGAGCGGCTCAACACCTCAGGGACTTCACTCCATATGGCCTGGAACTCAACCGGCCGGTTCAATCCATGGCTGACATTTCAGCCGGCCGGTTGAATCTCTTCCCTGGTCACAATTTGCTCCAAAAGCCCGATCTTTCTTGCGGTTTTGATCTTTAAGCCTCGTCACCAAGGAATGGCTGCTTTTAACCTGAAACGTAAGAATAAGGGTCAATGAACACTAGATTATCATCGGGAATGGACCAAAACTCTTCGTAATTGGAGAGATGAATGAGCCGAGAATTCGACTCATCAACTTCCTCGCATGAATGTCTGTCTTTGAATGCTTGTTATTCAGACTCATCTTTTGCCAGATGTAGTAAGCTTTCCCAGCTTTGAACGTGACCGAGTCCTTATCATAGAGGTGTCCTTCCTTTTGCGGACAGATTTCCTCTCTTGCATTCGTCATATCATAAGTTCTAGTTTTATGCCGAGAGCATTCTTCTGGCTCTGTCATCTTCCCTTTTCCTTTGGCGGCCTTCTCTGTGGCTGCCTTTTCTTCTTCATAGCCAAGTCCTGGTCTAACGAACTTTTTCTTGAAATCCCTCTCTTCTTCTTCTGCCCTCTTAGCTTCCATCTCATAGAGCCATTCTTCTTTTCTTACAGCCTCCTCACGTCTAAGGTCAACGACTGTCTGAAGGAGTTCCTCATTGTTCTGTCTGAGATTGATCAGCTCATCATTAAGCTCTTCAACCTTTGCATGGAAGTCAGCTAGTTCAATGTTTCCGATCTTCATACGTTCCAACTCGTCACTTAGTTCGCTGATCTGTCTCTCTCTTCCTTCACAAGTACGACACGTACAAACATGCTCTGTCATCTCCTTCTCAAGACGCATGGCCTTGGTCGACCCGAGGCGATTCTCTTCTATGTCGTCATGATGATCCTGTTTCATTTCTGCCAGTCTATCCTCTAGATCTCGGTTTTTAGCCAGAACTTTGGCAATTGTTTCTGCAAGGTCAGATTCAGAAAAAACTTTATCAATAAAGGAATCAGTATCCGTTACCTCATTTGTTGTAGAGTGAGCCATAAAGCAGGCTTCCTTTGGACGGTTTCCATCATCACTGTCTTCATCCGTGTCTCCCCATACGGCAAACATGGCATGATCTTGTTTAGGGACGGATTCTTCTCCTTTCTGGACGGGTGGCTCTCCTTTCTTTTTGCTGTAGTAATCTTTGGAGAGATGCCCCTTCTTCTGGCAGTGATAGCATGTTCTATCTTCCTTCTGACCTGAGTTCCTTCCATTTTCATTTGACCCAGCATTCTTGTTCCCTCTGGAGGAATTTCCAGAATCTATGTTCCCCCTGAAGGAATTACCCCGACTTCCTTCTGATTTGTAGTTTCGTCCTTTGCCAAAGTTGGCTCTAGTGAGGGCTCTTGTTAGCAGAGCTATTTCATCATCCTCCTCTTTTGATGACTCGTTTGCTTGTGTGAGGGCTTTTTCAACTTTTAGGGCAATGGCCTGAGACTTATCAGTCTGTCTCCTGGCCATCTTTCTTTCCACGATTCCGGCTTGACTCTGAAGATTGGCTACCAGCTCTTCCAGTGTGGTGTCTTTTATCCCTCTTTGAGCCTGCAGTGCTAAAGTTACATGATCCCACTTGGAATTCAGGGCTTGCATGAATTGATGTGTGATTTTCCATTCGGGTAGCTTCTCATCGAGGTAATCCAGCTGTCCAACTATGACTTGGAACCTAGTGTAGAAGTCTTCCAAGGACTCATCTTTCTTTTGCATAACCGTCTCATAGTCTTTTGTAGCAGCGAGAATCCTGTTTCTTTTGATATCTTCGTTTCCCCCGTACAATCTTACCAGTCCATCATACATGTCTTTGGCGGTTTTGTACATTGCCACTTTGATTTGATCACCAGGAGAGAGGGCCATGTAAAGGACTTTCTTTGCTCGGGCGTTCTTTTCCAGACACTTGTAGTCCTCATCTGTGTAGTTATCCTTGGATTTCTCTACTGGTTTGTTGGGGTCTGTAGTGTCCAGTGGGATGGGCAGTGGACCTGTCTCGAGTATCCTCCAGAGTTGTCCATCCAGAGAACAGACATGGGCCTCAAATTGGTCCTTCCACCAGTCGAATTGTCCTGGTTTCAGTAGCGGCGGTTTCCAGAATGAGTCGTGGATAGACATGATTTTCCTGCAATGCTAACAGACAAATCTAGAGCACTCGACTCTGATACCACGTGTTGGATCGTTAGTGTTAGCAGTCTGTCAGACGGAAGTCACTAAGTGTGTTTCCGTCTGATGGTCAGATAGCAGCGGAAATATTTATGCAGGAAATTTTAATAACTTAAAATGATTACGCACGATGTAGAGTGGAAACCTTATCACAATTAGACCTGTACAAATCCGGGCTCGGGCCGGGTTCGGGCCGGGCTATTTTATATTTGTCAACCCATAAAGGCGGGCCGGGCTAAACCCGCCCGATCAATTTGGGCTCAAACTGTTGTCCAAGTCCGCCCAATACACCGGACCGGGTTACCCATCGGGCCAAAAAAACCCGCCATAATTATGTAATGATATATTTACATTTTTTACTCATGTTGTCTAATAATATTGTAATTTAAGATCATGTGATCCTGTCCTTCTCCTCAAATGCATCTCAAAAATTATATAGCATGGTCAAGTGTTTAAATATAATTATTATGTAAAATTTCCTATCGGACCTCATAGTGTGCGGCTGGTTCACACTGAAACCATTGAAGTCTTTGCTTCACACCTCATGCCCAAGTCTCAAGATAACATGAAATTAGTAGGCCACAAGTTGTCTGTAAGCCACAAAGGTGCTCTCATTTGAGAAAGAGACGGGATTGAAGCACGTGATTCCAGCATATTTAAATGCCTTTTGCTCGCTTCTGTCCCCTAACATAATCGTGGGTAACGACTAACGAGCTAACGGGTTAATAATAAAAACATATTAATAAATGAATAAAGTTAATAATAAAAATTAAGGTTTAAATTTGTAACGGGCTAACGGGCGGGCTTTTTAGCCCGGTCGGGCTAAAACATGTGTCCAAGCCCGGCCCTAATATAAATACGGGTCGGACCGGGCTAGCCCGCCGGGCTAATATGTTAGTCCAAGCCCGCTTCAAAAACCGGGCGGACGGGTCGGTCCGGGCGGGCTAGCCCGGATTTGTACAGGTCTAATCACAATGATGATAAGGTGAAAACCACTACCTTTCAGATTTCTCTGAAAGGATTTGCGAATCTGATTACTCTTTATTCCGATATACTTGTAGGGTTTACAAACTAGATCTATTAGATTCTATTTGATGACCTCTACTCAATCCGATAGAGTAATCAGCTTCGATCGTTGTACCGTCGTACGTCCAATCTGTTATCTCTGTTTGCTAGATGCAGTAGCTCCTTCACCGGTTGCACTAGCTCTTTACTATCCAAAAATGTCGAACCTTTCATCTGAGGTTTCTTTCCTTTTTATACTCATTGAGCTTGTCTTCTCTTCTCTACTCAATAGTCAGACGTTTCAGCTTTTCAAAACAAGCTATTCAATTTCGCCATTAAGCTTGTCTTTAATGGATTTCCATATGATTCGGCCTTGCAATTACTTTAACCTTTTGGCCTTTCCAATTTGTCTTGATGACTTCAATCAGCATTAGTAGTCATCCGTTGAGCTTGTCAAACCACTTTATATTTGAATTAATTCCACATTAATTCTGTCGTTAATTGCTTTCCATATTTACTTGCCGCTTCAATTGCTTTCCTTATTGACACCAATTCAAACGGCTCTTTACTTGGCTCTTCAATTGCTTTCCTAATTGCAGATTCAATTCAAACGGCTCTTCATTTGATCTTCAATCAGCATTTAAGCATTTGGTTAAATCTGCCATTAAATCTGTCTTTTGTAATTGCATTGATCATCAATTAATCTCTATGCATTCTTAATTGGTCATCTTCATGGATTTCTGCACACTTAAATACCACATTAGTTTAAGTGTTTGTAATCATCAAAACTATAGGGTTCCAACAGTTTTGCTTTAGATTTTAGGAAATTTACTGGATTCGTTGAGTGAGGTTGCTGTGGATTTTCAGCAATTTCTAGGGTTTTGTATGCAATTGTACTGCAGGTTGTAATCCTGGAATCTCATATATTTTTTTTTTGTGTGTGATGAGTGCTCATTTGAGCTTGTTAGTATCTGTTAGACATTAGAATGAGGAATTGAACCCTAGCTGCTTCGCAAGCGCAGGGAGTGCTCCACTGAACCACTCCACTTGACCTCGGAATCTTACATAATTTACTCATGCATCAACAGATGTCATTTATTTTGTATGTAGTTAGGTGGTTTTCCTATTCATACCTGGATGTGCTGCCGGAGCAGTGATAATGAATATTTGGGAAGATGTGTAGTTCAAATGCAACTGATGAGTTGCTTATATTATTGGTTGCAGGGCTTATGATTTATGCAAGGAGTCTAAGAGGCAGACCATAGATGCAGATGATGTACTAAAAGCAATTGAAGAAATTGATTCTCCCGAGTTTCTTGGACCACTGAGGGCTTCTATTGAAGGTATATAACAATGCACGCCATGAAAGTATACTTATCCGTTGTTGTTGCCACTGAGAAATTAGAACCTGATTTGATTTGAATATTTCTGCTAACATTTTTTGTTATTGTTAATTTGTGTTAGCAAGGATTAAAGGCTCCATGTGTGCTAATAGTGTCTGTAGAAGTAGTTAGTTGTAAAGTTGCTAGTTGTTAAATTAGCTTCACTTAAAAGAAGAATTAGCTTCACCTGCACATTTAACAGAACCAGTAGCCTGTTATTATTCTTGGGTGCCCCACTTTTCCTGGCTACCAGATTATTTCTTGAGAATTTTGCTGCAACTTTAGTTTATCGCTTGCATCCATAAGCTTTCTTGGCCGGTTTAGCTCAAGATGTTCTTTCTTATACGCAAACTGGCGGTCATGCCAGACAGTTTTATGTGTTAATTCGAAGAAAGAGTTTTACTAGATAATCAAACTACCTCTAACTCTGTCGAACGGAAGACCAGAAGCATGTTTAACACTGGAGCATCTTATGGACTATTTTATGACTATACTTTTGTGGTTAAAGTACTTGTCTTCCATCTTACTTCTATGCGACTTAATTGAGTTTTTTTTGCCCTGTTTTTGAAACTCAATATCACTTTTGCCCTGCCTGAAACTCAAATCTCGTTTTTGCCCTGTTTTTAAAAGAACCGATTTCGCCCAATTTGGTTTCATTGATTTTTGAATAAAACCGACTTTGCCCATATCGGTTTCGTTGAAAATCGACGAAACCGATTTCGCGAAAATCGGTTTTATTACTGTGTGCCTGCGTGTCACAACTCGGTCCTACGTGGACCAGACGAATCAAAAGTTATGACATCTGGCAAACCGAATCGCCCCAAATCGGTTTCACTTAAGTAAAACCGATCCCTCCCGAACCGGTTTCAAACGAAATAAACTAGGGTTTCTTCTTTTCTCCTCCGGCAGCTCGCCCCCCTCATCCTCACCTCTCCCTCTCCCTCTCCCTCTCCCTCAGCCGCACCTCCGCAATTCGCCGGTCCGATTCGCCCGTCCGACGTCCCACGCGATTCAAGTATTGTGACCCCTAATTGTAAAACCGAATTCCCCCGAATCGGTTTGTGTTAAATTCGATTTTGGTGGAGAATTTTAGTCGATTTTTGTTGTTGAATTGGGTGATACTTAGGTGTGTTGTTTGTGTTCAATACTTAAAATGGTTGTTCATTGGTGAATTGGTTGTTAATTTTGTAATTGAGTGTTAATTGTTTAATTAAGTGTTAATTAGTTGAATGTATGTGTTTAAATGTTGAATTGGGTGGTATTTAGTTGAACTGTTTGAATCATTGTTGATTGTGTTGAATTATTATTGATTGTGTTTAATTGTTCGAATACTTATTAAATGGTTGAGTATGATTTTGTTGAGTATTATTTCAATTGTATTTATTTAAGGATGTTTATTTATTGATTGAAGGTATGGCATCTCAGAGGCGATCATCTCAAAGAAATGTCCCATCACAGTCGACTTTGAATCCGAATATGGAACCGGACGACATAATTCATCCCGGTCCTATCGATGGTTCAGTTCTTACTCGGCAGACTAAGCACCGAATTCACGAAATATGGAATCATTCGGTAAGTTTACATGTTAATCAAATTTTAGTTTATAATGTGTCTATGTTTTGTATGTAATTTGTTACTATTACTGAAAAAAATTTATGTAACAGAATGATCCAAAAATGTACGAACCGCTTACGGTTAAGCATGTAACCATGGAACCCCCAGATCCACGCATTAGGCAGTATGTCGCGAACGCAGGATTCTACCCGTGGAGTATTGTGGCCAATGTGAGAACTGATCCAGGGTTGATTACTGCACTAGTCGAGAGGTGGCGGCCCGAGACGCACACTTTCCATTTCAATGGTGGTGAGGCCACCATAACGCTGTAGGATGTGGCACTTCTTACCGGTCTACCCATTGAGGGAAGACCTGTAACTGGTCATGCGCACTTGACCTGACCGCCTATTTGCATGAGACTGCTTGGTGACATGCCTACGTGTCACAAGGGCTCACCGGGGCTGGCGAAGAAGGTATGGTTTAAAGAAAATATGTCGATCATCCCAGCCGATGCTGATGAGGAGACGCTGAAGAGATACGCTAGGGCGTATATCCTTCAGCTGCTGGGATTGACATTATTTTCAGAACTCAGCGGTAGCAGTGTCCCACTTCACTTTCTGCCCTTATTGGATGATCTTGATAGTGTCAGACACTACAGCTGGGGGAGTGCAGCGCTGGCATATTTGTACCATATGCTGTGCAAAGCCAGCAAATCGGGTAAATGTCAAATTGGTGGTGCTGTGCTCATATTACAATTCTGGAGCTGGGAGCGTATGCGCTTCGGGAGGCCGAAGTGTGCGTTTAGGTACCTGCCCCTACATGATGCTGATATTGACCCGTTAGAGAGGGAAGCTTGGACGTTTATGTAAGTATTTTCTATATTATTTATAAATTACTTTGAATTTGTCGTTATTTATATTGATATTTGTGTTTATGTGTAGGAAATGGCATGGGCCAAAAAATTTCATCGGGGTACCTAAGGGTAGTTTGTTGTTCTACCGCGACGAGTTTCAGAAGATGTTGATCAGCGATTTCATATGGAGACCATATGATGAGGGCTTGTATCATCTTCTGAACCCTATTTGTGTCGAGGGTCGACATTCTTGGACGGCCAATGTGCCACTAATCCACTTCAACGTAATCGAGTGGCATCACCCAGGACGTGTTATGCGACAGTTTGGATTTTGTCAGTTTGTTCCACTACCGCCGACAGCTTGTTCGGACGAGAATCATGGGAAGAATAGGAAGCCGAAAGTGGATTGGGGTATCCACTATCATCGATACATTCAGATGTGGTCTGACCGCCTGCAGTATATTGTTGATGGAGAGGCATCTGATAGTGACATTGCGTCACCCGAGTACTATAGTTGGTACTCCATGATCACGCGTAGGCTTATCCAGCACAGGATAGAGGAGGAGGCTGACGATGCAGTGGTGGCGGAAGACGCGGTTGAGGCAGAGGTCAATCCGCCTGAGCAGAGGCTGGGTACCCAGCCATACCGTCCAGTTGGACATGTTCTACCAGAAAATGCAAGTTTCTTGAGAATTTAACAATTTATTTTAGTAGTGTATTTTATGTCTAACAATTGGTTGTCTGTACAGGTACGCACTTTAGTGTACTGTGCACGAGAAGCTGCTAACGCATTTCGTTATTGTTTTGAACCTCATACACGAGCATCCTTGCATACCATCTTTCACCAGGCATATGAGACCTTGGACAGCAATGGTGAAGCTGGAGTGGTTGGTGTGGACCCTGCTACCATTACATTAGATTTAGGTATGTAAACATTTATATTTACCCTTTTATTATGTATATTCGTTTTAGAACATTGCTTATTACATATAAATGCAGGAGAAGCCGATGTGACTGATGAAGACGATGATGATAATGCAAATATCGACTCTTACACTGATGATCGTGATCGGCCATCGAGCTCTTCACAACCTCAGACTGAAGATCCGTAGCGTCCATCCTGGTCGTCACGATTGCAACCGCGTAGAGGTTCACGTCCCCGTCCTGAGCCCCAGTTTTCAGCTTTGAGAGCCTTGCGCAGGGGTGATGCACGTAGATTTTGATTGTTTGTTAACTGTGGACTTATTTTGTTTTAATCTTATATCGACTTGTTATGTATTTATTTTACATGACACACCTTGCATTAAACTTAACAACCACAAACTAGTAGCACATGAAGCTGGAAAACAACATTAGGAAATTATCAAAGGAATGCAGCAAACAACAACATAATGATAGTTTATCCAGAAGGTCGATTTGGACACGCACGCCTATTGTGTCCAGCTTGATGGCAGAGGGTGCAACACTGGGATCGTGACGGTCGACTCGATGAAGACGCTCCTTGGGTGCTTGATTCGCCATGGACATGCCTCTGATCCATTTCGTTGCGTATCCTCCTTGACGAATTTCTACCAACTTTGTTACGTTTGTACCTGGGGTTTGGAAAAAATACCGGTCCAACGTAAGGTCTCCAGAAACTGTCATGAGGTAAAGGATTGAAGTTGTACTGCCAAGTGGCGTGGTATGCATCCAGCTTGTACTCTAGGGCCACATAATCAGAGTAGTCCACCCTTTCGTATTTGCACGCCGCCATTGCATGACTACAAGGGTAGTGCAGCAATTCCCATTTCCCACATGAACATGTTCCCTCAAACATCTTAACAGTCCATGTCTGCATCTTTTTCTTTGTCGTAACTTCGTACACTGCTCTATCCTTGTCGTAGCACATAACGCGGTGGAAATTTGCCCTAGCGCAAAGTTTGTCCAACTTTCTACGAATTTTTGGCAGAAAGAGAGATCCGTGTCCATCGTAGAGGGACTGTTGACGCTCCACGAAATAAGCTGTTGTTTGTCTAAACGTGAACATCACCAATGACGAGATTGACAAATCTCGCCCACCTTTAAGAATGTCATTAAAACACTCAGAAGCATTAGTCGTCATTGAGCCCCATCTAATCCCACATGCATCGTATGCTTGTGACCATAACGATAGTTGATGGTCCTCCAACCATGACTTCGCCAGTGGTAGGTCGTCCATTAGTTCCATCAACTCAGCATACTCAGTCCTGAACTTCAGTTCCTTCCTCTGATAAGTCACATGACCAAGTTTTTTTTTTTCAAAATTAAATCCTTCACTTTTGACATAAAATTGCTCTGCAGGTGACGCACGCATACACGATGGTATGCATGTGGAGGTGACCATTCGGGTTCACGCATGGCAGCTAGAATTCCCTTGTGTCGGTCTGATATGATGCACAATCCCTCGCGCTCAGTCACACCTTCCCGAATGCAAGACATGAACCATTTCCAACTCGAGTTACTCTCGCTCTCCACCACTGCAAAACAAACTGGAAGTAAATGATTATTGGCATCCAAACCAACAGCCACCAACAATGTACCAGTCCATTTCCCGTACATATGCGTCCCGTCGATCGACAACACGGGACGACAATGCTTAAACGCCTTAATGGGTTCTGCAAATGCCCAGAATACACGGTTCACCTGCCAAGCACCATTGTTGAGTGGTTCTACATCCCACTTCACAAATGTATCTGGATTGTGATCCACCAACGCCTGCATCAAGTGCGGCAGTTTATTAAATGACGCATCCCATTCACCAAACAGTTTAACAAGCGCCAACTGCTTTGCTTGCCACGCCTTCAGGTAAGATATTTCATACCCATATTCCCTTCTAATGTTAGCACGAATCTGTCGTGCATCGAATCGCAAACTTGCACTCATCGCCTCCGCGATCTCATCAGCTATGTATTTTTTGTTCAGGTGTCTGTTAGACAGCATAATCGAGCCATGCTGGCAAATGTGGTTATGTTTGTTCTTCCGAACCACCCAGTAATTTTTGTTACCCGTAACCGCAATGCGAACTCGCCATGGACAGACATCGCTAGTCTTCAGACATTCAAAAACCATTAATGTTTTGTCGGATTCCTTCATGAAGTACTCTACTTGATTCAGAATGGAGTACTTCCGCACATCATAGATGGCTTGATCTTTTTTGCGCCAGCTTTCACCTTCAGCAAGTGACGGAGAATTATGATGGATTGTTTGCAGATTCTCATCATAGGGTTGAAACGTTTCCCATGCTGAGATATCATCAAAATCAGGATGATCCCAAGTAATTTGAGGCTGCGTGAATTCAGTAGTGGGATCTTCGGCCGCCCGCTCCTCCATGTCTTCCATTTCATCCATGTGGTATTCATCAACTACTGGGTTATCAAGTGTTGCTAGTGTCGATATACCCATCGGATCCTCATCAGAATCGGAATTGTAAACATATGACATGTCGCAGGGAAGGGATATGAAGCAGGGGAAGAAAATTGTAGGATGAGGGGATTGTAAACTAACAGTTGTTGTTGAAATGCCGATTTGCACACTATTGAATGCCGAGTGCCAATGTGATTGTATGAAATGCTTGTTGAAACGCTGAGATAATATACTGATATGAAACCGATTCGCCCCATATCGGTTTCAATCGAAACCGATTCGCCCCATATCGGTTTCAATCGAAACCGATTTGCCCCATATCGGGTTCATATCAAAATCAGTCTGAAAAGTCTGTCTGCCTTGTCTGAAAAAGTCTGAAAAAAACTGACATGTTTGAATTTCCGTGAAACCGATTTGCCCCATATCGGTTTCAATAATTTTTTTAACTCGTAGCCATTGGCCCCACTTAAAACCGATTCAACTAAAATCGGTTTAAATAATTCTTTTTGTGAAACCGATTTGGGACGATTCGGTTTGCCAGATGTCATAACTTTTGAATTCGTCTGGTCCACGTAGGACCGAGTTATGACACGCAAGCAGACAGTAATAAAACCGATTTTCGAAAAATCGGTTTCGTCGATTTTCAACGAAACCGATATGGGCAAAGTCGGTTTCATTCAAAAATGAGTGAAACCGATTTGGGCAAAATCGGTTCTTTTAAAAACAGGGCAAAAACGAGATTTGGGTTTCAGGCAGGGCAAAAGTGATATTGAGTTTCAAAAACAGGGCAAAAAAAAACTCGACTTAATTACATGATTTATGGTAAAGCAGTATGCCTTTTCCTTTCAAACAATTTCCAGATTAGGCAAACAAATTCTGAAAAGCCAGAAGGAGCAGGCAGCTAAGCTAAGACAAGAGGAGGACCGCGTAGTTTTGAAGGCAACGAAGATGAGAATAATGCTGATGACCAAAAAATGATAAATGATGCAGATGAAGAACCCGGATAAACATGATCAGCAACATGCTGTACATGAAGTAGAAATAGATTCATACATTGATACATAGTAAGATGTAAATAACAGAGGTGGCGCCGAGGCAATGCTCAACTGGAGCAAACCCAATACTGTAAATAATGAAGTAGAAGAAAACATTGCAAATAGAGGATGATTCCTGCAGTAAACTAGAACAAGTCACAACTATAGCCTCTGATTTCTGCAATAATAAAATTTAGAAAACTGACAGTTCAATCATTAATTATGTCTTATCCCAATACTTAACGGTGCAAACAGTGAACTCAAAAAACCATAATAGGGGCCACGGCAGTTTTTGCTTTAAGAATCTATTGCAATTTCCATCTTCTTAAGTTGGTGACTGATTGCTATTGCAATTCCAATTTTCAAATAGCCTTGAGAAGGCTATATCCACTTCCCCGTAAACCTTAATGAGGGCAGTATTGAAACTCTTCTTGCTTATCAATTATGAAATCAGTTTATATATCATTTGAGCAATACATCACAACTAAGCCTCTATACTATACAAAATAATGTTTATAGACGCTCAAGTTTACAGACTCTGGTGAAATAATGAAGCCTAACAGGTAGTGTCGCTGTTTTAGTAATTTAATTAGTTTTCACTGGTGTCTGGTAAAATCAATTGAAGATCTTCATTATCCCTGTAGACTTGCACAAGAGCAGCAGCTTTATATGCAAATAAGCCGAGCATTGCAGGAACAAGCTGTCAATGAATAAACAAAACTTATATTAGGATAATAAGATGCAAAAAAAGTTTCAGAAAAGTGCACAACAGATCATATACAGGAGAGTTTTGCGACAGATATTGAGTACCTGGAAATCAAATATGTCACTCATGAAGTGCTGGTGAAATAGAGCCCATAACCCATAAATTACTGCAGGGAACACTAGTCTCGGTGACGAAAGGGCAAAAGTACTACCCTTGAAGGTTCTTTCTGCAAAATCTTGCAGATCCTCACTTCTAATTCCAATTCTGAATCACCAAATAAAAGTTAGAAGGTGAAATCAAGGCAAAGCTGTGCACCCTTACAAGAGGGGCAAAGTAAGTTGCACCAAAGCCGTAATGGAAATTACTTCTTCGTCTTCTTTTTCATAAATATATCAGGAACAGCATCCTTTGTGATGTTATCCGAGTATTTAAAAAGAAGTTGTAGGTACAAACAGCTGCATGAAAATGGCTTTCGTCAAAATACAGATGTCGGTATAGGGATGAAAGCAGTCATTCGATGCTTAAACAAATGAGATAACAAACAGTTCAATGGTATATTCATCACTTGCACGGTTGCACCATATTATGAACAGAGAATATTCTTGTTTTTGCAATAGTCCTAGAACATTATAAGAATTCAACACTTATCAGGACAGGTGCATTACTGACCTGAGAAGCACACCAGTAGCATAACTGAAAGCAGCCTGTTTAGTAGTCGTAAATTTAGTCATTTGCAAGAAAAATCTGATAAGAATGATTACACAAATAAAGAGTTTCTTTTCAGCAAGCTAAAGTGTTTCAAGAGGGAGTCCCCAAATGCAGCAATAATAAGTTCTCACCTGGAAGGAGAAAGCTACCAAGCAGTATCCACTGCATGCTGCTCCAATACTAACAGAGAGCAGCAGCAGTTCCCTCTTTAGCTGACCACACCAAACCACATTGATTTAGCTAACATCGAGGATACATGTCTAGCAAAATAGGAAATAGAATGAGACCCACACATAAAAGGTTGAAGAATCATACTGCTTCGTATTTGAGGAGGTTCAGTTTCTTCCTTCTGTCACTGTTATCCTGTAATGCCTTAGCTCTGGCCTTGTTGTTAAATGGCGCGGATCTTTCACCTAACAGCCATTCCTGGGTTGGTGCCAGTTTTAAGAACCCATCATCATCATAGTCACTTCCAGTCGCCTCCTGTGTACACAAAACTAAATCATCGCAAAGCTTATATCCTGTGTAAAAGACTGCCATTCAGTCTTCTAACAATAGCAGCATTTCTCATTCTCGCCATACCTCATCTCCATACTGCTCATCCTCAGCCTGGTAATCACCTGAATCCATTTCCATAACTTTCATAACATCTCCAAGCCAGATTTTATCAGACAAACTGGATATGAAATCTCCATTCTCTCCCCTATCCTTGAAATACATCCTCAAAACATCCTCCTCAGCAACCTCTGCCACTAAACACATGTTTAGGGTTTAGGTTTCACCACAAAATCTAAAGCATTCCTTCACAAGTTTCGATCTCCATTTCAACATTTCACAACACATAACACAAAATCAATATCTTATGAAATTCAATAAACTCGTAATCGAGCGTATACACAAGTGAATTCAAGCAGATGAGAAAGAAAGCAGCAGCTACCGGACGACGAGGAAGCCACCTTCAGCGCGGAGACGGAAACGAATCTAACCGAAATAGTCAGCGCGGAGTGTGACGGAGCGGCTCGCGAATGCGACTTCAAAGAATTGTGCGGACGCGGAAAATCGTAGAAATTGGCGGATAAAATTTTCGCCATTGAAATCGAATTCATATCTTCCACCACCACCTCCTCCTCGTTGTTGATAAAGGCCGCTTTTCTAAATCCAAAAATATCTACTCACTGGGCCCACATCGAGCTTAATGGGCCGCGATGCGTATGGAGAGTTATAGGGCCGATAGGTTGCGGTTAAGCGGCCCATGATAAGCGGAGGTTCAGAAATAGAGCCGCAATTCGTAGTTTTGCGAGTGAGAGTGGAGGAAATATTTGCAGGCGACGGCGATCGGAGGGAGAGAGATGGAGAAGGAGAAGATGAGGATCGAGGAGGTGCAGTCAACGACGAAGAAGCAGAGAATAGCGACGCATACGCATATAAAAGGGTTAGGTCTTCAGGTATTATAACCGGAAATTTTTATGTTGGTTTGTAAGGGTTTACTGTTTGAAAAGATGGAGCTGAGACGTTTGCTAGTGATGAATTAAGAATTAATTTTTAAAATAAAAAAAAATGTGGAAATTTGTTTATTTTGTGGTTTTGAAATTTACATATCATTGTTGGATTTGGAAGAGTTTTTAAGCAGCTTTTAACTTGCAAACTGGTTCTTCAGTCTGTTTCAAAGTGTATATTATCAGAAATGAAAGATTTTTGGTCTATGAATTCAGTCTATTTCCAAAGCTTGTATGGAAAATTTTAGATCTTTGAGTTTAGTTCGTGTAATTGAAATGACCATTGGTTCAAGTCATGTTCATAAGCTTAAGGCCGGCTTCTGCTGTGTGGTAGGGTTGACCATTGGTGAATTGAGTTTTGACTTGTGTGGTTAGGGTGATGGAAGTGCGGTCAACCTGGCAGCTGGGTTTGTTGGCCAAGTGCAGGCTAGAGAAGCTGCTGGTCTGGTGGTCGACATGATAAGGCAAAAGAAAATGGCTGGGAGAGCACTTTTATTAGCTGGGCCTCCAGGCACCGGCAAGACAGCACTGGCTCTAGGAATATCTCAGGAGCTTGGAAGCAAGGTAAGTTCATGTCTATTTTATTCATCTTTGTTGAATATTTTATTCGAGTAAGACTCTCATTTGGTGTTACTTCAAATATTCTCAGGTTCCTTTCTGCCCTATGGTAGGTTCGGAGGTTTACTCATCAGAGGTCAAGAAGACTGAGGTCTTGATGGAAAATTTCCGACGGGCTATTGGTCTACGAATCAAGGAAAATAAGGAAGTTTATGAAGGAGAGGCAAGTATACCTAAGTGGCATATACATTCGATAACTCTGTTTTACTGGACAACGTTTGGTCCATGGTTTCTTAATGATTTTCCTTTCGCCTACAGGTTACTGAGCTTTCCCCGGAGGAAACCGAGAGCTTGACGGGAGGTTATGCTAAAGCCATTAGCCACGTAATAATTGGTTTGAAAACTGTCAAAGGAACCAAACAGTTGAAGCTGGATCCAACAATCTACGATGCCTTAATCAAAGAAAAGGTGGGATAATTATTATCTGATTCTTTTTATATCAGATTTATGCGGATCTTAATTCCTGGAAGAAGTATCAATGAATTTTAGAAGATGATACTTTGTGCTTGAAGTTGTGTTTTTTATTTATTCATTTAAGTGTTTCCTCATAGTATCTTTGGGGGCTTGTACTGTTGTTACATTAATTTTTGTATGCCTTTCTATTGAGTTTTTTTAAATATGTAGGTGGCTGTTGGTGATGTCATATACATTGAAGCAAATAGTGGAGCAGTCAAAAGGGTAGGTAGGAGTGATTCTTTTGCCACAGAGTTTGATCTTGAGGCAGAAGAGTATGTTCCTCTCCCTAAAGGAGAAGTCCACAAAAAGAAGGAAGTTGTGCAGGTATAATTCAGATGAGTTGTTGATCGTTTGTTCCACTCTAAACGCCCGAATATATGACATGAATTATGCTACAATTTTGCTGGAAGGGATAAAAGAAAGAAGTACCCAGATCATGTTCCCTAAATGTACAACTTTCTTTATTGATTTTTTTTTTGTCATTTTTGTTTGATTTCAGGATGTTACACTCCATGACCTCGATGCTGCTAATGCAAGACCTCAAGGTGGTCAAGATATAATGTCACTGATGGGCCAGATGATGAAGCCTCGGAAAACAGAAATCACTGATAAACTCAGACAAGAAATCAATAAGGTTAGTTGACATTCTTTGAGATGCTCCTTTTCATGTGAAATTGAATGGAAGGCATCTGTGATGCTCTTCGCTCTTCAAGCATATACTATTCTGCAGTTATTAACTTGCTGCATTTCTTGTCATAATACCATATACAATGTTCTCTGGATCGCAGGTTGTTAATCGTTACATTGATGAGGGTGTTGCCGAGCTAGTGCCTGGAGTTCTATTCATTGACGAGGTGAGTCAAATTCGTTTCGAAATTTTGATTAAATGGAAATTATTATTAAACCCCACCCATATTTCTTTTTATTTATCATTTTATATTCATTATTGAACCATGAAAAATATTCAGGTCCACATGCTTGATATGGAATGTTTTTCATATTTAAATCGCGCTTTGGAAAGTTCGTTATCTCCTATAGTAATATTTGCAACAAATAGAGGAATCTGCAATGTGAGGTATTAACAAGAATTGGTTTACATACTTTTCTTAAATATCGTCCTTTTTATTATGAAAAGCGCAAATAGGTACAGAACTCTCTGTATTAAATTGTTCTCCTCTCTAACACCCAGCTAGACCTTCTAACAGCTGAGTACTATATTTGCTTAATAAGTGAACCATAATTTCAGTAATTTGATAAGCAACCAATACTACATTTTTTTTGAAATTATTTTTTGACCATACTTTTCAGCTTTTATATTTCAGGCCTTATCTTGGTCCCCTTTTTCTTCTTTTCCTTTCGTTATTTTTGGTATTGTTTGTCATTTTGCAAAATCTGCTATGGTGAAGCTATGCACAAATGATATATACTTCGGATTCGTCCTTTGCTAATAAGCCGATCGTCACGCAGGGGAACAGATATGTCTAGTCCTCATGGAATTCCAGTTGATTTGTTGGATCGGCTTGTTATTATTCGAACAGTCCCCTATGGGCCTGCTGAAATGATACAGGTTGAGGTTACTATCACTGTGACTCCGTGTCTGTTGAATTGGATAAGAGTAGCAATTCGAGTAGTTGGATCCTTAATTGTATATTTTGCTGCATCATCAGATATTAGCAATCCGAGCTCAGGTTGAAGAATTGACTATTGATGAAGAAAGCTTGGCATTGATCGGACAAATCGCATTAAGAGCATCCTTAAGGTATAATGTTTATATTATTATAATTTTGTCATTCTCCCCTAAAGACTATTTTATAAGGCTCATGTTGAACTTGTCATATTTTCTATCGTCATCTCAGGCATGCAGTTCAGCTGTTATCACCTGCAAGCATTGTAGCAAAAATGAATGGCCGTGATACCATCTGCAAGGTAATTAGGGAGCTGCCTCCTTCCCTAATGAACAAGAGAATTTTGGTCATCTTCCTGTATGAAGTATTCAAAAATTTTATTTGTGTGATTGTTTGTCTTGGTTGCAGGCTGACCTTGAGGAAGTCAGTGCTTTATATCTGGATGCAAAGTCTTCAGCAAGACTTCTTCAAGAAAATCAGGAGAGATACATCATATGAACATCTGTATTGGGATGTAATTTAGGTGGTTAACATTTCACTCCTGTATTTATTGATCCACTTGTGATCATAATTTTTTGGAATCAACAAGTATTTATGTATGCCATGGAAAATTTTATCAAGGAAATTAACTTTGCAAAGAAAACACACTGATGTTTGTCTCAAATAGAGAGCCGTTCAGTAGAGAGGAAAGCAGATGCCTCCGGCGCGACTAGCATAGGTTTTTGTATTTGTATTACATTTTTAGTATTATAATTTTGGATATTCTATTTTATTTAAAACTCGAAACATCCATTAAATTTTTTTAAGAAAACAAATGAAATGAATATTGGGTGCGGTTCGGATACAAATCAATTTATAAATAAAAACTACAAACCGATTATTATGCTGACACGTGTCCTATTTTATTCGAAATCCCGGACAAAACACGGAGGGGTATTATAGTCATTCCACATGGACGGTATAAATCTAATAATGTTATTTTCAATTTAGTCCAAGAGTTGTTAATGATCAGACTTAAAAATAGCAATGATCAGACTTAAAAACAGCAATGATCAGACCTAAAAACAGCAATGATCATACTTAAAAAATAGCAATGATCAGACTTAAAAACAGCAATGATCAGACTTAAAAACAGCAATGATCAGACTTAAAAACAGCAATGATCAGACTTAATATTCAGACTTAAAAGACTTAATCATCAGACTTAAAAACAGTAATGATCAGACTTAAAAACAGCAATGATCAGACTTAATATTCAGACTTAAAAGACTTAATGATCAGACTTAAAAACAGCAATGATCAGACTTAAAAGATTTAATTATCAGACTTAAAAAGCAGCAATGATCAGACTTAAAAGACCTAATGATCAGACTTAATATTCTGACTTAAAAGACTTAATGATCAGACTTAAAAACAGCAATGATCAGACTTAAAAGATTTAATTATCAGACTTAAAAAGCAGCAATGATCAGACTTAAAAGACCTAATGATCAGACTTAAAATAGATCATGACCAGACTTAAAAATTGGTAACTAAAAGACTACAAATCGATAATGATCAGACTTAAAGAGAGAATGATCAGACTTAATATTGGTAAATAAAAGACTACAAATTGAGAATGATCAGACTTAATGAGAGAATGATCAGACTTAATATTGGTAACTAAAAGACTACAAATTGAGAATGATCAGACTTAAAACAGCGTCGGTTAGTCAGTTTAGTTTTTTGGTGTCTATATTTGATTTGGTGCAGGCTGGACGGCGCTGCTTCTCTCACGCCTTGTCTTCCGCCGGGTGTGTCATGGCCAGATTTGGTGGTGGGAGGGGTGCGGGGGGTGGGGTGTTGCGCGGGTGCGCTTGTCGCGTTTTGTTAGGGCCAGTTGCGGCTGGGTTTTGGTTTGCTGGCAGCTCGATCTTGGATTGGTTTGTCGTCGTGGTTGTTTGGAGTTTGTGCTGGCAGAGTTTCTTCCTTGCGGGACTTCCTAGGCGGCGGCGGATGGGCGGCGGCTCTGGTAGGAGCTGTTGGTTTGGCTGTACATGGTAGTCTGTACATGTTGTAGTTTAGGCCGGGTAAAACCGGGTTGCTTGTTTTTAGTTGTTGTATCGGCAGGTGTTTTGGTCGGTCCTATTCCTGCATTGGGTGTGAATTCGAACGCCTTGTTTTCAGTTCCAGCTGAAGTGGCAGGCTTCAATCTTGCTGGATCGCTTTGTAGAAATGTGGCCGGCGCTTCATTGGTATTTTTGAAGTTGTTTCCTGAGCCGCTTCTTCTGTTTGGCCATTTTGACGTATCTTGGACCTTCACGCCTCTTGTATGTGAAGATTTTATAGCAGATGACCGTTGGCCTCGCTTTACATGGATTTCGTTACCATATTTTCTATGTTTGTCGGCTACATTTTCACTGTTGTTAATCTTTTCGTATGTATGGTTGTGTCCTGGTCTTTGTACGTCTTTGTTCTATCAAACGTGCGACATTTAGATAGGTTTGCACTTAAAAATAGTGTTTTATATAATATTCATGGTTTTGGATCAAATACAAACCATAATTATAAATAAAAACTACAAACCCACAAAAATAATGCCACGTGTAAAAATCGACCAATCAGAGTTAATCGAGTTCGGGGTACTTTTTGTAAATAAAAAAACACACACGGATGCATTTAAAAATACATAAAAGATATTAGGGGTATAATCGTCAGAAAATTGCTACAGTAATGATCAGACTTAAAAAAACAATGATCAGACTTAAACCAGTAATGACCATGCTTAAAAAAACAATGATCAGACTTAAAAATAATAATGATGAGACTTAAACCAGTAATGATCACACTTAAAAAACAATGATTAGACTTAAATCATTAATGAACAGACTTAAAAACAATGAACAGACTTAAAAAAGTAATGATCAGACTTAAACCATTAATGATCAGACATAAAATAACAATGACCAGACTTAAAAAAATAATGATCAGACTTAAACCAGTAATGATCCGACTTAAAGATAGTAAAGGTCAGACTTAAAGATGGTAATGATCAGACTTAAAAATGGTAATGATCAGACTTAAAGATGGTAATGATGATCATGCGTTAAGTGTGATCATTTTGCATAAAATTTTAAAATTTGCTACAGTACGAATCTAAAATTTGATGTTTATCCGCCTGTGTCAGAATTTGATGAAACAAACGACATTTTGAGAAAGACTCACAGACACGCGATGAGCTCGGCGTTTTTAGGGCAAATTCGATCATCTGGAGGGTCAAATTCGCGTTTTAAGTCTAATCGTTGCTTTGTAAGTCTGATCGTTGCTTATTTTAAGTCTGATCATTGCTGCTTTTTAAGTCTGATCATTATTGTTTTTAAGTCTGGTTATTACTGTTTTAAGTCTGATCATTCTCAATTTGTAGTCTTTTAGTTACCAATATTAAGTATGATCATTCTCTCTTTAAGTCTGATCATTCTCAATTTGTAGTATTTTATTTACCAATATTAAGTCTGATCATTCTCTCTTTAAGTCTGATCATTATCAATTTGTAGTCTTTTAGTTACCAATTTTTAAGCCTGATCATGATCTATTTTAAGTCTGATCATTAGGTCTTTTAAGTCTGATCATTGCTGCTTTTTAAGTTTGATAATTAAATCTTTTAAGTCTGATCATTACTGTTTATAAGTCTGATCATTAAGTCTTTTAAATCTGAATATTAAGTCTGATCAAGGCGTGAGAGAAGCAGCGCCGTCCAGCCTGCACCAAATCAAATATAGACACCAAAAAACTAAACTGACTAACCGACAGGCCCCTCTAATCCACAAACACCGACCATCCTCCTCCAGTCACAGAGCGACCCGAGAAGGAAAAAAGTCGTGAGAGACTGCCAGCAGAGCAAAGGAGATGGATCAGGCTAAAGAAAGGGCTGAAAAACAGCAACAGGCCGACGAAACCAAAAGGCGGTAGAAGCTCCTGAAACAGTCGAGAGAAAAGGAGAAGAGAGCTTTTAAAATGAAGAAGACTACTCGTTGGTTGACCAACGTCGACTCGTTAATGTCGCACGTTGTTGGATGTATACATTACAACAATTAAGGCAATCGTGCGACAGAAACGTTAGAAGCAAAATTTGTGCGTTATTATATCCTTTTTGTTTCACATATGTGTCTCTAATCCCGAAACTTATTGGGATTTACCACTCAACCATATTTGTTGCTTTTTGACTAGCATATTTACATGTACAGGGCAGTAAATCACAACTCTACTCGGTTGGGATATCTTAGAAATGCTTAAGCAAACCTGCCCTAAAGGAATGCACAAATGATGTTGCTCTTAAGGAATCCAAGCCTGTCTTGCGCAAACTCCATCATGGTACCAACATTGCGAAGTTTAATGAAACCACAGCTGAATCTTACTTCATCTGCTCGCAAGACTAAGAGAACCTCTCTATACCTTAGGTGTAGTTTTCATTGGGTCAGAGTCACGACGGCCACCTGGCCTTGTGTTTATGGGTTTCTTTGACAGATAAGTTCTATTTACTGCTTTCCTATCAGCCTGGTTTGATTGAGCCACGCTACCTGTCCATAGCCATGCTAAAACATTAACATGAATGGAAATCATTTCTAGTTAAGACATATAGTTTCCCTAAAACTCAGAATTGGATGACACGCGTGAACTTTAAGAAGCTGTGTGTGTGTGCGCTTCTAACACTAGGAAGCATTTTGAGAACAAGTAGTTGGTAGTTTGAAGGGCTTAACAATCTTAGTATTTTATAAACTAGAGTTTAGATGCTTACCACTGGACGGTAAAGAGTCACCCCCAGATTGGTGAGAGATCTTGTTCAACTACAAGGATGTGAATCAGCTTCTTCAGCCAGGTTTTTAAGAGGTGGTCAAGTACTCAAGTTTTGCTGGTGTTATGCTTCTTGTCTTATTAGAAAACATTTTAATATCTCAGATGGGCTTTCATCGCAGCTTGCAGAAATAATAACAGGGTAGAAATTCAAGCAAACATACCATTAATAAATAAAGGGAATGACTGCCTTTCTATTTTGTGGATAGTCCTCAAACTTCTTAAGATACCATCTATGGATCTCTCCAGCAACAAAACTCAGATTCGCTACCTGAAATAGTCTGTTGTAAGAATGTCCGATTTACAGCACAAGTGATAGTAGGCAATAGTAACACACAAGTTTTAGGTACCGTAAATGCAAAAGCAAGAAAGATGGTCAAGTCAGTGCCCCCACTCGCGATTACTATGCCAGCATATATGACCTTCAGATGAGCAAATGAAGCGCACAATCACCAAAATCAATAGTTATCCGATGACAACAGTCACGAAGAGAAGGAAGGAGAATGAATTTACCATTTCAGCAAAGTAATGAGGACTTGAGACATAATCAAACCAATCACCCCTCGGAATTACATGCTTGTCCCGGTCGGTTTTATGTCGTCGTAGGGATCCCTAGAGAATTGGCATTTGAGTGAGCGTGCGGCATAACGGCATCAGATATAGGGACTAGGGACATATGAATTTTGTTGACTCATAAGTCATAACATACAAACCCGCCAAAGTAAATGCTTACAAGGATAGCATGACAATTGCGCTGATGAACCCATCCCCAAAAAAATACCGCTGCACCCACTAACTGACACCATCCGAGTTTTGTCATAGGCTTCAGATACCCCCAAAAATCATACTCTATTACTGAAACTTTCTCTTGACCCATGACAGACAACTCTGCCACTTGATCAGCAGCAAAGTTCAAGATCTCAAGGACACATCCGTGACAAAGTGAAAGAGGGACTGCCACATAGAAACTAGCCCAAAATTTTAATTCAGAACACAAGAGAAGAGACAGAAAAATTGAAGTAAAAAATGCGACTTCTGGCAAATTAAAACTCACTAATATCCAGTGAAATAGGCAAAGATATGCATTCGAGCAGAATGGCTGTATTTGAAGACATATAAGGTCTCATATAATCGGCTCACAACTTGAATTTCCATTAACAAAAGGAGGAAAACCAATCGCCAAACCCAGTATCTCTCAGCCACCGATGTTGAATGAGATTTATGCAATGAAAAGATATGTGCACCTCCAGTCAAGTGGTTTGCCATATACTTCACTGAACCTGAATCCAGTGGTGCTACCTTATAAGCATAGTGCCAGGTCAAAGCTAACAGAGTTGTAGTCCAAACCACGGAAAAAACATAGAAGTGCAAGAAGAACTTCTGCGGAACTGTGAATTTCTCGATCCAGAATTTCTACAAAAACAATAAAAAATTCTTTCAAACTTGAATCAGAAAACAGAAAGGCATGCTAAAGATATAACGCAACATTAACAGTGATTAGCAGCTCCAATCAAGCAAAGTGCCTGATCCTATCAGCTTCACTATATCGATAAAAAAATTGTTAGAAATCCATTCAGTAAAAATATGCGCTGCAGGCTGAAGCAAACTAGGTGTATAAAGAGAATTCAATACCAAATGATTGATAAAAAGAACTGAAGCTACAGTAATACATTATGAAACCAATAAACTCCGTTTACAATCGTACCACAGTAGTAAATTAAAACAATCAAGTCATACTCACAAAAGCATTAAAACACATCACAGTGAAAACTAACCTCAAATCCTCCACAACTCGAGACTTGAGAATCAATATGGGAAAGATATACAAGATTAAAATGTGGCACCAAAAAAAAAAGAACAAACACAGAATAGCATTCTTCATATCACAAGAGGAATAGATGCACCACACAACATGTAATGAAGCACTCACTACACAAATCCAACCAATATGGTATAACATTATTAAATAAATTTGCTTACCTGAGATGAATTAGACGAAGTCATTATCTTTCCTCTCCTTGCAAACCCTAAAACGAGATGATGGAAGGAAGCGAGACGAGATGAAGGTATTGAAGCAATCAAAATCGGAAGTATGCCAGCAATCCACCATGCTTGAAGCAGCCAGGAAACCCCTATATCCTTCATCTTAAACATTTGACCCAATTCCGTCAATCCCACCATTGAAACCTAAATAAAGATCGAAACTTTATGTCGATAGCTGTCGAAGCCGATACATGCAAAATCAATTTTGTCTACACCTAGTCTGTGTTGAAAATCCACAGGGAGCAGCAGATCGATGCCGACGTGGCGTCTCTGAAATTTTCACGGGCTATAACTATGCCCAATTGTAAGGCAGTCAGGCCCATTGTGGCCCATTATACAAAAAAAAAAAAGAAAAAAGAAGAAGGATCCAGAACTTTGCCTGGTTTGAATTTTTCGAAAGTCCCGTCGTGGCCTTCTTCTTGAGATTTCTAGAACAATTCTTCGCGTTCTTGAGACGCCATGTCATCATTAATTTCGACCGTTGATTTCATTTTATCGACGGTTATCGCTTCATAACGTTGGACTATAAATATTGCAGATTTCTGAAACTTAGCGTGATCAAGGTGTGTTGAATTGTTGAAAGAGATTCGAATTCGTGTGCGAGGAGAGATCATCGGAGATGTTCGGAAGAGCGCCAAAGAAGAGCGACAACACGAGGTACTATGAGATTCTTGGAGTGTCAAAGGGAGCGTCTCAGGATGAGTTGAAGAGAGCATACAAGAAGGCAGCGATCAAGAACCATCCGGATAAAGGAGGTGACCCCGAGAAGGTTGATTTTCAACTCGAAAATTGTGTGATTTTGATGCTGTTTGCTGTAAAATGATAGTGTTTTTTGGTGGTTATGAAATCTGTTGTTGAATCGGTGGTCTGTATAATTCAGTTGTGTTCGATTTTTGCTAACTTGGTGATGTTTTTTTCAGTTCAAGGAGCTTGCTCAGGCGTATGAGGTTTTGAGTGACCCTGAGAAGCGTCAAATTTATGATGAGTATGGCGAGGATGCACTTAAGGAAGGAATGGGAGGAGGAGGTGGCGGTCATGATCCGTTTGACATCTTTTCAGAGCTGTTTGGTGGAGGCTTCGGAGGTAAGGAAGAATTATTAGTTCTATTCGATCATAGAATGGTTCGTTTCATGTGCTGAATGGTGACTATTTTGAAACAGGTGGAGGCGGCAGGGGTGGTAGAAGGCAGAAGAGAGGTGAAGATCTTGTCCACCCATTAAAGGTGTCTCTGGAGGATCTGTATGTTGGAATTACTAAAAAGCTCGCCCTTTCCAGGAATGTGATTTGCAGCAAGTGTAGCGGGTGAGTAAAACATCTTGCCTTCAGGTTCAGATTGTGGTGGAATAATGAATGATATTGATTGAATTATGGTATTTGGATTTGCCAGGAAGGGGTCTAAATCAGGAGCTTCAATGAAATGTGCTGGATGTCAAGGGAGTGGGATGAAAGTGACTCTAAGGCATCTTGGCCCATCCATGATCCAGCAGATGCAGCAGCCTTGCAATGAGTGTAAGGGAACCGGAGAGGCAATTGACCCTAATGATAGGTGTCCCGAGTGTAAAGGAGAGAAGGTCGTTCCAGGGAAGAAAGTGTTGCAGGTTGTTGTGGAAAAGGGTATGAAGAATGGGCAAAAGATCACATTCCCTGGTGAAGCTGATGAAGCTGTATGTTGTTTTATATTGAACTAACCAGATTCTTCGGATTTAAGTAAATTGTTGAACTTATATATATATATATATATGCTTTAACTTGGTTTGTTGATGCAGCCTGAGACGATCACTGGAGACATTGTATTTGTGATCCAGCAGAGGGAGCATCCAAAATTCATAAGAAAGGGGGATGATCTGTTCTACGAGCATACTCTCTCTTTGACTGAAGCCTTGTGCGGATTTCAATTTGCATTGACACACCTTGATGGTCGGAAGCTCTTGATCAAATCAAACCCAGGAGAAGTAGTGAAACCCGATTCATACAAGGCAATCAATGATGAAGGAATGCCTGTGTACCAGAGGCCATTCATGAGAGGAAAGTTGTACATTCACTTCAATGTGGAATTCCCTGATTCGTTGACCCAGGAGCAGCGTGAGTTACTGCTGGATGTGCTGCCACAGAGACCAAACAGTGACTTGACAGACATGGAGATTGATGAATGCGAGGAAACTACGCTTCATGATGTGAACATTGAGGAGGAGATGAGGCGTAGACAGGCTCAAGCTCGCAGCCAGGAGGCGTATGATGATGATGCTGATGAAATGCACGGTCCTGGTGGCGGCCAAAGAGTCCAGTGCGCACAACAGTAGGACTTGTATGTGAAATTTGTATCTTGTGCACCTCTTCTTCTCTTTTGACTACTTGTAATTTCCTACCCCATGGCATGAAGGGGGTGTTATCCAATTACATTCAACTTATGAATATCTTACCTGAAAGCATTCGCCTGGGTAAAAGTCAACAACACAGACCTAAATGTTCTTCATTTGATCCACAAATTATAAGCTGCACACTCACATGACAAGATTTTAAGTTAAAATGAAGAAACCAAATCCATCCTTTTACTGTATATGTGGAAATTCCAGCTTCCTCTGCAGATACCTAAATAGTTGCTTCAAAGGGAACGAAGGCTTTTTTGCTGATTTTATACACATCCTTGCCACAGCTAGGAGATTTTTGAGCTCCGTATCGTTGTAAGCGTTCCCAAGGTCAGGGTCTATCATCCTATCAATGGACTGGCTGAAGCTGAGATGCGGTTCCTGGATCCATTGGATCAAATCAGCTCCTCCATTCTCAGATGCTTGGCCTGTTACCAGTTCGAGGATCAAAACACCTAGTTGAAATATTATGTTGCCGCACTCCTGGCCCATACAATCTGCAAATGGGATTGCTGAAAGCGTCAGTGGCTTACCATTGTACCGGGCTATTTTAAACCAATCACGCTGAGTGCACCTTTTGAACATGATGCAAGTGTTGCCGAGTGACCTGCTCCCCCATTACCAGGATTTAGGATGCCCATATCTGAAAGCTGCAAACTCTATGGGCATTACAACCAGTATGGTGGCAAGGAATGAGATTTGGGAATTCGGTACCTTCGCATTAAAGTTCTCATCTAGCATGACATTGCTTGAGTTAACAGATATATGGCTGATTGGAGGATCATTGAACACAAGCAGATATTCCTGCAAAACAATGACTTGGGATTAAGATGTGAAAAGCGTATCAAACACTGAGAAGCAAGTGATCTTGCAACATGAGCTGATAAATGAACCCATAGTTCTCATTCTTGCAAACTGAAAGTCTAGTTTAGTTCTGCATGGTTCAGTTTTGGAGATTTGTACGATGAACCTATCATTTCTCCCCACCTGCCTTCCATGGACCTATATTATAAATTACTTCTAAACTTCTCAGACCGACTATGGATAGATGAATGCAAACAAATTTATAGCAGCTTGTTTATAAGACAATGCAGTCGCCTAAATTTGATGAATTACCAAAGCAGCTGCCACTCCAACAGCGATTTGCAGTCTCGTCCTCCAGTTCAGGGGAGTCTTGAAAGGATCTACAATCAGTCAATAATTAAGTTCGTGACCATGTGAAGAATGTATACCCAAAGTCAACAAAGCGATATCATTTGACTTAAAATTACCACTCAGGTGATCTCTAAGGCTCCCATTTTCTGCACTGTCAAATATCAGTAGCCTGAAAATAGAAAAAATAAAAGAGAAACAAAGTTTGTCGTACGTTCTTTCAACTATTAAAAGAAACAAAAATAAATAAATGATGTTGACATCAATGACATCTTTTCTCCATTCATATGGGTACTGCAAACTATTTTAAAGAATGTCTTACTAAATAAAAGTTTCCGCTCAGCAGAAAACAATGTATATCAAGTATCTTACCTCTTACGTCCAGTAGAAAATCCTACTAGTAGAAGAATATGACGGTGATGTAATCTCCCAATCAGCTGCACCTCTCTATAGAATACTTTCTCATCTTGATCACAATCCCTTACGTCTTTAACCAGAGCAAAACGGCCACCGTGCAAGACTGCCCTATATGCTGTTCCATGGGCATTACTATAAAGGACTCTCCGAAAGTCATTAGTTGCTTGCTTTATTACCTTGTGTTCGAAATGTCTCACAAAAGAGACAGGCCCTGGCAAGAAAAGTATAAACCGAGCACACGCAGCAAACATTAATTGCGTACATGCAGCCAGAAGGAGATCAGCTTCTCCACTTTTAATGCAATTTCAGAAAACCAATACAACTTCACAGAACTGAATCATCCACATTTTCACAACTACTAGCACCAACGCCCGCACACGCATCTATACCTATCTGAACGAAATCACATTGAGCAAAAGACATGATATAGCATGGAAATTAATACAAGTTAATCAACCTACAAACTAAACCAAACAGTCCTCTTAGCTAATCATCAAACACGCAAATGTATCAGCTGAGCACTAACACCAAACCACATTGCGCATCTCTGTGCACGACAGCCACCAAAATACGCCACTACTTCCGCCGCAACTACCATACCCAAACCCAACAAACCTGATAACAATCATCAACCAGCAAATAAACAGATGAATTCCACAAAACGTACGTACCTGGCTGCGAGCGGCGGTGACACGACTGCTCGATCTTACGGATCAAGCGCTCCATGGCGAAGAAGCGGTTGCTTCAATGACAGCGATGCTTCTCAGATCGCTGACGCTGCGAAATTCCATTGGTTTTTCTTCTTCAACGGATTTCGCCTTTGTCTTTTACTTTCGTCGCCAGCAAAGCTAGAAGACTCTTCCGCTTTTTGACCCCAATTGAACCGAATTGACCATTTCAATTCGAGTTGAATCGTAGATTCGTCCATTTCCTTCCAAATTGAACCATTTTGAATTTAATGATTATAAGTTTTAAAAAGAATTCAATTTTTAATTTAGGAGTTATATTAGTGAAACAACGTAATTTTAATATTATTTTATCAAATTATGTAGTCGTTTTCGAATGACTGTTTGTTGCTTGGCTGCATGAATTCCAATTCAACATTGTTATTCCTTTGAACCAAGACCAATATATGATACATGGCAGGCATATTACATAGTTCTTAAGCTCCGAATAGCTCAAATTCAACTCCAAACAAAATTCAAAAAATCACTGTCATTTTCGAGAAGTTCGAGAGTTTCGGGCAACAAACAAAGTTCCATATGGACGCTTCTATTTTCAGGTCCTTCAAAAAGTTGGATCATTCCCTCCAGTGGCGGATCCAGGATTTATTTTGACCAGGGGCAACATGTAAAAGTAAAAAAAAAATTTTGTTTTGCGACTTAAGTCTGTTTTCTTTTAACAAATTTGTTGTAATATAAAACTTGTATTGTGAATATAGGTATATCAATGGAGCTCTTGGGGCCAACAAAAAATTAGAGTAGGGGCATAAATATAAAATACATACAATTTCTCTATAAAAAAAAAATTTTAAGGACAAATTGGTAAAATCACTAGAGGCATATGCCCCTCCTCCATGCTTACTACATCCGCCCCTGATTCCCTCCATCTCACTCTCAAGACACCTTCTGATGGCCACCGGTCTCCCCCAACCAAAATCGTTACCATACACTTCGAACCTTGGTGAATTGCCGATAGTAACGACTTTAGTGTTCCCACCATTACTTTTACCGAAAACAAATGGTTTCTCAATATAAGATGTTAAGAAGTTTTTAACAGTAGTTTTTGACTGAGAAGCAACCAAGTCGTGCATCTTCGATGCAGCACGTCCAAAAACGTCATCGCCACGTAGATCCTTGCCTTTCATGGTTGTCTCACCCGTTTGAATAGCGTTGCCTAAGTAATACTTGGTAAGGGGAGGTCCAGCCCTTGTTCGAACATCGGTTGGCATATACAAGATAACTATCTCTTCGTCTTGAATTTGACGATAGCGAGATGTTAGTTTCCATACAAAAGCGAGCATTGCTTGAAGGGATGATATCTTTTGGTTCCGAGTTTGTTCTATGGCTTTTTGCTTCAATAAAGCAATTTTTTCCTTAGGGAAAACGAAGATTTTTTCTTTGAAAGCGGACTGACTCAATCAATCATTTTCCGTGGATGGTTGATGGGCAATGAGTTGGTTTGGGATCCAAATCTCGGCCTGACCCGGGTAGCAGCATTCGAGCAGTGGCAGATTTTTAGGCGAATCGCAACCATGATAAATTTCAGACCAGGAATTGAAGAAATGCCAAAAAGAGCTCCCATCACCAAAAGCATGACTCATGCTGCAGCTTAAGAAAAACTCGCCATTAGCCAACTCGGTAGCTTGCACCGTAAGAAATCGTTTAGCGCCACACTCGGTTTCTAATTTCCCAGCACGCAACAAATTTATGAGCTCAAAGTCGTAGACCGGCAGAAGTACATCAGCCATGGTGATCGCATTGGTGACGGCGTGAGTAAATTCTACCCCAGCATTGTTGCATTCAATATAGAACAAAGTGGAACCTTTAGAAACGTCCTCGATAGAGCGCAAGCAACCAGCCAAAGGGTAGAGAACTGAAGAAGTCCAGCGTCCGAGACAAGGACTTCTGTAAGCGCTCGAGTACCTCAGGATCCAGGTTAGAGTCAAACAGAAGACCGAGTTTCATAGGGCCAGTTAGTAGACACTGAAGATCCCATGGGGCGAGATCGACCCTTTTCGGGACGGTTGAAGTTCGATATGTTGCTGGGAGAATGGTGCTAACTGAAATCAATTACACATGCTTTTCCATATCCTTGATGCTCTTTGCAAAACCTTGCAAATTGAGATGTCGGAAATGTAAATGTAACAAAGGATTTAAGGATGTTGGTTTTGGGGTTGAATGGATTTTGTTAATCGTACATGTAGCTGTGTGTGGCTATAAATTGCACATAGGGATGTCCAATAGGCCGGGCCGGTCTATCCCAAAAAATATAGGCTTGGGCTAGGTTTGGTTAAGCCTTAGCCTACACTTCAACTTTAAGTGGGCTAGGCTGGGTTAAGCCCATACATATTTTTGGAGCCTTAAACAGTCCATGAGCCATATTTTTGGTAGGCCTGTGGGCTAGGCCGGGCTGGGCCTTATATATTGATGGACCAAAATTATACGAATCAAAAACACAGTAAAACCCACCAAATTAGACTGTTTGTCTATTTAACTTCTGCTTGTTAGTCCCGATTTATTTCTACAGGGTATTTTGGCGCTTAGAGAGAAAACATGCTAAGGAGAGGATTTTACGCTGAAAAGATATTACGAGTCAATCCAAGGTCAAGATCAGACGCTGAATGAAGAATCTCAAGATCCTGACGTAGGAATTACTCAAATTAAATCCAACCGAGGAACAATCAAAGTCAGACCGGAGCGAAATTGGACTGATAGTTTTGTGAAAAGACTGCACAAAACTGTCAAAATGCACTCATGGACCAAGGTGACCGGCCACCTTGCTTGGAGGTGGCCAAGGGAGGAAGCCTCCCCCCATGGTGACCGGCCACCGGTGGCTTTCTCCTCCCCCAACCGGCGGCTTTCCTCCCCCCATGTGGCACCTCCTCCTTCCTCCTCCCTTGATGCAAAACCACATGGAGCCATCTCCACCCTCCATTCTCCTCCCCTTTAGCTATAAATAGAGGCTCACCCCTCCTCATATCATCATCCAAAAATCAATAAACACTTCTCTCTCTAAGTTTTGTTACTTTGTAAGTTTGGTTTATGAAATAATACTCTTGTTGGTTCTTGAGTATTATAACGGTTTGAAATTATAATACTCCTGTCAGTTCTTGAGTATTATAATACTGTAGAGAATACTCCTGTTGGTTCTTGAGTATTCAGTAGGAATTAGGAATCCTCCTGTTGGTTCTTGAGTATTCCACCCCCTCTCCTCTTACTGTTTTCAAAAACCCCCGAGTATTTAGCTATGGTATCCACCTCTATGGATATTCGTAGCTAAACTCTTTATTCGGTTAAAGGGGTGTACTTGTATTATAAAATGTTTTAATTCTTTTAGTTTCTTTTCTCTGTATTCAAAACTTGTACTATGTGCCATATATTAGATCAGAATTTCCAAGGTTGAGTGGATGCTTGGAATGGCAAAGCTTTTCCGTGGGGATTCGTAAACATACTCGGATAAGTGGATGCTTGGAATGGCAAAGCTTATCTAAGGAGTTTGATCTTTCTAAAACACCATTTGGATAAATCGGGAAAGACAATCCAAATGGATGCACACAGGCTAATATACCTTGGAATGGGGTATTAGTCTAAGTAGAACAAGTGCTCTACGACTTTTGCAAAAGACTAGACGGTGTTGCAAGTTGAGTGCTTGGAATGGCCTCGATTCACTTTCGAACACTTTTGCAAAAGGCTAGACAGTGTTGCAAGTCGAGTGCTTGAAATGGCCTTGATTCACGTTTGAATACTTAGAAATGTTACTAAAATAATAAACATGATATGATACAAGGCCCCTGAAACCGAATGTTTTCCTTAAATTACAAAACCCCCTGTATTTACTTTTATAAACTGCTCGATCAACTACAACCATCAACCGCTCATCTACCGGAGGAATCACAATCACGCATCACCCACTGTAAGTCTTCTTCCCTTAACTCCTTTATTTTCAGTACTTATTTTCTGTATTTACTTTTCCTCATAAAAAACCAAAAAAAACCAAAAACAGTAGCTTAGTAATTAGCAGTAAGTCCGCAATCGACCTAAAATCACTCACCATACGATCCCCTAAAGAACAGTTATCCCTCTAATTCCCTTGAGTTCGACCCCTACTTACCACTTACTACCCAGTAGTGTAGTCGCGAGTAGCGGAAAATATAAATTTATTTGTACAGAGAACATTGCACCTTAACGACAGTGCAGTGCGCTCTGTCAAATTGGCGCCGTTGCCGGGGAATTAGCCATCGGATAAGTTCTTTAAATCAATACGCGCTCGAAACAACCATGTCTCACGAAGGAAGCCACCATGACTACCAAGATGATGACGAGATGAACCTGTACGATCGAAACAATGAGGTGCCACTTCCATTTAAGAATGATCCGGAACAACTCATCCGAAGCAGACGAGCTCGTGATAGGGAAGCTATCAGAAGAAACCAAGAACCACCCGATGACCGGAATGCAGCTGGTCCAGTACGACAACCCCCTAGATATCCACCACCCCCGCAACCTAGACAAGTGCCGAGACGAGAACCCGCTTTCGATGACTACTACGGAGATAACAACAACTACCGCGAACCTACATTGGGAGAGCTCTCGGCACCAGATTTCAGAGTTCAGCCGTGGTGTATCTATGAAGGCCCAGAGCTAGAAAACATCGTCATCAACACTTCAGTGGCCCACAACTTGCCAAAATTCTCAGGAACTCGTGGAGAATCAGCAATGACTCATCTCCAGTGCTTACATGGGATTTGCCAAAACCTCAAACCGAATGGCGTAAACGTAGACGACTTTAAGTTAAAGGCGTTCTAGTTTTCCCTCATTGACGTGGCAAACGACTGTTTCCTTTCATTGCCTTCCGGATGCATCAGAACATGGGCCCAGATGCAGAAAAAGTTCTTAGACAAATATTACCCAGCAGGAAGAGCGATGCAAGTAAGGAGACAACTGCAGGACATCAGGCAAGGACCCAACGAAACCATGTACGATTACCTGGAAAAATTCAACCGCCTGGAGAGAAGCTGTTGTACCCTTGGACTACCCGAGAAACTCACCATCGAGTATCTCATTAACAGATTAAGACCCTTAGACAAAATGCTCCTGGATGCCTCAGCTGGAGGGTCCATGATGAATCTATCATTAAGTGGCAAAAGGGATCTTATCACCAATGTTGCTGAGAATGCCCGATTCAGAGAAGAGACAACTCAGCAGGAAGAATTCTCCCGGACAAAAAATGTGGCAAAAGCGGAAACGTCGATGAGCTCTATGCCTGAAGAGATGAAGCAGCTAAAGGAGATGATGATTCAAATCCTACGAAGGCAGCCAGTTCCGGTAAAACCTTGCGAGTTCTGTGGTTCTACAGACCACAAAACTGACACATGTCCAACATTAATAGAAGAGGAACCGGCAGAAGTGAATGCAGTGGGAGGATACCAAGGATACAACAACAACAGTAATGACAGAGCCGGACAAAACAGACAGTATGGTCAAGCAACCAACCCGAGCTGGCGTAACAATAACTATTCTCAGAAGGATGCACAACCATCTGTCCCTCAACTAGCTCAGTCATTCCACCAACCCCCCACCGACAGTATAACCAGAACGCTCCATTAGCAGGCCAATATCAGCAAAGAGGACCAAATCAGTACCAAACCGGCCCGCATAATCAGTAAGAACCAACCAAGTCGCTTGATGACATGATGAAGGAGCTCGCAGGAAGCATAAGTCAATTGGGTACTTCGCTACACCAATACCAGGCGAAAACTGACGGGGCAATTTCAGAATTAACCAAACAAATGTCCCATCTCGCCACAGCAATGTCAACACTCACTAATGAGCCTGGCAGACTTCCTTCACAAACCATCCAAAACCCAAAGGTGAATCTTAGCATGATAAAGAGGTCAAACGAAAAGGCGACGCTAGGAGAAGTTGCACGATCCCCAACTTACAAACTTACGAACAAGCACTTCGCTCGGAGGCGTCGACCTGATTTGAATCAAGAGGAAGACCGACCCAATGATGGCAAAACATGGGTTACACATGCTGACAATGGACGGTACGCATTCACCGTTTGTATAACACCACCACCGATCATACACTCTGACATACCAGCATCTGGATGGGATGACAGTAACAATTTAAGGTGGAACTCCCCAACTAATATTTATGCTTCTGAGCAAAATATTAAGGGATCCAGTTATACTAATCCTAAGTCAAGGAGTGGGTAGAGTGACCCGACAATTAAAAAAGCCCTCACTTCAGATCATGAGTCACAACCGGAAAGAGATAAAGACCCATGGGCCTTCACAGTCACCTGCGGTATTGGTGAAACTCAGATTCATAAGTGCCTGGTCGATCTTGGAGCTGCTGTCAACGCCATGCCCTCCTCCTTATATTACTTGTTAGAACTTGGTCCATTAAAACCACCCAGGTCAAATATCGAGCTAGGAGATAAATCGTGCATCCGTCCGATTGGAGTACTGGAAGACGTAATACTCCATGTGGGAGAGCTCGTCATTGCTGCAGACTTCTATGTGATACAAATGGGAGAGACCAGCGAAGACGACCCTCCAACAATAATCTTGGGACGACCATTCCTCTACGCTACTAAAGCAAGGATCGGTGTGGGCAAGGGCTCGTTATCGCTTAAGTTCGGCGGCAAAATTGCATATTTCTACATTGACAATAGCCTCACGGATGCGAAGAAACCGCCAGATATAATACCTATCTCAGATCGTGGTACGCAGATTTCCGACCTTCCAAAAGAGACCAAAAAAGTAACAAGACCAGCAGCTATGGTCAAATTTCCCTCACCTTCTCAGAAGCAATGGAGAGAAACAATACCAAAACCATGGGGTTCTAACACACACAAGAAATCGGGTAAAGGCAAGGCAAAAAGCAACACAGGAACGGTGGCAAAATTCGACCTAAGCCACCCATGGGATCCCAACCAGTGATCCAGGAATAAGGTACTGTCGAGCCAACGACGTTAAACAAGTGCACTGGTCGGGAGGTAACCCGACACTATCTTACTTTCCGCACTTTAATTTTCTCTTTTATTTTCTGTATTTTACTTTTTCAATAAGTCGCTCTCACCCACTTGGTGCATAGAAGATTTGACTTTTCAGGAATCGGACTTGGGTGCAACATTAAGCCAGTCAGGGCTACGCTAAGAGTTCAAGGCCCCAGCCGAACTCCCTCGATTATCCAACCTCGTGCCATGTCGTTCACTCGACACCTTAAAGGGAGTTCTGTTCTTCCCTTTTCCTTAATATCATTTCTTTCTCGTAATTGTCTGCTTGCATGGCTTTTGAACTAAGTAGTGCTGAAAGGCACGACTTCGTTCAAAAGTGTGGGGTGAGATCCGCATGTGTAAATAAATAAATAACATGTTTTTCGTTTTCGTTTTTAAATATTATCTTTTTGAAAATATGAACTTAAGAATGTGAAAAAGATATATCTAAAATTCATGCATTTACCTTGTGAAAATTCAACTGTCTAAAAACTTAGAACGTAACTTCTCATTTGTCCCTTTGTGCTGAGATAAACTAGGGATGTGGAGTTGATAGAAATGCCCTTGAGAGGCTTGGCAAGCAATCGAAGGATCGAATCAAACTATATGGTTTTCGAAGTCAGTGGAGGCTGCACTTCGGGTTTCAGTGAAGATTGAAGTCATCTCCGCCATGCAGTGTTTATGCAAAAAAAAGAAAAAAGGCGAGGACGGGAATCAGACCATCCTCTCTCTAGTCAAAGTAGCCGAGAAAATAGATGAGCGACCCTCATCTTGACCCGCGCGAAACAACAACGATGAGAGGAGCGGGGAGGTATTTCCATAGGCTTGCGGGCGATGATTGGACCTCCCAAAAAGGCTTGAGAAAATGGACTAGCAAAGCCACAAAAAGGCGAAAAGCTCGAAGAAGCAAATCAAGAGGCCAAAGGCCCAAAACTGTGAAGATTTTAACCGAACAAAAAGTGAAGTACTCAAAGAGTCAAATCAAAGGCCAAAGGCCGATTCACTACAAAAAGCAGTCCCTCGCCAAAAGAAAATCAAAGTACTCAAACCATTGAAACCCGAACCGAATCACGTGCTAGAGAAAGCTACAAGGAAACCATATAGTGAGAGACAATCCCGAGGTTGCAGTCCAGGAGCCTAAAAAGGGCTATCTCCCGAAACATCCAGAATAATTTGCATCTCAGCACGGAGGTACAAGTATCAAGTTTCTTCTATTTATTTACACAGTTCAATTTGGTAATAAGTAAGTAATGCATGAATTAGGATAAATCGAGTTCCACAGTCTAATTTTCATATTTTAAACCAAACTTAGTGCCGCCCTTTAATAGCATTGTTCGGGACGAACAACTAAAAGTGAGGGGTGATCTGATGGACCAAAATTATACGAATAAAAAACACAGTAAAACCCACCAAATTAGACTGGTTGTCTATTTAACTTCTGCTTGTTAGTCCCGATTTATTTCTACAGGGTATTTTGGCGCTTAGAGAGAAAACACGCTAAGGAGAGGATTTTACGCTGAAAAGATATTACGAGTCAATCCAAGGTCAAGATCAGACGCTGAATGAAGAATCTCAAGATCCTGACGTAGGAATTACTCAAATTAAATCCAACCGAGGAACAATCAAAGTCAGACCGGAGCGAAATTGGACTGATAGTTTTGTGAAAAGACTGCACAAAACTGTCAAAATGCACTCATGGACCAAGGTGACCGGCCACCTTGCTTGGAGGTGGCCAAGGGAGGAAGCCTCCCCCCATGGTGACCGGCCACCGGTGGCTTTCTCCTCCCCCAACCGGCGGCTTTCCTCCCCCCATGTGGCACCTCCTCCTTCCTCCTCCCTTCTCCTCCCTTGATGCAAAACCACATGGAGCCATCTCCACCCTCCATTCTCCTCCCCTTTAGCTATAAATAGAGGCTCACCCTTCCTCATATCATCATCCAAAAATCAATAAACACTTCTCTCTCTAAGTTTTGTTACTTTGTAAGTTTGGTTTATGAAATAATACTCTTGTTGGTTCTTGAGTATTATAACGGTTTGAAATTATAATACTCCTGTCGGTTCTTGAGTATTATAATACTGTAGAGAATACTCCTGTTGGTTCTTGAGTATTCAGTAGGAATTAGGAATCCTCCTGTTGGTTCTTGAGTATTCCACCCCCTCTCCTCTTACTGTTTTCAAAAACCCCCGAGTATTTAGCTATGGTATCCACCTCTATGGATATTCGTAGCTAAACTCTTTATTCGGTTAAAGGGGTGTACTTGTATTATAAAATGTTTTAATTCTTTTAGTTTCTTTTCTCTGTATTCAAAACTTGTTCTATGTGCCATATATTAGATCAGAATTTCCAAGGTTGAGTGGATGCTTGGAATGGCAAAGCTTTTCCGTGGGGATTCGTAAACATACTCGGATAAGTGGATGCTTGGAATGACAAAGCTTATCTGAGGAGTTTGATCTTTCTAAAACACCATTTGGATAAATCGGGAAAGACAATCCAAATGGATGCACACATGCTAATATACCTTGGAATGGGGTATTAGTCTAAGTAGAACAAGTGCTCTACGACTTTTGCAAAAGACTAGACGGTGTTGCAAGTTGAGTGCTTGGAATGGCCTCGATTCACTTTCGAACACTTTTGCAAAAGGCTAGACAATGTTGCAAGTCGAGTGCTTGGAATGGCGTTGATTCACGTTTGAATACTTAGAAAGGTTACTAAAATAATAAACAGGCTATGATACAAGGCCCCTGAAACCGAATGTTTTCCTTAAATTACAAAACCCCCTGTATTTACTTTTATAAACTGCTCGATCAACTACAACCATCAACCGCTCATCTACCGGAAGAATCGCAATCACGCATCACCCACTGTAAGTCTTCTTCCCTTAACTCCTTTATTTTCAGTACTTATTTTCAGTATTTACTTTTCCCCATAAAAAACCAAAAAAACCAAAAATAGTAGCTTAGTAATTAGCAGTAAGTCCGCAATCGACCTAAAATCACTCACCATACGATCCCCTAAAGAACAGTTATCCCTCTAATTCCCTTGGGTTCGACCCCTACTTACCACTTACTACCCAGTAGTGTAGTCGCGAGTAGCGGAAAATATAAATTTATTTGTACAGAGAACATTGCACCTTAACGACAGTGCAGTGCGCTCCGTCATATATCACTAGGTCGGGCTATGTAATCTTGTTATGGCAATTATAAATATAATGTTCTATGCTTGTGAATAACTTATATGGCTGCTATACACTGGCTAATAGCCAAAAGCTCAAAACTAAACTAGATAAGTAACTAAGTTTATCAAAAAGTTTGGCACTCAACACAACCTTAGAATCCACAAATCTTCTTTATCTGAGACATTAATATCATTAGCATCACTATCCACAATGCAAACATCAAGAAAAATCAGTTCATAGAAACAAAATGTGGCATCTATTTTGTTTGTGGTAGGTTTTACTAGGCTTTTTTTGTAGGCTTCATTGGGCTTTCCGATATAGGCCATGATAGGCCGAGCCTATGGGCCGGACCGGGTCAAAAATGTTGCATCCTTATCCCGCCCGTCAAGCTTAAGGCTGGACTTTGATAGGCCTAAACATGGACTGGGCTAGACTTAAGGTCCGCGGGCCACGAGACCCCATTAAGCTTTCTAGCCCATGAGGCCATTTGGAGACCCCTAATTGCACATGCATCTTTCTCTTGGTTTGATGCTTGCTTAAAATGTGTATAAAAATTCGCAATATTGGTTTTGCTATAAATGTTGTTCATTTATTTCCCTTGTTTCGAAACTTGCTTAAAATGTGTATAAAAATGTGGTTGTATCGCAATACTGTTTATGCTATAAGTGTTGATCATTTTACTATATAAAAATGTGGTTGTATCGCAATAATACTGGATTCGTCTATAAATGTTTAAGGAAAATGATATAAAGGGATGTCTTGAACTTTCACCATTTGTTAAATGGGAAGGATTAGGCCTGAGCTCGGGTCGGGTCGGGCCGAATTTTTGCGAAAACCGACTCGAAATCCGAAAATTCGGTTCGGTTCGGGTTTTTACGGGCTTTTTTTGCCGTTGTTTTTCGGGCTTTTTTCGGCTTTCGGTTCGGTTCGGGCTTTCGGGCCAAGAAAAATTCAAAACCGAGACCGAACCGAATCTCACCAATCGGTTCGGGTTTTTTTTGGTTTGGTTTTCGGTCCGATGAAAACCGACTCGTTCGGGCTTTTTCGGGTCGGGTCGGTTCGGTTTTTCGGGTTTTCGGGTTTTTCGCCCACCCCTAGGAAGGATTATATCAGAAACCTGTAGAATTGGTCAGAACTTAAAACTTTTTTTATTCGTTCGACTAAATCATTTACGGTCATTAAATTTAGCAAATAAGAAATAATTTAATTATAGTAAATCTTAATTGAAGGCATATTAGTCAATTATCTTGGATCGTTAGGTTAGCCAACTATATGAGGGAGATCCCAGAGTGGTATCCCTCAGACAGATGGCAGCGGAAAATAACTCTCGTACAGGAAATACAAGACAGAATGTAAATGCTCACGATTTAGAGTGGAAACCTTACTGCAACCTTTGCAGCAGGATAAAAACCACTTGCCTTCTGGACAGTTCCAGAAGGGCTTCAAGATCCGTATTATTGACAAAGGAATATGCTTGCAGTTTGTTACACTTGTCTCACACAGTGACAGCTAACAAGACTACTCAATTCGAAGAGTCAACTAATACGATCGCCTTGCTTGCACACAGCAGCACCTTGTCAGCTCCGAATTTGAACACTCTTCAATCTCCGATCGATATTGCCAAAAGCCAAACTTTTCTTTGAAGACTTTTCTTCCTTTTATAGAGTCTTCAAGTCGGCAGTACATATCTCCCTCAGAGATCCGATTGATATCTCGCAGATGTGATATCACATATATACTTGCCAAAATTGGCGTCAATATTCTCTTCGCATATACTTGACATCTCCTCGTGTATATATTTGCATTAATGGCATTAATCAAATATTACACGCATATACTCTTGTATCTTCGATGTATATCTCCGTGTATCTTTTCCCAGATCCGATCTGGTTCGTATGTCGGTGTACCTCTCACACAGAGCGCATCTCTCTCGCAGCTTTGCTCTCTCTTAGAGATGCCCGGTGAGCTTACCTGTCAGACAGTGATTTCTGCACACTCAAGTGGATTATTAGTTAAGTGTTTGTTATCATCAAAACACAAGGGTCCAACAAATTCCCCCTTTTTGATGATGACAAACACTTCTTCACAGATAAGAAATCACACACATCAATGATACCGGACTCACATCTACATTCCCTTTGGACAGCTAGCAACTTCAGAGTTTATATTCACTAGATATTTATTTAAAGTCTAGCTAGCACAGTTCCCCCTCAGATAGACATCCGCTGAAATTTTGGTACTGATTTTCCCCCTTAGTGTATGCACATATAGTTCTTCCCCCTTTTGGCATCATCAAAAAGATATGCAAATAAGAACACAGAGTAATGGAAAGAAAAACATTTCATTCATGGCCGCAAGATAGAAGCGTGTCATGCAGACACCACACATGAGGCAGAGAATTCAAAAAACATAGAGAATTTAAACATGAAATTAAAAAAAACGTTCAAAAAGAGGGGGGGGGGCTAATGTGGGTGGGGATAGCAAGGAGGGGGGGGGGGGGGGTGGGGGGGGGGGGGGTCCCATGAGACAGTTAAGACGAGGACTCAATTGTGAACGAATTCTTCATCTGTTCAACAATCTCCGCGGCAAGGTCCTTCATCTGCCCTGAGAAATCTTGGACAGCCACGGACATAGCCCCCGAGTCAAGTGTTATTGCTAGCTCCAGGTCAACCACCTTCTGCTTCACGAGCTGCAATTCAGACTTAACCTCCACCAGCTCAGTTTTTGCCTCTACCACTTCAGATTTTACCTCCTTCAGCTCACCCCTGAGCTCCCTCATTTCCGCGCGAAGCACCTTCAGTAGCGCCAGTGCCTCACTCAGGCCCTCTGAGGAGGTTGCCGCGTCACCACTGACGGGGGAAGCAGCATTGATAGGAGTCACATCCTTGACCTCCTCATCCTCATCCTCATCCACATCCACTGCTACAACAGTAGGAACAGTCCATCCGACTCCGGCAGAGAACTCCAAGCCCAGTTTGGCAATGTGATCTTCACATAGTGCATACGAAAGCACTCTCTCGGTCTCAGGGTGGTAAGCTTCCCAATACCTCAGTATCTCCTTCACAAATCCAGGAAAGGGCAGTCCATTAGACGGATTGTTGCTGTTGTTCTCCATGTGTTTCATGACCTGAAAGGCCAGGTTCACTTGCTTCCTTTGCACGATTTGATCAATCAACAGCATATCCTGGAAGGTTACTTGACTGTGCTTGTGCTTTCTGGGGGAGATGTTCGAAACAAGGATTATGTGCAGAATTCTAGGGAGTACGTCCATGTGAGTGTTCTCCCGCTGACCCTTTGCTGTGACATCCAACCCGAGTCTTTGAAACACTTCTGCCTTTGCCACAGTGCCTGGCCAGGCACCTTTTGAGTAGGTGGCATACCCTCCTTTGGGCACCCCCAGGACTGTGGCCAACTCCCTCATGCTCATGGAGTACCACTCACCCCCCACTACAGCCGACAACTCCCAGTTGCCTTTTCCTTCTTCCTTTTCAACCAGCTTAACTTTTGAATAGAACTCCCTCACCAATTTCTCATCAACAACAACAGGTTTCTTGAACAAGCCGCCCCACCCTTGGGCCTCCAATAGTTCACCGATTTCTCCTAACCTGTTCGTTGCCAGCCACTCTTCATCCAGCACTAACTCCAGTGCAAATCCTCTCCCGGCTTCCTCCGACTCTTCGGCACTGTCATCCGACCCAGCCACCTCTTCAGCATGCGTAGCAGAGGACCGGCCGGATCTCAGGCTTTTCCGGGCGGATGCGGGAGCGGGTTTCCTTGCTCGTTTGCCTGCCGACCTGGTAGCCACCGAGGTCTCCTTTTTAACCTGCCGCTGAGAGGAAGAGTCCTCTCGCAGAGCTTCGAGTCTCTCCTCAAAACGGACCACTTCTCTGGCCACGGTGGAGCCTGTCGGACCAGAATCAGCCGGCGTGACCGACTGTAGAATAGACTCCAGGTCGAAAGGTTTAACACCGCTTGCGAGCAACTGAGCGGCCATGGCGGCAGCTTCGGTAGATGAGAGATTCGGTTTAGGGTTTGAAGACGCCATGGATTTAGGGTTTCGAAACTTCAGAACTTTCGTGAGAGAGAAGACAAAGTCTGAGAGTGGTGTGGGAACAGTACGCTCTCCTTTCTCTTCTTATACCGCAACAAACCCTAGCATCCAAACAACACTGTCCTTTGTTCGAAACGTCGCCTCCTCTCAATAAATAAACCGCCTTCAATTTTGCAATTTCCACCTTTTCTTCCCTTCCAAAAACGGTTCAGCAATAACCCCTTGCCAAAATCAAGTCAGACTGAAAAGGCATGCTCCAATAGACAGGGGAACGACACGTGTCATCTGAATATAAGTGTGTCTCCTCATAAGGCAACCGACGCGACAATACCCTGCTGCAGAAAACTGTTCACCTTTCAATTCAACTTTACGTCTTCCCAACGCCAAGACATCTATACCGAAGGATGAATAACTGCCCATCTTCACACCTGTCACAGAGATTGTTTCCCAGTCGAAGGTGATCTATCCACGGTGATAGCTCAGTCTTACTGTCTCATGGGTACACAAGGTTTTGGTATGATGTGCTAATTTACCCAAATGGTACAAATAACATCACACCCAATCAAGAAGAAAATAATATCATCCAAACAAATCATATTGGTTTCATACCTCATGTGGAGTAACTCCAGAAAAGGTAGTGCATCAACGGGCTCATAGGAGCGTTCCACACGAGGATAGGCTAAGGTTGGTCTAGAGTACCTCCTTGGTTTATATTGTGGGATCAAATATGGAGGTCTCTTTTGGGCAGAAAGGAATCATAATTTCATGCTTTTTGGTCCCTAATGCAGTCATCAATCTCATAGCAAGCATGCATGAGTACATTATGACCACAGCCTACTTTTTCACTAGCACAGAACATCCATGTTAGACTCTCCATCAGACGTGACTTATATGCATCTAGTCTAGCCAATCACTGAGGGAGTAACAATTGGTCATAGCTTTAAGGGAGAGAAACCATACCTAGTTCCAGCCTCAGCTTCTCGTAGGGTTCTCTGTGCAAAGCTTTTGTGAATATGTCTGCAATCTGTTCCTCAGTCCTATAATATTCCATCTCAATTGTTCCCTTTTCTACACAGTCACGCAGAAAATGATACCGGATTTCTATATGTTTGGTACGAGAGAACTGCACTAGATTTTTTGAGATGTTAATAGCACTGGTGTTATCACACAGAATTTTTGCACAATTGGTAATAACACCGTAGTCACTTAGCTGTTGCCTGATCCACAGCAGCTGCGCACAGCATGCAGCGGCGGCGATGTATTCCGCCTCAGCGGTGGACAACGCAATTGAGGATTGCTTCTTTGAAGCCCAGGAGATGAGACATGGTCCAAGATATTGAGCCATCCCTGACGTGGACTTCCTGTCTATCTTGCACCCAGCATAGTCTGCGTCGGTGTATGCTTCCAGACGTAATTCACCTCCCCTTGGATAGAACAGGCACAAGTCATCTGTTCCCTTTAGATATCTCAATATCCTCTTTACTGCCTTCACGTGGGTTTCTCTGGGATCAGCCTGAAACCTTGCACACAGACAAACGCTGAATAAGATATCAGGTCTACTAGCAGTGAGATATAGTAGCGAACCAATCATTCCCCTGTACAGAGTTGGATCCACCCGAGGTGAGGACTCATCCTTTGTCAGGGTATCATTTGGGGACATCGGTGTGGCACACGCCTTAGCAGATTCCATCCCAAACTTCTTCAGAATCTCCTTTACATACTTCTGCTGATGGATTTGGGTACCATCCTCTCCTTGAGTTACTTGAAGTCCCAGAAAGTACTTGAGCTCCCCTACCATGCTCATCTCGAACTCACTCGACATCAAGTCTGTAAACTTTTTGACAAGTTTAGGATTAGTTGAGCCGAAAATGATATCATCCACATATACCTGAACAACCAGAGTGTCTTTGCCTTCCTTCAGAAGGAAAAGTGTTTTGTCCACTTCTCCTCGGACGTATCTGTGGGATAGAAGAAACTGTGACAGTCTCTCATACCAGGCGCGTGGTGCTTGCTTCAGCCCATACAGAGCCTTGTCAAGGATGTGAACATGATCAGGGTGAGAATGATCCTCGAACCCTGGTGTCTGGCTGACATAAACTTCTTCCTTCAGAACTCCGTTCAAGAAGGCCGTTTTCACATCCATCTGTTGCAGAGAAAAACCATGGTAAGTCGAATAAGCAATTAATAGTCTGATTGCTTCTAACCTTGCGACTGGGGCGAATGTCTCGTCGTAGTCTATCCCCTCTTGTTGGTTGTACCCTTTGACAACAAGGCGGGCTTTGTTTCTTACAACCACTCCCTTGTCGTCCATCTTGTTTCTGAAGACCCACTTTGTTCCTATCACATTCTTGTCTTCAGGCCTGGGAACCAGTCGCCACACTTTGTTTCTTTCGAACTGATGCAGTTCCTCTTGCATGGCATTGACCCATTCTGGATCCTTCAGCGCATCCGCAACCGTCTTTGGTTCTGCATGAGAGACAAAAGAAGCAAATCCACAGAAATGACATAGTTCGTTGACAGAACCGCTCGTCGTCAAAGCGATTTGTGCAAATAAATTTATAATAGTCCGCTACTCGCAACTATACTACTGGGTAGTACTTGGTAAGTAGGGGTCGAACCCAAGGGAACCAGGGGAATAATTGTTCTTCGGGGGGATTACGCAGCGTGGGAGCGTGTTTAAGGTCGGTTGGTTGGTTTTAAAGCTACCAGCTATTTTGATTGATTGATTGGTTGGTTGGTTGATTTTAATACTGGAAAGTAAATTACAATTTATAATTAAAGAGAAATGTTCGGTTTCAGGGGCCTTGTATTATATCCTATTTATTATTGACATTTAGTGAATTATCTAAGTATTCAAAGATGAATCGAGGCCCTTTCGTAGCGCAAGACTTGCAACATCGTTTAAAGCAACACTTGTTCTAAGCAAAACTAATTCCTTCATTCGAAGTATCTTAGCTGTAAGTGCATCCACTTGATCTCCCAGTTACGTTTTTGACCAAGTGGTGTTTTAGAGAAGTCGAACTCCTCGATAAGTTTTGCTTGTGACAGCTTCCAATTACCGAGTATGATCACGAATTTCTACGGAAGAGCTTTGCTTGCGACAGCTTCCACTCAACCTTAGAAACTCTGACTTGATATATGGCACATAGAACAAGTTTTGAATACTAAGACTAGACACTAAGTTAATAATCTTAAAACATTTTATAATACAAGTGCGCCCCTTAGACCGAGCTACAAGTTTAGCTACTATTCATCGCGCTAAACATTATAACTAAGGAAATAAAACAGTTGAATAAATACTAAGAATTACTTACAACCGTTGAAGCGCCAAGGGAGCTATCCTTTATTTCCAAAGCCAAGATTACAACATTACAAATATTACAACTTCTAGAGAGAGAAGTGAAATGAGATTGAGGTGTGTGAAATGAGGGGAGGAGCTCCTCCTTTTATAGCCAAAATGGGAGGAGATGGGTGGTGGAGATGGATGCACATGTCTTTTGATCCAAGGGAGGAGAAGAGGAGGAAGGAGGAGGTGCCATGTGGAGGAGGAGCAAAGCCGCCGGTCACCATGGGTGGAGGAGCCGCCGGTTGCCGGTGGTGGAAGGAGGAGGAGCTCCTCCTTTGGCCACCACTTCTTCAAGTGGTCGGTCATCTTGCCCAAATGTGAGTTTTGTACAGTTTTGTGCAGTCTTTTCACAAAACTGTCAATGTGTTTCTTCCCCGGGCTGTCTTGACTCCACTCCTGATTCCTCTGATTAATTTGTTATGGTCAATTCAACGTCAGGATCCTTGATATTTCTTCAGTCGGCATATGATCTTGACCTTGGTTTGACTCTTGTTATCTTTTCAGCATAAAATCCTCTCCTTAGCGTGTTTTCACTTCAGTCTCTAAAATGCCCTGTGGAAATATATCGGGACTAATACGTAGAAGTTAGATAGACAAACAGTCTAAATAAGGGGGTTATACTGTGTTTATGATTCGTATAACTTTGGTCCATCAGATTACCCCCCACTTTTAGTTGTTCGTCCCGAACAATGCTATTAAAGGGCGTAAGTTCTAAGTTTGGCTTTGGAATATGAAAATTAGACTGTGGGACTCGATCTATCCTAATTCATGCATTGCTTACTTATTACCAAATTAAACTGCGTAAATAAATAGAAGAAACTTAATACTTGTACCTCCGTGCTGAGATGCAAATTATATTTGATGTCTCGGGAGATAGCCCTTTTTAGGCTCCTGGACTGCAATCTTGGGATCGTCTCTTACTATATGGTTTTCTTGTAGCTTTCACTAGCACATGATTCGATTCGGGTTTCAGTGAGTTGAGCCTTTTTGATTTTCTTCTTTGGCGAGGGACTGCTTTTTTGTTGTAGTGAATCGGCCTTTGGCCTTTGATTTGACTTTTTGAGTGCTTCACTTTTGCTCGGTTAAAACCTTCACATTTTGGGCCTTTGGCCTCTTGATTTGCTTCATTGAGCTTTCGCCTTTTTGTGACTGCTAGTCCATTTTCTCAAGCCTTTTTTGGGAGGTCCAATCATCGCCCGCAAGCCTATGGAAATACCTCCCCGTTCCTCTTGTCTTTGTCGTTTTGCGCGGGTCAAGATGAGGGTCGCTCATTGATGGACCAAAGTTATACGAATCATAAACACAGTATAACCCCCTTATTTAGACATTTTGTCTATTTAACTTTTGCTTGTTAGTTCAGATATATTTTTACAGGGCATTTTAGAGATTAAAGTGAAAACACGCTAAGGAGAGGATTTTATGCTGAAAAGATATCAAGAGTCAATTGAAGGTCAAGATCAAGCACTGAACGAAGAAATCTCAAGATCCTGACGATGAATTACTCAAATTAAATCCAAATGAGGAATTATCAAAAATAGCCTGGAGTGAAATTGGACAGATAGTTTTGTAAAGACTGTACAAAACCGTCAAGATTCATCCATATGCAAGGATGACTCATGGGTGGCCTCCCCCCCTCCTCCTCACATGGGCGGCTAGAAGGGGAGGAGCCTCCTCCTCACATGGGCGGCTCCTCCTCACATGGTGGCTCCACCACTCCTCTTCCTCCATGTGTTTCCATCCAAGCCATACACCTCCAAACTTGCTCTCCACTCCTCCTCCATGGATGCTTGCCATGTGGTGGCTCCTCCTTGGCTCCTCCTCCTCCCTTGGATCAAACCAATCTCCACCACCCATCTCCACCCATTTTTCCTATAAAAGGAGGTGCTCCTCCTCCTCATTTGTATCATCACCACCACAACAATTCACTTATCTCTCTAGAATTTTGGGCACTAATCATGTAATATTAATCATGTAATATTACTTTGGGAATCAAAGCTTGATCCTTGGCGCTTCAACGGTTTTGTAAGTCTTCTTTTATTTATTTAATTGTCTTGCTAAACTGTTGTTTATTTCCAAGTTCATAGTTATGATAACCATTGCCATGATTAGTAGCTAAATTAATTATTCGGTTTAAGGGTGTGTACTTGTATTATAAATGTTTTAGACTTTACTCTTAGTATACCTTTATGTTCGATACTTGTTCTATGTGCCATGTATAAAAGTTAGAATGTCTAAGGTCAAGTAAACCATTTGGAAATGTGACCATAGGGGTCCAAATTCGTAAACTCTTCCTTAGATATTCGTGATCACACTCGGGTAAGTAGACCATTTGAAAACTGGACCAAAGGGATTAAATGGATAAACTTATCTGAAGAGGTCGACTATTCTAAAAACCATTTGAAAACTGGACCAAAGGGACCAAATGGATGCACTTACGGCTAAGATACTTCGAAAGGAGGAATTAGTTTTGCTTAGAACAAGTGTTTTAAATGATGTTGCAAGTCTTGTGCTAGGAATAGCCTCGATTCATCTTTGAACATTTAGCATGATCATGTCTTGCGCTAGAAATAGCCTCAATTCATCTTTGACCACTTGGTATGATCATTAGCAGTCGATGATAAACAATTATAATACAAGGCCCCTAAAACCGAATACTTTCCTTACAGTCCATTATCAATTGTTGTAATTTACTTTCAGTTCCCAAAACACACTCAAAACCAACCCCAACTGTATTTACTTTCGTGACAATCCCGTAAAAACAACTAATCCACACTGACTCCCTTGGGTTCGACCCCTACTTACCACTTGCTACCCAGTAGTAAAGTCGCGAGTAGCGGACTTATAAATTTATTTGCACAAATCGCTTTGACGACGAGCGGTTCTGTCACTCATCTATTTTCTCGGCTATTTTGACTAGAGAGAGGAAGGTCTGATTCCCGTCCTCGCCTTTGCATAGATGCTTTTTGGCGGAGTTGACTTCAATTATTCACTGAAAACTCGAAGTGCAGCCTCCACTGACTTCGAAAACCATATAGTTTGATCTGATCCTTTGATTGCTTGCCAAGCCTCTCTAGGGCAGTTTATATCAACTCCACATCCCTAGTTATCTTAGCACAAAGGACAATTGAAAAGTTACATTCTAAGTTTTTAAACAGTTGAATTTTCACAAGGTTAATGCATGAATTACGATTTATCTTTTTCACATTCTTAAGTTCATATTTTCAAAAAGATACTATTACTAAAAAAGAAAAAACAGCTGCATGTTATTTATGTACACAGGTGGTTCTCACCCTCCACTTTTGAACGAAGGCGTGCCTTAGTTCAAAAGTCATGCAAGCTTAAAACTAAATACTGAATTTAAAAGATAGAAATTAAAGTGCGGAAAAGTAAGATAGTGTCGGGTTACCTCCCGACCAGTGCACTTGTTTAACGTCGTTGGCTCGACGATACCTCGTTTGTGGTTCATTGGTTTGGGTCCCATGGGTGGCTAAGGTCGAACTTTGCCACCGTTCCAGTGTTGCTTCTTCCTGACTTCTTGCCGGATGTTATGTTCTGGTCAGGGCTCCATTGTTCTGGTGGTTTTGTCTTCCTATTCTTCCACTTCTTCCGATTCTTTCGAGAAGGTGAGGGACCTTTTACTACAGTCGCTTGTCTTTTAAGTCGGGCTTTCTTGTTTCTCCATCCGGGCTTCCATTCCATCGGGCCATTTCTTTGTTTCTTGTTTGAACGGTTGGAATCCTGGTTGTGCTCTTCGATAGCCCTCTTCTTTGCGGCAGAGGTGAATGGCTGTTTCAGCATAAGTGAGTTTCCAGGGCTGTTTGGTTGGCTCGTGGTGAGAGGGTGCTCCATGGTTGACTTTTCTTGCCCTTGTCCCGCCTCCATCTCGCCTTGCACCTTACCATTGATTACTTCATCTTCAGGGGCTGCAATCCGTATACAAACTGAGGGGACAAGCTGGGGGGCTTCCACCACAAGGGCCGGGTCTTTCACGGATAGGTTGGTAATGATGACCGGGTCTACCTCAGGTACTCCGAGCGCAAGGACCGGGCCTGGTTTGGGCAGTTCTTCTTCGGCCATCCGAGAGTCCTCATCCTTTGTTGGCTTGGTGGGCTCCAATGTAGGCTCCTTTAGGGTCGCCTCCACATTTATTACTGCCCTTGTTCTGATGTCTTTTTCCGGGTTTGCTGTGGGCAAGCTTGCAATGGGTGTAGTGCCGGGCTTGTTTTGTACTGAGTCCTTTTTCACCGTTGGTACTTTATTATCAGTTAGGCGTATCGACCCTTGTTTTGTTCTTCCTGCCAAATTATCTATGGCGTCCCAGATTTTAGTTATGGTCAACCTCATGAATGAGCCTCCCACTGAATCATTGAGCCTTTTCCGCTCATGCGGTAGCATTCCGCCAAGAAACCATTGAAGAAGGAATACGTTTGTGAATCCATGGTGCGGGCAGCTTGCTACAATGGAGTCGAAGTACGATAAGTACTCGTCCAATGTTTCATCCCGGGATTGCTTGATGTTAATGATCTTCTTGCGGAATTCAAGTTGGTAAGATAGCGGAAAAATCTCCACATCGTCATCTTGATAGTCATGGTGACTTTCTTCGCGAGACATGGTTGTTTCGAAGCGCGTAACGATTCAAAGAACAGTTATCCGATGACTAGTTCCCCGACAACGGCGCCAATTTGACAGAATCGCTCATCGTCAAAGCGATTTGTGCAAATAAATTTATAATAGTCCACTACTCGCAACTATACTACTGGGTAGTACTTGGTAAGTAGGGGTCGAACCCAAGGGAACCAGGGGAATAATTGTTCTTCGGGGGGATTACGCAGCGTGGGAGCGTGTTTAAGGTCGGTTGGTTGGTTTTAAAGCTACCAGCTATTTTGATTGATTGATTGGTTGGTTGGTTGATTTTAATACTGGAAAGTAAATTACAGTTTATAATTAAAGAGAAATGTTCGGTTTCAGGGGCCTTGTATTATATCCTATTTATCATTGACATTTAGTGAATTATCTAAGTATTCAAAGATGAATCGAGGCCCTTTCGTAGCGCAAGACTTGCAACATCGTTTAAAGCAACACTTGTTCTAAGCAAAACTAATTCCTTCTTTCGAAGTATCTTAGCTGTAAGTGCATCCACTTGATCTCCCAGTTACGTTTTTGACCAAGTGGTGTTTTAGATAAGTCGAACTCCTCGATAAGTTTTGCTTGTGACAGCTTCCAATTACCGAGTATGATCACGAATTTCTACGGAAGAGCTTTGCTTGCGACAGCTTCCACTCAACCTTAGAAACTCTGACTTGATATATGGCACATAGAACAAGTTTTGAATACTAAGATTAGACACTAAGTTAATAGTCTTAAAACATTTTATAATACAAGTGCGCCCCTTAGACCGAGCTACAAGTTTAGCTACTATTCATCGCGCTAAACATTATAACTAAGGAAATAAAACAGTTGAATAAATACTAAGAATTACTTACAACCGTTGAAGCGCCAAGGGAGCTATCCTTTATTTCCAAAGCCAAGATTACAACATTACAAATATTACAACTTCTAGAGAGAGAAGTGAAATGAGATTGAGGTGTGTGAAATGAGGGGAGGAGCTCCTCCTTTTATAGCCAAAATGGGAGGAGATGGGTGGTGGAGATGGATGCACATGTCTTTTGATCCAAGGGAGGAGAAGAGGAGGAAGGAGGAGGTGCCATGTGGAGGAGGAGCAAAGCCGCCGGTCACCATGGGTGGAGGAGCCGCCGGTTGCCGGTGGTGGAAGGAGGAGGAGCTCCTCCTTTGGCCACCACTTCTTCAAGTGGTCGGTCATCTTGCCCAAATGTGAGTTTTGTACAGTTTTGTGCAGTCTTTTCACAAAACTGTCAATGTGTTTCTTCCCCGGGCTGTCTTGACTCCACTCCTGATTCCTCTGATTAATTTGTTATGGTCAATTCAACGTCAGGATCCTTGATATTTCTTCAGTCGGCATATGATCTTGACCTTGGTTTGACTCTTGTTATCTTTTCAGCATAAAATCCTCTCCTTAGCGTGTTTTCACTTCAGTCTCTAAAATGCCCTGTGGAAATATATCGGGACTAATATGTAGAAGTTAGATAGACAAACAGTCTAAATAAGGGGGTTATACTGTGTTTATGATTCGTATAACTTTGGTCCATCATTCGTCTAAACTTACCTGATTCTGCGATGAGTAACATTGGTAGTCCCTTGTCCAGGATGGGGGCTGAGTAACTCTCCCACTCCTTGTGGTTCTGGGTTCTTCTGCAGTCCCTGCCGGAGGAGGGTTATTCACAATCACTTCCTCATTGGGGGGGGGGGGTTCTGCGTTAACCTCTATCGCTTGTGCTTCTGGACCCTGCTCTTCAGCTAATATCTCTGTTTGTGGAGCTTCGGCTGGTTCAGCAGGTCCTTGAGCAGCAGTCTGAACGACCTCTGGAGCTGGCTCTGCAGTCTCGTTTTGGGCAGGTACCCAGTCGGGATCAGACCTGTCAGTAAGCTGGAGTTCTCCATCATCCTGTGAGGAGGGATCTTTCACAAGGTGTCCAGTCATAGCGCGCTCATCAAAGGTTACGTGAATGCTTTCCTCCACCCGTTCCAACCTCAGGTTGTAGACCTTGTATGCTCTGCTATGGCTTGGGTATCCTACGAACACGCCTTCATCGCTCCTTGGATCGAACTTTCCCAGATTTTCTTTTCCGTTGTTGTGTACGTAACACCTGCAACCAAACACTTTCAAATGAGCAATGTTAGGCTTTCTTCCTCGCAGCAGCTCGTAAGGTGTTTTTCCTATCAGAAAGCGTAGGGATGCTCGGTTCAGTATGTAGCTGGCGGCATGTACTGCCTCGGCCCAGAATCCCTTGGGAACACCACTGGCAATCAGCATTGTCCTTGACATGTCTTCCAGTGTCCTGTTCTTTCTCTCTACCACACCATTCTGCTGAGGAGTCCGTGGTGCTGAGAAATTGTGATCTATCCCAGCTGTCCTGCACAGGGAGATAAACTGGGAGTTTCGGAACTCGGTTCCGTTGTCAGTCTGAATAGATACTAATTTCTTACTCAATTTGTTTTCAATTAGCTTCAGCCATGACACAAACTCAGAGAACGTTTCATCTTTAGAGCTCAGAAAGATGGTCCATGTATATCTAGAATAGTCATCCACGATGACTAATATATACCTGTTGCCTCCACGGCTGACGACGTTGACTGGACCGCATAGATCCATGTGAATCATGTCCAGAGGAGCTGAAGTACTCACTGATTGTTTTGACTTAAACGAAGTACGTACCTGCTTGCCTGTGGCACAGGCGCTGCATATCTGATCAAACGAGCTTTCCACTTTTGGTAAACCAACCACCAATTCATGTTGATGGAGTTTATGAATCAGCCTCGTGCTTGCATGTCCAAATCTCTTGTGCCACAGCAATGTGTTGTCAGTGATGCTTGACAGACACAGCTCCCCGTCTGGGACGAATTCTGGGTCCACTGTATATATCTGATTCTCCCGGACACCTCGAAGAATTATTTTCCCTGTCTCAATGCACTTCACAACACAGTCGTTAGAGTTAAATATCACTTGGTTTCTTCCATGTTGACACAATTGTGATATGCTCAATAAGTTGTATCTCAAATTTTCAACCAGACTTACTTGTCGAATTTTAATGGTTTCTGAAATTCTTACCTCTCCAGTAGCTACTACCTTACCTGAGCTCTTGTTTCCGAAGATAATGTTGTCTCCGGAGTAGGCTTGGAGTGAGATGAACCATCCTGGATCTCCCGTCATGTGTTTGGAGCATCCACTGTCCAGATACCATGGCTTGCTCCTCACTCCATCCTGCAAAAAGAGAGGTCAGTTTTTACGAACCCAGACAAGCTTGGGCTTACTGGGCTTTGGGACAGTTTTAGCAGCAGAAGGGAACTTCGAGGGACGAGAATCATTGTCATCAGTGAGATTGATTTTCATCCTGGGGGTTCTTCTAGGTCGTCCGTGGATGGCTGTGTCATGGTGAGAACGAACCCATTCCGGTTTGTTATCCCTTCTTTGAGGAGAAGCCTTTCTCCTAGGGATAGGGGCGGTGCCGGCCTTTCTCTGACGGCTGTGATTCTTTTCATTGACTTCTTTCCATTTCTCACAGTCGGCTCTGTAATGACCAGAGTGACCGCAGTGCCAGCAGACACGGTAGTAGAGTGTACCAGTTTTCTTGTGTTTCTCTACGTGTGCTGGTATCCTTCTCTGTGCCTGAGGGTCGATGGAGAAGGATTGACGATTGGAACTCATCCTTTTCCATATTTCAAAAGCCTTCCCAGCTTTGAAAGGTCCAAAGTCTCTGTCGTGGAGATAACTGTCCTAAGGAGATGAGGCTGCTCTTCCCGATTGTCTTGTGGGTTCCATCTTTCTCTGCTGATGGGAGCCCTCTCTGACTTCAGTCATTGGTCCCTTTCCTTTGGCAATCCCTCTGTTTGCTCCCTCTTTATCAGTTTCTTCCATATACCCAAGTCCGGGTCTGGCAACCCTTCTTTTGTAGTCTTGTTTTACCTCCTCGACCTTTTTGGCTTCTAGTTCTCTAAGCCAGACCTTCTTTCTCTCCGATTCCTTTTGTCTGAGATCTGCAACAGTCTGATGGAGCTCTTCGTTGTCCAACTGGAATCTGTCTGATTCTGCAATTGATCGTACCTTCCTGGTATCGTCAACTCTCAAGCTCCTCAGTCTATCACTTAGATCACTGATCTGTGTGTCCCTTTTGTCACAGGTGGGGCATTTGCATATGTGCTCCTCCATTTCTCTCTCGAGTTGCATAGCTTTGGTTGACCAGAGACGATTGTTCTCCATGTCATCTTCATGTTCATCTTTCATGACCTCAATCTGTTCCTTGAGGCTAGTGATCTTCTTTAGCAATTCGACGATAGTTTCTGCAAAGTCAGATTCACTGAATACTTGATCTATGAAAGAGTCAGATTCATTTACCTCATCGTTTGCGGAATTCGCCATCAGACATGGCTCATTGACTTGCTTTCTATCGCTTTGTTCCTCATCAGAGTCACTCCATGCTGCAAACATGGCATGAGCTTCCTTACGGGCAGGTGGTTCCGCCTTCTTCTTGCTGTAGCAGTCTTTAGCGAGATGTCCCTTTTTCTGGCAGTGATAGCAGGTTCTTTCTTCCTTTGCTCCAGCCTTTGTCTTGCCTTCCTCTGAGGAGGATCCCTTGCTCCACCTTTGACTGTTTCGTCCTCCGCCAGAGTTACCTCTGTTCTGTGTTCTGCCTGTGTTCGCCATCTTGAATGCCCTTGAGAGAAGTGCTATCTCCTCGTCCTCTCCTTTAGATGGCAGGCTTACTTGAGCTATGTCTAAGGCCTTCTCAACTTTAAGCGCTATAGCCTGAGATTTTCCAGCTTGTCTCCGGGCCATTTTCCTCTCGGCTATTCCAGCTTGGCTTTGCAGATTCGCCACGAGCTCTTCCAGAGTGATATCTTTGATCCCCTTCTGAGCTTGGAGAGCAGTAGTCACTGTGTCCCATCTGGAGCAGAGAGCTTGCATAAACTGATGAGTTACTTTCCACTGAGGGAGTACCTCATCCAGGGAGTTCAGCTGCGCGACGATGACTTGAAATCTGGTGTAGAAGTCATCCAGAGATTCGTCCTTGCGCTGTTCGACAGATTTGTAATCCTTTGTGGCAGCTAGGATTCTGTTCCTTTTGATGTCCTCGTTTCCCTCGTACAGTCGAGCAAGTCCATCTTACTGCTCCTTTGCAGTTTTGTACACAACCATCTTCAATTGGTCTCCTGGGGAGAGGGCCATGTTAAGAACCTTTTTGGCCCTGGCATTCTGCTGGAGAGCTTTGTAGTCATCATCTGTGTACTCGTCTTTCTCCTTCTCTTTTGGTTTGTTAGGATCTGTCACATCCAGAATAGGGAAGTTACACTTTTCAAACACTCGCCACAGCTTCCCATCCAGGGAACAGACATGGGCTTCGAACTGGTCCTTCCACCAGTCATACTCTCCCGGACTGAGCACCGGCGGCTTCCAGAACGAATCCCTTCCGTTAGACATGATTTCCTGCAAAGGCTAACACACAATCTAGAGCTTCCCGGCTCTGATACCAATTCTTGGATCGTTAGGTTAGCCAACTATATGAGGGAGATCCCAGAGTGGTATCCCTCAGACAGATGGCAGCGGAAAATAACTCTCGTACTGGAAATACAAGACAGAATGTAAATGCTCACGATTTAGAGTGGAAACCTTACTGCAACCTTTGCAGCAGGATAAAAACCACTTGCCTTCTGGACAGTTCCAGAAGGGCTTCAAGATCCGTATTATTGACAAAGGAATATGCTTGCAGTTTGTTACACTTGTCTCACACAGTGACAGCTAACAAGACTACTCAATTCGAAGAGTCAACTAATACGATCGCCTTGCTTGCACACAGCAGCACCTTGTCAGCTCCGGATTTGAACACTCTTCAATCTCCGATCGCTATTGCCAAAAGCCGAACTTTTCTTTGAAGACTTTTCTTCCTTTTATAGAGTCTTCAAGTCGGCAGTGCATATCTCCCTCAGAGATCCGATTGATATCTCGCAGATGTGATATCACATATATACTTGCCAAAGTTGGCGTCAATATTCTCTTCGCATATACTTGACATCTCCTCGTGTATATATTTGCATTAATGGTCTTAATCAAATATTACACGCATATACTCTTGTATCTTCGATGTATATCTCCGTGTATCTTTTCCCAGATCCGATCTGGTTCGTATGTCGGTGTACCTCTCACACAGAGCGCATCTCTCTCGCAGAGCGCATCTCTCTCGCAGCTCTGCTCTCTCTTAGAGATGCCCGGTGAGCTTACCTGTCAGACAGTGATTTCTGCACACTCAAGTGGATTATTAGTTAAGTGTTTGTTATCATCAAAACACAAGGGTCCAACAAATTATAAAATTTAATCACATGATCTCAATTCTCAATCCACAAAATCCCATATTTTAGAACTGTATTTTTCGAGATCATGACATTGCCTCTGCGATCTCTTTTCTCTCACTTTCTGTATCTTCATTGTTGCTTAGAACACAATATACAGAAAAAACAAAAGTCACTGCACGTATGAGAGATGGTGTTGTCATCTTTTAATCGAACATGAATTGTGTTTTTGTTCACGATAGAACAATGTTCGTGGATATAGTCACGATGTTCATGATTTTTTTTGGGGGATAGAAACGATGTTCATGATTTTGAGCACCACTGTTTTGATATCATTGTTAGTTTGTTCATGATGTTCGTATTTTTGTTTTCAACGTTCGTATTTTTGCTGAATATATGCGCATACAACAATGCTCGTATTTCAATTCACAATACAATAATGTTCAGGGATAAAGTAATGATGTTTGTGTTTTTAGCACAAATGCTTTGATATCATTGTTAGTTGTTCATGATGTTTGTGGTTCTGTTTTCTATATTTTTGATTTTGATACATACGAAAATGGATATAAAAAATGATGTTAAAGAAGGTTTCATTGAGAGTTACGCGGCTGCGAAATCATGGGTTGTAGTCGACGGTGGAGTTGCGGAGGAAAGGAAATCGTGAATAAGAGATACATTCGTGATTTCGTTGAAAATTTCGTGTTTTCAATTTTGAAAATTTAGGGATTGAATCCTGAAATATATCATTTGTGATATTAGTGGATTTATTTGATTAAAATATTTAATCATTCCTACTATGCTCTCATGAGTCATTAAATTGATTAAATTTTGAAAATCTAAACTGATTAGATTATCAGATCAAAGAACCTAATAAGTTATAGTTCTGACAAAATTCATAGATTTGTAACACATAAAAAATAGTGAAGGATTGGAAGGTGTTTGTGCGAGGGTAAAGGGTGGATATACGAAATGAGATGTATGCGGAGGGATGTTCAATGCTCAAAGCCATGTTGTTGGCGAATACTTGTAGGACAGTGATGAGTTTGCAGGACAGTGATGTGTCAAATACTTGTAATTAAACTCAGTCTTGTTGTTCTGTTTTAGGATTTGTTTCACTGCCTAAAACATTTGTTACATGGCATCTTACATTGGTCTCCAAGTCAGGGTTGTTAAAATCGAGTTTTAACTCGTAAAATCGTACGATTTTACGATTTTAGATATCTATTTCGTGTTAAATCGCACCTGGAATCGTTTTTGTTAAAATCGGACCCTAAAACGATTTTAATCGATTTTTCACGGTGTAAAATCGTTGAACTCGTGTAAAATCGTCCGCTTTTGAAGATGAATATGTCGTGGCTGTAGTCGGCTTCAAACTTTTGAAGATGAATGTCGTCGGCTTCAATTAGGGTTTTAGAAAAAATGATGATGAACAGACAGCCCAATATCCCGCAGATGATGGTTTTAATTCAAAACCCATTACAGCCCAAAAGATGATGGTTTTAATTCAATAAATGTGGGTTGGCTAAACACATTACAACCCAATATCCCACAGCCCATTATGTTTGATTAATTTCTGCAAATAACAACATAAATTCATCATATTATTTTATTTAACCCTTTAAAATTATACCATCAAAACTCATATTTAAAGATAATATACCAAATCGTATAAAAAAAGATAATATACCAAATTAATCTTTTTAAGTATCAATTTCAAATTAAAATCATATTAAAGTATCAATTTCTTTAATATGTTTACAATTAAAAATACATATATAATACTATTTTAATAAAAGGTAAACTCGGCGATTTTACGAGTCGAGTTTACGTTTCGATTCCACCTAGACAAAACGAGTCAAGGTAAAAACTCGATTCTGACAACCTTGCTCCAAGTAACTCGAGTTCAAACTCGAACATAATTCAAAAAATCACTGTCCGCAACTTTTGACTTGGCCTAAACTTCCTGCTTCGATCAATACCGCATTGCATAAGAATTCGGATTGTATTTTCAGATCATGAGCCTAATGTTTTGGTTTTTCTCCCAGCATGATTTTGATAGTATACACAATGGATACATCATGAAAATATATTTTCTTTCTATGTTATTTTTCTATGAACCAAACATGATCTTATTTTCCCTGAAATTTTCTATTAATTTTTCCATGTACAACCAAACACAAAAAATGGAAAATTTCATTTTCCTTGGAATTTCTTTCGTTGTCATTTTCTTTAATATTTTCTGTCCATCTTAAAATCCAGGAACCAAACAGAGCGTAAAACTAACGCAAAAGAACACCATTGGACCTTCCAGCAACAATCCTTTGGAGCTAGTTTCGGTCCTTAGCCAGAACCATCACTTTTGATCCAAAAAAACACACACCAGCAATCCAAGCTCCAGAAAAACGACTTAGGAAAAAAAAATTACAGAATACTAATTCTTAATACAAGTAGATACATTATTATTCATCAAAATTACAGAACCATCACTTTTGTAATAAATGTGGTTCATATCTTCATGTACAACACATTGGGAAATGTCTCGCTCATTATCAATGGTAGTGGCAGCCGCAGCTGTATTCAGTGACGGTTCCAGAGCGTTATACGAGGGGGGTCCTAAATTTTTTTTCATCGATGAACTTGGATATTGGCCTGATTTGGTAAAATTTTTTTTTTGCACATATATATCATTTATGTTCAACAACATAAGAAGTTAAGTAAACTACTAAATTCAAACTCATATATGTAGTCCATTGACGATCTAACTTTGGAAGGTCATAAAACTCACATCGATTACCCTATCAGTTCGACTCATATGTCATTGTTAAGATAATTTAATAGGTTATGACTCTTCAGTTGATATTAAGATCTAAATCAGACGTTAAAGCAGCTGAAAACATGTTCAAACTAAGGTCGCCTACAAGTGTGCGTGATCAACCACATATAACCGTAGCAACTTTGCAACGATATAACAATCAACCAGAGCACCATTTGAGAAATCGATCACCTAAAACATAAAGCTAAGGACAATGACTACAATTTCTATGTTTACACCTAAACTAAAATATAACGTTAAGGCAACTCAAACCCAAGACGAAATAGACCGTATGTTTGAAGTTACTAATGAACGACCAATCTTCTGGAGCTCACAAAGGCCTCGTTCGATAGCCGTTGAAGACGATCTTTATATCGTCGGAAAGCTAATTGAATGTTCTACAACTTTCATATTTACATCAAGATAAAATTCAAATATTAAACTGGTGAAATCCGCGACTAAATATAGCTGATTGATCAAAATTTGTCGAAAAATAGGGGTCAAGGACCCCCTGAACACCCCTACAACCGTCCCTGAATGTCGCTGCCGCTGCTAGAGAAAACGAACGGGTTCCTTTACAGTTTTTAATGGCCCAATTCCAAATATGTTAATTTTTGAATTTAAAATTAATTATATAATATTATATTTAAAAAAAATTGTCAAATATTAGGGTGGTCCGTGGACCCCTGGACCTAGCTAGAACCGTCCCTGGCTGTATTGAAGGATATGTCTGGCACATTGGGATGCCAAAACAATGCTCTAGGCTCGTCCAAGCCAAAGTTAACACAAGACTGATGCGCCTGAGCCACTATTCAATGCCGCTTTAGAGTTGAAGAAATCGGTTCACCATAGTTTGCTTCATTCCTTCTTTTATGAACTCAAACAACTTGTATATTTATCCATGAATATGAGTAGTGTGCAATCTCCAAGTATTCTTGGCTCCAATGGACCTCATTTTGTATTAACTTTTCATTTATCATGCATTAATGTATGTTTATGACGATTGTGGTTTATTTGAGATTACATGTTTAATATATGTACTGATTTTGTACTAATAAAGACATCAATAAAAAAACATTACATTTACATCATTTATATTTTCCCAATAATAAAATGACGTGGTTCATCAAAAAAATGTTTTTAAAAAATTATTTCCAAATATGACAACGTTAAATAAAGTAATAAAAATTAAATAACTGTTGTGAAAATTATGTGTGGTAGTGAATGAGAAACTTCAAAGGAAGAACAACATGAACATGTAAGAGATGATAGGGATGTAGAGAGATTGTATTGCTCTTTCAAAATTGAATGAATATGTCTTACACATAGTCCCTTTTTATAGGGCTAGGAAATACATGGAGAAATAAAGAGACATTAGGTAAATACATTACCATGAGGTATATCATACATCATTATTAGGACATTAGGTAAATACATCACCATGAGGTAAATCATACATCATTATTAGTGACTTAGGTAAATACATCACCATGAGGTAGATCATACATCATTATTAGTCATCCATTTTATGATTATATTTATAACACGCCCCTTGGATGACTTGTACAAATATTATGCCTCATTAAAACTTTACTAGGAAAACCCTGTGTGAAAAACCTTAGTGAAGGAAAAAGAGTACATAGTTTGTACAGTACGCATAATTAATGTTACCTCATTAAAAAACCTTATTTAGGAAAACTCATACGGATAAAACCTAAAAGAAGGAAAAGAGTGTAACGCGTATCTCCCCCTCAATCTAGCCTTTAACATAAATCTATAAGCTTTCGCATACCAATTTTATAGACCAATTTTTCAAAGGGAGTTGTGGGAAGTGCTTTTGTAAACAAATCGGCTAAGTTGTCACCAGAACGAATCTGACAAACATCAATATCTCCATTCTTATGAAGTTCATGTGTAAAGAAGAACTTAGGAGATATGTGTTTTGTTCTGTCTCCTTTTATATAGCCATTTTTAATTTGAGCTATACAAGCAGCATTATCCTCAAATAGAACAGTAGGGCTTTCTTTGTCACTTGAAAGATCACATGATCTTCTGATATGTTGGATTAGAGACCTCAGCCACACACATTCATGACTTGCTTCATGAAGTGCTAATATTTCAGCATGATTAAAAGAAGTGGCTGTAAGGGTCTGTTTGGTAGATCGCCAAGATATAGCAGTATCACCATATGTAAATACATAACCTGTTTGTGATCATTCTTTATGAGGGTCAGATAAATATCCGGCGTCAGCATATCCAACTAATCCTAATTTTGAGTTATTTGAAGAAAATAAGTCCATATCAGTTGTTCCTCGAAGATATCTTAAAATTTGCTTAATGCCAGTGCAATGTCTTCGAGTGGGAGAATAACTATATCTTGCTAATAAATTGACTCAAAATGCAATATCAGGTCGTGTACAGGTATTAAGATACATTAGTGCTCCAATATCACTAAGATATGGTACTTCAGGACCAAGTAGTTCTTCATCATCCTCTCGAGGACGGAATGGATCTTTTGTCACATTAAGTGATCGAACAACCATAGGCGTACTCACAGGATATGATTTATCCATGTTAAATCGTTTGAGTATCCTTCAGTATATGAGGATTGATGAACGAAAATGCCCTTTGATAAATGTTCAATTTGTAGGTCAAGGTAGAATTTTGTCTTGCCCAAATCTTTCATTTCAAATTCACTTTTCAAGCAGGCAATCATCTCGGCAAGTTCATCTGGGGTCCCAATAATATTTAAATCATCAACATAAACCATTATAATAGAAAATCCGGTTTTTGTCGTCCTTTTAATAAAAACACATGGACAAATTGCATCGTTGATGTACCCCTCCTTTAATAGATATTCACTTAGACGATTGTACCACATTCGACCGGATTGTTTTAAACCATATAAAGCTCTTTGTAGCTTTATTGAATATATTTCCCGTGGTTTTGAGCTATATGCTTCATGTAATTTAAATCCTTTGGGAATTTTCATGTAAATGTCATTATCAAGTGACCCATATAAATAGGCTGTCACGACATCCATTAAATTCATTTGAAGTCCTTCTAAGACTGACAAACTCAATAAAAATCTGAATGTTATCGCATCCATGACCGGTGAATATGTCTCTTCATAATCAATGCCTGGCCTTTGTGAGAAGCCTTGTGCTGCAAGTCGTGCTTTATATCTTACGACTTCATTATTCTCATTTCGTTTGCGCACAAATATCTATTTATAACCAACAGTTTTGACATTCTCGGGTGTTATGGAAATCTTTCTAAAAACTTGGCTATTATCAAGTGAATTTAATTCTGCCTCAATGGCACTTTTCCATTTTGGCCAATCATTTCTTCGTCGGCATTCATTAACCGATCTTGGCTCGTGATCCTCATTTTCTTCTGTAATATCTAGAGCCATAGAATATGCAAATATATTATCCACTGTAATTTCTTTTCTATTCCACCTAATCCTTGAAATGACATAATTGATTGATATTTCTTCATTGTCATCAGGTTCAGGTATCTCATTATCTTTTGAAGTTGTTTCTTCATGTATCACATCTATTTCTTTTGGAACAGTGGTTGATGCATTTATTTGGTTATCATGAACCTTTCTTTTTCTTAGATTATTATCCTTGGACCCAATTGGTCTACCACGCTTTTGTCGTATTTTAGACTCACTTGCTAAATTGTTTCCAATATCTTCATTAGGAAGATTGATTTTGCAAGGAGCATTGACAGCTGGTATATGTAACTTTGTCACTGTTTTAACATTTGTGAATGCATCAGGCAACGTATTTGCCATACTTTGTAAGTGGATAATCTTTTTGAAATTGCTACGCCTGAGATGAGCTCAATTGCACCAGAAAGATGAAGCACACGCTGTGGTGCAGTTGCTTGCACAGACTACGATAATCGAAACGAAATGCAGAACAGTAAAAGACACAAAGCACTTGGTAACCCAGTTCGGCTCAATGTAGCCTACGCCTGGGGGACTTCTCCCAAGTCCAAGGAACAATCCACTATCACAGTATATAGTACAGATTGACGTTCAAACAGCCTTTCAAACTACTGTTACAACTATACTACTCTCCAAGTGAATTGTGTGATCTGAGCTTCCCTTAGATCCAAAAGCTCCCGCCTTGCAGTCCATACCTCCTCTTGAGGCTGATACAGTCGAACTTACCACAACAGATACTCCTGGCAGTGTTTGTCGTCTCTTGTGTGAGTCGAACAGCGAGCACAGACTTGTACAACGCAGCGACGACCCCTCTTGAACTCTGAAATAATTTGTGCGCAGCAACAATGTATGAGTTCTAGGAAGTAAAGCAAGTTGCTTACCAACTTGCGGCCTCAATCTTTCTAGGACCGCACGAAGACGCATAGATTAGAATGATGAATTCCACTCTCTGATTGACGGCTCCTCCACACTGCGTTTTCTCAGGTTTTGTGCACTACTGAAAAATAAACCCTGGCTTCCTTTATATAGCCGTGTGAAACTAGAAGATCCAAAACCCTAGATTTTATCTTCTAAAACCTTAGATAAGATACGGATTAAATAGGTTGAGATATAATCTTGATATGCGTGTCTTTAACTCTTAAGAATCGGTTTTGATGATGTGGCAGTCAGATAGATTTGATTGAGATCCATCTGTCTGAAAATCTAGGAGCTGTGCTGATTTTTCGGAACTGAATGATTGATCTAGCACAGATCATTTTTTTTTGAGCTTCTTGCACAGATTTGTGTTTTGCCTAGATGACACTTTTTACTCCAACAATCTCCCCCTTGACATTTGAGGCAAAACACTTCTTCTGCATGACCTCTTTTCAACCAGTAGTTGAAACTTGCATAGATAGTATCTAGAATAGTCTCAACACTACTTGGTCCCCAACTATACTGTCTGCCACTCTCTTCTTCACCAATTCTTTCACCAAACTTTCTTCACCCATCGGCACCCCAACTGGAACATCATCAACACTAGATTGTTCAGCAACAAACTCAGAAGACGTACCTTTAGGTTTCACTGAAGAAACCCCTTTGACTGGAGTCTTGGCCTGTCCATACTTCTTCTTCTCGATGTGTGATGTGCTGATCTGCGCAGTCTCCCCCTCAATGGTAGACTCCTTCTCTAATAAGACTTGATCTTGACGAGTCGCCGGTAGCACCTTGGTGGAATCGACGGCCTTGTCAATAGCCTCCTTTTAAATCTCCATCAGAATGATAGTCTCAGGTGGCGTCGGGATGACCTCCTATATCTTCAAGGACTCACCTTTCATGTCAGCACTGAAGATAAGGAATACTACTCTGGCTAACTGTTCAAGGAGCTTGCACCGTTTGAGTTAAACACTTAGCTCCCCCTTACTACATGGCACATCAGCAACACTTATTAGAGTTCTGCTCAGCTGACTGCCCCTGTCGTCAAAGCCTTCTAGTTTTTCATGACACAAAGGCCAAGTGCAGACCTTAGTGTCTCAAACCTCTCAGCATCCAAAGGCTTTGTCAGAATATCCTCTAGTTGTTTCTCTGTTGGCATGTGGCACAGACCGATGATTTTATCTTCAACTAGCTCTCTAATGAAGTGGTGTCTGATGTCAATGTGCTTTGTCCGTGAATGCTGTACTGGATCCTTAGAGATGCTGATTGCACTCATGTTGTCACAGTATAATGTCATGGTGTCCTGATCCAGTCCCACTTCCTTGAGCATCTGCTTCATCCAAAGCATTTGAGCACAACAGCTCACTGCAGCCATATACTCCGCTTCAGTAGATGATAGTGAAATACTGTTCTGCTTCTTACTAAACCAATATACTAGGTTATTGCCCACGAAGAAGCATCCACTAGAAGTACTCTTTCTGTCCTCCATATTGCCAGCCCAGTCTGCATCGGAGTATCCAACAATACAACCACTTGTATCTCTAGTGTACCACAGTCCATAATCAACAGTACCACTTACATATTTGATGATCATCTTCACCTGCAACAAGTGACTTTCCTTTGGATCTGCCTGATACCTGGCACAGACTCCCACTGCTTGACAAATATCTGAACTGCTCGCAGTCAGGTATAACAAGCTCTCAATTATGCTTCTGTATAAGGTCTGGTCCACTGAAGCTCCTGCATCATCCTTAGTGATCTTCACATGTGTAGCAACTAGAGTTCTCTTGTGGGCTGCCTTGTCCAGTCCAAATTTCTTCACTAGATTTCTAGCATACTTAGCCTGAGTCAAGAAAATCCCTTCCTTCGACTGTACAACCTGCAGCCCCAAGAAGTAGTTCATTTCACCCACCATGCTCATTTTAAACTCGCTTTCCATCTGGGCCACAAACTCATCCACCATCTTCTGAGAGTTTGAACCAAACACAATGTCATGGACGTAGATCTGTGCAATGATAAAGTGTTTGTTATCCTTTTTCACGAACATAGTCTTATATATTCCCCCTCGAGTGTATCCCATGCTCATGAGGAATTGCGTCAACCTCTCATACCAAGCTCTAGGGGCTTCCTTTAGTCCGTACAAGGCCTTCTTTAGCTTGTAAACATGATTTGGATAATGAGGGTCCTCATATCCTTTAGGTTGTGCCACGTACACTTCCTCGAATAGCAGACTGTTCAAGAAGGCACTCTTCACGTCCATCTGGAACAGTTTGAACTTTAAGTAGCATGCCACTGCAAGCAGAAGTCGAATAGCTTCCAAGCATGCTACTGGGGTGAATGTCTCATCAAAGTCGATCCCCTCTATCTAAGTGTACCCTTGAGCTACCAGCCTAGCTCTGTTTCTCGTAATGTTGCCACTTTCATCAGTCTTGTTCTTGAATATCCACTTTGTTCCAATGATGTTGACTTCACTTGGACGAGGAACAAGATCCCATACGTTATTACGAGTGAATTCTCCCAACTCCTCTTGCATAGCCATGATCCAATGGTCATCTTGCAAGGCTTCCTTCACATTCTTTGGTTCCACCTTTGATAAATAGCAGCTATAATTAATCATATCTCGATAATTAACATGAGTTTTACCTCTAATTCTGATCTTGTCGTGAGGATTGCCAATGACACTAGACAAAGGATGATTCTTCTGGATTTTGCTAGAAGGTTGCAATCTAGCTTCACCACCTCGTGATTGAGTTTGATTCACCTCACTTCCTTCAGCATCTCGCATGTGTACATCATTATCCTCCCCGGCCGAATCTAACACAGTTTCAGGCACAATTTTAGAATTTGCATATGGTACATACCCTTGTACAGGCTTAGGACGAGTATCTTCAGCATCTTGCATATGTACATCATCATGCTTCTCGACCGAATCTAAGACAGTTTAAGGCACAATTTCAGAATTTGCATCTGGTACAGACCCTTGTACAGGCTTAGGGCGAGTATCTTGAGTCTCCATATCATCATCTGGTTCCTTCCTCAGAGGTGAATCCTTGGCCTTGTCGATCACCATATTGATTGACTCAATCACTGTTCTAGTCCTCTTATTGTAGACACGATATGCTCTACTGTTTGGAGAATAACCCAGGAACAGTCCTTCATCACACTTCCTATCCAGCTTCTGCCTTTGCTCCCTATCGGTCAGAATATAACAAGTACTTCCAAAGACATGAAAGTGCTTAATAGTGGGCTTTCTTCCTTTCCAAAGCTCATAACTAGTCTTGTCCATCCCTGGTCGAATCAGGACTCTGTTCAGAACGTAGGTAGCTGTTGACATAGCCTCAGCCTACAAATTCAAGGGGACGTTCGTCGCATGCAACATAACTCTCGTCATCTCTTGTACAGTTCAATTTCTCCGCTCTACTACTCCATTCTGTTGCGGTGTAATAGGAGATGAGAATTGATGTACAATGCCTTGCTCATCACAGAACTGAGCAAACTTCTCATTCTCAAACTCCCTCCCATGATCACTTTGAATGGACAAGAAATTTTCTCCTCGATCTCTCTTTTCATTAATCAAGCAGGTAGCAAGCTGTACAAAGGCTTGCACAGTTTCAGACTTCTCGCGCAAGAACATGATCCAAGAGTATCTGGTGTAGTCATCTATACATACGAAAGCATACCTCTTCCGTCCAATACTCTCTACCTGCATTGGTCCCATCAGGTTCATATACAGTAGTTCAAGAGGATGCTTGGTGTAGACTCTATCCACTTTCTTGTGCACTGCTCGAGTCTGCTTTCCTGCTTGACAATCACCACAAACAATTTGCATATCTCCTCTAATATTAGGAATACCTTCAATCAACCTCTCGTTGGACAGAAACTTCAAGGATCTGAAATTGATGTGTCCCAAGCGTTGATGCCATAGATGCACTTCATCGGACCTACTCAACATGCATGTAATTGCTGCTGGGGTTGTAGCACGGCTTAGGAGATAACAGTTATTGCTTGCACGATCTCCTTCCATCACACATATACCTTGTTTGTCATAAACTTGGCAAGAATTTCTTGTGAAATGTACCTGGTTACGGCCATCGCATAACTGACTAATGCTGATCAGATTGGCTTTTAACCCATCAACCCAATAGACATCATCTAGATGTGGCATGCCTGGCACATTCAGTGTTCCCTTGGCAAGAACTCTTCCTCTTTTCCCGTCACCAAATGTCACATGGTGGCCGTCGATGGGTCTCAGATTAGTCAGATTCTCTCAAACTCTAGTCATGTGTCTTGAACAGCCGCTGTCAAAGAACCAGCTCTCCTTATCCTCCTTGTCAGTTGAACTGTATGAGACACAACAGTATTGATCATTCCCTGGTCTCCACACCATTTTGCCTCATCTCCTTGTTGGTTCTTTGTACTGGCTGTCACGTCTATAACGATAGCAATGACGTTTGATGTGCCCGGGTTTGCTGCAGTAGTAGCACACCCTAGCACGTTGCCATCCTACATCTCTTGGGACACGATACTGGTTGTCATTTTCTCTGGCACAGACAAACTTATCAGCTGTCTTGTGCTTGTTGTCTTTAGGAACTATGTCACTAGCTTTCACAAACTTTGTATCACCACTTTTCTACTCACCAGATAATCCAAGCCATGTAGTATCTCTTATTCTCTTCTGCACAGACAGGATTGATCAGTCAATATTTTGACTGATTATTCGCTACATTCGATGAAGGATAACACTCATTCTTCGGGCAAATTGTCTCTATTTGATGTCTTTCTCTAGTGTTTCAGGTTAAAATTGGCATATCATCGCTTCTTGGGCTTGAGATGTCGAAAGAACGAAAAAGATCAACGAAAACGGCCAAAAACGAGCTTTGCACCAGCGAAGAGCCGTGACCACCGTGACGTCTCATCAGAGTCACGGTAGTCACGATAGGTTTTTAACTCAGAAGAAAACAGCAGTTCGCGTGACTACCGTAGCCCACACCAAAGGTCACGATAGTCACGTTAGGTTTTTACATCAGAAGAAAAAGGGAATTCAAGCGACTGCCGTAATCCCCACCAAAGATCACGGTAGTCACGATATGTTTTCATCTCAATGCAAATCAGCCCTTGCTGTGACTGCCGTGACCCACACCAATGGTCACGGTAGTCACGGCACCTCCGGAGCAGAGTTATCTTGTTATTTCCAAAAATTGATTTTGGGCTTTCTGGCCTTTTTGGATTATCTATAAATAGAAACACGACCAGATTAGATAGGTGTGCTTAATTGGAGTAAAGAAACCCTAACTTGGGAGAAGACAGAGTTTTATCACGAGAGATTCGTCGAGCACCCACGTCATTACGGGTTCCTCGTCCTTATCTCTTTATTACACTATTTGTGATTTAATCACCATGAATAGCGAGTAGTCTTCCTTATTCCGGGATCCTACGGATCCCGTGCTATGTAACCCTAACTATCATGTGATCAATTGAAGTTTATTATTTATGCAATTCGATTATTCAATTTCATTGCGTGCTTAATATTATCGTTCTATGCATGTATTTACATCAAAGGGTATGTTTGCATTGGTAGAACGTATTTAGGTTATATTCCGAAAGGTGGATGAGCCCTAGGGATTAACCGGATTGCATGAAATTGATGTTAGGTCATGTTTACATGATTTAATAGGAAAACCTTTAATTTAATAAATCGAAATCGTTGATAATCCGTGGATGGGCGGCGTTCAACGATTGAGATTAATCTGGACAATGATCCATGGATGGGCGGCTTGTCTAGTGTTATTTCGGTTATATTCCATATTCGATAGCATGAATAATTAACGTAGAATGATTGCATGATTAGTGGGGTCAGCACGGGTGAAGTACGGATTTTGGAATTCTTTCTCTGATAAAAACACAACTTTTATTTTCTGTACGTTTAATTTCCGTTATTTAATTTCTGCAATTTTCGTGACAACAAAACCCTAGGTTTTCATACCTGTTAATTAGGAATAGCTAAATAGGTCACATTGTTTTCTAGTATTCACACACACTGCTCCTAGGATCGACCCTTGGCTTACCAAGGTTTATAAATATTGTTTGACTGCAATTTGACCCCTAAAACTCACACTTTGACAACTATAAAGGGTTAAAAATACGCGTGTCAAAATGGCGCCGTTGCCGGGGAGCAGCGTTTAATGTGATATTAGAGTAACGTGTGTAGTTTAGACTATTCCACCTCGTTTGATATCTGATTTTTCTGCTGTGATTTCTTCACTCACGGTGTTCATTGGCTTTTGCAGGTACTAGGTAGTTCATGCCAAAGAAAACATCCAGGCGGAAGAAGCAGATTCAGATTTTGGACGCGACACACTAGACCAGCGAAAGCACAATCGTCAGGCCCAGAACGAAGCTCGGCAGCTACGAGCGCTAAACAGAAACTTTGAAGCAATGGCCATGAATCAGAACAACGCAGCTTTGCTGAATGGAGGAGTCGCGGACGACCAGCAGCGCCGAGTGCAACCACCAGTGCGCAGAACCCTTGGAGATTAAACTACTCCACGTGTCACTAAATTTTAGTCGGCCATTGCACCACCCGTGATAGAAAATAACACTTGGGAGCTAAAAACATGACTTATTCAGATGGTGCAGAACAATCAGTTCTCGGGAAGGATTAATGAAGACCCGCACCAGCACCTCAAGCGTTTTATTCAAATGTGCAATACAGTCAAGACCAATGGTGTCCCTCCGGAGTCCTACTATCTCAGGCTATTCCCTTTCTCGCTGACCGACAAAGCTAGTAGATGGTTGGACAGCCATGCTGTAGGTACTTTTACCACCTGGGCTCACTTGGTCGAAGCCTTCCTCCGACAGTACTTCCCACCATCCAGGACAGCCCACTTCAGGATCAAGATCATCTCGTTCCGTTCTATAGATGGTGAGACTCTGTACGATGCCTGGGAACGATACAAGGAGCTGACGAGAATGTGCCCCCACCACAACCTAGAGCAGTGGCAGATCATGGACACGTTCTATCAGGGGATCGACCAGGGAATGCGAACTCTAATAAATCAAACTGCTGGTGGCTGCCTCACTGGAGTTCCCCTGGAGGACACTTATGATATTGTGGAACAGGCAGCCTAAGATTACTGATGGACCACAATTGTATGAATCATAAACACAGTTAAACCCACCAAATTAGACTGTTTGTCTATCTAACTTCGATGTTTTAGTCCCGATACATTTCTACAGGGTATTTCAGAGCTTAGAGAGAATACACGCTAAGGAAGAGCTTTTAGCACAGAAAAGATATCAGGAGACAATCCAAGGTCAAGATCAGACGCTGAATGAAGAAATCTAAATATCCTGACTTGGAATCATTCAAAACAAATCAAACCGAAGAGAAACCGAAGACAATCCAGAGCTGGAATACACCGATAGTTTTGTGCAAACTGCACAAAACTCACAACCACTCTCCTCATGCCACATGGACCGGCGGCTTTGCCCTCACAACCCCTCCTCCTCCTCTCCCCTTCCTCCACATGTCACAACCTCCTCCCCTCTCCCAAAAGCCGCCGGCGGCTTTGCTCTCCCCCTCTCCCCTTGTGACACTTGTCTTCCTCTCCTTCTCCCCCCATCTCCACCCTTGGATGCCAAACCACATGCCCTCATCTTGGCCCTCCATCCCTCTCCCCTTAGCATATAAATACCAAGCTCTCCTCCTCATTTCAATCCATCCCAAAATTGTGTAAAACACTTCTCTCTCTAAGTTTGTTACTATGTAAAGTTTGGTTTGATATCAATAAAAGTTCAGTTTGTCCTCAAATACTTTAGTTCGATCTTGAGTACTCCTGTTTGTTCTTGAGTACTCAAGTTTTCAGTTACAGTTCAAGAGTTACTCCTGTTTGTTCTTGAGTAATCTCTTTCTCTTCTCTCTTTACTCCTGTTTATTCTTGAGTATTCTTTTCCAAATCCCCAAGTATTTAGTTATGATGTCCAACTCTATGGATATTCGTAACTAAACTCTTCATTCGGTTGAAGGGGAGTTCTTGTTTTATAAAATGTTTTACTTCGTTTAGTTTCTTTTCTCTGTATTCAAAACTTGTTCTATGTGCCATTTATAAGGTCAGACTTTCCAAGGTTGAGTGGAAGCTACGAAAGGGCAAAACTCTTCTGTGGGAAGTCGTGAACATACTCGGGTAAGTGGATGCTACGAAAGGGCAAAGCTTATCTGAGGAGTTCGATCTATCTTTAAAACCATTTGGAAACTGGACCAAAGGGACCAAATGGATGCACAAAAGGCTAAGATACTTTGAAAGGAGGAATTAGTCTGAAGTAGAACAAGGGTTTACAAACAGTGTGGCAAATTGAGCGCTACGAAAGGGCCTCGATACACGTTTGAATACTTAGAAGGGTTACTAAAAGAATGAACATGATATAATACAAGGCCCCCCAAGACCGAATACTTCTCTCGCAATTACAAAACCCCTTTATCTTTACTTTTATTGTTCAATCAACTGCAACCATCAACCGCTCACAATCCGGAGGACTTGCAATTCACGCATCACCCACTGTAAGTCTTCGCTTTTAATTTCAGTATTTACTTTTCTGTAATTTACTTTTCAGCACTCAAAACCAAAACCAACTAAAAAGTCACGTAGTTGTTAGCACTAAAACCTCAACCAACCTAAAACACGCTCCTTCGCTGAACAAATCTCTTAAAGAATAACCTATCCCCCTAATTCCTCTGGGTTCGACCCCTACTTACCAAGTACTACCCAGTAGTATAGTTGCGAGTAGCGGACTATTATAAATTTATTTGCACAAATCGCTCTGACGACAAGCGGTTCTGTCAAATTGGCGCCGTTGCCGGGGAATTAGCCATCGGATAAGTTGTTCTTCACCTCACATGACCTAATGACGCAACCACCTTCGTATGCATGGACGACACGATATCTCCCCCTGTTCGGAGGTACGGATGAAGAAGACCCAGTTCTACACTGCCAAAACTTTCACCATGTTTGTCAGCATATAAAACCTAATAATGAAACGTTAGAGGAGTTTAAACTTAACTGCTTCAAATTCTCTCTAACGGACTTCGCGACAATCTGGTATTACACATCAACTGCTATGAATGCTAAGTATTTCATACACATTAGCATTCCATTCCTGAAAGAATTCTTCCCTCCATCCTTACGACAACAAACCCGAGAAAGGATCATGAACCTGCAACAATCCCGGGATGAGACCTTGGGCGAGTACTACACGAACTATGACGCCATGATCTCGCGCTGCCCGCACCATGGATTCACGGAGGTTTTTCTTCTTCAAAAATTCCTTTGTGGGATGAGGGCTGAGGAGTTCTCAAGGCTCAATAACGCTGTAGGAGGAACAACCGCACACTTATCCCTGACTCAGGTATGGGATGTGATAGACAGCTTGGCCGGAACTACAATACGAAGGCCAGTACCTCAACCAAATGAAGGAACACAAAATATCGAGGCCAGTCCAGAAAGAAACAGTTCAGAGGATGTGATGAACGAATCAGATATAGAAAGCTCAGAAGAAGAGCCTACAGAGGAAGTCACATCCGAACCATCAGAAGAAACTTCCGAGCCATCAGAAGAATCAGACATAGAGAGTACCGGAAGTAACACAAGAATGGTGGCAAAATTCAACCTGAGCCACCCATGGGATCCCAACCAATGATCAAAAGCAAGGTACTGTCGAGCCAACGACGTTAAACAAGTGCACTGGTCGGGAGGTAACCCGACACTATCTTACTTTTCTGCACTTTTAATTTCTGTCATTTAAATTTCCAATAAGCGCTCTCACCCACTTTTTGTATAGAAGGAATATCTTTCATGTAGGAATTAAGTTTGGAGCAAGACCGGATCAGCCAGGCAGCTTCCGTGAATTTACCGGGCCTGCGCTGAGAGTTTGAGGCCCCAGCCAGACTCCCTCGATTATCCAGCCTCATGCCATGTCATTTCCACGACACAGTAAAAGGGAGTTCTGTTCTTCTTTTTCCTTAATGTCATTTCCTTCTTTTGTATATATTTGCATGACTTTTGAACTAAGGCACGCCTTCGTTCAAAAGTGTGGGGTGAGAACCATCTGCATGTTTTTCTTTTCTTTTTAAATAGTATCTTTTTGAAAATATGAACTTAAGAATGTGAAAAAGATAGATCATAATTCATGCATCAACCTTGTGAAAATGCAAACTGTTTAAAAACTTAGAATGTAACTTCTCATTTGTCTTTTGTGCCGAGATAAACTAGGGATGTGGAGTTGATAGAAATTGCCCTAGAGGGGCTTGGCAAGCACTTGAAGGATCAGATCAAACTATATGGTTTTCGAAGTCAGTGGAGGCTGCACTTCAGGTTTCAGTGAATAATTGAAGTCAACTCCGCCAGGAAGCATCTATGCAAAGGCGAGGACGGGAATCAGACCGTCCTCTCTCTAGTCAAAATAGCCGAGAAAATAGATGAGCGACCCTCATCTTGACCCGCGCAAAACGACGAAGACGAGAGGAGCGGGGAGGTATTTCCATATGCTCGCGGGCGATGATTGGACCTCCCAAGAAGGCTTGAGAAAATGGACTAGCAAGTCACAAAGACGCAAAAAGCTCAAAGAAGCAAATCAAGAGGCCTCAGGCCCAAAATTGTGAAGGTTTTAACCGAACAAAAGTGAAGAACTCAAAGCGTCAAATCAAAGGCCAAAGGCCAATTCACTACAAAAAGCAGTCCCTCGCCAAAAGTAATCAAAGTACTCAACTCACTGAAACCTGAATCGAATCACGTGCTAGAGAAAGCTACAAGAAAACCATATAGTGCGAGACGATCCCGAAGGTGTAGTCCAGGAGCCTGAAAAGGGCTATCTCCCGAAACATCCGAATTAATTTGCATCCCAGCACAAAGGTACAAGTATCAAGTTTCTTCTACTTATTTACGCAGTTTAATTTAGTAACAAGTAGTAATGCATGAATTAGGAAAAATCGAGTACCACAATCTTATTTTCATATTTTAACCAACTTACTTAGTAACGCCCTTATAAAGCATTGTTCGGGACGAACAACTAAAAGTGTGGGGTTATCTGATGGACCACAATTGTATGAATCATAAACACAGTTAAACCCACCAAATTAGACTGTTTGTCTATCTAACTTCGATGTTTTAGTCCCGATACATTTCTACAGGGTATTTCAGAGCTTAGAGAGAATACACGCTAAGGAAGAGCTTTTAGCACAGAAAAGATATCAGGAGACAATCCAAGGTCAAGATCAGACGCTGAATGAAGAAATCTAAAGATCCTGACTTGGAATCATTCAAAACAAATCAAACCGAAGAGAAACCGAAGACAATCCGGAGCTGGAATACACCGATAGTTTTGTGCAAACTGCACAAAACTCACAACCACTCTCCTCATGCCACATGGACCGGCGGCTTTGCCCTCACAACCCCTCCTCCTCCTCTCCCCTTCCTCCACATGTCACAACCTCCTCCCCTCTCCCAAAAGCCGCCGGCGGCTTTGCTCTCCCCCTCTCCCCTTGTGACACTTGTCTTCCTCTCCTTCTCCCCCCATCTCCACCCTTGGATGCCAAACCACATGCCCTCATCTTGGCCCTCCATTCCCCTCCCCTTAGCCTATAAATACCAAGCTCTCCTCCTCATTTCAATCCATCCCAAAATTGTGTAAAACACTTCTCTCTCTAAGTTTGTTACTATGTAAAGTTTGGTTTGATATCAATAAAAGTTCAGTTTGTCCTCAAATACTTTAGTTCGATCTTGAGTACTCCTGTTTGTTCTTGAGTACTCAAGTTTTCAGTTACAGTTCAAGAGTTACTCCTGTTTGTTCTTGAGTAATCTCTTTCTCTTCTCTCTTTACTCCTGTTTGTTCTTGAGTATTCTTTTCCAAATCCCCAAGTATTTAGTTATGATGTCCAACTCTATGGATATTCGTAACTAAACTCTTCATTCGGTTGAAGGGGAGTTCTTGTTTTATAAAATGTTTTACTTCGTTTAGTTTCTTTTCTCTGTATTCAAAACTTGTTCTATGTGCCATTTATAAGGTCAGACTTTCCAAGGTTGAGTGGAAGCTACGAAAGGGCAAAACTCTTCTGTGGGAAGTCGTGAACATACTCGGGTAAGTGGATGCTACGAAAGGGCAAAGCTTATCTGAGGAATTCGATCTATCTTTAAAACCATTTGGAAACTGGACCAAAGGGACCAAATGGATGCACAAAAGGCTAAGATACTTCGAAAGGAGGAATTAGTCTGAAGTAGAACAAGGGTTTACAAACAGTGTGGCAAATTGAGCGCTACGAAAGGGCCTCGATACACGTTTGAATACTTAGAAGGGTTACTAAAAGAATGAACAGGATATAATACAAGGCCCCCCAAGACCGAATACTTCTCTCGCAATTACAAAACCCCTTTGTCTTTACTTTTATTGTTCAATCAACTGCAACCATCAACCGCTCACAATCCGGAGGACTTGCAATTCACGCATCACCCACTGTAAGTCTTCGCTTTTAATTTCAGTATTTACTTTTCTGTAATTTACTTTTCAGCACTCAAAACCAAAACCAACTAAAAAGTCACGTAGTTGTTAGCACTAAAACCTCAACCAACCTAAAACACGCTCCTTCGCTGAACAAATCCCTTAAAGAATAACCTATCCCCCTAATTCCTCTGGGTTCGACCCCTACTTACCAAGTACTACCCAGTAGTATAGTTGCGAGTAGCGGACTATTATAAATTTATTTGCACAAATCGCTCTGACGACAAGCGGTTCTGTCAATTACCACCTCTGGACTAGCGACAGAGGTAATCCTAAAGACAGAAAGGGTGTGCAAGACCTCTGCCAAGCCGAGAGCACTAATGACATCACCAAGTTAATTGGCGACGTCGGCGGCCGGCTGGCTGGCGTCCGCGCCTTCCATGAACTCATCGGTGAGCCCAGATCAATAGTGCCTCATGAATAGACCACCGGATCCAGGCCTTACACCCGCTCAAGCACCGAGCGCAGTCGCTCCGACATATGCTTCCGCTGCGTCGAGACCTCGCCTCACACCCCGCTTCGCTCCAATCGATCTTCCTCCTAGACAATACTCCACCTTTGAAGGCAAACCATCCGTTCACTTTACTGCAGCAGAATTCGAAGCGGGCGCTGCTCTGTTTCGACACTCTCTGGTGGCCAAGTTTACGATGGGGGCGACAAACGATTGAGGAGATTCGCAAAGTCTTCAAGGCGAACTGGCATATTAAAGGGAGAGCCACAGTGTGCGAAATCTGGGACCCCAGACACCTGATGATCATTCTTGATTCTGAGGAAGACGCCAAGGTAGCCCTCACCTCTCCTTTGCGAAAGGTTGGCCACGCCATGTTTCGGTTATTCCGTTATACACCAGATTACAACCCGAAAAAGGAATCCTCGACTACCACAAAGTGGGTGAGACTCCCAGGCCTACACCCGGCTTTTGTCACGAAAAAAATATGTTGCAGGGATCACAAACTCCTTTGGATATTTTCTAGATTTGGACGAGAGATCACAAGCATGTGCTTCACTAAAGTATGTTAGGGCATGTGTGGAAGTGGATGTGACAAAGCCAATCCCGGATGAGGTGAGAATTACCCTCTCGGATGGTAGAGTCTTCTGGCAACAAATTGAGGTGGAAGGAAACTTATCCTACTGCGGATTCTGCAAGGTGCATGGTCATACATTGATTGAATGTCGGAAGAGGAAGCCTCTAGCAACAGAAAATACAAATAACATTCAGGTGCCCAATAAGTACACTCAAGGCAAAGATGGACATAGATATAGTAACAATGAGACCAAGAGGAATGGATTCAGGTGGGGAGGAAAAAAGGTAACAAAGCTAAAACTGTTCCCATAGTAAATGACCACATTAAGGGGGTGGCCAGGCCGACCGTTGTTGAGCCCTTGGGTGCTAGCCACATAATTAATGACTTGGAGGAGGGGGAACTACCCAAGGAACAGGTTAGTCAGATCCTAAATGATCAGAGTAATACAAACGATGAGGCATTGTTGGCCCTTGAAAGTGCTACCCCTAATACAGGGAAGGAGGTCAATGCAGGTGACCATGAAATAGAGCTTGTGCCGTGCACCAATTCTCAGCGTCAGTGTGTGAATACTGGACTAGCTGACGGTGCAAATGACCCCAAATCTGTTTCCCAGCAGGAAGAGGGGAGAGAGCCTATTGAGCCGGGGAAAGAAGATGTCCAAGTCACCACAGAAAATACCATTGAGGAGAACAATACAGCAGCTACTCAACCAGCCCCTAAAGTTTCCTTATTAAGAAGATCTGAAATTATGTCCCCTGTTTAAGCTTGTGTCCAAGGTAGTGTTACGACAGACCTGGGACTCTTTGCACAACAGTTCAACACACATAGGTTGAACTCTTATCACAATAGTTCAGTAAACAGATAAAGGCAGTAGAGACACACAGACTGATAACCCAGTTCAGCTCCGCCTACTCTGGGGGGGGGGTTTTCCACACCCGAAAAAGGGACAGCAAATCTTTATTACGAGTATAGGGTTTCCACAGGGACTTAGACTTACACCTTGTAATAGCCTAACCTCAATACTCCGTCCCTCAGATTTGCAACAGAGGTTCACCGCAATTCCCCTCGATCCCCTTCGTTCAGAACCTGCAGTCTGAACGTTCTCGACCTTCTCCAGAAGCTCGGATGCTTTCTCTCGAAAGCTTGTTCACCTTTGTTGTGTGCGGCAGTTGATACGCTTCAGACAGTCTGTGTTGCACTTGAACAGACTGCACTTGCACCGGTGTATTCTCAATGAGAAAACACAACCGGCCGTCGCTTTCTTCTTCTCCAATCAGCAGGATATGCTCGTGTATATTTGATCTTTGAAAGCGATGAGAATTAGGGTTGCCCTTGCATTGTATTTATATGCTCGAGCAAAACCCTAATTCGCACAAGATAATCCCATCAAATATTTCGGAATTGATTCCTAAATATTTGATGTATATCTTTCATACATCGATCGGAAGAATATACGAAGTGTTCTTTCCAAGTAAGTCGCGCCATCTTCAATGTAGATATTCATTCGAATATCTAATGCTCGAATAAGTCGCAGGCCCACTTCCACTTGTCGAAATCTTCGTTGCCAATATCTTCCAGAAAATATCCTCGCGTCTTGATCACGCTGTACAGGAGTACCAGGATATTGTTCGAACTCCCCCTGAACACCTGCTCGAACTGTCTAAGCTACGTTTTGCCAAATACATGCCACTTAAGGGAACATCAAGATCCCACAGGGTCAACAAAAATACCTCTGGTGGGGGAAATATGATGTATTGTGCGGAGCTCGATATTTGGGTGGACCCAGATACTGTCGAACATGTCAAGCAAGTGCGAAGTGGAGTTCCAAATGATCCTATTAGTGGTGCCTTGGACAGGTTTATTCAAGCTCAGAACCACCCGGAAAATCAGCAGAATAAAGGTAGCAAGCACTACCTCGCTCCCAGTGATCAATGATGATGGAAAACATTTTATGTTGGAATGCTAGGGGTATCATGAATAAGTCGACCCAAGACTACCTTAAATCTATTATGCAGCAGCACAGAATTGACATGTGTGTCATTATTGAGCCAATGTCCAAGCCAGAGAATATTGATCAACTTTCTTCCAATCTGAATTTCAAAAACTACATGCAATTCAGTCCTACTAACAACAAAATCTGGGTTCTCTGGAATGACAATATTCAGGTTCAGGAAATCAGCGCCTGTTCCCAACAGATTTCCCTCGATATTTTCCTTACCCATGATGAGTTCCACGTGATGTGCAGTTTTGTTTATGGTCATATTGATGTCAACGAGAGGAGGAAACTATGGGGCTCCCTAAGTGAAATGGCCGATATCTGTGATAAGCCCTGGATCATATGTGGTGACTTCAATGCCATCCTTTCGTGGTCTGAAAAACAGGGAGGTAGGCAGAAAAGTGGGCGGAGCATCAGAGATTTCAGTGACTTTATGTCCTACGCTGGAGTCACCGATGTTGGCTTTAAGGGCAATGAGTTTACGTGGTGCAACAATCAAGAAGGGAATGGCCAAATATGGGAACGTTTAGATAGATGTTTGGTGAATGGCCTTGGTTTGGCTACCTTCCCCTGCCTGGAAAATCAACACTTGGCGAGACAGTGCTCTGATCATTGTCCGTTATTGATTAAGCTTAAGGGCGAAGGAAGACGCAGAAAAGGGGCATTTCGTTTCCTGGGGGCTTGGCTAGAACATGAAGACTTTTTTGACATAGTTACACAGTGCTGGGCTGGCGAGGCCCACAAAAATCCTTTGCTGAATTTTGCCCTAAAACTTAAAAGACTGAGACATGCCCTTCGTCAATGGAACTGGGCGAAGTCCGGAGATGTCCACACCAAAGCTAAACAGCTCGCCACCAAAATTGACAGGCTGGAAGCTGATATCCAAACGAGCACTAGGACGGTGTCTATGGCGGAAGTGACTGAGCACAAGGCGGCCTTGTCTAAGATCCTGAGGTATCAATTTCTTATCCTGTAGGAAAAGTCCAAACACAAATGGATTTCGGAGGGTGATAGAAATACGTCCTTTTTGCATGCTTCAATTAAGGCCAGAAGGGTTCACAACAATATGAAATTGGAGCTCCCAGGGGGATGTATACTGAAGACGCTGATATTATTGGGGAAAAGGCGGTGAATTATTTCGAAGGTCTATTCAGCTCCTTCCCAGATGTGGAGGACATTGAGGTTTCTTCTGTGGTTGAGAATAAAATTACTAGGGAGGTTAATGACAGGCTTACTAGCCCCCAGATGAGGATGAGATCAAAAATGCTGTGTTTGGGATGAATGCTGCTAGCTCCCCAGGCCCTGACGGGTTCTCGGGCAAATTCTTCTGTGCTTGCTGGACCACTATCAAACATGACTTGAGTAGGGCTATGGCAGGTTTCTTCTATGGTCTCCAACTCCCCCAAACAAATTTCTGGTGCTCAGATAATCCTCCTCCCCAAGGTAAAAAATGCTGTTTCCTTTGACAAAGTCAGACCCATAAGTTTGTGCAACTTTATTCACAAAATTATCTCTAGGATCCTGAATGATAGATTGAAGGTGGTGCTTCCCAGTTTAATTAGTGAAGAGCAGTCTGGTTTCATCGAGGGTAGGAATATTCATGAGACTATTGGCCTGGCTCATGATATTGTTAACGATATAAACAATAAAACCTTTGGGGGTAATATGGTGGTAAAATTGGACATGTCAAAAGCCTATGATAGACTGTCATGGAGATTTATCCTGAAAATGATGAGGGCTTATGGTTTTTCGGAACGCTGGTGTGATCTTGTGTACAGGAACATATCCAACTGCTGGGATGGAAATATGTATGGGCATTTTAAATCTAATAGAGGAGTTCGCCAGGGGGATCCCCTATCCCCCAGCCTGTTCATTCTGGCTATGGAATTTTTCAACAAGAGCCTGAATTTGGCGGTGAGTATGGGGAAGATCAGACCCTATAGAACTAAGGGGTGCAGGCCTCAAATACATCATCTTCTATATGCTGATGACCTTTTGATCTTTACCAATGGTCACAAAAATTCGGTGGCAAATCTCCTCGAGGTGGTCAACAATTTCTACAAGCTCTCGGGTCAACTCCTAAACCCTGAGAAAAGTATGATATATTTCGCCGACAACATTCCCCCGGACAGAAGAAAGAATATCCTCGATCTTACAAAGTTCTCTGAAGGGATCTTCCCAGTGGATTATCTTGGGGCCCCCCCTTTTTCCCGGTAGAGCCAAATTGAGCTATTTTAAACACTTGGAGGAGGTGGTGAAAACTAAAATTGCTAGTTGGACAAAAAATTTCCTGAACATGGCTGGGAGAGCAACCCTCATCTCAACAGTGCTGGGATCCATGACCGTCCATACCATATCGATCCTCCCGGCGCCTAAACTTGTTCTGCAGTGGATTGAGCGGCTGATGAGGAATTTCCTGTGGGACAGAGGCAGTGCTAGTAGGCACCATTGGGTGAGCTGGGAAAAAATATGTAGACCTAAAGAGGAAGGTGGCTTGGGCATTAGAAGATTGGAGGATGTTAAGAAATGTCTTCTCACCAAGCTGGCTTGGAGATTTCTTCAAAATCAGACTATATGGGCCAAATTTGCTAGAAAAAGTACCTGCACACCTCCTATAGTTCGGCAATATGGACTGCTATAAAGCCGTATGTCATCAAACTCAAAGAAGAGAGCAGGTGGAATATTGGAAGAGGGGACATTCTTCTGTCGCATTTCTGTGAATGGGGAGATATCAAACTTCCTAAGGTGGCCAGTTCGTGGACCATCAAAGAGGTTATCACTCAAAGGGAAATCAGAACCTCCTGCAACAGTTTTTTGTCCGCAGAGATCTGCACTCTTATTGATTCAATCCAGCTGAATGACACTCCGGATACTTTGAAGTGGAAATACACTAAGGACGGTAATTTCAGTAACAAGGTTTGCTATGACAAGATTAGAGACCATTGGCCTAAAGAGAAACTCTTCAAGCATACATGGCGATCCTGGATTCCTCCCAAGATAAGCATTTTCTTGTGGAGACTCTGGCACCAGGCCCTCCCCACTGATGACAATTTGGCTAAGGTTGGGATATCAGGAGCTTCCAAATGTTGGTGCTGTTCCAAGCCAAAATCAGAAACCGTGGAGCACCTGTTCATTCTTGGAGAGTACGCTGCTCAGGTTTGGGAGTTCCTGGCTAAGACCTTTTCAACATTAAGGCCACAGAATCTCAGGTAGCTCCAACGCATGTGGTTTTTAGCCCACAACAAAAAAGATTTCCTGTCTTGCGTGCAGCTGATCCTTGCTGCCTGTGCTCTGTGGGAGATCTGGGTTTACAGAAACTGCAAATTACTGAACATGACTACGACTGAAATCAAGCCCAAGCTCGCCAGCTGGGGCTCCTCTCTATGGCCGCTGATTAAGGCTGACTATCAACCAAGCTTTGAAAAGCAGCTCATTCTGGACATTTTCCATATTCCAACCCCCGTCTCCAGCATAAAGGGGCGCTGGCAGCATTGGTTACCCAACTGCACAGGTATGTCCCTCTCTTGTGCGGTGAACTGCTGTCATTGTGGTGGCATTGTTAGGGATGAAAAGGGGACCTTCATTTTTGGTTTCTATATTGCGCTGGAACTTGATGATTTTGTGGAAGGCATCATTACTGCTATGTTACTACTGAAAGAAGTTGGGTTGAGCATTAGGTGCATCCAAAGCTCTCACTATCTTTGCAAGCATTTGAACAGCAATGCCTATGGTGGAGGAGACACTGATTACTGCCGATGGAGGGAGGTTAGAAGCCTGTTGGTGGGAGTGATCTCTAATCATATTACTGTGGAAATGAATAATGCTGCTATTGCTATGTCCTACTTGGGTGGTTCGAGTAACATTTTTCATGACCTCAGGAGCCTTCCTCGCCCAGTTCGGGTTGCCATTACTGGCGACTATATGAAGCTTCCTACATGGTGCAGAACGCAGACCATCAGGAAGCGAGCTAAGGAGTACCCTCGGGCCCCTCGGTCAGGCTCCCCAGACAGACAGCAAGCCCCAAGGACTTCGCAGACTGAATTATGTCCATATATTTAGGCTTTTCTTTTATTTTCTACATGTTTGGTTACCCATTCTTTATTGGCTCCGGAACCTCGCCTGCGTGCGCTGGGAGAGCCTTATTCTCATTCTTTAGGCCGATGAGGCCCTGTGTCAGGTGCCGAGGCCTAGGCTTTTACTTCTTTGGTACACATATAGGTCCCAGCTATAACAAGACTTGTGAGTGTCACCTAGAACTTGTACTTGCCACGGTTCAGGCCTTTTTGAACCCTATTAATAAACGGATGGCACCGCACCAGCTTCAATAAAAAAAATTGATACAGTGAAGTTGCTTGCAATTGAGATTCAAAATCTGAAGGTTGGATGCACTATGAAGTCCTCAGACGTCGCCCACGTAGGCGTCTACTGTCAGATATGCGGCTCTCCTTCTCACTACGCAGATGGTTGTCCAGTGATCGGAGCAGATGATAACAACGGTAATCAGGAGGACGCAAACTACGTCGGGCAGAATAATCAAGGGGCTGGCCCCAGCTATGGACCACCCACAAACAGATGGGACAACCCAAACAGGAATTATCCTAACCTGTCCTACAAGCCTCAGAACCCGGCGCCCACTGGTTTCCCGTACAAACAACAACAGGGGAATGCACCGTATCAGCCACGAGGTCAGTACAACAACCAGGCTCAGCAGTCGCCGAATAACACTTCCTACCAGCCGAAGCCTCAGTACAACAATCAGTCGCAAGGGCAACAAAATCAAAATTCGGGGAGCTACAACAGTAGAGATCAACCGCAGCGAGATCAGAATTCTGGTTCAACTTCAACCATCGAAGCCATGCTAGCAAGCTTCATGACCGATCAGCGAAAAACATCCGAGGACACCGCTGCCGAAGTAAGAGAGTTACGAAGGACTATTGAGCAGCTCGCCATCCAGAACAGAATGCTGGAGACTCAAGTGGCTCAGCAGGCAAATTCAGCGCCGAGAGAACATGGGAAACTCCCTTCGAAACCAGAGCACAATAATAGGGAATCGGTCAATGCTATCACACTCAGAGATGGCAAGCAACTCGAGATGATACCAGCTCAAACCACTCGGAATTCTGTAGAAAAATCCGCGCTAAATTCTGCACCTACTGAAGAAGAAACATCAAAAGAAGCTGAGGACCGAGTTGAGAATTCCGAACAGACAGTGGAACCAGCTCCTTATAAGCCTCTGATTCCGTTCCCTCAGCATCTCAAGGGTGCTAGAAGAGATAAGGAATTCATGAAATTCGTGGATAAGATTCGTACTCTGTACATCACTATGCCCTTCACAGATGCAATCACGCAGATTCCAACATATGCCAAATTCATGAAGGAGATTATGACTGGGAAACAGAAGATGGACGGAACCGAGACAGTGGCCCTAAGTGAGTTGTGTAGCGCTGCCATGCACCTGCCCATGCCGCCTAAGCTTAAGGACTCAGGGAGTTTTTCTATTCCTTGTGATATTGGTGGTCTTACTATTCATCGTGCTTTGTGTGATTTAGGTGCTAGTGTGTATATCATGCCTTATTCTCTATATGCTAAACTGAATTTGGGTGATCTTTGTCCTACTAATATCTTTATTCACCTTGCGGATCTTTCTTGCAGACTCCCGAAAGGGATTCTGAAAGACGTACCCGTCAGGGTGAAGAATATTTATATCCATGCTGATTTTGTCGTGCTAGAGATATCAGAGGACACTGACATCCCGATTATAATTGGTAGACCATTCCTTTACACGGATAGGGTAGTTATTGACATGGATATGGGATCTATAGCTTTGCGAGTGGGCAGCGAACGTGTTGTCTTTTATTTATACGACATGTGCAGAACTCCTAGTCTTTTAGCTGACTGTGATGTGTTAGACTCTGCTGATGTTGATCAGCCAATTTCACTGACTTCTATTGAGTCTTACAAGGTTGTATCAGGCTGACCGATACCGATGGATGTCTACGCTATGAGCATAGAGGGCGCGGATGCAGCTGATGCCGTAGGAGACGCAGGTAAGGAATCTTGCACTGTAGAGTTGAAACCTCTACCTGCAAGTCTCAGGTATGAATTTCTGGGCCCTAACTCGACATACCCGGTGATTGTTAATGCATCCTTGACTGATGTAGAGACCTAGAAATTGCTTGATGTCTTGCGAGAACATAGACCAGCCCTAGGATATTCTATGGACGACCTCAAGGGGATTAGCCCAGATTTTTGCATGCATAGAATTACCTTGAGGACGATGCTAGGCCTAGTAGGGATGCCTTGAGACGCTTGAACCCCAAACTGAATGATGTTGTTAAGAAAGAAATTCTGAAATTATTAGATGCCGGCATCATTTATTCTGTTGCTGATAGTAAGTGGGTTAGTCCTGTGCACGTTGTCCCTAAGAAGGGAGGTCTGACTGTTGTACAAAATGAACAAAATGAGTTAATTCCTACTCGTACTGTGACTGGTTGGCGCATGTGCATTGATTATAGGAAATTGAATAAGGGTACTCTTAAGGATCACTTTCCTTTGCCTTTTATTGATCAAATGTTAGAACGTCTAGCAAAACATAAATTTTTCTGCTACCTCGACGGTTATAGTGGATTTTTGCAGATCCCTATACACCCCGAGGACCAGGAGAAAACTACTTTTACTTGCCCTTTTGGCACATTTGCTTATAGACGTATGCCCTTTGGTCTTTGCAATGCACCAGCCACATTTCAACGTTGCATGATGGCCATATTTTCTGATTTTTTGGAACATACCATGGAAGTATTTATGGATGATTTTTCGGTGTATGGTTCCTTATTTGATTCGTGTCTCTCTAACCTTACTGATGTTCTTCATCGTTGTATTGACACTAACCTGGTTTTGAACTGGGAGAAGTGTCACTTTATGGCAGGAAGATATAGTGCTTGGACACATGGTCTCTCACAGAGGCATCGAGGTTGATCGCGCAAAGGTAGAGGTGATTGAAATGCTGCCCCACCAAAAGATGTGAAAGGGATCAGGAGCTTTCTCGGGAACGCTGGATTTTACAGACGATTTATCAAGGATTTCTCAAAGACAGCAAAGCCACTCACTAATCTACTTTGCCAGGAAGCTGAGTTTAATTTCAACGATTCATGTTTAAATGCTTTCAATAATCTGAAAAACTGCTCTTACCTCCGCTCCGATAGTGCAGCCTCCCGATTGGGAGCTGCCATTTGAAATAATGTGTGATGCAAGTGACTTTGCAGTAGGAGCAGTTTTGGGGCAGCGCATCGACAAGAAACTACACGTAATTTACTACGCCAGCAAGGTCCTCGCCGGAGCAGCAGTTAACTACACTACAACTGAGAAAGAGATGCTGGCCATCGTCTATGCTTTCGAAAAATTTAGGTAGTATCTCATTGGTTCGAAGACCATAGTGTACACCGATCACGCTGCGATCAAATATTTGCTGTCAAAGAAGGATTCAAAACCTCGCCTCATCCGATGGGTCCTCCTCCTCCCAGAATTCGACATCGACATTAGAGACAAGAAAGGAGCAGAAAATCTGGTTGCAGATCACTTGTCACGCCTCGAGCTAGGAGAGCTCGACCGCGAAGAGGACACGCTCCCGATGACTGATTCCCTAGCGGGCGAACAGCTGATGCGAATTGATGTGGATAATGTCCCGTGGTATGCAGATTTCATTAATTTCCTGCCCTGTGGGATCCTCCCTCCCGACCTCTCGCACAACCAGAAGAGGAAATTTCTTTCCGATGTTAAAAGGTACTTCTGGGATGACCCTTTTCTTTATAGATTATGTGCTGCCGGTCTCTACAGGACTTGTGTCGACAAGGACCAGATTGTGAAATTATATCCCCTGTTCAAGCTTGCGTCCAGGGTACTATTGCAACAGACCTTGAACTCTTTGCACAACAGTTCAACTGACAGTTCAAGACAGAGTTTGAACTCGTATCACAACAGTTCAGCAAATAAACAAAAGCAGTAGAACTCACAAACTGATAACCCAGTTCGGCTCCGCCTACTCTGGGGGGTTTCCCACACCCAAAAAAGGGACAGCAAATCTTTATTACGAGTATAGGGCGTACACAGGGACTTAAACTTACACCTTGTAATTGCCTAACCTCAATACTCCGTCTCTCAGATTTGCAACCGAGGTTCACCATAATTCCCCTCGATCCCCATCGTTCAGCCCTTCTGTCCGAACGTTCTCGACCTTCTCCAGAAGCTCGGATGCTTTCTCTCGAAAGCTTGTTTACCTTTGTTGTGTGCGGCAGTTGATACGCTTCAGGCAGTCTGTGTTGCACTTGAGCAGACTGCACTTGCACCGATGTATTTCCAGTGAGAAAATACAACCGGCCGTCGCTTTCTTCTTCTCCAATCAACAGGATATGCTCGGGTGTAGTTGATCTTTGAAAGCGATGACGAATAAGGGTGCCCTAGCATTGTATTTATATGCTTGGACGAAACCCTAATTCGCACAAGATAATCCCATCAAATATCTAGATATTCCCAGATATTTGATGTATATCTTTTGAATCTGTTGGAAGAATATACGAAGTCTTCTTCTTGCCCAAGAGAGCTTTGCCGCCTTCAATGTGGATATTCATCTGAATATCTCATGCTCGATTAAGTCGCTGGCCGACATCATCTTGACGAAATCTTCGCTGTCCAATATTCTTCTGAGACATATCCTTGCGTCTGAACCACGCTGAGTATGAGTACGAGGATATGTTCGAACTCCCCCTGAACACCTGGTCGAACTGTCTAAGCTACGTTTTGCCAAATACATGCCACTTAAGGGAACATCAATCTCCCCCTTGGCATTTTGGCAAAACCCGATCTACTAGATACCTAAGTCTATCTAACTCTCTAGACAGTAGACAACTTTGAGGGAAACAAGAATTGTCTCCTCCAAAATACTCGCCCTTTTTGCCACAAACTGGCAAGGGGTGCGATCCGAGTTCGAACAGTCAAATAAAATGTGCCAGAACAAGCACTAAGTACGAAAGTTTTAAACAAATAGTTCATGGAGATAGTTTTTAGAGGACCTTCATGCAGATGTCTCTTCAATTGAATCATCCTCAAAAGCTGTAGTCTCGGACTCATCATCACTCGGAAAGCTGAGGGCACGAGCAAGCTTGTTGATCCGCTTGCGTTGCTCCTTGTCCACTTCGATGATTATATTCAGGTCCCGGAGCAGGTGGCTCCTCTCATCCTCTCCCCCTCGACTTGACTCCGCAGCACCCTTTCCTTTCTGATTCTCCTTCTTGAGATCGTTCACGTGACGTCCTTTGAACAACTTGTGGCCGACGATGAACTTGCTGGGTGCCTTTGTGAGAAGGTCAGGCGAGGCCTTCAAATCTGGGGCTTGATGGATGATTAACTCATAAATCAGAGATGGGAAGCAGATCTAGTGCAGAGTTCTCATCGATGTAGCATGTTCAGCAATCTGTTTGGACATTATTTTGCCCAGGTTGAACTTCAGCTTGTTCCCTATCTGATAAATCAGTTGGGCCATGTCCTTGTTGACAGTAGAGCGATGAGTAGACGGCCTCCAGTTGAACACAGCTATGAAGAACAGCATTGAATAGAATGTAGACAGATCCCCTGTATGCACAACTGACTCAGGCCTCCACTGAACAGAGCCTGCAGTGATGGTGCTCACTATCTTCTCAAAGCTGGATTTTTCTTCATCAATAGCTGGGTCGTCCATGGAGAAGTATACATTGATCAGCTCTGGATCAATCTTGATCCTTCTTCCTCCAACATAGAAGACCCCATACTCTGCCTCTCTAATGACCCCAAACTTTGGAGGCAAGTTTGCCATGGCCTCACGCACCAGCTGTTCGTTGAACGGCTTGCATCTGTCCAACGTCCAGAACAGATCCGACTCTTTAAGCACCTCAACCACTTCCTTCCCTTTGTAACTGGACGCATCCAGCAGGCTCTCAGGTATAATTTTCCTTTTCAGCACACAATCCCATTTCAATGCAGCTTCTTTAGTCACGAACCACACTCCTTTTTTGACCTTACCCACTGGGACATCCTCAGACTCAGAGCATGGGACTTCACATCCCCCAGCATCTTTAGAGATGAGAACTACAGCAACGCGCTTCCTTTTCTTGGAAGAGCCAGCTCCCCCTGCACCACTGCTGACTTCAGTAACCTTCTGAGCTGGTTCCTTTGTAGTCTTAGCAAAGACCACCTTTTTCTTTTCCTTGCCCTTTGTTGTCCTTTTGAGATTGACAAGGGGAACACTGTCTTGGTCATCTTCTAAAAGGGTAACGCCTTTTGCTGCTGACGTAGAGGCATCCTTACGAATGGATGGACCATCTTCCTCCAAATGATCCGTACGACGATCATCTTGAACTGCCACTGTTTCTTCACTCATCACTGACTCTGGAACTACTCCAGTCTTAACTTTAGTCTGAACATTTTGTTCCACTGTTGGGACACTTGAGACCTTCTCAGCAGCAGACTCTTCTGCTTCAACTGCCTGGTTACGCAGACATTCCTCTGGAGCTGGTGCTGTGTGAGCTTCGGTCTGAACAGATGGTTCCACAGTTGAACCGCTTGTAGCTTTCTCTGCAGCTCTTCCAGTCTCAACACCAGATTGAACACTTGGTTCCATAGTTGGAACACTTGTAGCTTTTTCTACATCAGAATCTTTTGCCCCAACAGCCTGATCATGCTGGGCATCCTCTGGACTTGCCACTTCCTGATCCTTCTCCTTTTCCAGGTCTTCCATGACATCATCAATGTCTTTGAAAAACTTCTCCAACTCCTCATCCTTTTCTGCTGGGTCTGATTCTTTCAACACATCAGTCTTCCCTGATGGATTAATCTCTTCTGCCATAGCCTCGGCATGCAAACCGGAACCTTCTTCAGTAATTGCTCCTTGGTTCTCAGATGGATCAGCATCACTAATCACCAAATTCCTCTTCCCCGAGGACTTGATAAACTTCTCTGTTTCTTCATCGGACATTGCAATCTTCCGACCTCGAGTGGCATATATCTGGGCTAGATATTTTCTGAGAGAGTCACTAGCCCGCTTAACCTTCTTTCTGTGACCAGCCTTTGGAGGAATGTATCTTGTGGCAAAGATCTTTTCCCTCCAAGTTCCTGAACCTCCAGCCACCTTACTGGGTTCCTTTTCTTCCACACTCTTGACAGAATCCTTTTCAATAACCGCACGGCCTGCTTCGTCAACCGCCACAGCCTTACCACTCTCACGATTTCTATCATCACCACCAAGCACCGCCCTACTGGATTCAACACCAACAGCCCTAACACTACTAACATCCTTTCCATCATTATCACCAATTACAGCCCTACTGGCTTTATCACCGTCAACCGACTTAACAACCTTCTCAATGTCCACAATCTTTTCAATAATATTTGCAAAAACTGAAGGAACAGTTGGAAATACCTCAGATTGGGGACGAACTTCTTGAGACGAACTGGCATCTAATGTGACAGTCGAGTCCACCGTGGTTGACTGAGGGATTTCAGCGGAAGACTTCTTCTCTTGGGCCAAAGATTCGGTGGCGGACTGTAAAGGCGATGCCTTTTTTCACCGTCGGAGCTTTTGATTTTGGACTTTTGGATTTCGCCGCCAGAGTTTTTGAAGACTGCATGCTCTCTTTGTTCTTCTCAGTGGATTTGACGCCGGATTTTGCTGACTTTCTGGTGTTTACCATCGTTGTGGAGGGGGAAATGATTGAGAGAGAAGTTGCCGTTCTTAGAGTTTTGGGGACGAGAGAGAGAAGACAATTGAACACACTCAACTGTTTTTGTGTTTCAAAAGTATCCTCCGGCCTTTTCAACTTCCCAAATTGGACAACCCTTGATTCAAATAACGGCAGGAAAAATCTTCGAGAATATTCAAAAAAAATTGGGTTTCACGCACTGTACCTTCTGTTCAGCTCTCTTTATTAGGTGGTCAGTCCAACTGTTCAGCTGGAGATTCGACTGATGCTTTCAGTGGTTGACACCACATAGACCCCTGGGGATCTGGGTGTTCCACTCCGTGACCTGCCATAGGGGTTGGCAAAGATATGCTGCCTCAGAGTTATCATCTTCTGTGAGCTTTCATATTTTCTTGTATGGCTCCAGGCACATTTCTGTGGGCAGTGTACGAACTCCTTCCGTAACTGTGACACCTTCTGATTTAACAGTTTCCTGGGACACGCGGGAACATGGATTTGTGCGCATCTCCAATCAGATCTTGTGTGCAAGGTCTTATCCACTCCCCCTCGCAGAAAACTATGTTGATTGTTTGCACAAGTAGGAGCAACGGGTTCTGGCCATGGCTCTCTTCGTTCCTTGATTCCGTCAGACCCATCCTAATGAAGGAGCTCACGAGAAACATTAATCAATTGGGTACTTCACTACACCAGTACCAGGCAAAAACTGACGGTGCAATTTCAGAATTGACCAAACAAATGTCCCAGCTCGCCACCGCAATGTCAACACTCACTACTGAACCTGGCAGACTTCCTTCTCAGACCATCCAAAATCCTAAGGCGAACATAAGCATGATAAGGAGGTCAAACATGAAGGTTACTCTAGGAGAAGTAGCATGGTCCCCAACTTACAGACTTACAAACAATCATTTCGACCGTAGGAGTCGACCTGATTGGAATCAAGAAGAAGACCGACCCAATGATGGCAAAACATGGGTTACACATGCCGACAATGGACGATATGCATTCACCGTCTGCATAACACCACCGCCTATTATACACACCGACGTACCAGCATCAGGATGGGACGACGACAACAACTTAAGGTCAAGGAATAGGCAGACTGGTCAAAGAATAGAAAGAACCCTCGTTTCAGACCATGAGTCACAACCGGAAAGAGATAAAGACCCAGGAGCCTTTACAATCACTTGCTGTATTGGTGAAACCCAGATCCACAAATGCTTAGTCGATCTTGGGGCTGCTGTCAATGCCATGCCTTCCTCCTTGTATTACTTACTAGGACTAGGTCCGTTGAAACCTCCCCGGTCAAATATCGAGCTAGGAGATAAGTCATGCATCCGTCCGGTTGGAGAACTGGAAGATGTAATACTCCATGTGGGAGAGCTCGTTGTTGCTGCAGACTTCTATGTAATACCAACAGAAGAAACCAGCAAAGACGATCCTCCGACAATGATATTGGGACGACCATTCCTCTACGCCACTAAAGCAAGAATCGATGTGGGCAAGGGGTCATTATCACTTAAGTTCGGCGGCAAAATTGCACACTTCTACATTAACAAGAGCCGCCCGGACACGAAGAAACCGCCAGACATAACACCTATCTCAGATCACAGTACACAGTTTTCTGACCTGTCATTAGGGACCAAAAAAGTATCAAGACCAGCAGCTATGGTCAAAGGTCTCCCGCCTTCTCAGAAACAATGGAAAGAGAAAACACCAAAACAATGGAGCTCTTACTCCAGCAAGAAGTCAGGAAGAAGCAACACTGGAACGGTGGCAAAGTTTGACCTCAGCCACCCATGGGACCCAAACCAGTAATCCACAACGAGGTATCGTCGAGCCAACGACGTTAAACAAGTGCACTGGTCGGGAGGTAACCCGACACTATCTTACTTTTCCGCACTTTAATTTTTGTCTTTTAAATTCAGTATTTAGTTTTAAGCTTGCATGACTTTTGAACTAAGGCACGCCTTCGTTCAAAAGTGGGGGGGGGGGGGGTGAGAACCACCCGTGTACATAAATAACATGCAGCTATTTTTCTTTTTTAATAAATACCTTTTTGAAAATATGAACTTAAGAATGTGAAAAAGATAAATCATAATTCATGCATTAACCTTGTGAAAATTCAACTGTTTAAAAACTTAGAATGTAACTTTCCATTTGTCCTTTGTGCTGAGATAACTAGGGATGTGGAGTTGATATAAACTGCCCTAGAGAGGCTTGGAAAGCAATCAAAGGATCAGATCAAACTATATGGTTTTTGAAGTCAGTGGAGGCTACACTTCGGGTTTTCAGTGAATAATTGAAGTCAACTCCGCCAAGAAGCATCTATGCAAAGGGGAGGACGGGAATCAGACCGTCCTCTCTCTAGTCAAAATAGCCGAGAAAATAGATGGGCGACCCTCATCTTGACTCGCGCAAAATGACAAAGACAAGAGGAGCGGGGAGGTATTTCCATAGGCTTGCGGGCGATGATTGGACCTCCCAAAAAGGCTCGAGAAAATGGACTAGCAATCACAAAAAGGCGAAAAGCTCAATGAAGCAAATCAAAAGAGGCCAAAGGCCCAAAATTGTGAAGGTTTTAACCGAGCAAAAGTGAAGCACTCAAAAAAAAAGTCAAATCAAAGGCCAAAGGCCGATTCACTACAATAAAAAAGCAGTCCCTCGCCAAAGAAGAAAATCAAAAAGGCTCAACTCACTGAAACCCGAATCGAATCATGTGCTAGAGAAAGCTACCAGAAAACCATATAGTAAGAGACGATCCCGAGGTTGCAGTCCAGGAGCCTAAAAAGGGCTATCTCCCGAGACATCCAATATAATTTGCATCTCAGCACGGAGGTACAAGTATTAAGTTTCTTCTATTTATTTACGCAGTTTAATTTGGTAATAAGTAAGCAATGCATGAATTAGGATAGATCGAGTACCACAGTCTAATTTTCATATTCCAAAGCCAAACTTAGAACTTACGCCCTTTAATAGCATTGTTCGGGACGAACAACTAAAAGTGGGGGGTAATGTGATGGACCAAAGTTATACGAGTCAGAAACACAGTAAAACCCCCTTAATTAGACTGTTTGTCTATCTAACGTCTACGTGTTAGTCCCGATATATTTTCACAGGGCATTTTAGAGACTGAAGTGAAAACACGCTAAGGAGAGGATTTTAAGCTGAAAAGATAACAAGAGTCAATCCAAGGTCAAGATCATATGTCGACTGAAGAAATATCAAGGATCCTGACGTTGAATTGACCAGAACAAATTAATTAGAAGAATCAGGAGTGGAGTCAAGACAGCCCGGGGAAGAAACACATTGACAGTTTTGTGAAAAGACTGCACAAAACTGTACAAACTCACACATTGGGCAAGGATGACCGGCCACCATTCAAGGAGGTGGGCAAGGGAGGAGCTCCTCCCCCTTGGGTGACCGGCAACTGGCGGCGCCACCTCCTCCACCAAAAGCCGCCGGCCTCCTCCCCTTCCTCCACATGTTGTCATCTCCTCCCTTGATTTCTCCTCCAATCAAAATGCACCACTTGCCACCCATCTCCACCACCCACCTCCTCCCATTTTGGCTATAAAAGGAGGCCTCCTCCTCCTCATTTCAACACACCTCAATCCATAATTCACTTCTCTCTCTAGAAGTTGTAACATTTGTAATGTTGTAATTTTGCTTTGGAAATAAAGGAAAGCTCCCTTGGCGCTTCAACGGTTGTAAGTATTATTTTTAGTATTTATTTAACTGTTGTCTTTAATTCCTTAGTATAATGTTTAGCGCGATGAATAGTAGCTAAACTTGTAGTTCGGTCTAAGGGGCGCGCTTGTATTATAAAATGTTTTAAGACTATTAACTTAGTGTCTAGTCTAAGTATTCAAAACTTATTCTATGTGCCATATATTAAGTCAGAACGTCCAAGGTAGAGTGGATGCTTGGAATGGCAAAACTCTACAGCGGGGTTCGTAAACTTGTACGGATAAGTGGATGCTTGGAATGGCAAAGCTTATCTGAGAAGTTTGACTCATCTTAAACATCATTTGGTTGATCGGGAATGATTGATCAAATGGATGCACATAGGCTAATATAACCGGGAATGGAGTATTAGTCTAAATAGAATAAGTGTTCTACGTCCTTGGAATAGGCTAGACAGTGTACGCAAATCGAGTGCTTGGAATGGCCTTGATACACCGTTTGAATACTTAGGAGAGTCACTAAAGGTCAATGATAAACAGGATATAATACAAGTCCCCTGAAACCGAACATTTCTCTTTAATTATAATCTGTAATTTACTTTCTAGTATTAAAATCAACCAACCAATCAATCAATCAATCAAAATAGCTGGTAGCTTTAAAACCAACCGACCGACTTTAAACACGCTCCCACGCTGCGTAATCCCCCCGAAGAACAATTATTCCCCTGGTTCCCTTGGGTTCGACCCCTACTTACCAAGTACTACCCAGTAGTATAGTTGCGAGTAGCGGACTATTATAAATTTATTTGCACAATCGCTTTGACGACAAGCGGTTCTGTCAACATGACTTTACTGTGACTCGTTGAGCATCATTCATGCATACACGTTAGTTAGTTGTACATGGGATTTGTAGGTAGTCCCATTCCTGAAAACCTTCACAAGACTATACTCGTCCTACTAGGGCAGCCTAGGGGTTTAAAGGCTTGATGCATATGCTAAATGCATTCGTGTCCTCTACGACAGTGAGTTATCTTTTTGTTTTCATTATTAGTTAGAATTGATCACATGTCGCTTGAGTGGGTAGCTTATAAACGTATGGTCATTGAGCATTATATTCACTCGTATATCTATTCTGCCATTTGTTCGGGACGAACAAATCCTAAGTGTGGAGTGTTTTGATCAGTCAATATTTTGACTGATTATTCGCTACATTCGATGAAGGATAACACTCGTTCTCCGGGAAAATTGTCTCTATTTGATGTCTTTCTCTAGTGTTTCATGTTAAAATTAGCATATCATCGCTCCTTGGGCTTGAGATGTCGAAAGAACGAAAAAGATCAACGAAAACGGCCAAAAACGAGCTTTGCACCAGCGAAGAGCCGTGACCACCGTTACGTCTCATCAGAGTCACGGTAGTCACGATAGGTTTTTAACTCAGAAGAAAACAGTAGTTCGCGTGACTGCCATGACCGCCGTAGCCCACACCAAAGGTCACGGTAGTCACGGTAGGTTTTTACATCAGAAGAAAAGGGGAATTCAAGCGACTGCCGTGACTGCCGTAATCCGCACCAAAGATCACGGTAGTCACGGTATGTTTTCAGCTCAGTGCAAATCAGCCCTTGCCGTGACTGCCGTGACCCACACCAATGGTCACGGTAGTCACGGCACCTCCGGAGCAGAATTATCCTGTTATTTCCAAAAATCGATTTTGGGCTTTCTGGCCTTTTTGGACGATCTATAAATAGAAACACGACCAGATTAGATAAGTGTGCTTAATTGGAGTAAAGAAACCCTAACTTGGGAGAAGACAGAGTTTTATCACGAGAGATTCGTCGAGCACCCGCGTCATTACGGTTTCCTCGTCCTTATCTCTTTATTACACTATTTGTGGTTTAATCACCATGAATAGCGAGTAGTCTTCCTTATTCTGGGATCCTACGGATCCCGTGCTATGTAACCCGAACTCTCATGTGATCAATTGAAGTTTATTATTTATGCAATTCGATTATTTAATTTCATTGCGAGCTCAATATTATCGTTCTATGCATGTATTTACATCAAAGGGTATGTTTGCATTGGTAGAACGTATTTAGGTTATATGCCAAAAGGTGGATGGGCCCTAGGGATTAACCGGATTGCATGAAATTGATGTTAGGTCATGTTTACATGATTTAATAAGAAAACCTTTAATTTAACAAATCGAAATCGTTGATAATCCGTGGATGGGCGGCGTTCAACGATTGAGATTAATCTAGACAATGATCCGTGGATGGGCGGCTTGTCTAGTGTTATTTCGGTTATATTCCATATTCGATAACATGAATAATTAACGTAGAATGATTGCATGATTAGTGGGGTCAGCACGGGTGAAGTACGGATTCTGGAATTCTTTCTCTGATAAAAACACAACTTTTATTTTCTGCACGTTTAATTTCTGTTATTTAATTTCTGCAATTTTCGTGACAACAAAACTCTAGGTTTTCATACCTGTTAATTAGGAATAGCTAAATAGGTCACATTGTTTTCTAGTATTCACACGCACTGCTCCTAGGATCGACCCTTGGCTTACCAAGGTTTATAAATATTGTTTTACTACAATGTGACCCCTAAAACTCACACTTTGACAACTATAAAGGGTTAAAAATACGCGTGTCAAGGATCTGGTCTAGATTCTTGGACCCTGTGTTCAGGCTGTTTAGGAGCTTCTTGATTGAACCCATCTCCTCCAAGAGCTTCTTCGATTCTTGTTTGTCTCCTTCAGCCTTTTGTTTCAGATCTTTTACTTCTTTCTCCAGATTTTCTTTCTCCTGTACAAGAATGCTGGCTTTGGATTCCAGTTCCTGCTTTTCCAGTTTCAGAGTGATAACACCTGCATTTAGTCTCCTGTTGATGTCTACCAGCTCAGTCCACTTTGAGAACAATAGTGCATATTTCTCAGCAATGCACTCTTCAGTGATTTCTTCTTCATCACTTTCTTCAGCTTTGTTCTCTTCCACCTCGGCTTCTTTTTGCTTGGCACAGTCTTTGGAACCAGTCCTGGCATAGTCTATCATGCTTGTCAGAGCAACAAAGTTGCTCGTCTCTTCATCCTCTGTGCTCTCTTCAGTCTCGTCATCACTCCAGTTGACATTCAGGGACTTGATGTTCTTCTTCTTCAGGGTGTTAGCACACTCTGCTTGTATGTGGCCAAATCCTCCGCATTCCCTACACTGTATTCCTTTGGTCCGTTCGCTTTTGCAATTTTCCTTCTGGTCAGACTGTCTCTCCCGTGGCTGGAAATCCACTCTCCTGGTGTCTTGATTTCTTGACTGATTCAGGCTATTCTGGCCAGCTCCCTTACGGTTGATCTTCTTCAACAGTTTATTGAAGCTTTTTGTGAGTAATTCCAGTTCCTCGCTCACTCCATCGGTGGATTCATCGTCTACCACAGTCTCAGCCTTTAAACCTACAGATTTGACTTTGGGTTCTTGCACAGTCAGGTGTTGCAGTTCATAGGTGCATAGATTGCCAATCAATTCTTTCTTGCCCATGGTCTTTACATTATTTGCCTCTTCTATAGCAGTCACCTTCATGGCAAATCATTTGGGCAGAGACCTTAGAATCTTGCGCACAACCTTCTCTTCGGGTAGAGCTTCACCAAGAGGAGATGCCTCATTCACAATGTCACAAACTCTCGCGTTAAAGTCTTTGATAGTCTCATCCTCGTGCATCTTCAACTCCTCAAATCTAGAAGTCAACATCTGAATCCTAGACTGTTTCACCTTGTCAGTTCCTTCAAAGTGAGTGGACAGGGTATCCCATGCCTCCTTAGCACTTTCACAGTTCAGGATGAGTTTGTAAATTGTCTCGTCTACAGCTGAGAAGATGGCATTTAGAGCTTTAGCATTCCCCATGGCGAGACGCTCCTCCTGTTCAGTCCATTCTGTCTCTGGTTTATACACAACCCTTCCTTCATCAGTTGCCAACAGAGGAGGGTTCCAGCCAGTTAACACAGACCTCCAAGATTTCTCATCCACATTCTTGATAAACGCCTTCATCTTGGCCTTCCAATAGCCATAATTATGCCCTTCTAACAGCATGGGGCGAGTAGTGCTTTGTCCTTCCTTGATGCTCATCTTAGAACAGTAGCTAGCTTCCCAAGATCTCACTCCATATGTTGAGAACCTGCTCTTGATACCAATTGAAATATCTATGCCTGAGATGAGCTCAGCTGTACCAGCAAGATGAAGCACACAATGTGGTGCAGTTGCTTGCACAGACTACGATAATCGAAATGAAATGCAAAACAGTAAAAGACACAAAGCACTTGGTGACCCAGTTTGGCTCAATGTAGCCTACATCTGGGGGACTTCTCCCAAGTCCAAGGAACAATCCACTATCACAGTGTATAGTACAGATTGATGTTCGAACAGCCTTTCAAACTACTGTTACAACTATACTACTCTCCAAGTGAATTGTGTGATCTAAGCTTCCCTTAGATCCAAAAGCTCCCGCCTTGCAGTCCAGACCTCCTCCCGAAGCTGATACAGTCAAACCTACCACAGCAGATTCTCCTGGCAGTGTTTGTCATCTCTTGTGTGAGTCGAACAGCGAACACAGACTTGTACAACGCAGCGACGACACCTCTTGAACTCTGAAATAATTTGTGCGCAACAACAATGTATGAGTTCAAGAAAGTAAAGCAAGTTGCTTACCAACTTGCGGCCTCAATCCTTCTACGACCGCACGAAGATGCGTAGATTAGAATGATGAATTCCGCTCTCTGATTGACGGCTCCTCCACACAGCATTTCTCAGGTTTTGTGCACTACTGAAAAATAAACCCTGGCTTCCTTTATATGGCCGTGTGAAACTAGAAGATCCAAAACCCTAGATTTTTTCTTCTAAAACCTTAGATAAGATACCAATTAAATTGGTTGAGATATAATCTTGATCTGCGTATCTTTATCTCTTAATAATCGGTTGTGATGATGTGGCAGTCGGATAGATTTGATTGAGATCCATCTGTCCAAAAAATCTAGGAGATGTGCTGATTTTTCGGAACTAAATGATTGATCTAGCACAGATCATTTTTTCAAGCTTCTTGCACAAATTTGTGTTTTGCCTAGATGGCACTTTTTACTCCAACACTTTTGAACTTCTAGTTCAAATTGTTTTGTACGAGGATCAAAATGAGACAATGACTCTGCATTCCAAGATATCTCTTGTCTTTTATTTTCAGACTTTATTTTATCTCCCCCTAATATAGGGAAATTTGTCTCATCAAACTGACAGTCGGCAAATCGTGCCTTAAATATATCTCCTGTCAATGGTTCCAAAAATTTAATAATAAACAGAGATTCAAATCCCACGTAAATTCCCAATCTTCGTTGGGGTCCCATTTTAGTACGTTGGGGCGGATATATTGGAACATAAACTGCACACCCAAAAACTCTTACATGAGAGATATTTGGTTCTTGATAAAAGATTCTGCTACTTGGCCTTACACTAACAAGTTGCAAAGGGGAATGTTTATTAATTGCACTTGGCCTTACACGAATTAGTGATGCAGCATGTAATATTGCATGTCCCCAAGCAGAATTTTGCAATTTAGATCACATAAGTGATGGTCTAGCTATCAATTTTAGGTCTCTTGATAAAAGATTCTGCTAGACCATTTTGAGTGTGAACATGAGCAACTAGGTGTTCAATTATAATTCCAGTTGACATACAATAGTCATTAAAAGACTGGGATGTCAATTCTCCTGCATTATCCATACGGATTTTCTTAATTGTATGATCTGGAAATTGTGATCGTAATTTAATAATTTGAGCAAGCAATCTTGCAAATGCCATATTGCGAGTAGATAATAAACAAACATGCGACCAACGGGTCAATGCATCAATAAGTACCATAAAGTACTGAAATAGTCCACTCGAGGGGAAATAGGTCCACATATATCTCCTTGAATCCATTCTAAAAATGTTGGACATTTAGTCTCAACTTTCAATGGGGATGGTCTTGTAATCAGTTTCCCTTGAAAACAAGCAACACATGAGAGATCCTTGGACAAGAGAATATTTTTACTCTTTAATGCATGTCCATGTGAATTTCAATGATTCTTCGCATCATTATTGAACCCGGATGGCCTAATCGATCATGCCATGTAAAGAAATTTTTCGGATCTATTGAATTCTGGTTTATCACCATATATGATTCAATGGGATTTATGAAAGTATAATACAATCCATAATTGTATGATGGAAGTTTTTCCATCACCCTTTTATTTCCCGAGACCATAGACGTGATATATAAATATTCAACGTCATTTTCATTTGTTGTCTCAACATGATAACCATTTCGGCGTATATCTTTGAAACTCAAAAGATTTCTTTTTGATCTATTTGAGAACATTGCATCATTTATGATAAATTGTGTACCATTTGGTAACACAATTTGGGCTCTTCCATAGCCTTCAATGAGGTTTGATGCACCACATATAGTATGTACATTAGCTTTAGCTATTTTAAGATGCGAAAAAAATATTTCATCTCTCAAGATTGTATGTGTTGTTGCACTATCCGCTAAACATAGCGTTTTGCCATCATTTTTTATTGTAATTGAGGGATGATTATCCATGTCTCTTGAAAAAAATAAATGAGTAAAATTAGAAATCGGAATTTATTATGATAAAGTAAACAAAGCATAAGGGAAATTGGAATTCAAATACTTTTAAATAAAATTTGAACTTTAACAAGACATCATTTTCTAATTCATCTTTCCATCATTTATTGGTTGGTTGGGATCCCCATTGACATCTTCAAAGAAGTCACTAACATCCAAATGGGTCATGTTCATAGGATCCAACTGAGCAAGAATCATGGGATCATCATTCTTTTGCTCAGTGAAGTTTGCCTCCACACTTTTTACTTTTAAAGAGGCTTTATAAATATAAAAAAAGTGTTTGGGAGTTCGGCAAGTACAATCCCAATGGCCTTTCATACCACATCGAAAGCAAGAACTTTCAGTCATTTTAAAAGTTGCAGTCCCCTTTTGGTTTCCTTCATTATTCATCCCCTTCATGGGGTAATGTGTCTTTTTCTTGAAGTATGGGGGATGTTGAGTACTATGATTTTGATAACTTCCAAAGCTCGTCCACGACCACATCCGCGTTTATTACCGCGTCCACCACGTCCATATTGCTGCTGATTACGCCCATAATTATTGCTAAATATAGCATTTGCTTCAAGAATGGGTGTTGACCCAGTTGGACGAGAGTGATGATTTTTCATCAACAACTCATTATTTTGTTCAGTAACAAGTAGGCAAGAAATAAGCTCATAATATTTTGTAAAACCTCGTTCACGATATTGTTGCTGCAAGAGCATATTTGAGGCATAAAATGTGGAGAATGTCTTTTCCAACATTTCTTTGTCAGTGATCTTTTCGCCACATAATTTCATTTGGGAAGTAATTCTGAACATAGCGGAGTTGTAGTCACTCACACTTTTATAATCTTGCAAACGCAAGTGTGACCAATCAAAGCTGGCTTTTGGAAGTATCACAGTTTTTTGGTGATCGTACCTTTCTTTTAATTCCTTCCAAAGGATCGATGAGTCTTTGATCGTTAAGTATTCAGATTTCAACCCCTCATGGAGGTGACGTCGAATGAATATCATGGCCTTTGCCTTGTTTTGATCGGATGCATTACTTTCTTCTTTATTGCATCTCCAAGATCCATGAATTTAAGGTGAATTTCAGCATCAAGAATCCATGCCAAATAATTATTGCCAGTAATATCAAAAGCATTGAACTCAAGCTTTGAAAGATTTGACATGGTAACTGTATGTGATAAAAACATGAATTAATTTTCAAAATAAAGTAAGGTAATAATCATCAAAAAAAAGTGAAATAAAATAATGAATTCATATAAACGGTGCATGACATTAGAACATGATTATATGGAAATAAACATTAAGCATGATTATAAAGGAGAATCAATTTCTCCTTTATGGGTCACATGAATTAAGTATGTTAATGTTTAGAGAAGATCTTATCATGGGTTTAGCCATTTTCATTGAACAAGTGCCTTATTTCATTTATCGTGTCTTATAGATACATGACAATGGTAATTATCTTTTACTCTTAGTGTCCAACGGTAACAATGGTAACAAAATCACAATGGTAAATTTGTGCCCAACGGTAACATAACGGCTAGTTTTTTTTTATAAATTCAATTTCATTCACCATACAAAATTTCATTCATTCTCTCTTCTACTACATAATCTTCTAAAAAAACAAAACTTGCCATAGAATGTCTCGTCTAATGCTAGTTCTTATTTTCTTAATTATTTTTGTACTTACTGTTTGTGTCTTCACTGGAGATGTTCCGATGGATGAATTTCATCATTGTTTAGAAATGCTTGTAATAATGTATGTCTTCTTTTCTTTACAATATTTGTAGAATTTTATGTTTTAAATTAATCTAATAAACTTTTACTACTTTGCCCTCTTTTTTTTACTCTAAGCATATCTTAGATGTAACCAAAATGCATGACATCAATAACGAACTTCACAAACATATCACAAGATGTCACAAACATATTATGCAACAAAACCGGATGATATGGTTGGAACATGATGATTTAGCCATAAACAAAATTTAGCATGCCACATGAATAGATAACAATGTTAAAAGTTATGCATGAAATTTATCATCACATATGACAAACGAAGGGAAATATAATTTTCCCGAATGCTAAGCTTTTAAAGTTTCTCGAATTCGGACTCAATGTTGCCATCATTGCATCATGTAAATAATAAGAGGGAAGAAAGGTTTTGGATCACTACCTTGAGCAATTCGTGCTGATAACGTGTTGTGAAAATTATGTGTGGTAGTGAATGAGAAACTTCAAAGGAAGAACAACATGAACATGTAAGAGATGATAGGGATGTAGAGAGATTGTATTGCTCTTTCAAAATTGAATGAATATGTCTTACACATAGTCATTTTTATAGAGCTAGGAAATACATGGAGAAATAAAGAGACATTAGGTAAATACATCACCATGAGGTATATCATACATCATTATTAGGACATTAGGTAAATACATCACCATGAGGTAAATCATATATCATTATTAGTGACTTAGGTAAATACATCACCATGACTCCATGAGGTAGATCATACATCATTATTAGTCATCCATTTTATGATTATATTTATAACAATAACATCATTTTTGATTTACAACAAACTGATTCGCAATCACTCCATCCCTGTTTTGAATAAAAGTTAACACACACTTTACCCATTGTTGAGGCAATTGGCCTCACACGGTTTTGATGATTGACAAACCAGTTTAATGGTTTACATGAGTTTGTGTAAGTCAAGAACTTACTGAAGTACTCAAGAACGTGATGATGGACTCAAGTACCTATGGAAGTCTCCGAGTAACCAAGAACCAGAGTATTGGTCAACAGTCAAGTCAACAGAGCAGTTAAGGTCAAGTCAACGAAGCAGTTGAGGTCAAGTCAACAGAGCAGTTGAGATTGGGAGTCAAATACATCATGGAGTGTTGGCACGTTCCCACAACACATCAAGGAGATCATGGGTTGTAGGTTACAAGCCATGATCTATGGCAGTTACCTGACAGATACCTCAAGAACCTATATAAGCCCAGAACCAACTCGTCACAAGGTTGCGCTTTCCCAAATACGATATAGCTTTCCAAAGTGGGTGTACTGACAGAACCGCTCGTCGTCAAAGCGATTGTGCAAATAAATTTATAATAGTCCGCTACTCGCAACTATACTACTGGGTCGTACTTGGTAAGTAGGGGTCGAACCCAAGGGAACTAGGGGAATAATTGTTCTTCGGGGGGAATTACGCAGCGTGGGAGCGTGTTTAAGGTCGGTTGGTTGGTTTTAAAGCTACCAGCTATTTTGATTGATTGATTGGTTGGTTGGTTGATTTTAATACTGGAAAGTAAATGACAGTTTATAATTAACGAGAAATGTTCAGTTTCAGGGGACTTGTATTATATCCTGTTTATCATTGACATTAGTGAATCATCTAAGTATTCAAACGGTGAATCGAGGCTAGTTATAGCTCAAGACTTGCAACACCGGTTTAAAGCAACTCCTGTTCTATTTCAGTCTAGCGCCAATACCCTAAGGTATGCTAGCCTGGGTGCATCCACCTGATCTCACAGTTACGCTCGACCAGATGGGGTTTAGGATGAGTCGAACTCCTCAGATAGCTTTGCTTGTTACAGCTTCCACTACCTGAGTATGATCACGAATTCCCACAAAAGAGCTTTGCTTGTTACAGCATCCACTCAACCTTGGAAACTCTGACTATATATGGCACATAGAACAAGTTTTGAATACTAAGACTATACACTAAGTTAATAGTCTTAAAACATTTTATAATACAAGTGCGCCCCTTAGACCGAACTACAAGTTTAGCTACTATTCATCACGCTAAACATTATACTAAGGAATTAAAGACAACAGTTAAATAAATACTAAAAATAATACTTACAACCGTTGAAGCGCCAAGGGAGCTTTCCTTTATTTCCAAAGCAAAATTACAACATTACAAGTATTACAACTTCTAGAGAGAGAAGTGAATTTGAGATTTTGGTGTGTGAAATGAGGAGGAGGAGCTCCTCCTTTTATATCCCAAAGGGGAGGAGATGGGTGGTGGAGATGGGTGGTAAGTGTTGCATTTTGATTGGAGGAGAAAATGGATGGAGGAGATGGCCACACATGGAGGAAGAGGAGTGGTGGAGGAGGAGGAAGGTGGTGGTGACATGTGGAGGAGCTCCAAAAGCCGCCGGTCACCACCACCAAGAGCCGCCGGTAGGCGGTGGCCAAGGAGGAGGAGCTCCTCCCTTGGCCACCACTTCTTCAAGTGGCCGGTCATCCTTGCCCAATGTGTGAGTTTGTACAGTTTTGTGCAGTCTTTTCACAAAACTGTCAATGTGTTTTTTCTCCAGGCTGTCTTGACTCCACTCCTGATTCTTCTAATTAATTTGTTATGGTCAATTCAACGTCAGGATCCTTGATATTTCTTCAGTCGGCATATGATCTTGACCTTGGATTGACTCTTGTTATCTTTTCAGCATAAAATCCTCTCCTTAGCGTGTTTTCACTTCAGTCTCTAAAATGCCCTGTGGAAATATATCGGGACTAACACGTAGAAGTTAGATAGACAAACAGTCTAATTAAGGGGGTTTTACTGTGTTTCTGACTCGTATAACTTTGGTCCATCAGATTACCCCCCACTTTTAGTTGTTCGTCCCGAACAATGCTATTAAAGGGCGTAAGTTCTAAGTTTGGCTTTGAAATATGAAAATTAGACTGTGGTACTCGATCTATCCTAATTCATGCATTGCTTACTTATTACCAAATTAAACTGTGTAAATAAATAGAAGAAACTTAATACTTGTACCTCCGTGCTGAGATGCAAATTATATTGGATGTCTCGGGAGATAGCCCTTTTTAGGCTCCTGGACTGCAACCTCGGGATCGTCTCTTACTATATGGTTTTCTTGTAGCTTTCTCTAGCACATGATTCGATTCGGGTTTCAGTGAGTTGAGCCTTTTTGATTTTCTTCTTTGGCGAGGGACTGCTTTTTTGTTGTAGTGAATCGGCCTTTGGCCTTTGATTTGACTTTTTTGAGTGCTTCACTTTTGTTCGGTTAAAACCTTCACAATTTTGGGCCTTTGGCCTCTTTTGATTTTCTTCTTTGAGTTTTTCGCCTTTTTGTGACTGCTAGTCCATTTTCTCAAGCCTTTTTGGGAGGTCCAATCATCGCCCGCAAGCCTATGGAAATACCTCCCCGCTCCTCTTGTCTTTGTCGTTTTGCGCAGGTCAAGATGAGGGTCGCTCATCTATTTTCTCGGCTATTTTGACTAGAGAGAGGACGGTCTGATTCCCGTCCTCGCCTTTGCATAGATGCTTCTTGGCAGAGTTGACTTCAATTATTCACTGAAAACCCGAAGTGCAGCCTCCACTGACTTCGAAAACCATATAGTTTGATCTGATCCTTTGATTGCTTTCCAAGCCTCTCTAGGGCAGTTTATATCAACTCCACATCCCTAGTTATCTCAGCATAAAGGACAAATGGAAAGTTACATTTTAAGTTTTTAAACAGTTTGAATTTTCACAAGGTTAATGCATGAATTATGATTTATCTTTTTCACATTCTTAAGTTCATATTTTCAAAAAGGTACTTATTAAAAAAGAAAAACAGCTACATGTTATTTATGTACACAGGTGGTTCTCACCCCCCACTTTTGAACGAAGGCGTGCCTTAGTTCAAAAGTCATGCAAGCTTAAAACTAAATACTGAATTTAAATGACAGAAATTAAAGTGCGGAAAAGTAAGATAGTGTCGGGTTACCTCCCGACCAGTGCACTTGTTTAACGTCGTTGGCTCGACGATACCTCGTTTGTGGTTCATTGGTTTGGGTCCCATGGGTGGCTGAGGTCAAACTTCTTGATTCCACCGACTTTGATTCTTGCGGTGAGTCTTCCTGATTTTTTAGCAGATGACGGGTTTAGGTCCAGTTCTGATGGTATCTCCTTCCAACGTCTCTGAGAAGGCGAGGGACCTTTCACTATCAGCTTTTTGAACTGGGTGTTCTCTTGTTTAGGGCTGCCTTGTCCAGTCATGGCGAAAGCGTGCTCCATGTAGGAGTCATTCTGCTCAGGCCCTTTTCCCATTCTCCTTTGAGCTTCTTCTTGGATCGCATAGTTCGCGGCGACTTGCTCATTAATTAAGGGGAAAAGTCGGGAAGGCCTCATGAGGCTTGGTTCTGCCTCGTAATGTTGGTTCGTGAAGAACCGGTCGTAGATAGTTTCAGCTGCCTGGGTAATGATAGTCGGGTATGGCTTGGGCAGTTCGTCAGTGGTGTTCTGGACTTCTACTTCGTTGCTTCCGGTGCTTTCCATGTCTGATTCCTCAGATGGTTCGGGAGTCTCTTCTGACGGCTCGGTGGTTTCTTCTTTGTCAGCCTCAGGGTCAGCTTCTTCTGTCTGCATTTCCTCGTCAGTGTGAGGAACTCGTCTTGTGGTAGCGGCTAGGCCAGTTATCAGGTACCACATGTCTGCAATGGTGAGGTTTGCGGCAGACCTTCTCATAGCTTCGTTGACTCTTCCCAGCTCTTCGGACCTCATCCCACGAAGAAATTTTTGGAGAAGAATTTTCTTCGTAAATCCATGGTGTGGGCAGCTTGAGACGATGGCATCGTAGTTCATGTAGTATTCGTCCAAAGTCTCATCCCGGGATTGTTGAAGGTTCAGGATCTTCTCGCGGGTTTCTTGGCGTAAAGATGGTGGGGAGAATTCTTTCAGGAACGGAACGCAGAGGTCTACGAAACGTTCTGCACTGCAAGCGGTGGATGTGTAGTACCATATCGTGGCGAAGTCGGTTAGAGAGAATTTAAAGCATTTCAGCTTAAATTCTTCTAACACTTCGTTTTCAGGTTTGATGTTGTGGCAGACTTGGTGGAAGTTTCGGCAGTGCTGTACAGGGTCTTCTCCCTCCGTTCCTCCGAACAGGGGCAGAAATCGCGTTGTCCATGCATGCGTAACGGGTAATGACATAGGAAAAAGAAAGAAAAAGAAAGGGGAGGGAAGAACAGTTATCCGGTGACTAGTTCCCCGGCAACGACGCCAATTTGACAGAACCGCTCGTCGTCAAAGCGATTGTGCAAATAAATTTATAATAGTCCGCTACTCGCAACTATACTACTGGGTAGTACTTGGTAAGTAGGGGTCGAACCCAAGGGAACTGGGGGAATAATTGTTTTACGGGGGGAATTACGCAGCGTGGGAGCGTGTTTAAGGTCGGTTGGTTGGTTTTAAAGCTACCAGCTATTTTGATTGATTGATTGGTTGGTTGGTTGATTTTAATACTGGAAAGTAAATGACAGTTTATAATTAACGAGAAATGTTCGGTTTCAGGGGACATGTATTATATCCTGTTTATCATTGACCATTAGTGAATCATCTAAGTATTCAAACGGTGAATCGAGGCTAGTTACAGTTCAAGACTTGCAACACCGGTTTAAAGCAACTCCTGTTCTATTTCAGTCTAGCGCCAATACCCTAAGGTATGCTAGCCTGGGTGCATCCACCTGATCTCACAGTTACGCTCGACCAGATGGGGTTTAGGATGAGTCGAACTCCTCAGATAGCTTTGCTTGTTACAGCTTCCACTACCTGAGTATGATCACGAATTCCCACAGAAGAGCTTTGCTTGTTACAGCATCCACTCAACCTTGAAAACTGTGACTATATATGGCACATAGAACAAGTTTTGAATACTAAGACTATACACTAAGTTAATAGTCTTAAAACATTTTATAATACAAGTGCACCCCTTAGACCGAACTACAAGTTTAGCTACTATTCATCACGCTAAACATTATACTATGGAATTAAAGACAACAGTTAAATAAATACTAAAAATAATACTTACAACCGTTGAAGCGCCAAGGGAGCTTTCCTTTATTTCCAAAGCAAAATTACAACATTACAAGTATTACAACTTCTAGAGAGAAGTGAATTTGAGATTTTGGTGTGTGAAATGAGGAGGCGGAGCTCCTCCTTTTATAGCCCAAAGGGGAGGAGATGGGTGGTAAGTGTTGCATTTTGATTGGAGGAGAAAATGGATGGAGGAGATGGCCACACATGGAGGAAGAGGAGTGGTGGAGGTGGAGGAAGGTGGTGGTGACATGTGGAGGAGCTCCAAAAGCCGCCGGTCACCACCACCAAGAGCCACCGGTAGGCGGTGGCCAAGGAGGAGGAGCTCCTCCCTTGGCCACCACTTCTTCAAGTGGCCGGTCATCCTTGCCCAATGTGTGAGTTTGTACAGTTTTGTGCAGTCTTTTCACAAAACTGTCAATGTGTTTTTTCTCCGGGCTGTCTTGACTCCACTCCTGATTCTTCTAATTAATTTGTTATGGTCAATTCAACGTGAGGATCCTTGATATTTCTTCAGTCGGCATATGATCTTGACCTTGGATTGACTCTTGTTACCTTTTCAGCATAAAATCCTCTCCTTAGCGTGTTTTCACTTCAGTCTCTAAAATGCCCTGTGGAAATATATCGGGACTAACACGTAGAAGTTAGATAGACAAACAGTCTAATTAAGGGGGTTTTACTGTGTTTCTGACTCGTATAACTTTGGTCCATCATGTACCCAGATAGTGAATATCCAGCGAGCTGTGCGAGAGAGATATTCAAGTGATCGATCTATTCTTGATCAGTGCCGGAAAGCTACGGAGGTGCCAGGACTACGGTGACGTCGGGGAGACAGTCAGGGAAGTAGTCAGGTCTTGCTTATGTAGATCTAGATTTGATTTACACTTAATAGGCAATAAAAGAACTATTTAGATTTATTCCGCTCCATATTCTGTTTAGTTATTTATCTGCATACAAAGTTAGGTTCCTAACAGTTCCGACCTTTGTTAAGTCTTCGACTATTAACCAGAAGTCTTTGACTACTAACCACGATCCTATCAATTGGTATCAGAGCCAGGTTCTAGATTTTGGTTAGCTTTGCAGGTATGTCAGGTGATACGTATTCAAATCCTCCAAAGTTGAAGACAGACGAGTATGAGACATGAGCGTTAAGGTTTGAAGCTCACGTAATGGCCATGGATGGGTAAGTATGGCAGATCATCGAACAAGGGCAACAACACATCTATCTAGAGGGTAGTGAGACTGATCTTAAGCCTAGGGTGCTGTATACTACAGAGGATTACAAGAAACTTGAGAAAAATACAAGGGCATTACGGGTTCTTCACAGTGCTTTGGAACCTGGAGACCTGAAGAAGGTTATTCAGTACAAGGATGATGAGCACTAGTCGTGATTGTGCAAATCAAAGATAAATTTATAAGTCCACTACCTTTGGCTTAACTATAAAGATAGCAAGCGGCAAGTAGGGGTCGAACCCAAGGGAGTTGTAATGGCTACTATTTGTTCTCATGCAATACAAGTAATGAAAAGTGAATGCAAGTTGGGGGTTTTGGGAACAAGATGAAAGTGCGAAATGTAAATGCAAAGTAAATGCAATGGGAAGGTGATCAAGAGAATGGTATTCGGTCTAGGGGCCTTTTGTTGTGGCGCAACTCATCATTGACCTCTAATGATCTATCCTTGTATCCATAAGTGTGGGTTGGTCCTCTTTCGAGACAAAAACCCTAAAGTAAGGCATCTTTCGAGCGCATACACCACAATCCATTCCCTTTCGAGACTTGGATTTCTAGTACAAACAAGTTTAATATCCTCTTTCGAGGCTTACTAGACTAGGTGCAAGCTTGTTTCACTTTTCAATGACAACAAGCACTATGGTGGTAGTGAACCCATATGGTTAACCCTAGCCCTTTCGTAGCATCGGATTCTCCTAGGTATTCATTTCCGATCCATAGGCACATGACTAGCAAATGGAATACAAGGAAGCATTAAGGAAAGGGTCTCAAAGTTGTGCTACAACATTATTGTGGCTTGTTTATCCTTGACCTCTAATGATCATACTTTGTGTCATGAGTGTGGTTCACTCTATTCCAAGAGATTACCCAAAGTAAGGCCCTTTCGAAGCTCGTACACCACAAGAACACAAAGAAGCATTAAGAATGGGGTCTCAAAACCGTGCCACCATGTTATGACCCCCAAACCGAATAGGGAGTTTAGCCACTCATATCCATGGGAACGATATGAGGGCAATGGATGGAATGTAAATACATGAAATTAAGAACAGTAAGTAAGCGCAATAAAGTAAGTGCCAAAAGTAAATACAAGAATGTAAGTGCAAGAAAGTAATACAAGAATGTAAGTGCAAGAAAGTAATATAAGAATGTAAGTGCAAGAAAGTAATACAAGAATGTAAGTGCAAGAGAAAGTAAAGAAGGAGTAGAGAGATGTTGATTCCTTTCCCAAAGTAAAATACAAGAGCTTCCCCTAAGGGATTTTAGAGAGATTTTCGCATGTCATTTACAAGGGCCAAGGTGTTGCTTATATAGAGATTTGGGGAAGGTTCTAGGTCTTTGAATTGGCTTGGGCTTCAAGTTTGAGTGGAAGTAGCCAAAAATAGATTGGCATGAGCCAATTGTGAGATGCTTCTAGAATTTTTCCCGAAGTTACTGTTCACGACCAAATTACTGTTCATGCCGGAATTACTGTTCACGCCGAAATTACTGTTCACGCCGGACTTACTGTTTCCGGAGTTACTGTTCATCCGGAGTTACTGTTCACGACGAGCCAAATTGTGGACTCCAAACTCGGCTTGGGCCGGCCTTGGTTTGGTCGTGACTCGAGCTGGACTCGGCTTTGACGTTATCGGAACTGCTAATGTCTCTACGAAACGCGGTACCCACTGAGTTCCGACTTCGGCTATTAATTTGTCCATCTAAACGACCTCGGATGCTCTCGGTGTGAACTAGAGAGTTGTAGGGAATTGAGTCATCTACGCAACGGCATGTGTCTCGTAATTTTCTGATCAGCGGTTCATTCCCAGCACTCCGGCGAAGCTCCAAAGGTCAAATCTGCCACTGTGATGTTTTTGGCATGAAAAGCCATCTTTTAAGCTCGTTTCCTCTTTAGACTCCAAAAGGCCCTAAAATCCAAAATGACATTAACAAGTAAACGTTCTCATGATCAAATGTCGTAAATGGTGTGTTTTAATGACTTAACGAGTCGTATAAATACGTCTCATCAAATCACCCCACACTTGAACTTGTTCGTCCCGAACAAGGCCTTAAGTCATAAGAGGAACAACACATACAAACATCACAAGCCCTCTTCTCGGCCACTAGATAATATGCTAGTCTAGACTTCCCCTTTCCATGCATTCTCGATCATTACTCAAGCATTTTGCTAAAACATGAGATTCAACTTGATACATGTACCTTTGAGTCAAGATGCAAACCAATTCGGATGAGTGGGAGGTAGTCCTTTTTAGGCCCATGATCTACACTCTTGGATTCGGATCTTGTTACATGGTTATACTTGTTGCTTCTTCTAGCACGTGATGAATTCAAGCTCAAGGGTTGAGTCCTTTTGATACTTTTCTTGGACATTCTTGTAGTGAACTTTGGCCTTCGGCTTTTGAATAACTTTGATACTCCTTCACTTTTTTGTTTCGGGTAGGCTCTCACATGAGATGATATTTCTTTCTTTTGAGCTTTGCTCCTTTTGTGATTTTCTTGTCCATTCCTTCTTGGGAGGTCCAATCATCGCCCTCAAGCATATGTAAATACCTCCCCGCTCTTTCTCATCCTTGTCGTTTCGTGCGAGTCAAGATGAGGGTCACTCATCTATTTTCCCGACTACTAGGACTAGAGATAGGACGGTTTGATTCCCGTCCCACCACTTGCATAAACGCTGCAATGGTGGAGTCAACTACAACCACGAGTCTCAAAGCGCAGCCTCCACAAGTCCATATAACCATGTAACTCGAATCCCCGATCCTTGAGTGCTTTGTCAAGCCTCACTAGGACATTTCTATCAACTCTACATCCCCTATTTATCCCAACTCATAAGGTCACATAAGAAGTTAGATCACATGTTAGTCGCACAATTATAATTTCATAAGAGTCATGCATGTACTAGGATCCATCTATTTCGCATCATGAAAGCTCCAACTCCCCAATCCTACGCATTTTATTCACAAATCTACTCATTGTATTCAAAAAATTTAAAATTTTCAAAGGGAAACGTGCTGACTCATGCATGGCAATAAAAGTAAACGTGATGACACAACAAACTACTAAATACCCCACCCCACACTTTTGAAATGAGCCGTGGCCTCACGGCACAACTCAATCAATACAATATGCACGCAATCAATGGAAAGAACAAGGTACTAGAGTGAAACGGAACTCCCCTCGTATGCCACGAAGTGGCAAGGCGTGGACTAGCATTTTAAGTGCATGGGAAGCTCCGGTCGGGCGAGCCTTGGCTTTGGGTGCGTCCCGGTCTAGGACCGTCGCTGGGTTCCTCGGGCCTAAGGTCTCGGAAAGGTTTCCTTGGGTCAAGCCCGGTTGGCATAAAATGCGTAGGACTAAAAGCAAAGTGCGTATCACTCGGACCCGACCTACAAAAACATCCTTATTTCTTTCCAAACATAAAAGAGGGTGAGGGTTAAAATGCAAGAAAATACTGTAAAATGCCGGGCTGCCTCCCGGCGAGCGCCTTTGTTTAACGTCGTTGGCTCGACAGTACCTCTTAGGGATCATAAGTTCGGATCCCATGGGCGGGTGAGGTCAAACTTCTTCCCAACTGCTCTCTTAGTCTTTCCAAGGTTCTCATATCGCAGTGGGCTCGGTTCTGTCTTCAACCGGTCAGGTGGTCTTGCCTTAACATCCTTCCGAGGAGGAAGAGATCTCTTAAGCCTAGCCACTAATTCATCACGTCGTGCCCTCTTGTTTCTCCATCCGGGTTTCCATCCAAACGTTCCATGTCTCGGTCTCTTCCTCATGTATGAGCGGACGACATTCTCACAATTTTGGAAGTTCATAATCTTGCCATCACACACAAGCGACATCAAGCTTGCCCCCATGTTTAGCTTTGCCCTCGATGCACCTTGTACCTCATTACTTGTTACATGATCTTTGGTGGCTGTGATTTGCATAGGAGGTGAAGGAGAAGGGTCAAGTTGGGGTTCTTTGGCTAGGAGGATAGGGCATGTCTCGGGTGGCTCGGCAATGAGGATTGGGTCTTCTTCGGACAGCCCGGTAGTGAGCACCGGACATGTCTCGGCCAGCTCGGGAACGAGGTCCTCGGCCTCTGTTGGCTCCGTGGGCTCATAATTAGGCTCTTTTATAGCTGCCTCCACATCCACTACTATCCTTGTACCGATATCTTCTATCGGATTAGGCATTGTTGCGGGTAGGCTTGTAATGGAGGTGTCGCAAGCTATGTCTTTCACAACCGGCGCTGGATCCGCTTGGGCCCTCTCATCCATTTGGTGCAACTGACCCCGTTTTGTGCTCTCGGCCAAATCATCTATGAGGCCCCAGATTTCATACATGGGCAGCTTCATTACCGAGCCTTCCGCTGCATCATTAAGCATAGAATACTCCCATGGCATCATTCCACCAAGAAACCTTTGAAGAAGAAACAAGTCCGTGAACCCATGGTGCGGACAGCTCGACACAATGGAATCAAAGTACGAATAGTACTCATCCAATGTTTCGTCCGGGGATTGCTCAAGGGAAATAATCTTCTTGCGGACTTCAAGTTGAAAGGATGGCGGAGAAAACTTCTTCAGAAATTTGACTCGTAGCTCCCCATAATCATCTTCATAGGCCGCACATGAGTAGTACCAAGATATTGCGGGCTCGGTTAGAGAAAACTGAAAGCATTTTAGCTTAAAGCTCTCTAATGACTCGTCCGTAGGCTTGACTTGGCGGCAGATGGAGTAAAATCTTTGCACATGTCTCATGGGGTCTTCTCCAAATGTACCTCCAAATTGGGGGAGATTCCGTATCATCCAAAGCATAAGCTTGCTGCCCTTGTATTCCTCTTCCTCATCATCAAAATTGCTACGGGCATGAGACATGGTTCACAAGGACCAAGCACGCAAGTAGCTTAAGAAAACAAACAGAAAACAAAAATAAGAACAACTTCACCAATGCACAACTCCCCGGCAACGGCGCCAAAATTTGATGAGCACTAGTCGTGATTGTGCAAATCAAAGATAAATTTATAAGTCCACTACCTTTGGCTTAACTATAAAGATAGCAAGCGGCAAGTAGGGGTCGAACCCAAGGGAGTTGTAATGGCTACTATTTGTTCTCATGCAATACAAGTAATGAAAAGTGAATGCAAGTTGGGGGTTTTGGGAACAAGATGAAAGTGCGAAAAGTAAATGCAAAGTAAATGCAATGGGAAGGTGATCAAGAGAATGGTATTCGGTCTAGGGGCCTTTTGTTGTGGCGCAACTCATCATTGACCTCTAATGATCTATCCTTGTATCCATAAGTGTGGGTTGGTCCTCTTTCGAGACAAAAACCCTAAAGTAAGGCATCTTTCGAGCGCATACACCACAATCCATTCCCTTTCGAGACTTGGATTTCTAGTACAAACAAGTTTAATATCCTCTTTCGAGGCTTACTAGACTAGGTGCAAGCTTGTTTCACTTTTCAATGACAACAAGCACTATGGTGGTAGTGAACCCATACGGTTAACCCTAGCCCTTTCGTAGCATCGGATTCTCCTAGGTATTCATTTCCGATCCATAGGCACATGACTAGCAAATGGAATACAAGGAAGCATTAAGGAAAGGGTCTCAAAGTTGTGCTACAACATTATTGTGGCTTGTTTATCCTTGACCTCTAATGATCATACTTTGTGTCATGAGTGTGGTTCACTCTATTCCAAGAGATTACCCAAAGTAAGGCCCTTTCGAAGCTCGTACACCACAAGAACACAAAGAAGCATTAAGAATGGGGTCTCAAAACCGTGCCACCATGTTATGACCCCCAAACCGAATAGGGAGTTTAGCCACTCATATCCATGGGAACGATATGAGGGCAATGGATGGAATGTAAATACATGAAATTAAGAACAGTAAGTAAGTGCAATAAAGTAAGTGCCAAAAGTAAATACAAGAATGTAAGTGCAAGAAAGTAATACAAGAATGTAAGTGCAAGAAAGTAATATAAGAATGTAAGTGCAAGAAAGTAATACAAGAATGTAAGTGCAAGAGAAAGTAAAGGAGTAGAGAGATGTTGATTCCTTTCCCAAAGTAAAATACAAGAGCTTCCATTAAGGGATTTTAGAGAGATTTTCGCATGTCATTTACAAGGGCCAAGGTGTTGCTTATATAGAGATTTGGGGAAGGTTCTAGGTCTTTGAATTGGCTTGGGCTTCAAGTTTGAGTGGAAGTAGCCAAAAATAGATTGGCATGAGCCAATTGTGAGATGCTTCTAGAATTTTTCCCGAAGTTACTGTTCACGACCAAATTACTGTTCATGCCGGAATTACTGTTCACGCCGGACTTACTGTTCACGACGAGCCAAATTGTGGACTCCAAACTCGGCTTGGGCCGGCCTTGGTTTGGTCGTGACTCGAGCTGGACTCGGCTTTGACGTTATCGGAACTGCTAATGTCTCTACGAAATGCGGTACCCACTGAGTTCCGACTTCGGCTATTAATTGTCCATCTAAACGACCTCGGATGCTCTCGGTGTGAACTAGAGAGTTGTATGGAATTGAGTCATCTACGCAACGGCATGTGTCTCGTAATTTTCTGATCAGCGGTTCATTCCCAGCACTCCGGCGAAGCTCCAAAGGTCAAATCTGCCACTGTGATGTTTTTGGCATGAAAATCCATCTTTTAAGCTCGTTTCCTCTTTAGACTCCAAAAGGCCCTAAAATCCAAAATGACATTAACAAGTAAATGTTCTCATGATCAAATGTCGTAAATGGTGTGTTTTAATGACTTAACGAGTCGTATAAATACGTCTCATCAAAGGACCCGAGTGATATTTGGGACTCTCTCAAAAAGATCTATGAAGGGTCCAAATATGTGAAGAGGAACAGAATTCTGGCTGTTCAATCCGAGTTCAATTCCCTGATGCAAGTGAAGAACAAACCACTTCAGGATTATCATTCCAGATTTCAAGGATGTTTGGCCACGCTCAACAACCTTGGAAAGAAGTACAAGAACTAGGAAATCACTCACAGATTCATGCAGGGATTAAGTCCAGAATGGGATGATATCTCAAGGACGTTAGCTGCTCTTCCGACTACGAAGGAAAATTCACTGGAGGAACTGGTTGCAAGCTTAGTGAGCAACAAGGCTATTGAAGACGTCAAACTGGAAAGTCGGGAACCTCAGAAGGCAGCTCGACAGATTGCCCTGGTTGGTGAGAGTTCCAGATACAAGAAATTCAAAGGAAAAGATTATCACAGAAATAAGGGAAAGGAAACCTTAAAAACTGAGGAACTGAATGTGATGACCAAGGCTCTAAGAATTACTGATGACAGATACTCAGGTCGGAAACCTAGCAACAGAAATGACCCGAAGAAGAACGTGGAATGCTTTTACTGCAAGAAGAAGGGACATTACAGGAAAGACTACTATAAGCTTAAAATGATGAGGCTCGGACAGAACGCAAACAAAAAGAGGATGACAAAGGAAAACAAGCAATGTTCGCATGGGGGGATTCAGATGAAGATAATAGCATGGGAGACGTAAGAAGAAATATCTGTCTGATGGCCAAAGGAAGTTCTTCAGGTTCAGAGACTTCGTCATCGTCTTCATCGTCAAGGAAAACTCCCTCAAAGGAGTCATCCACTGAGGTAAGTTCTGATGATTCACAATCAGGTTTTTACTCCCGTTCTCAATGTATTGCGGTTGTAAAGAAACTGGTCATCAAAAACGAGGAGTTGAATTGTGTCATTGCTGAACAAGACAAACAGATAGCGTTGATGTTTGAGGAGAATCATCAACATGCCAGAATGATTCAAAAACTTGAGAAAACAGCAGGAAAAAGGGTAGTCGACTCGGGTGATCAATTCTATGATTCACCAAAGGGAAAGGAGAGACAAAAGTCAAAAACCAGGCCAGGTCTTGGATATGGAGAGGTGTCCATTGCAAAACCTATGCAAAAACAGGGACAACCAAGAGACACTCCTAGACAGAAGGTTGATTTAGAAGACGCCAAAACCTTTGGACAAGGTTACCATATCTGGGAGAAACTCAAGCAAAGGAACAGTCCGATTCCGATTGACTTTGAAAACCAAAAGAAGAAGGTTTCTGAACCTAAGAAGACTGACTTCAGAAAATAAAAGATCTATTTTCATTGTGGGAAAGAAGGACATTGCTGGAAACAATGCAAAGTAAGGAAGAGCACTTCTAAGAAAGGTTCACAGAACTTACGCTTTGAGTCAGGAAGCTGCTCGGTTTCCAAAAGGAGTGGAAAACCTGGAGAAGTGAACGATCCGTCAAGTTCCGGAGTTGTCAAGAACTCGTGCTCGGTTGTCAAGAAGTGAACGATCCGTCAAGTTCCGGAGTTGTCAAGAACTCGTGGAAAACCTGGAGAAGTGAACGATCCATCAAGTGAACGATCCGTCAAGCTGCTCGGTTTCCAAAAGAAGTTTCAAACTCTCATGTTTCTAACTCCACTACTTTATCTACTTCACAGCTTAAACCCAGAAAAGCTAAACTTGTTTGGGTTGCTAAGAACTGATTGTTCTTGTGCAGGTCGGGAGAGGGACATGTTCATGGCTTGTAGATAGTGCATGCTCGGGACATATGACCGGGAAGATGGAACAATTCTCCTCTCTGCGACATCATTCTGGTGGCTCCATTACTTTTGGAAATGAAAGTAAGTGTAAAGTCATCGGCTCAGGTAAGGTACATTTATCCAGCAAGGTTAGTGTAGATAATGTGAGTTTAGTTAATGGTTTGAAGTTTAATTTGCTCAGTGTTTCTCAGTTGTGTCGTGGAGGTAAAAACGAGGTTGTTTTTACAACTGATGGGTGCTTTGTTAAGTGTGTCTCCACAGGTCAAGTACTTCTGCGTGGGAATTGTGCAAATAGAGTGTATTTTGTGGATCCAACGTTTGATCCGGAAGAGTATCTTTGTTTGTCCTCTAGATCAAATGAATCTGAGATGTGGCATCGTCGGTTGGGACATGTGAATTTCAGGTTGTTGAAGAGGCTAAACAATCAGAATTTGGTAATTGGATTACCGAAAATTAGTGAAGTACCTGATCAAGTCTGCAGTGCATGTACACAGGGGAAACAGACTAGAGGATCTTTTCACTCCAAGAATGCAGTCAGTACAGCAAAGGCATTTGATCTAGTACACATGGACTTGTGTGGACCGATGTGAGTACAATCTCGTCAAGGTAATCGGTACGTGTATGTATTAGTTGATGATTTTTCAAGATACACGTGGGTGATTTTTATCAGGTCAAAAGATGAAGTCTTTGAATGCTTCAAGACTTGGGTGAAGCTCGCTGAAAGGAAGTTCAGTCTCAAAGTGAGAAGTATCATATCAGATCATGGCACTGAGTTGGAGAATGGAATGTTTACTGCCTTCTGTACTGATCAGGGAATTGATTACAACTTCTCAGCGCCAAGGACTCCACAGCAAAATGGAGTAGTGGAAAGGAAGAACCGGACTCTGGAGGACATGACCAGAACGATGCTTATTGAAAGCAGATTGGCAAGAAGTTTCTGGGCAGAAGCGATGAATGATGCTTGCTATGTTCTTAACCGATGTTATTTGAGGCCAATCCTCAATAAGACCCCGTATGAGTTGCTGAAGGGTCGGAAACCCAACATTTCTCATATTCGAGTATTTGGCAGCAAATGTTATATCCACAACAACGGGAAGAATCAACTGGGGAAGTTTGATCCTAGAAGCGATGAAGGAATCTTTATAGGGTATGTGATGGACCATAATTGTATGCATCATAAATACAGTTAAACCCACCAAATTAGACTGTTTGTCTATCTAACTTCCACGTGTTAGTCCCGAAATATTTCCACAGGGCAATTGAGAGATAAAAGTGAAAATACGCTAAGGAGAGGATTTTATGCTGAAAAGATATCAAGAGTCAATTGAAGGTCAAGATCAAGCACTGAATGAAGAAATCTCAAGATCCTGACGATGAATTACTCAAATTAAATCCAAATGAGGAATTATCAAAGACAGCCTGGAGTGAAATTGGACTGATAGTTTTGTAAAGACAATACAAAACCGTGAAGATTCACCCATGTGCATTGGTGACCGGTGGCTTGGGTGAAAAGGATGAGTCATTGGGTGGCCTCCTCCCTCCTCCTCCTTGGGTGACCGGTGGCTTTGGCTAGGAGGTGGCCAAAGCCACAAAACCTCCTCCATTTTGACCTCCAACCGGCGGCTTTGGGGAGTGCACAAGGTGGCGCCACTTGTCTCCTCCTCCCTCCTCCTCCATCTCCTCCCTTGGATGAGAAACACATGCCACCATCTCCACCACCCATCTCCACCCCTCTTGGCTATAAATAGAAGTGCCCTCCTCCTCATTTGAATCATCAATCCATACACAAAACACTTATCTCTCTAAGTTTGGTTACTTTGTAAGTTTGTTCGGTTTATGAAATAATACTCCTGTTTGTTCTTGAGTATTATACTATAGAGAATACTCATGTTGGTTCTTGAGTATTCAGTAGGAAATTGGGAATACTCCTGTTGGTTCTTGAGTATTCCACCCCTTTCCCTCTTACTGTTTTCAAAAACCCCCGAGTATTTAGCTATGGTATCCACCTCTATGGATATTCGTAGCTAAACTCTTCATTCGGTGGAAGGTATTTTCTTGTATTATATAATGTTGTAATATCTTTTAGTTTCATTTCTTTGTATTCAAAACTTGTTCTATGTGCCATTTATAGTCAGAATTTCCAAGGTTGAGTGGATGCTACGAAAGGGCAAAACTCTTCCGTGGGGTTCGTGAACATACTCGGGTAAGTGGATGCTACGAAAGGGCAAAGCTTATCTGAGGAGTTCGACTTATCTAAAACACCACTTGGTCAATCATAACTGTGAGATCAGGTGGATGCACAGAAGGCTAAGATACTTCGAAAGGAGGAATTAGTCTGAAGTAGAACAAGGGTTGCTTTAAACGATGTTGCAAGTCTTGCGCTACGAAAGGGCCTCGATTCATCTTTGAATACTTAGAAAAGTTACTAATGGTTTATTATATACATGTTATAATACAAGAGTACCTGAAACCGAATACTTTCTTTCAATCACAAAAACCCCCTGTATTTACTTTCCTAGTATAACTGTCCCGATCAACCACAACCATCAACCGCTCAACAACCGGTGGAATCGCAATCACGCATCACCCACTGTAAGTCTTCTAACCCTTATCTCTTTACTTTCAGTATTTACTTTCAGTATTTAATTTCTGTATTTACTTTTCCGCACAAAAAACCCAAAAAAACCAAAAACAGTAGTTTAATTACTCGCGCTAAAATCTCAATCATCCTAAAACACGTCCATGTTAGTAAAAGAACAACGTATCCCCCTAATTCCCTTGGGTTCGACCCCTACTTACCACTTCTACCCAGTAGTCGTGAGTAGCGGACTTTATAAATTTATTTGTACAATTTGCTCTGACGACAAGCGAATTGTCAAATTGGCGCCGTTGCCGGGGAATTAGTTAATTAATTGGATAAGTTGTTCTTCACCTCACATGACCCCATGACGCAACCACCTTCGTATGCATGGACGACACGATACCTTCCACTGTTCGGAGGCACGAATGGAGAAGACCCAGTACTACATAGCCGAAACTTTCACCATATTTGTCAGCACATAAAACCTAATAATGAAACATTAGAAGAGTTTAAACTTAATTGCTTTAAATTCTCTCTAACTGATTTTGCGACAATCTGGTATTATACATCACCTGCTAGTAGTACAGTACGTTTCATAGATCTCTGTATTCAATTCTTGAAAGAATTCTCTCCACCATCCCTACGACAACAAATGCGAGAGAAAATCATAGGCCTTCGACAATCCCGGGATGAGACTTTGGACATATACTACACGAACTTTGACACCATTGTCTCACGCTGCCCGCACCATGGATTCACGAAGAGAGTTCTGCTTTAAAAATTTCTTCGTGGAATGAGGGCCGATGATCTAACAAGGGTTAACGAAGCAATGAAGAGATCAGCGAGGAATTATACCATAGCAGACATGTGGTACCTCATAGACGACCTGGCTGCTGCTGCAAGACGTACATCTCAGGCTAACAGAGGAATGCAGATTGAAAAGACTGATTCAGAGCCTGAAGAGAACACTTCCGAACCATCAGAAGAGACTCCCGAGTCATCAGAGGACTGGGATATAGAAAGTGTCGGGAGTAACAATGAGGTGTCGGCAATGAAAGAAGTCCAGAATACCACCGACAGGCTGCCAGAACCATACCCAGCTAGCATCACAAACAAACACGACGAGGCAGAACCGAGCCTTAAGATGCAAGCTTCCCGACTTTTCCCCTCGATCAATAGGCAAATCGCTGAAAACTATGTGATCCATGAAGAGGCTGAAAAGAGGATGGGGAAAGGGCCTGAGCAGAACGATTCCTCAATGGAGCATGTCTTCACCATAACCGGACAAGGCAGTCCTGAACACCAGAAAACCCGATCAAGAAGTTAGAGGTCAAAGGTCCCTCACCTTCCCAAAGACGTTGGAAGGAGACACCACCAGTACAAGGGGAACTAGGCCCAAGCACATATGCTCACAAGAAATCGGGTAAAGGCAAGGCAAAAACCAATACAGGAACGGTGGCGAAGTTTGACCTGAGCCACCCATGGGATCCCAACCAATGATCCAGAACGAGGTACTGTCGAGCCAATGACGTTAAACAAGTGAACTGGTCGGGAGGTAACCCGACACTATCTTACTTTCTGTTATTTAAATTTCCAATAAGCGCTCTCACCCACTTTTTGTCTAGAAGGAATGTCTTTCATGTAGGAATTAAGTTTTTGGAGCAAGATCGGATCAGCCAGGCAGCTTCCGTGAATTTACCGGGCCTGCGCTGAGAGTTTGAGGCCCCAGCTGAACTCCCTCGATTATCCAGCCTCATGCCATGTCGTTCACTCGACACCTTAAAGGGAGTTCTGTTCTTCTTTTTCCTTAATATCATTTCCTTCTCCTGTATATATTGCATGACTTTTGAACTAAGGCTTGCCTTCGTTCAAAAGTGTGGGGTGAGAACCAACTGCATTTTTTTTCTTTTTTTTAGTAGTATCTTTTTGGAATTATGAACTTTAGAATGTGAAAAAGATAGATCATAATTCATGCATCAACCTTATGAAAATGCAAACTGTTTAAAAACTTAGAATGTAACTTCTCATTTGTCCCTTTGTGCTGAGATAACCTAGGGATGTGGAGTTGATAGAAATTGCCCTAGAGGGGCTTGGCAAGCACTTGAAGGATCAGATCAAACTATATGGTTTTCGAAGTCAGTGGAGGCTGCACTTCGGGGTTCAGTGAATAATTGAAGTCAACTCCGCCAAGAAGCATCTATGCAAAGGCGAGGACGGGAATCAGACTGTCCTCTCTCTAGTCAAAATAGCCGAGAAAATAAATGAGCGACCCTCATCTTGACCCGCGCAAAACGACAAAGACGAGAGGAGCGGGGAGGTATTTCCATAGGCTTGCAGGCGATGATTGGACCTCCCAAAAAGGCTGAGAAAATGGACTAGCAAGTCACAAAGAAGCAAAAAACTCAAAGAAGAAAATCAAAAGAGGCCTAAGGCCCAAAATTGTGAAGGTTTTAACCGAGCAAAAGTGAAGCACTCAAAAAAGACAGATCATAAAGCCAAAGGCGGAATCACTACAAAAAGCTAGTCCCTCGCCAAAGAAGAAAAAAGAAAATCAAAAAAAGGCTCAACTCACTGAAACCCGAATCGAATCACGTGCTAGAGAAAGCTACAAGAAAACCATATAGTGCGAGACGGTCCCAAAGGTGTAGTCCAGGAGCCTGAAAAGGGCTATCTCCCGAAACATCCAAAATAATTTGCATCTCGGCACGAAGGTACAAGTATCAAGTTTCTTCTATTTATTTACGCAGTTTAAGTTGGCAATAAGTAGTAATGCATGAATTAGGAGAAATCGAGTACCACAGTCTAATTTTCATATTTTCAACAAGCTTACTTAGTGCCGCCCTTTAATAGCATTGTTCGGGACGAACAACTAAAAGTGTGGGATGATCTGATGGACCATAATTGTATGCATCATAAATACAGTTAAACCCACCAAATTAGACTGTTTGTCTATCTAACTTCTACGTGTTAGTCTTGAAATATTTCCATAGGACAATTGAGAGATAAAAGTGAAAACACGCTAAGGAGAGGATTTTATGCTGAAAAGATATCAAGAGTCAATTGAAGGTCAAGATCAAGCACTGAATGAAGAAATCTCAAGATCCTGACGATGAATTACTCAAATTAAATCCAAATGAGGAATTATCAAAGACAGCCTGGAGTGAAATTGGACTGATAGTTTTGTAAAGACAGTACAAAACCGTCAAGATTCATCCATGTGCATTGGTGACCGGTGGCTTGGGTGAAAAGGATGAGTCATTGGGTGGCCTCCTCCCTCCTCCTCCTTGGGTGACCGGTGGCTTTGGCTAGGAGGTGGCCAAAGCCACAAAACCTCCTCCATTTTGACCTCCAACCGGCGGCTTTGGGGAGTGCACAAGGTGGCGCCACTTGTCTCCTCCTCCCTCCTCCTCCATCTCCTCCCTTGGATGAGAAACACATGCCACCATCTCCACCACCCATCTCCACCCCTCTTGGCTATAAATAGAAGTGCCCTCCTCCTCATTTGTATCATCAATCCATACACAAAACACTTATCTCTCTAAGTTTGGTTACTTTGTAAGTTTGTTCGGTTTATGAAATAATACTCCTGTTTGTTCTTGAGTATTATACTATAGAGAATACTCATGTTGGTTCTTGAGTATTCAGTAGGAAATTGGGAATACTCCTGTTGGTTCTTGAGTATTCCACCCCTTTCCCTCTTACTGTTTTCAAAAACCCCCGAGTATTTAGCTATGGTATCCACCTCTATGGATATTCGTAGCTAAACTCTTCATTCGGTGGAAGGTATTTTCTTGTATTATATAATGTTGTAATATCTTTTAGTTTCATTTCTTTGTATTCAAAACTTGTTCTATGTGCCATTTATAGTCAGAATTTCCAAGGTTGAGTGGATGCTACGAAAGGGCAAAACTCTTCCGTGGGGTTCGTGAACATACTCGGGTAAGTGGATGCTACGAAAGGGCAAAGCTTATCTGAGGAGTTCGACTTATCTAAAACACCACTTGGTCAATCGTAACTGTGAGATCAGGTGGATGCACAGAAGGCTAAGATACTTCGAAAGGAGGAATTAGTCTGAAGTAGAACAAGGGTTGCTTTAAACGATGTTGCAAGTCTTGCGCTACGAAAGGGCCTCGATTCATCTTTGAATACTTAGAAAAGTTACTAACGGTTTATTATATACATGTTATAATACAAGAGTACCTGAAACCGAATACTTTCTTTCAATCACAAAAACCCCCTGTATTTACTTTCCTAGTATAACTGTCCCGATCAACCACAACCATCAACCGCTCAACAACCGGAGGAATCGCAATCACGCATCACCCACTGTAAGTCTTCTAACCCTTATCTCTTTACTTTCAGTATTTACTTTCAATATTTAATTTCTGTATTTACTTTTCCGCACAAAAAACCCAAAAAAACCAAAAACAGTAGTTTAATTACTCGCGCTAAAATCTCAATCATCCTAAAACACGTCCCTGTTAGTAAAAGAACAACGTATCCCCCTAATTCCCTTGGGTTCGACCCCTACTTACCACTTCTACCCAGTAGTCGCGAGTAGCGGACTTTATAAATTTATTTGTACAATTTGCTCTGACGACAAGCGAATTGTCAGTATGCTCTGCATAGCAAAGCCTACAAAGTATTCAACAAAAGGACCAAACTGTTTGAGGAGAGTGTTCATGTCATCTTTGATGAAGAGTCCATGGGTAACATCTCTGGACATGTTCCTGACGTTCATGTTCCAGATGACGATGAAGGCTTTGAGCTAATACGTCCTAGGGATGTTACAGTTGCTGACGTTCCAGAGAATCTGGAAACTCCTGAACAAGACAATGGTCAAGTTGCTGAAGCTGAAGAACCTGGAGAGCAAGGTCAAGACCCTGAAACTGATGCAGTTCATGCTGAACCTGAAGAAATCCAAGAGGCTCAGGAGGTCACTGAGTTGAGGAGAAGTACTCGAGTTAAGCAGCTGAGTGTCGCACTTCGCGACTATGTATGTTACGCTGCAGTTCAGGGGGAAATAGTCATGAACACCTTTGTGTCCTTAATTGAGCCAAAGACGGTTGAAGAAGCACTGAAAGACCGAGATTGGATTCAAGCGATGCAAGATGAGTTGCATCAGTTCGAAAGGAACAAATTTTGGCGACTTGTTCCAAGACCAGAGAATCGAAAAGTGATTGGCACCCGCTGGATCTTGAGAAACAAAATGAATTCCGAGGGATAAATAGTCAGGAACAAGGCCAGGTTGGTGGTGAAAGGTTACAGCCAACAGGAAGGCATTGACTATGAAGAAACCTTTGTGCCAGTGGCAAGGTTAGAGGCTATCAGGTTGTTGATAGCATACTCAGTACAGTTTGGAATCAAACTTCATCAGATGGATGTCAAAACGGTGTTTCTGAATGGGTTCCTCAAGGAGGAAATATTTGTGGAACAGACTCCTGGATTTGAAGTTCCTGAGCATCCAGATCATGTGTATGTTCTTGACAAGGCTCTGTATGGATTAAAACAGGCGCCTAGGGCGTGGTATGAGCGTCTATCGGAGTATCTGCTAGCTCATGGATATGAGCAAGGTAAGGTAGATAAGACTCTATTTTTGTTGAGAACTGATAAGCATCTACTCATTGTGCAGGTGTATGTCGACGACATCATCTTCGGATCCACAAGTGACGAGCTTGTGAAGTCCTTCACTAAACTCATGGAGAGTGAGTTTGAGATGAGTATGGTTGGGGAACTGACGTTCTTTCTTGGTATTCAAGTTAGACAGCTGGAGAATGGTACTGAGATTTCACAATAGAAGTACCTGAGTGAAGTTGTGAAGAAGTACGGGCTTGGAGATTCAAAGCATGTGAACACTCCTAGTTCTCCGAATGAGTCCCTGACAAAGGATGATGCATCTCCAAGGACAGATGCTACACGATATCATGGCATGATAGGTTCTTTACTGTATTTGACTGCTTTTAGACCTGATATAATGTTTAGTGTATGTCAATGTGCCAGGTTTCAAGCAGAACCAAAGGAATCTCATGTAAAGGCCGTGAAGAGGATACTGAGGTATCTGAAGGGCACTGAGAAGCTGGTCATGTGGTATCCGAGAGTGAAGTCTCTCAGTTTGGAGGGATACTCAGACGCAGACTTCGCTGGGGATAGGACTGATAGAAAGTCCACATCCGGTATGGCTCAGTTCCTCGGCTCTTGCTTAGTATCTTGGGGATCCAAGAAGCAGAACTCAGTGGCGTTGTCAACGGCAGAGGCTGAGTATGTGGCGGCAGCGGCCTGCTGTGCCCAAATCCTATGGCTACAAAATCAGCTAAGTGATTTCAATCTTCACTTTGATCAAGTTCCTATACTTTGTGACAATACTAGTGCAATTAGTATTGCTAAGAATCCGGTGCAACATGGTAAAACAAAACATATAGAAATTAAACACCATTTTCTTAGGGATTATGTTGAAAAAGAACTGGTAACTATCAACTTTTGTAGGAGTGAAGATCAGGTCGCCGACATCTTTACAAAGGCTTTACATAGGGAAGCATTTGAAAAATTGAGGATGGAGCTCGGTTTGATGAACCCACAGTGAGGTACTTCTAGACTTTCTCTCAGTGATTGGCTAGAAGAAAGGGTACTTAATATGCATGTTAGTCATTGATATGAGCATTTTCATGAAGTTCTTGAGTGTCAAGTACTTTGTGTGATTTTACTTCTTAGTTAAAGATGATATAGTACATGCAATGCTGAACTTGTATTCCTTGATACCTGACATACCTTCCGGATATTTGCACCCTAAGAGCCCCATGAAGGAAGTGTATGAAGCCACCTAGCCTTTGTTTAATCGTGTATTTTTCCTATGACCCTCCTTCAAATATTTTCTGGACATGCATGATTAAAATGTTTATGTGTGATTGAGTGCATTGAATTGTGGTGATATTTATATCCTATACCCTTATGGTAAGCCGACCCACCACAATGCCAATTGTGAAAAATCCATAGTCTGGGAACTGATTTGTTATTCACTCAGTCAAAGTTTGGTTATCTGTAAGAACTGAAGGACTTGACGAAGTACTTGAGCTATGAAGGAAGTGGTTCAGATGCAGTTATGGCGACTAGATAATTCAGTGTTATGGACATGGAAGTCGGACGGTTTTGCATTGGTTCGTGCACGAGAAATTAAAGGAGATTTTTAAGGGATTTCAAATTCAAAAAGGGATTTAAAGCATATCTCACTACACTCGTCTACTCAAAGCTTGAAACCCTAAATTCAGAAACCCTAAATTCCTTAAGTCGGCGTAAATCAAATCGTTCGAGTCTTCAATGGCGTCTGCATCAAACACCAGCAACATCGACAACTCTGACAGCCGAATGGAGACATTCACAATCGCGGGAGTTCGGTATGAAGTTCCGAAAGTAGTGGCCGAGCTACTCAAATCAAGTAAGTCAAACTCCCAAGTTTTAATTTACAACCCTAAATCAGCGAGATTTGTTGAATATTGTGCTGGGGTTGGAAGTATTAGTGAAAGGGAGAAGGTTGATGTCTCTAGATTTATTAGTGCTGTGGAGGTTGATTATGTGATACAAGAAGTAAAAGAAGGGGGCTGTATATGTGGCAGTGGTCTTGTTGAAGGAGAGGAAGAGGAGTTAGTACCCATCTATTGTGAAGTTAGGGTTGGAACTGTGAAGAACCCAGAAGGGGTTACTGAATCAGGAGATACAGATTCTCTATTTGCTTGCTCCCAAGAGGAGGAGGATGTTGTCAAAAAAGGTGATGGACCTTCAGCTGATGCAGAACAATTTGCTGTGAATCAGATTTTGGAGGAGCTGGTAGAGATGGGCAAGATTGCCGACTTCAAAAGAACTGGAGGAGCTGAGGACATAGACTGTGAGATAGTTGATACGTCTTCAACAGTCTCAAAGAAGAAGCTAAAGAAACCCCTTCCTCTGAGAATTCAACCAGTAAGGGAGACTGGCAAGAGAAAACTGGAACTGAAGGAGGAAAAGGTTCCTAAGAGCTCTGTCAAAAGACCTAAAAAGTCAAAGTCTGGAAAAGAAATTTTAATGGAAATGAAGTGCTCAGAGCAGTTCCTGATGGATGAAGGACTTACAGAGGTGTTTGATCTCTTGAAAGCTCTAATGGAAATGAAGTGCTCGGAGCAGTTCCTGATGGATGAAGGACTTACAGAGGTGTTTGATCTCTTGAAAGCTCAACGCTGGGAGAAGCTCTGTGAGACTCATGAGTACATTTGTCCTGAAGTGGTACAAGAATTTTACCAAAATTTGAAGTTAATCAATGGTCCAGTTCCAGCACTGGAAGTGCAGTTCAAGAAGAGCAAATTCACTCTGTCCAGCATGGAGTTAGCCATGATCATGGGCTTGGAACATAAAGGACTTGATCTTTTCTGCAAAAGCAGTGTGTGGCCGAAGGAAGCTGGAGACAAGCAGGAGTTGGTGAAGAGAATCTGCAATCTGGACAGGGTTCCAAAAGGTTCAGGAATCAGCACTCAAATGATGGAGCCGAATGTGAAGATTCTGCACAAATTGGCTGGTTAGCAATTTTATACAAAGAGGAGTAAAGCCTTCCCTATGTTCAACATCAGGACCTGATTGTCTTGGACAAGTTGCTGAACAAGGAAAAAATCAACCTGCCCAAGCTGATAATCCATCAGATGGCTCATCTGCAGAAGCTGACTCAAATTGGGTACTCGAGGGTCATCAAGAAAGTTCTTCAGGAACGTGGCCTGTATGAGAACCTCTCTGGTGTTGAAGAACAGGTTGTGAAGGAGTTTGATCCTGATATCTTCAGGAAGATGCACTTGGTAAAAGACAAAGTAGAAGGGTGGATTAAAACCCCAGCTCCAGAACCTGGACTTAAAGTACCTGATCAGAAAATTGATGAGGAAGAGGACGATCCCGAGGATGAAGGTGACAGAACCCCTCGTCGTCAAAGCGATTGTGCAAATAAATTTATAATAGTCCGCTACTCGCAACTATACTACTGGGTAGTACTTGGTAAGTAGGGGTCGAACCCAAGGGAACTAGGGGAATAATTGTTCTTCGGGGGGATTACGCAGCGTGGGAGCGTGTTTAAGGTCGGTTGGTTGGTTTTAAAGCTACCAGCTATTTTGATTGATTGATTGGTTGGTTGGTTGATTTTAATACTGGAAAGTAAAGTACAGTTTATAATTAAAGAGAAATGTTCGGTTTCAGGGGACTTGTATTATATCCTGTTTATCATTGACCATTAGTGAATCATCTAAGTATTCAAACGGTGAATCGAGGCTAGTTACAGCTCAAGACTTGCAACACCGGTTTAAAGCAACTCCTGTTCTATTTCAGTCTAGCGCCAATACCCTAAGGTATGCTAGCCTGGGTGCATCCACCTGATCTCACAGTTACGCTCGACCAGATGGGATTTAGGATGAGTCGAACTCCTCAGATAGCTTTGCTTGTTACAGCTTCCACTACCTGAGTATGATCACGAATTCCCACAGAAGAGCTTTGCTTGTTACAGCATCCACTCAACCTTGGAAACTCTGACTATATATGGCACATAGAACAAGTTTTGAATACTAAGACTATACACTAAGTTAACAGTCTTAAAACATTTTATAATACAAGTGCGCCCCTTAGACCGAACTACAAGTTTAGCTACTATTCATCGCGCTAAACATTATACTAAGGAATTAAAGACAACAGTTAAATAAATACTAAAAATAATACTTACAACCGTTGAAGCGCCAAGGGAGCTTTCCTTTATTTCCAAAGCAAAATTACAACATTACAAGTATTACAACTTCTAGAGAGAGAAGTGAAATTGAGATTTGGTGTGTGAAATGAGGAGGAGGAGCTCCTCCTTTTATAGCCCAAAGGGGAGGAGATGGGTGGTGGAGATGGGTGGTAAGTGTTGCATTTTGATTGGAGGAGAAAATGGATGGAGGAGATGGCCACACATGGAGGAAGAGGAGTGGTGGAGGAGGAGGAAGGTGGTGGTGACATGTGGAGGAGCTCCAAAAGCCGCCGGTCACCACCACCAAGAGCCGCCGGTAGGCGGTGGCCAAGGAGGAGGAGCTCCTCCCTTGGCCACCACTTCTTCAAGTGGCCGGTCATCCTTGCCCAATGTGTGAGTTTGTACATTTTTGTGCAGTCTTTTCACAAAACTGTCAATGTGTTTCTTCTCCGGGCTGTCTTGACTCCACTCCTGATTCTTCTAATTAATTTGTTATGGTCAATTCAACGTCAGGATCCTTGATATTTCTTCAGTCGGCATATGATCTTGACCTTGGATTGACTCTTGTTATCTTTTCAGCATAAAATCCTCTCCTTAGCGTGTTTTCACTTCAGTCTCTAAAATGCCATGTGGAAATATATCGGGACTAACACGTAGAAGTTAGATAGACAAACAGTCTAATTAAGGGGGTTTTACTGTGTTTCTGACTCGTATAACTTTGGTCCATCAGATTACCCCCCACTTTTAGTTGTTCGTCCCGAACAATGCTATTAAAGGGCTTAAGTTCTAAGTTTGGCTTTGGAATATGAAAATTAGACTGTGGTACTCGATCTATCTTAATTCATGCATTGCTTACTTATTACCAAATTAAACTGTGTAAATAAATAGAAGAAACTTAATACTTGTACCTCCGTGCTGAGATGCAAATTATATTGGATGTCTCGGGAGATAGCCCTTTTTAGGCTCCTGGACTGCAACCTCGGGATCGTCTCTTACTATATGGTTTTCTTGTAGCTTTCTCTAGCACATGATTCGATTCGGGTTTCAGTGAGTTGAGCCTTTTTGATTTTCTTCTTTGGGGAGGGACTGCTTTTTTGTTGTAGTGAATCGGCCTTTGGCCTTTGATTTGACTTTTTTGAGTGCTTCACTTTTGTTCGGTTAAAACCTACACAATTTTGGGCCTTTGGCCTCTTTTGATTTTCTTCTTTGAGTTTTTCGCCTTTTTGTGACTGCTAGTCCATTTTCTCAAGCCTTTTAGGGAGGTCCAATCATCGCTCGCAAGCCTATGGAAATACCTCCCCGCTCCTCTTGTCTTTGTCATTTTGCGCGGGTCAAGATGAGGGTCGCTCTTGTATTTTCTCGGCTATTTTGACTAGAGAGAGGACGGTCTGATTCCCGTCCTCGCCTTTGCATAGATGCTTCTTGGCGGAGTTGACTTCAATTATTCACTGAAAACCCGAAGTGCAGCCTCCACTGACTTCGAAAACCATATAGTTTGATCTGATCCTTTGATTGCTTGCCAAGCCTCTCTAGGGCAGTTTATATCAACTCCACATCCCTAGTTATCTCAGCATAAAGGACAAATGGAAAGTTACATTCTAAGTTTTTAAACAGTTTGAATTTTCACAAGGTTAATGCATGAATTATGATTTATCTTTTTCACATTCTTAAGTTCATATTTTCAAAAAGGTACTTATTAAAAAAGAAAAACAGCTGCATGTTATTTATGTACACAGGTGGTTCTCACCCCCCACTTTTGAACGAAGGCGTGCCTTAGTTCAAAAGTCATGCAAGCTTAAAACTAAATACTGAATTTAAATGACAGAAATTAAAGTGCGGAAAAGTAAGATAGTGTCGGGTTACCTCCCGACCAGTGCACTTGTTTAACGTCGTTGGCTCGACGATACCTCGTTTGGGGTTCATTGGTTTGGGTCCCATGGGTGGCTGAGGTCAAACTTCTTGATTCCACCGACTTTGATTCTTGCGGTGAGTCTTCCTGATTTTTTAGCAGATGACGGGTTTAGGTCCAGTTCTGATGGTATCTCCTTCCAACGTCTCTGAGAAGGCGAGGGACCTTTCACTATCAGCTTTTTGAACTGGGTGTTCTCCTGTTTAGGGCTGCCTTGTCCAGTCATGGCGAAAGCGTGCTCCATGTAGGAGTCATTCTGCTCAGGCCCTTTTCCCATTCTCCTTTGAGCTTCTTCTTGGATTGCATAGTTCGCGGCGACTTGCACATTAATTAAGGGGAAAAGTCGGGAAGGCCTCATGAGGCTTGGTTCTGCCTCGTAATGTTGGTTCGTGAAGAACCGGTCGTAGATAGTTTTAGCTGCCTGGGTAATGATAGTCGGGTATGGCTTGGGCAGTTCGTCAGTGGTGTTCTGGACTTCTACTTCGTTGCTTCCGGTGCTTTCCATGTCTGATTCCTCAGATGGTTCAGGAGTCTCTTCTGACGTCTCGGTGGTTTCTTCTTTGTCAGCCTCAGGGTCAGCTTCTTCTGTCTGCATTTCCTCGTCAGTGTGAGGAACTCGTCTTGTGGCAGCGGCTAGGCCAGTTATCAGGTACCACATGTCTGCAATGGTGAGGTTTGCGGCAGACCTTCTCATAGCTTCGTTGACTCTTCCCAGCTCTTCGGACCTCATCCCACGAAGAAATTTTTGGAGAAGAATTTTCTTCGTAAATCCATGGTGCGGGCAGCTTGAGACGATGGCATCGTAGTTCATGTAGTATTCGTCCAAAGTCTCATCCCGGGATTGTTGAAGGTTCAGGATCTTCTCGCGGGTTTCTTGGCGTAAAGATGGTGGGGAGAATTCTTTCAGGAACGGAACGCAGAGGTCTACGAAACGTTCTGCACTGCAAACGGTGGATGTGTAGTACCATATCGTGGCGAAGTCGGTTAGAGAGAATTTAAAGCATTTCAGCTTAAATTCTTCTAACACTTCGTTTTCAGGTTTGATGTTGTGGCAGACTTGGTGGAAGTTTCGGCAGTGCTGTACAGGGTCTTCTCCCTCCGTTCCTCCGAACAGGGGCAGAAATCGCGTTGTCCATGCATGCGTAACGGGTAATGACATAGGAAAAAGAAAGAAAAAGAAAGGGGAGGGAAGAACAGTTATCCGATGACTAGTTCCCCGGCAACGGCGCCAATTTGACAGATGCTTGTCGTCACAGCAAATGTGCAAATAAATTTATAGTCCGCTACTCGCGACTACACTACTGGGTAGCAAGTGGTAAGTACGGGTCGAACCCAAAGGAGTCAGTGTGGATTAGTTGTTTTTACGGGATTGTCACGAAAGTAAATACAATTGGGGGTTGGGTTTGAGTGTTTTGGGAACTGAAAGTAAATTACAATAATTGATAATGGACTGCGAGGAAAGTATTCGGTTTTAGGGGCCTTGTATTATAATTGTTTATCATCGACCGCTAATGATCATACCAAGTGGTCAAAGATGAATTGAGGCTATTTCTAGCGCAAGACATGATCATGCTAAGTATTCAAAGATGAATCGAGGCCCTTTCGTAGCGCAAGACTTGCAACATCGTTTAAAGCAACACTTGTTCTAAGCAAAACTAATTCCTCCTTTCGAAGTATCTTAGCTGTAAGTGCATCCACATGATCTCCCAGTTACGTTATTGACCTAGTGGTGTTTTAGATAAGTCGAACTCCTCGATAAGTTTTGCTTGTTACAGCTTCCACTTACCGAGTATGTTCACGAATTCCCACGGAAGAGCTTTTTGCTTGTCAGGCACTCAACCTTGGAAACTCTGACTATATATGGCACATAGAACAAGTTTTGAATACAAAGGTGTACTAAGAGTAAGATCTAAAACATTTATAATACAAGTGCGCCCCTTCTACCGAACTACTAGTTTAGCTACTATTCATCGCGCTAAACATTATACTAAGGAATTAAAGACAACAGTTAAATAAATACTAAAAATAATACTTACAACCGGTGAAGCGCCAAGGGAGCTTTCCTTTATTCCAAAGCAAAATTACAACATTACAAGTATTACAACTTCTAGAGAGAGAAGTGAAATTGAGATTTGGTGTGTGAAATGAGGAGGAGGAGCTCCTCCTTTTATAGCCCAAAGGGGAGGAGATGGGTGGTGGAGATGGGTGGTAAGTGTTGCATTTTGATTGGAGGAGAAAATGGATGGAGGAGATGGCCACACATGGAGGAAGAGGAGTGGTGGAGGAGGAGGAAGGTGGTGGTGACATGTGGAGGAACTCCAAAAGCCGCCGGTCACCACCGCCAAGAGCCGCCGGTAGGCGGTGGCCAAGGAGGAGGAGCTCCTCCCTTGGCCACCACTTCTTCAAGTGGCCGGCCATCCTTGCCCAATGTGTGAGTTTGTACAGTTTTGTGCAGTCTTTTCACAAAACTGTCAATGTGTTTCTTCTCCGGGCTGTCTTGACTCCACTCCTGATTCTTTTGATTAATTTGTTCTGGTCAATTCAACGTCAGGATCCTTGATATTTCTTCAGTCGGCATATGATCTTGACCTTGGATTGACTCTTGTTATCTTTTCAGCATAAAATCCTCTCCTTAGCGTGTTTTCACTTCAGTCTCTAAAATACCCTGTGGAAATATATCGGGACTAACACGTAGAAGTTAGATAGACAAACAGTCTAATTAAGGGGGTTTTACTGTGTTTCTGACTCGTATAACTTTGGTCCATCAGAAGGCGATGATACTCAGTGGATGGAAGCTCTGGAGCAGAGTGTATCTGAGGTGAAGAGGGATTTAAAGAGCCTAAGAGCAGAACTCAGGGAGTTCAGGGAGGAGATAAAAGAAGAAATCCAAGAAGTGAAGGATGCACTTCTGGCTCTGGTTGAAAAGCTATAAGTTCTTCAGTTTCCGGGATGATCACTCTTGACCTTGTGAATGCCGTGATTAGTCTCTCAATATGGATTTCCCTTCCTTGAACCTATCCAAATTATTCCCTTTTGTTTGACTGTCAAAAACTTGAGTTCAGTTTGCATGTTATGATTGTCTACTTTAACTGTCAAGTATCATGCATGCATTTACGAGTTACTCTAAATTTCAAGTTTTTACTCACGTTTCTGACTGTCTTGTATGTTCATTTACTCTTCTTTGATGATGTCAAAAGGGGGAAGGGTAGAAGTTTTAACTGAGGGGGAATCTAAAATCGAGTTAGGTTCCTGAGAAAAAGGGGGAAAGATTATAAATACCTGAAATGCCTGTGTAGGTCTTTGACTTAATAAGATGTTTGTCAAGTTTCTGAGTGTGCAGGAACTTAGGGGGAATTTGTTCCCAAGGAGAATATGTTCTCATATGATGCTGTGTGCATGTTTTACATCATTTAAGTGCTGATTTGGTAATTTTCTCTTGTGGGTTTGTCATCATCAAAAAGGGGGAAATTGTTGAGGCAATTGGCCTCACACGGTTTTGATGATTGACAAACCAGTTTAATGGTTTACATGAGTTTGTGTAAGTTAGGAACTTACTGAAGTACTCAAGAACGTGATGATGGACTCAAGTACCTGTGAAGTCTCCGAGTAACCAAGAACCAGAGTATTGGTCAACAGTCAAGTCAACAGAGCAGTTAAGGTCAAGTCAACGAAGCAGTTGAGTCAAGTCAACAGAGCAGTTGAGAACGGGAGTCAAATACATCATGGAGTGTTGGCACGTTCCCACAACACATCAAGGAGATCATGGGTTGTAGGTTACAAGCCATGATCTATGGCAGTTACCTGACAGTTACCTCAAGAACCTATATAAGCCCAGAACCAACTCGTCACAAGGTTGCGCTTTCCCAAATACGATATAGCTTTCCAAAGTGGGTGTACCCAGATAGTGAATATCCAGCGAGCTGTGCGAGAGAGATATTCAAGTGATCGAGCTATTCTTGATCAGTGCCGGAAAGCTACGGAGGTGCCAGGACTAGGGTGACGTCGGGGAGACAGCCAGGGAAGTAGTCAGGTCTTGCTTGTGTAGATCTAGATTTGATTTACACTTAATAGGCAATTTTGTACCAGTTGAGTGTACAGACTAAATAGCAATAAAAGAACTATTTAGATTTATTCCGCTGCATATTCTGTTTAGTTATTTATCTGCATACAAAGTTAGGTTCCTAACAGTTCCGACCTTTGTTAAGTCTTCGACTATTAACCAGAAGTCTTTGACTACTAACCACGATCATATCACCCATGCACGTACACCCCGTGTGAAACTCTTTCAACATCTTTTGTTTGCATAACACTCGTCGCCATTTTCAACTTCTTATCTCTCCAATCAGTTACACACAAGCCTCACCCAACCAACAATGCACGCCCTCGCCATCGTCACCGGGCTCGTCCTCCTCTTAGCAATCTACTGCAAGCTCGATCCGTTTAACCTTAGTCCCACTCCCATCGCCGGCCATCCACATTTCAAGACTTACAAGGTCGACATGCCACGCTGGTCCGAAATCCCTAAGGCCAGAGATCCTCAAAATTTGCTTAGAAATTCGGAGATTAGGTTCCAAAATCAAGTCCAGGGACCGGAGAGCCTCGCTTTCGATCCGATCGGCCGTGGCCCTTACACCGGTGTCGCTGATGGCCGCGTTGTGTTCTGGAACGGCCAATCCTAGTCAGATTTCGCTCACACTCACACTTCGCCTAACAGGTAACCAAACGAGAGTGATATCCTTATTCACTACACCATTGTGTCTCTCTTACGAGTTACGACTGATTTTGCTACTGTCGCATAATAAGCGACGCAATTACTTTGTCAGTCACCTAAGCAGACTTAGGCGACATAACCTTCTGTCGCTACGCGACTGATCGTTCATGTAACAATTCAAAGTGTGTTGCTTCAACTGACTGACTCTCTGATTTCGATTCTGATCATATATATTTAAGTATTGCAGTTCAATAATCTTCAGCTTCAGCTTGATTTACTGATGACGGAGTCGTTGATTGATTATGATTATTCTCAGGTCGGATATATGCGGCTTTCAGGCGTCGATGGAGAGCTACTGGAAGAACGAGCACATCTGCGGGAGACCGCTAGGGCTCAGATTTGACAAAAAGGAGTGGAGAATTGTACATTGCGGATGCTTACTTTGGGTTGATGAAGGTCGGTCCAGATGGCGGATTAGCCACGTCGCTGGCGACCGAGGCTGAGGGAGTGGCCGGAGTTTAAGTTCACGAATGATTTGGACATTGACGAAGATGGAAATGTGTATTTCACTGATAGCAGTTGCATATATGACCGAAGGTCCACTAGCATATACTCTCCTACACCTCCTCTAGCTCTTCACCTTTCCATTTGGCCTGTTGACTTTGATTCACTTCAATTTTGACTAAAATATTTCAACACAATTTTGATGATTTTTCACTTAAAAATAAAAATTGAATTATATTGTGGGTAGGAACTACATGCTGCTGATTTATTCCGGCCCACTGGCTAGTTGGAGGGTTTTGAAGTATGATCCAGGGACTAAAGTGCTTATGAGAAACATGGTGTTTCCCAATGGATTGTCACTCAGCAAGGATCGCTCTTTCTTTGTTTTCACTGAAGCGGGGAGGTTAGTCTGTACTTTGATTGATAATACTATTTGTTGAATTTCGCTAACTCATACAGATCTTTTAGTGACTCAAAAGTTATAGTTTGTGAATCATGATTCTATATAACTATATAACTCGATTAATCTCTCATCTTCTTAACGATGATTATTTGCAATGCAGGAGTTTAGGTAGATGTCCAATTTTGGTTGATCATGATTCATGTTAACTAATGAACTTTGGCATATGCAGATTAAGAAGGTACGGGTTGAAAGGTGAGAAATCAGGGACGTCAGACATATTCGTTGATCTCACAGGATCCCCTGACAATGTCAGAGCCAACGAAAACAGAGAGCGTTTTGGGTAAGCTTGATGCAAACCGAAAGCTATGACAAGATAGAATATGAGATTCAGACGAAATGAGATTTAAGATGAGACGAATTGAGTGAGAAATGAGACGAATAATTTAAGACAAGGAGAAATAGACTTAGTTAAGAAATATACTGAGATTTACTAATTCATTGCTTGCTGAAATCTAAGACATAGTTGCTACTTATAGTCTAATCCTACCCCCACTAACTCTAATAACTATCTCTAACTTCCCTACTAACATTAACTTCTAATAAAACCTCCAACTAATGCACTAAATATTGACCAATTCGTAACATTCCTCCCCTCTTCAGATTGACCTTGTCCTCGAGGTCAGTTGATTCCGACGGTCTTGGTAGTGAAAATATGAAGATCATTTTAATGTCATGTATCAAAAAACTAAAATCAGTCTTCTTGCTCCACTGTGAGACCATGTGGTTATTCCTCCGCACCTTGTTCTTCATTGAATCTTCTTTCATGTCCAACACCACCAAATTTTCTACTTTATCTTCAAAAACATCCTTGATAGGCTTGGACAGATTCTTCATATTTTCTTCACTTTTTAATTCTAGCTCCACTTGCCTTACGACTTCTAAAAATGCTTCTTTCACTCGACTTATGGCATCAAAAATAGGTTTCGCCGCAGCATGAATTTCGGCATGGATGGAATCCAATTTCTCTACAAAAGTTCGGTTTGCATCAGTTGAGAAATTGGGTTGTAGTGACAGAAAGTCATTTGCTCACTCTCAGCAAAAGCACCAAATGATACAAACCGAAAGCTATGACAAGACAAAATATGAGATTGAGACGAAATGAGATTTAAGATGAGACGAATTGGGTGAGAAATGAGACGAATAATTTAAGACAAGGAGAAATAGACTGAGTTGAGAAATATACTGAGATTTACTAATTCATTGCTTGCTGAAATCTAAGACATAGTTCCTACTTATAGTCTAATCCTACCCCACCCCCCCCCCCCCCCCCCCCCACTAACTCTAATAACTATCTCTAACTTCCCTACTAACATTAACTTCTAATAAAACCTCCAACTAATGCACTAAATATTGCCTAATTTGTAACATTCCTCCCCTCTTCAGATTGACCTTGTCCTCAAGGTCAGTTGATTCGGCGGTCTTGGTGGTGAAAATATGAAGATCATTTTAATGTCATGTATCAAAAAACTAAAATCAGTCTTCTTGCTCCACTGTGAGACCATGTGGTTATTCCTCGGCACCTTGTTCTTCATTGAATCCTCTTTCATGTCCAACACCACCACCTTTTCTACTTTATCTTTAAAAACATCCTTGATAGGCTTGGACAGATTCTTCATATTTTCTTCACTTTTCAATTCTAGCTTCATTTGCCTTACGACTTCTAAAAATGCTTCTTTCACTCGACTTATATCTTATAGCATCAAAATAGGTTTCGGCCAACATGAATTTCGGCATGGATGGAATCCAATTTCTCTACAATTCGGTTTGCATCGGTTGAGAAATTGGGTTGTAGTGATAGAAAGTCATTTGTTCACTCTCAGTTAAAGCACCAAATGAGGCAAACCGAAAACTATGACAAGACAGAATATGAGATTAAGACGAAATGAGATTTAAGATGAGACGAATTGGGTGAGAAATGAGACGAATAATTTAAGACAAGGAGAAATAGACTAAGTTGAAAAATATACTGAGATTTACTAATTCATTGCTTGCTGAAATCTAAGACATAGTTGCTACTTATAGTCTAATCCTACCCCCACTAACTCTAATAACTATCTCTAACTTCCCTACTAACATTAACTTCTAATAAAATCTCCAACTAATGCACTAATTATTGACCAATTCGTAACATTCCTACCCTCTTCAGATTGACCTTGTCCTCAAGGTCAGTTGATTCTGGCGGTCTTGGTAATGAAAATATGAAGATCATTTTAATGGCATGTATCAAAAAACTAAAATCAGTCTTCTTGCTCCATTGTGAGACCATGTGGTTATTCCTCAGCACCTTGTTCTTCATTGAATCTTCTTTCATGTCCAACACCACCACCTTTTCTACTTTATCTTCAAAAACATCCTTGATAGGCTTGGACGGATTCTTCATATTTTCTTCACTTTTCAATTCTAGCTCTACTTGCCTTACGACTTCTAAAAATGCTTCTTTCACTCGACTTATGGCATCAAAAATAGGTTTCGCCGCAGCATGAATTTCGGCATGGATGGAATCCAATTTTCCTATAAGTTTGGTTTGCATCAGTTGAGAAATTGGGTTGTAGTGATAGAAAGTCATTTGTTCACTCTCAGTGAAAGCACCAAATGATGCAACCCGAAAGCTATGACAAGACAGAATATGAGATTGAGACGAAATGAGATTTAAGATGAGACGAATTGGGTGAGAAATGAGACGAATAATTTAAGACAAGGAGAAATAGACTGAGTTGAGAAATATACTAAGATTTACTAATTCATTGCTTGCTGAAATCTAAGACATAGTTGCTACTTATAGTCTAATCCTACCCCCACTAACTCTAATAACTATCTCTAACTTCCTTACTAACATTAACTTCTAATAAAACCTCTAACTAATGCACTAAATAATGACCAATTTGTAACATTGCTCCCCTCTTCAGATTGACCTTGTCCTCAAGGTCAGTTGATTCCGGCGATCTTGGTAGTGAAAATATGAAGATCATTTAAATGTCATGTATCAAAAAACTAAAATCGGTCTTCTTGCTCCACTGTGAGACCATGTGGTTATTCCTCAGCACCTTGTTCTTCATTGAATCTTCATTCATGTCCAACACCACCACCTTTTCTACTTTATCTTCAAAAACATCCTTGATAGGCTTGGACGGATTCTTCATATTTTCTTCACTTTTCAATTCTAGCTCCACTTGCCTTACAACTTCTATAAATGCTTCTTTCACTCGACTTATGGCATCAAAAATAGGTTTCGCCGCAGCATGAATTACGGCATGGATGGAATCCAATTTCTCTACAGGTTCAGTTTGCATCGGTTGAGAAATTGGGTTGTAGTGATAGAAAGCCATTTGTTCACTCTCAGTGAAAGCACCAAATGATGCAAACTGAAAGCTATGCCAAGATAGAATATGAGATTGAGACGAAATGAGATTTAAGATAAGACGAATTGGGTGAGAAATGAGACGAATAATTTAAGACAAGGAGAAATAGACTGAGTTAGGAAATATACTGAGATTTACTAATTCATTGCTTGCTGAAAGCTAAGACATAGTTGCTAATTATAGTCTAATCCTACCTCCCACTAACTCTAATAACTATCTCTAACTTCCCTACTAACATTAACTTCTAATAAAACCTCTAACTAATGCATTAAATATTGACCAATTCGTAACATTCCTCCCCTCTTCAGATTAACCTTGTCCTCAAGGTCAGTTGATTCTGGTGGTCTTGGTAGTGAAAATATGAAGATCATTTTAATGTCATGTATCAAAAAACTAAAATCAGTCTTCTTGCTCCACTGTGAGACCATGTGGTTATTCCTCAGCACCTTGTTCTTCATTGAATCTTCTTTCATGTCCAACACCATCACCTTTTCTACTTTATCTTCAAAAACATCCTTGATAGGCTTGGACGGATTCTTCATATTTTCTTCACTTTTCAATTCTAGCTCCACTTGCCTTACGACTTCTAAAAATGCTTCTTTCACTCGACTTATGGCATGAAAAATAGGTTTCGCCGCAGCATGAATTTCGGCATGGATGGAATCCAATTTCTCTACAATTCGGTTTGCATTGGTCAGGAAATTGGGTTGTAGTGATAGAAAGTCATTTGTTCACTCTCAATGAAGGCACCAAATGATGCAAACCGAAAGCTATGACAAGACAGAATATGAGATTGAGACGAAATGAGATTTAAGATGAGACGAATTGGGTGAGAAATGAGACGAATAATTTAAGACAAGGAGTGATGAGTTAAATACATGACTATTTTTCCTTTACTTTTCTTAGTAGTTTTGATTCGTTTCCAAGTAATTTTGATGCCAATTCACACCCTTATTGGTCTATTAGGTCCCAAAATGCATTTTGTCTCACTCGGAGCCTCAAAGATCAAATGAAGCAAAAGTTGGGTGAATTTGAGCAAAGATATGGAGTTTCGGGTAAAATGGGACAAACCGACCTCTGCGGCGTATTTTGCACGCACAGATTGCATACGGTGTCCAAATGAGTTGATCTTTTGCTTGTTGGAAAGGTAACTCAAAGGGCTACAACTCTCCAGTTGAAGACAAGACCATGTTCGGAGGTTAAGACTACGAAAAAGCTACCAGAAGCCGGATGCCTCAATAAGTTCGCCCGAGCTCGAACTGGACCAATGCCACTGTCGAATTAAGCTCGACCGAGCTCAGTGGAGCTCGCCTGAGGCTTCCTTGCATCATTTCATCGCTCAAGCAAATGAGTGCCTGAGCTCCAAAAGGCTCGACCGAGCCTTTTCCCTTGAAGTCAAACCGAGCTCGCCCGAGCATGTGTAGGCTCGCCCGAGCCTCATCCGATCCAATGGCCTCTGCCAAAATATTCTCGACCGAGCTCCCATAGGCTCGCCCGAGCTAATTCTCGGCTATAAAAAGAATGATCTAGATCTAGAAAAAAGGGGGATTTTTTGGGGAGTTTTTTCTAGGGTTTTTGGAGCACGAAATTAAGGGTTTCTAGATAGAAAAGACCAAGGCTTAAAAGGGAGATCATACATTGAAGATTGAAGATTCAAAGGGTGGAAGAAGATCATCTACACTAGATTGGTTCATTCCTTCCATTGTATTTTCATCTATGTACTCAATACAAATTGTGTTTGTCTATGAACATGATTTGTGAGTAGTGTTTGTATTCTAGGGTACTATGGACGTCATGTGTGTTAATACTCTTTATCTATTATGAATGAATGCTAGAATAACATGTTTTGGGTGATTGTGGTTTACTTTGATTGAATGCTCAAACTATGCACTCTAGGTGTTTGAGAAAATGCCTAGATGATTAATTTATATGGTTCTTTTGTCAAGTAGCCGAGAGGTGGAAGCCAAGGTATCTAGATACGAGTCATTAAGGAACCTTAGGCTAAGTAACCGAGAGGTGGACGCCAAAGGTTCTCGAAAGCAAGTAAATCACCATTGCTAGGTTGTGTTCACTAGCGTGACCCATCCTAGTATTGAGATAGGCTAGGACTTCACCTCCTCATAAGGATTGATTATACAACGAGAGTTGACAATCGAGATATATGAGTAGGACGTGTGTCAAAAATATCGAGAGATTGAGACTCGTGTGTATAAGGTATATCTCCCTCAAGTCGAAGAAGTAACCGAGAGGTGGAATTCAACTTGATAGATATACGGGCCGTAATCTAATCATCTAGGATAAGTATCTTGCATGGAATTGAACTCTTGGAGGCTAAAAACACAGATGAGTGAAGTAGCTCCCTAGAATACACATTTAACCTTGGTAGTGACATATTTCTCTAGAACCCTTGGATGGTTTACATTGTTTATAGAGTTTAACTTCACCAATCAAACCTTTTGCAATTAGAATAGACTTATCGGAATAAAATTGAATAGTGCTCATAAGTTTGGACTTGCTCCTTGGACGACCCGGTACTTACCGGTCATTATAAATTGTTTTTTATCAAATATCTTGCCTTTGAATCACATAGATTTCAAACGCATAAAATACAACGCATCAAAATGGCGCTGTTGCCGGGGAAGAATGAATTAACTAGAGCATTAGAGTAGATTTTGTGAGATTGGGACTATTCTTGTAAATATTTTTTCTTTTCTTTTGTACATTCTTTACACTCATATCTCTTGCTAATTTTTGTTCTTTTGTTTTGCGAGGATGGATTTATACAACCAACAAGTCTTTCACAATGAAGAATATGACCAAGAGGAGGAGAAACAAAATGCCTATTTGGAAGATCATGGCTATCCGACACATTCATACTCTCTTTATCGGGATGATAGCCAATGCCTTGAAGTTGGAGACTCCTACCCTCCATACCCTCAACCTCCTCAACCTTCAAGTGAACCCTCTAATATAAAGGCCATGCTTGCCACACTCATTGCATCCCAAGAGAGGTCGCATAGAGACATGCAAGCCCATTTTGATAGAATGGTGGGTCAAAGACAAGTGTTTAGAAGTGAATTGGCGCAACAAGAAATGGAAAATGAAAATTTGGAGGTGGGAGAGGAGATGTCTAAAGAAGAAGTTCATGAATCTATTACCTCAAGACAAAAATGGGATCAAGCAATGGAGGATGAGTTCATGAGAGCCGCTCGCCTAGCTTTTGATGAGGCATGGGATGGTGAATCTTGCACCGAGGATGAGTTGGAACATGAAAGTGCACCACCCTTCACTACTAGCACGTTTCAAGATCAATCGGTTGAGAACACACACGATATCACCATTCCATCAACGCCTTGGCTCTCCGACGAGGAATTATTCAACAATAATGACTCATGCATAGGAGAAATACCTCTTTTGGATGAAGAAGACCTCCTCCTCCCTGCTACATGTGAGCATAAATGTGAGCCCGATTATCTTGTTGAGGATTTTTTAGAGGAAGAGCATATCAAGCAACGAGGAATTCAAGGATATGAAGACTTTGTTGAAGTTTACATGGAGGAAGCTAAAGAGCATTCTCGCATAAGAAAAGACAAAAGTTTAGAAAAGGAGATTGAGGAATGGGCGCTGACAGAACCGCTCGTCGTCAAAGCGATTTGTGCAAATAAATTTATAATAGTCCGCTACTCGCAACTATACTACTGGGTAGTACTTGGTAAGTAGGGGTCGAACCCAAGGGAACCAGGGGAATAATTGTTCTTCGGGGGGATTACGCAGCGTGGGAACGTGTTTAAGGTCGGTTGGTTGGTTTTAAAGCTACCAGCTATTTTGATTGATTGATTGGTTGGTTGGTTGATTTTAATACTGGAAAGTAAATTACAGTTTATAATTAAAGAGAAATGTTCGGTTTCAGGGGCCTTGTATTATATAATGTTTATCATTGACCTTTAGTGAATTATCTAAGTATTCAAAGATGAATCGAGGCCCTTTCGTAGCGCAAGACTTGCAACATCGTTTAAAGCAACACTTGTTCTAAGCAAAACTAATTCCTTCTTTCGAAGTATCTTAGCTGTAAGTGCATCCACTTGATCTCCCAGTTACGTTTTTTACCAAGTGGTGTTTTAGATAAGTCGAACTCCTCGATAAGTTTTGCTTGTGACAGCTTCCACTTACTGAGTATGATCACGAATTTCTACGGAAGAGCTTTGCTTGTGACAGCTTCCACTCAACCTTAGAAACTCTGACTTGATATATGGCACATAGAACAAGTTTTGAATACTAAGACTAGACACTAAGTTAATAGTCTTAAAACATTTTATAATACAAGTGCGCCCCTTCTACCGAACTACTAGTTTAGCTACTATTCATCGCGCTAAACATTATAACTAAGGAAATAAAACAGTTGAATAAATACTAAGAATTACTTACAACCGTTGAAGCGCCAAGGGAGCTATCCTTTATTTCCAAAGCCAAGATTACAACATTACAAATGTTACAACTTCTAGAGAGAGAAGTGAAATGAGATTGAGGTGTGTTGAAATGAGGAGGAGGAGGCCTCCTTTTATAGCCAAAAGGGGAGGAGATGGGTGGTGGAGATGGTGGACATGTGCATTTGATCCAAGGGAGGAGAAGAGGAGGAAGGAGGAGGTGCCATGTGGAGGAGGAGCAAAGCCGCCGGTCACCATGGGTGGAGTAGCCGCCGGTTGCCGGTGGTGGAAGGAGGAGGAGCTCCTCCTTTGGCCACCACTTCTTCAAGTGGTCGGTCATCTTGCCCAAATGTGAGTTTTGTACAGTTTTGTGCAGTCTTTTCACAAAACTGTCAATGTGTTTCTTCCCCGGGCTGTCTTGACTCCACTCCTGATTCTCCTGATTAATTTGTTATGGTCAATTCAACATCAGGATCCTTGATATTTCTTCAGTCGGCATATGATCTTGACCTTGGATTGACTCTTGTTATCTTTTCAGCGTAAAATCCTCTCCTTAGCGTGTTTTCACTTCAGTCTCTAAAATGCCCTGTGAAAATATATCGGGACTAACACGTAGAAGTTAGATAGACAAACAGTCTAAATAAGGGGGTTATAGTGTGTTTATGATTCGTATAACTTTGGTCCATCAGATTACCCCACACTTTTAGTTGTTCGTCCCGAATAATGCTATTAAAGGGCGTAAGTTCTAAGTTTGGCTTTGGAATATGAAAATTAGACTGTGGTACTCGATCTATCCTAATTCATGCATTGCTTACTTATTACCAAATTAAACTGCGTAAATAAATAGAAGAAACTTAATACTTGTACCTCCGTGCTGAGATGCAAATTATATTGGATGTCTCGGGAGATAGCCCTTTTTAGGCTCCTGGACTGCAATCTTGGGATCGTCTCTTACTATATGGTTTTCTTGTAGCTTTCTCTAGCACATGATTCGATTCGGGTTTCAGTGAGTTGAGCCTTTTTGATTTTCTTCTTTGGCGAGGGACTGCTTTTTTTTGTAGTGAATATGCCTTTGGCCTTTGATTTGACTTTTTGAGTGCTTCACTTTTGCTCGGTTAAAACCTTCACAATTTTGGGCCTTTGGCCTCTTGATTTGCTTCATTGAGCTTTTCGCCTTTTTGTGACTGCTAGTCCATTTTCTCAAGCCTTTTTGGGAGGTCCAATCATCGCCCGCAAGCCTATGGAAATACCTCCCCGCTCCTCTTGTCTTTGTCATTTTGCGCGGGTCAAGATGAGGGTCGCTCATCTATTTTCTCGGCTATTTTGACTAGAGAGAGAACGGTCTGATTCCCGTCCTCGCCTTTGCATAGATGCTTTTTGGTGGAGTTGACTTCAATTATTCACTGAAAACCCGAAGTGCAGCCTCCACTGACTTCGAAAACCATATAGTTTGATCTGATCATTTGATTGCTTGCCAAGCCTCTCTAGGGCAGTTTATATCAACTCCACATCCCTAGTTATCTCAGCACAAAGGACAAATGGAAAGTTACATTCTAAGTTTTTAAACAGTTGAATTTTCACAAGGTTAATTCATGAATTACGATTTATCTTTTTCACATTCTTAAGTTCATATTTTCAAAAAGATACTATTACTAAAATAAAAAAACAGCTGCATGTTATTTATGTACACAGGTGGTTCTCACCCCCCACTTTTGAACGAAGGCGTGCCTTAGTTCAAAAGTCATGCAAGCTTAAAACTAAATTACTGAATTTAAATGACAGAAATTAAAGTGCGGAAAAGTAAGATAGTGTCGGGTTACCTCCCAACTAGTGCACTTGTTTAACGTCGTTGGCTCGACAGTACCTCGTTGTGGATTACTGGTTTGGGTCCCATGGGTGGCTGAGGTCAAACTTCGCCACCGTTCCAGTGTTGCTTCTTCCTGACTTCTTGCTAGAGTAAGAGCTCCATGGTTTTGGTGTTTTCTCTTTCCATTATTTCTGAGAAGGCGGGAGACCTTTGACCATAGCTGCTGGTCTTGATACTTTTTTGGTCTCTAATGACAGGTCAGAAAACTGTGCACCGTGATCTGAGATATGTGTTATGTCTGGCGGTTTCTTTGTGTCCGGGCGGCTCTTATTAATGTAGAAGTGTGCAATTTTGCCGCCGAACTTAAGTGATAATGACCCCTTGCCCACATCGATTCTTACTTTAGTGGCGTAGAGGAATGGTCGTCCCAATATTATTGTTGGTGGGTCGTCTTCGCAGGTTTCTTCCGTTGGTATCACATAGAAGTCTGTAGCAACGACAAGTTCTCCCACATGGAGTATTACATCTTCCAGTTCTCCAATCGGGCGGATGCATGATTTATCTCCTAGCTCGATATTTGATCGAGGTGGTTTCAACGGACCAAGTCCTAGTAGGTAATACAAGGAGGAAGGCATGGCGTTGACAGCAGCCCCAAGATCGACTAAGCATTTACGGATCTGGGTTTCACCAATACCACAGGTGATTGTAAAGGCCCCAGGGTCTTTGTTTCTTTCCGGTTGTGGCTCATGATCTGAAGTGAGGGCTCTTTCTATTGTCGGACTATTCTACCCACTCTCTGGCTTAGAATTTGCGTACTCGGACCCTTTAATATTTTGCTTCGAAGCAATAATATTATTTGGGGAGTCCCAACCAAATGCTGGTATGTCAAAGTGTGTGATCGGCGGCGGTGTTATGCAAACAGTAAACGTGTACCGTCCATTGTCAGCATGCGTAACCCATGTTTTGCCATCATTGGGTCGGTCTTCTTCTTGATTCCAATCAGGTCGACTCCTACGGTTGAAGTGATTGTTTGTAAGTCTGTAGGTTGGGGACCGTGCTACTTCTCCTAGAGTAACCTTCATGTTTGACCTCCTTATCATGCTTATGTTTGCCTTAGGATTTTGGACGGTCTGTGAAGGAAGTCTGCCAGGTTCAGTAGTGAGTGTTGACATTGCGGTGGCGAGCTGGGACATTTGTTTGGTCAATTCTGAAATTGCCCCGTCAGTTTTTGCCTGGTACTGGTGTAGTGAAGTACCCCAATTGATTAATGTTTCCCGTGAGCTCCTTCATCGTGTCATTGAGCGACTTGCTTGGTTCCTGCTGATTGCTCGGTCTGGCTTGGTACTGATTTGGCCCTTTTTGGTGATATTGGCCTGCCGATGGAGCGTTCTGGTGATATTGTCGGTGGGGTGGTTGATAGAATGACTGCGCTGGTTGAGGGACAGCTGGTTGTGTCTCCGTCTGAAGATAGCTGTTGTTGTTACGCCAGCCTGGGTTGGATGTTTGACCGTACTGTCTATTTTGTCCAGCTCTGTCGTTGTTGTATCCTTGATATCCTCCCACTATATTTACGTCAGCCGTTTCTTCTTCTATCAATGTTGGGCATGCGTCCGTTTTGTGGTCTGTAGAACCACAGAACTCGCAAGGTTTTACCGTAACTGGCTGTCTACGTATGATCTCAGTCATCATCTCCTTTAACTGTTTCATGTCTTCAGTTATGGAGTTTACTGATGCCTCGGTTTGTGCTACCCTTTTTGATCGAGAGAATTCATCTTGGCGAGTGGTCTCTTCTCTAAATCGAGCATTTTCAGCAACGTTGGCGATGAGATTTCTGATGCCACCTAATGATAGATTCATCATGGACCCTCCCGCTGAGGCATCCAAGAGCATTTTGTCTAATGGTCTTAATCCATCAATGAGGTACTCGATGACGAGTTTCTCGGGCAGTCCAAGGGTACAGCAGCTCCTTTCTAGGTGATTGAACTTTTCCAGGTAATCGTACATGGTTTCATTGGGACCTTGTTTGATTTCCTGTAGTTGCTTCCTTACTTGCATTGCTCTTCCAGCCGGATAGTATTTGTCTAAGAATTTCTTCTGCATCTGAGCCCATGTTCTGATGCTTCCGGAAGGCAATGAAAGGAACCAGTCGCTTGCCGAGTCTATGAGGGAAAAATAGAACGCCTTTAACTTGAAGTCGTCCATATTCACTCGATTGGGCTTTAGATTCTGGCAAATGCCATGTAGGCGTTGGAGGTGAGTTGTGGCAGATTCTCCTTGAGATCCTGAGAATTTTGGCAGGCTGTGCGCCACTGATGCGTTGATGGTTATGTTTTCTAATTTAGGGTTCTCATAGATGCACCACGGCTGTATCTCGAAATTAGGGGCATTTAACTCGCCCATAGTTGGTTCACGGTAGTAGTTGTCCCCGTAGTAGTCGTCGAAAGCGGGTTCTCTTCTTGGCATGTATCGAGGTTGAGGTTGTGGTCGTGGGGGGGGTGGATAGGAGGTTGTACAGGACCAGCTGCATTTCGGTCCTCGGGTAATTCTTGGTTTCTTCTGACTGCTTCCCTATCACGAGCTCTTCTGTTTCTGATGAGTTGTTCCGGGTCGTCGACGAATGGGAACGGTACCTCATTATTTTGATCGTACAGGTTTATTTCTTTGTCATCCTGGTAGTCATGGTGACTTTCTTCGCGAGACATGGTTGTTTTGAAGCGCGTAACGATTCAAAGAACTTTATCCGATGGCTGATTCCCCGGCAACGGCGCCAATTTGAAAGAACCGCTCGTCGTCAAAGCGATTTGTGCAAATAAATTTATAATAGTCCGCTACTCGCAACTATACTACTGGGTAGTACTTGGTAAGTAGGGGTCGAACCTAAGGGAACCAGGGGAATAATTATTCTTCGGGGGGATTACGCAGCGTGGGAACGTGTTTAAGGTCGGTTGGTTGGTTTTAAAGCTACCAGCTATTTTGATTGATTGATTGGTTGGTTGGTTGATTTTAATACTGGAAAGTAAATTACAGTTTATAATTAAAGAGAAATGTTCGGTTTCAGGGGCCTTGTATTATATAATGTTTATCATTGACCTTTAGTGAATTATCTAAGTATTCAAAGATGAATCGAGGCCCTTTCGTAGCGCAAGACTTGCAACATCGTTTAAAGCAACACTTGTTCTAAGCAAAACTAATTCCTTCTTTCGAAGTATCTTAGCTGTAAGTGCATCCACTTGATCTCCCAGTTACGTTTTTGACCAAGTGGTGTTTTAGATAAGTCGAACTCCTCGATAAGTTTTGCTTGTGACAGCTTCCACTTACTGAGTATGATCACGAATTTCTACGGAAGAGCTTTGCTTGTGACAGCTTCCACTCAACCTTAGATACTCTGACTTGATATATGGCACATAGAACAAGTTTTGAATACTAAGACTAGACACTAAGTTAATAGTCTTAAAACATTTTATAATACAAGTGCGCCCCTTCTACCGAACTACTAGTTTAGCTACTATTCATCGCGCTAAACATTATAACTAAGGAAATAAAACAGTTGAATAAATACTAAGAATTACTTACAACCGTTGAAGCGCCAAGGGAGCTATCCTTTATTTCCAAAGCCAAGATTACAACATTACAAATGTTACAACTTCTAGAGAGAGAAGTGAAATGAGATTGAGGTGTGTTGAAATGAGGAGGAGGAGGCCTCCTTTTATAGCCAAAAGGGGAGGAGATGGGTGGTGGAGATGGTGGACATGTGCATTTGATCCAAGGGAGGAGAAGAGGAGGAAGGAGGAGGTGCCATGTGGAGGAGGAGCAAAGCCGCCGGTCACCATGGGTGGAGGAGCCGCCGGTTGCCGGTGGTGGAAGGAGGAGGAGCTCCTCCTTTGGCCACCACTTCTTCAAGTGGTCGGTCATTGACAAGGCGTCGTAGGACCTTGCAAATTGATATTTATAAACTCCTCGCTTTTGGCTCACTAAAAATAGTAGAGCGGCAAATAAGGGTCGAACCCAAGGAAGTTAGCTTGGTTACTCGTAGGTCTCGTGAGAGCAAGAACAGATTTTCACCAAAATATGCTTAGATCATCGAATCACACTTGAATGTGCGTGGAGGGAGAGTTAGCTCCCTATGAGGTGTGAACCTCTTGGATATCTAAGCGACAATGGTGAGAACCAGATTCAACTGCTTGTAAGTAAAGGAAAATGAAATGCAACAGTTGGGGTTTAGGGTTTTAAAGAAAGTAAATGACAAGTACGTGAGTAAAGTGCAATATGAGAAATATCTAGTCGTGGGTTCCTTGCTACATGTTTATCCTAGGCACTATGTGGATAAATCTATCTCATGGTGCGGCGTTCCGACTAAGGAACGCGCCCTTGACCTTGGCTTCCTTCGCGTTAGTTCGTAGCACGCCGACTAGGTCGTGCTCTTGAGCCCCGGCTAAGGTAGCTCATCGAATGCAAGTTGAAGGGAGCGCCGGTCCTAGTCCTTTCTTAGATCGCGCGGAAGTGTTTGGGGGTTTCGAGTCGCGCCGACTAGGTCGCGTCTTCGTACTCCGTCTAGGTGGTACTTCGAAACCTTACCCCAAGCAAACCCACTTGGCCTATGTGTTACTATCTACCATCACGGCTAGTATCTGGTAGATGATGACAATAGGGTCTCGAGCCTTCGCTAAACCTTGTGGCTAGACATCCACTTAGCGTAGCTCTCGACTCATAGATTAAGCACAAGGACTAGTAACGAGATAGAATATGTAAGTGCGGTGCCTCAAACCATGGTTGCAATTACGAACCCACAACTAGATCGAGGGGTTTAGCTACTAGTATTCATGGGGTGAATACAATAGCCTTGCATAAGTAAATTGAAATGTAGAATACGAGAAGGAGTAGAGAGAGGTGTGCAAAAGGAATAAAGGACACTTGTATTGCTAGATTTCCGGAACAAAAGGAACAATCTCAAAACGTGTCCTTTTCCAAGGGAATGAAGGAGTTCTTTTATAGGAAATGAGGAGGATTCTAGGCCCTTGGATGAGACTTGATCTCCAAGTTGAGTGGCATAAGCGGTTTGGCACTAGTAAAGACCTAGAACCTTCTCTCCATAGGGGAATTGGCATTGTGAACTTTGCATTGGAAGAAGCACACGGAGGCCGACGTCAGCACCTCGAAGGACGAGCCGAGAAAGTCAAGGAAGAGGTCAATGGTCAACTCTTGACTTTGCCCTTGAATTGTAGGCTATTTGGGGCGACCAAGAATGGATTGCGAGTTTTGTGACTCTGGCCGGTGGATTTGGCTTCTTTAGACAATTCTAAGACTTTCTTAAGAAGAGTGCTAAGTCAGAAAATGCCTCGAACTATGATGAATTCCACAATTTCCCCTTTTGTGCCTTATATTGGCCTTGACCGGGCTCGGGACCTTTACTTTCGAATTTCACCGGGCTAGCTCTTGATCTATCATGCTTGATCAATAATAAGACCAGTCTTTCAAGCCAGAAATGCCATTAGATGATTGGAATGTCGATTGGCCAATAAGGGCTTGAATAGGACATTTGATTCGGCGCTGATCGTGCTCGGACCTTGAAGCTCGATTTGGTTCGACTTAGGATAGCAGGTCATTCGATGTTTTGGTCTTGGTAGTAAGGTGGTCATGTGTACTTGATGTTAGGACCTTGAGACCAGACTTTTGAATAGGATTTAGAGCTTGGGCGACCGACAAGGATAGCTTCCCGGTCAGCCCGGCGATACCCGGATGCATTCCCCAGCCAGCCCGGCTGTGCCTGGGTTACGACCGCATTTTCTCGGCTGGCCCGATATCAAGGTTTCGGTACTCGGCATTCTCGGTAGACCCGGTATGATTCCTCTGGTGGCCCTTCCGAGCGCCTGGTGCGGCGTACTCGGTCTCTCTCGGATGCGGTGCGGGCCAAATGAGGCCCCGACCGGCCAGAACTCCAAATGGTGATTTTTAGGCTTAAATGCCGTCTTTTGCGCACGATTCCTCATAAGTCCTCAAATGTACCTGTAATGCGAAAATACATTAGCAAGCAACTGTTCATGTGACCTTGAATGTCAATTCGTGGGAATTGTTGACTTAATAAGTCGTGTAAACACGGCTTATCAGTCATCTTGCCCAAATGTGAGTTTTGTACAGTTTTGTGCAGTCTTTTCACAAAACTGTCAATGTGTTTCTTCCCCGGGCTGTCTTGACTCCACTCCTGATTCTCCTGATTAATTTGTTATGGTCAATTCAACGTCAGGATCCTTGATATTTCTTCAGTCGGCATATGATCTTGACCTTGGATTGACTCTTGTTATCTTTTCATCGTAAAATCCTCTCCTTAGCGTGTTTTCACTTCAGTCTCTAAAATGCCCTGTGAAAATATATCGGGACTAACACGTAGAAGTTAGATAGACAAACAGTCTAAATAAGGGGGTTATACTGTGTTTATGATTCGTATAACTTTGGTCCATCAGATTACCCCACACTTTTAGTTGTTCGTCCCGAACAATGCTATTAAAGGGCGTAAGTTCTAAGTTTGGCTTTGGAATATGAAAATTAGACTGTGGTACTCGATCTATCCTAATTCATGCATTGCTTACTTATTACCAAATTAAACTGCGTAAATAAATAGAAGAAACTTAATACTTGTACCTCCGTGCTGAGATGCAAATTATATTGGATGTCTTGGGAGATAGCCCTTTTTAGGCTCCTGGACTGCAATCTTGGGATCGTCTCTTACTATATGGTTTTCTTGTAGCTTTCTCTAGCACATGATTCGATTCGGGTTTCAGTGAGTTGAGCCTTTTTTATTTTCTTCTTTGGCGAGGGACTGCTTTTTTTGTAGTGAATCGGCCTTTGGCCTTTGATTTGACTTTTTGAGTGCTTCACTTTTGCTCGGTTAAAACCTTCACAATTTTGGGCCTTTGGCCTCTTGATTTGCTTCATTGAGCTTTTCGCCTTTTTGTGACTGCTAGTCCATTTTCTCAAGCCTTTTTGGGAGGTCCAATCATCGCCCGCAAGCCTATGGAAATACCTCCCCGCTCCTCTTGTCTTTGTCGTTTTGCGCGGGTCAAGATGAGGGTCGCTCATCTATTTTCTCGGCTATTTTGACTAGAGAGAGGACGGTCTGATTCCCGTCCTCGCCTTTGCAAAGATGCTTTTTGGCGGAGTTGACTTCAATTATTCACTGAAAACCTGAAGTGCAGCCTCCACTGACTTCGAAAACCATATAGTTTGATCTGATCATTTGATTGCTTGCCAAGCCTCTCTAGGGCAGTTTATATCAACTCCACATCCCTAGTTATCTCAGCACAAAGGACAAATGGAAAGTTACATTCTAAGTTTTTAAACAGTTGAATTTTCACAAGGTTAATGCATGAATTACGATTTATCTTTTTCACATTCTTAAGTTCATATTTTCAAAAAGATACTATTACTAAAATAAAAAAACAGCTGCATGTTATTTATGTACACAGGTGGTTCTCACCCCCCACTTTTGAACGAAGGCGTGCCTTAGTTCAAAAGTCATGCAAGCTTAAAACTAAATTACTGAATTTAAATGACAGAAATTAAAGTGCGGAAAAGTAAGATAGTGTCGGGTTACCTCCCAACTAGTGCACTTGTTTAACGTCGTTGGCTCGACAGTACCTCGTTGTGGATTACTGGTTTGGGTCCCATGGGTGGCTGAGGTCAAACTTCGCCACCGTTCCAGTGTTGCTTCTTCCTGGCTTCTTGCTAGAGTAAGAGCTCCATGGTTTTGGTGTTTTCTCTTTCCATTGTTTCTGAGAAGGCGGGAGACCTTTGACCATAGCTGCTGGTCTTGATACTTTTTTGGTCTCTAATGACAGGTCAGAAAACTGTGCACCGTGATCTGAGATATGTGTTATGTCTGGCGGTTTCTTTGTGTTCGGGCGGCTCTTATTAATGTAGAAGTGTGCAATTTTGCCGCCGAACTTAAGTGATAATGACCCCTTGCCCACATCGATTCTTGCTTTAGTGGCGTAGAGGAATGGTCGTCCCAATATTATTGTTGGTGGGTCGTCTTCGCAGGTTTCTTCCGTTGGTATCACATAGAAGTCTGTAGCAACGACAAGTTCTCCCACATGGAGTATTACATCTTCCAGTTCTCCAATCGGGCGGATGCATGATTTATCTCCTAGCTCGATATTTGATCGAGGTGGTTTCAACGGACCAAGCCCTAGTAGGTAATACAAGGAGGAAGGCATGGCGTTGACAGCAGCCCCAAGATCGACTAAGCATTTACGGATATGGGTTTCACCAATACCACAGGTGATTGTAAAGGCCCCAGGGTCTTTGTTTCTTTCCGGTTGTGGCTCATGATCTGAAGTGAGGGCTCTTTCTATTGTCGGACTATTCTGCCCACTCTCTGGCTTAGAATTTGCGTACTCGGACCCTTTAATATTTTGCTTCGAAGCAATAATATTATTTGGGGAGTCCCAACCAAATGCTGGTATGTCAAAGTGTGTGATTGGCGGCGGTGTTATGCAAACAGTAAACGCGTACCGTCCATTGTCAGCATGCGTAACCCATGTTTTGCCATCATTGGGTCGGTCTTCTTCTTGATTCCAATCAGGTCGACTCCTACGGTTGAAGTGATTGTTTGTAAGTCTATAGGTTGGGGACCGTGCTACTTCTCCTAGAGTAACCTTCATGTTTGACCTCCTTATCATGCTTATGTTTGCCTTAGGATTTTGGACGGTCTGTGAAGGAAGTCTGCCAGGTTCAGTAGTGAGTGTTGACATTGCGGTGGCGAGCTGGGACATTTGTTTGGTCAATTCTGAAATTGCCCCGTCAGTTTTTGCCTGGTACTGGTGTAGTGAAGTACCCAATTGATTAATGTTTCCCGTGAGCTCCTTCATCGTGTCATTGAGCGACTTGCTTGGTTCCTGCTGATTGCTCGGTCTGGCTTGGTACTGATTTGGCCCTTTTTGGTGATATTGGCCTGCCGATGGAGCGTTCTGGTGATATTGTCGGTGGGGTGGTTGATAGAATGACTGCGCTAGTTGAGGGACAGCTGGTTGTGTCTCCGTCTGAAGATAGCTGTTGTTGTTACGCCAGCCTGGGTTGGATGTTTGACCGTACTGTCTATTTTGTCCAGCTCTGTCGTTGTTGTATCCTTGATATCCTCCCACTATATTTACGTCAGCCGTTTCTTCTTCTATCAATGTTGGGCATGCGTCCGTTTTGTGGTCTGTAGAACCACAGAACTCGCAAGGTTTTACCGTAACTGGCTGTCTACGTATGATCTCAGTCATCATCTCCTTTAACTATTTCATGTCTTCAGTTATGGAGTTTACTGATGCCTCGGTTTGTGCTACCCTTTTTTATCGAGAGAATTCATCTTGGCGAGTGGTCTCTTCTCTAAATCGAGCATTTTCAGCAACGTTGGCGATGAGATTTCTGATGCCACCTAATGATAGATTCATCATGGACCCTCCCGCTGAGGCATCCAAGAGCATTTTGTCTAATGGTCTTAATCCATCAATGAGGTACTCGATGACGAGTTTCTCGGGCAGTTGATAAGCCGAGTTTCTCGGGCAGTTGATAAGTCAAGACAGCCCGGGGAAGAAACACATTGACAGTTTTGTGAAAAGACTGCACAAAACTGTACAAAACTCACATTTGGGCAAGATGACTGATAAGCCGTGTTTACACTACTTATTAAGTCAACAATTCCCACGAATTGACATTCAAGGTCACATGAACAGTTGCTTGCTAATGTATTTTCGCATTACAGGTACATTCGAGGACTTATGAGGAATCGTGCGCAAAAGACGGCATTTAAGCCTAAAAATCACCAGTTGGAGTTCTGGCCGGTCGGGGCCTCATTTGGCCCGCACCGCATCCGAGAGAGACCGAGTACGCCGCACCAGGCGCTCGGAAGGGCCACCCGAGGAATCATACCGGGTCTACCGAGAATGCCGAGTACCGAAACCTTGATATCGGGCCAGCCGAGAAAATGCGGTCGCAACCCAGGCGCAGCCGGGCTGGCTGGGGAATGCATCCGGGTATCGCCGGGCTGACCGGGAAGCTATCCTTGTCGGTCGCCCAAGCTCTAAATCCTATTCAAAAGTCTGGTCTCAAGGTCCTAACATCAAGTACACATGACCACCTTGCTACCAAGACCAAAACATCGAATGACCTGCTATCCTAAGTCGAACCAAATCGAGCTTCAAGGTCCGAGCACGATCAGCGCCGAATCAAATGTCCTATTCAAGCCCTTATTGGCCAATCGACATTCCAATCATCTAATGGCATTTCTGGCTTGAAAGACTGGTCTTCATATTGATCAAGCATGATAGATCAAGAGCTAGCCCGGTGAAATTCGAAAGTAAAGGTCCCGAGCCCGGTCAAGGCCAATATAAGGCACAAAAGGGGAAATTGTGGAATTCATCATAGTTCGAGGCATTTTCTGACTTAGCACTCTTCTTAAGAAAGTCTTAGAATTGTCTAAAGAAGCCAAATCCACCGACCAGAGTCACAAAACTCGCAATCCATTCTTGGTCGCCCCAAATAGCCTACAATTCAAGGGCAAAGTTAAGAGTTGACCGTTGACCTCTTCCTTGACTTTCTCGGCTCGTCCTTCGAGGTGCTGACGTCGGCCTCCGTGTGCTTCTTCCAATGCAAAGTTCACAATGACAATTCCCCTATGGAGAGAAGGTTCTAGGTCTTTACTAGTGCCAAACCGCTTATGCCACTCAACTTGGAGATCAAGTCTCATCCAAGGGCCTAGAATCCTCCTCATTTCCTATAAAAGAACTCCTTCATTCCCTTGGAAAAGAACACGTTTTGAGATTGTTCCTTTTGTTCCGGAAATCTAGCAATACAAGTGTCCTTTATTCCTTTTGCACTTCTCTCTCTACTCCTTCTCGTATTCTACATTTCTATTTACTTATGCAAGGCTATTGTATTCACCCCATGAATACTAGTAGCTAAACCCCTCGATCTAGTTGTGGGTTCGTAATTGCAACCATGGTTTGAGGCACCGCACTTACATATTCTATCTCGTTACTAGTCCTTGTGCTTAATCTATGAGTCGAGAGCTACGCTAAGTGGATGTCTAGCCACAAGGTTTAGCGAAGGCTCGAGACCCTATTGTCATCATCTACCAGATACTAGCCGTGATGGTAGATAGTAACACTTAGGCCAAGTGGGTTTGCTTGGGGTAAGGTTTCGAAGTACCACCTAGACGGAGTACGAAGACGCGACCTAGTCGGCGCGACTCGAAACCCCCAAACACTTCCGCGCGACCTAAGAAAGGACTAGGACCGGCGCTCCCTTCAACTTGCATTCGATGAGCTACCTTAGCCGGGGCTCAAGAGCACGACCTAGTCGGCGTGCTACGAACTAACGCGAAGGAAGCCAAGGTCAAGGGCGCGTTCCTTAGTCGGAACGCCGCACCATGAGATAGATTTATCCACATAGTGCCTAGGATAAACATGTAGCAAGGAACCCACGACTAGATATTTCTCATATTGCACTTTACTCACGTACTTGTCATTTACTTTCTTTAAAACCCTAAACCCCAACTGTTGCATTTCATTTTCCTTTACTTACAAGCAGTTGAACCTGGTTCTCACCATTGTCGCTTAGATATCCAAGAGGTTCACACCTCATAGGGAGCTAACTCTCCCTCCACGCACATTCAAGTGTGATTCGATGATCTAACCATATTTTGGTGAAAATCTGTTCTTGCTCTCACGAGACCTACGAGTAACCAAGCTAACTTCCTTGGGTTCGACCCTTACTTGCCGCTCTACTATTTTTAGTGAGCCAAAAGCGAGGAGTTTATAAATATCAATTTGCAAGGTCCTACGACGCCTTGTCAAATTTGGCGCCGTTGCCGGGGAGTTAGTTGTATTTGGTGAAGTTTGGTCTTAGTTTGTTTCCTTTCTTTTCATTTTTGGGGTTATTTGTGCCGGGTGCTAGTCATGTCGCACGCTGGTAGTCGCATGGGCGACAATATCGTCGACGAGAGAGTCGACGACTTCGTGGAACACCCCGAGGACCCGCCTCCATTTTACGATGACCCCGAGCGGCTCATTCGAGAGCGCAATCGCATCGCGCGCGAGGCCGCGAGACGAGATCCAGGAGCGCCCGAGGTTCGACACGAGGCCGGCCCTAGGCCGGTACCTCGCCCATTCCAACCCGCGCAACAGCGCGCTCCGCGACACGAGCCGATGCACGATGCGCTATACGACGAGTTCGAGGACATCCGCGAGCCAACTATGGGCGAACTTTCGGCCCCGAATTTTCGCAATCAACCATGGTGCATTTACGAAGGCCCAGAAATGGAAAACATCGTGGTCAACACGGCCGTAGTGCACTATTTGCCGAAGTTCGCTGGCACTCAAGGAGAATCCGCGGTCATGCACCTCCAACGTTTTCATGGCGTGTGCCAAAATATGCGCCCACCTGGGATCGATGTGGCGGACTTCAAGCTCAAGGCGTTCTTCTTCTCGCTTGTCGATGCGGCGAATGATTGGTTCCTCTCGCTACCGTCCGGAAGTATTCGTACATGGGGCCAAATGCAAAAGAAGTTCCTCGACAAGTACTACCCCGCCGGTCGAGCCATTCAAGTGCGGAGGCAACTCCAAGAAATTAAGCAAGGGGCGAACGAATCGATGTATGACTACCTCGAAAAATTTAATCGACTCGAGCGAAGTTGTTGCAACCTCGGATTGCCCGAGAAACTGGTGGTCGAGTACTTGTTGGACGGGTTCCGCCCGCTCGATAAAATGCTCCTCGATGCCTCGGCTGGAGGTACGATGATGAGCCTGCCCTTGAGCGGAATCCGGGAACTTGTGACGAAGGTGGCCGAGAATGCAAGGTTTCGCGAGGAAACGACTCGGCAAGAAGAGTTCTCTCGCACGAAGAGCGTGGCCAAGGCCGAGTCACCAGCCCAGCCTATTGCGGAGCAGTTGAAGGAGATGAGAGAAATGAAGGAAATGATGGCGACTTTGATTAGGAGGCAGCCGGTAGTGGTGAAGCCGTGCGAGTTTTGTGGCGCATCGGACCACAAAACCGATGCGTGCCCGACATTGTTCAAAGAGGACCCGGTGGAGGTCAATGCGATAGACGGGCACCAGGCCTACAACAATCGCTCCGGGCCAAATCAGGCCTATGGACGCGCACCGCCCGGCCAGGACTGGCGGAACAATGCGCCGAGGGAAGGGCACCAGCAGTTCCATCACGCGCAGCAAAGCGCACCCCAGGCGAGCCAGGGCTACTATCGCCCGCCGAACCGGCAATTCCAGCAGAACGGGCCCGGACAATATCAGCGAGGGCCGAGCCATGACCAGGCCGGTCCGAGTAATCGAGGCTCTGGCAAGACACTCGAAGAAATTGTGAAGGAACTGGCCATTACATTGCAGCAGCAGCAGATTAAGACGGACGGGGCCATTGCGAACCTCGCCAAGCAAGTTTCCCAGATCGCCACCGACGTGGCCGAGCTAAAGAGCGAGCCAGGCAGGCTCCCCTCGCAAACTGTGAAAAACCCTCGAGGAAATGTGAGCGCTGTGACGCTCAGGAGTGCGGGGAGGCTAGCCGAGGATGAGCCAGGCTCAGATGAGGAAGTGGGTCAAGAAGAGTCCGAGGAGGAACAGATGGAGCCTGAGGCATTCGGCCATATCGGGCCGGACGCGGCCGATACGCGCGAGCCGGACACAACCGAAGAATGCCGTGAGGACTCGGCGCGCGCACCTGAGAACGAAGACCCGCGCCCGGTACCTGAGGCCGATAATACGAATACTAGCGCGCCACTTCTGTTCCCCGTCCTTGCTCGAGCGCCCAGGAAATATGTGATGGATAAGGACGTATGGGACCTGTTCAGCAAGGTGGAAATTAATATCCCCCTCCTCGAGGCCATCAAACAGATTCCCAGATACGCTAAGTTTTTGAAGGAATTGTGCACGAATAGAAGAAGGGGTCCTCGAGTGGACCAAGAGCTGATGAGTAGGAATGTGTCGGCCGTGATTCAACGAAAGGTTCCTCCTAAATGCGGAGATCCAGGCACCTACACCATTCCTTGCACGATAGGCAACATTAGGATCGAGAATTGCATGCTAGACCTGGGAGCTTCGATCAATGTCCTGCCTTATTCGATCTACTCGTGCCTTAGGATAGGGCCTCTCGAGACAGCTGGGCTCACCATTCAGTTGGCGGACCGTTCGTTGAAGCAGCCGGAAGGAAAGATCGAGGATGTACTAGTGCAAGTGGGAGAGCTCGTATTCCCAGCGGACTTCTATGTCCTAAAGATGGAGAACTGTGGGCCAGGAGATCATGCGCCTATTCTACTAGGCCGGCCCTTCTTGAAAACGTCAAAAATGAAGATTGATTGTGATAGCGGGACCTTATCGATGGAGGTCGAGGGAGAAGTTTTTAGCTTCGACATTTTCCGGGCCATGAAGCACCCTTTTGAGTTCGAGTCAGTCCATGCGCTCGACACCCTCGACGATCTGGTCGAGGAGTTCCAATCGGAACGCGCGAAGGACCCGCTCGAGCTCGCGCTGATTAACGCCGTGTATGCGCACGAGGACTCGTATGAGCTGACCGATGGCGTCCGGGACGCGCTGCTAGCGCTCGAAGTTTCTCGACCCTTGACCCGGTACTACGAGGCGTGCGAGGTACGGCTATTCAAGGCCAAATCTGCGATACCGTCCATCGAGCAAGCCCCCGAGGTCGAGCTCAAGCCCCTACCTGAGCATTTAAAGTACGCCTTCCTTGGCGAGAATAACACTCTTCCAGTCATCATAAAAAATGGGCTTGGTGCGGACCAGGAGTGACGTCTTGTCGAGGTCCTGGGCCGGCACAAACTGGCCATCGGGTGGACTCTTGCGGATATTCGAGGAATTAGCCCGGCTGTGTGCATGCATCGTATTTTGCTCGAGGATGGTGCGAAGCCATCGAGGGAACCACAGCGCCGACTGAACCTGATCATGATGGAAGTGGTCCAGAAGGAAATCCAAAAATTGCTCGATGCGGACGTGATTTATCCGATCTCGGACAGCCAATGGGTGAGCCCAGTTCATGTTGTGCCAAAAAAGACCGGCATAACAGTCGAGGAAAATGCCGAGGGGCAAATGGTTGCGACTCGAGTGAAGAATGGGTGGCGAATGTGCATCGACTATCGGAAGCTAAATGCCGTCACAAGGAAGGACCACTTTCCCCTCCCATTCATCGACCAAATGCTCGACCGCCTAGCGGGAAAGCCTTATTTTTGTTTCCTCGACGGGTTCTCGGGCTACAACCAGATTCCTATCGCGCCCGAGGACCAGGAAAAGATGACGTTCACGTGCCCGTTCGGTACCTTCGCGTTCCGCCGCATGTCCTTCGGCCTTTGCAATGCGCCCGGCACGTTCCAGCGGGTCGTCACGAGCATTTTCTCGGATATGATTGGGTCAATGATCGAGGTCTTCATGGATGATTTCACAGTTTATGGGAACTCGTTCGATGCGTGCCTAGAGAACTTGAGCGCCGTCTTGGCTCGATGTGTCTCGATGAACCTCGTACTCAACTACGAAAAGTGCCATTTTATGGTGACTCACGGGGTCGTCTTGGGGCACATCGTCTCGTACGAAGGGATTAGGGTCGACAAGGCCAAAATTGATGTGATCTCTACCCTCCCCTATCCCACGACTGTGCGAGACATCAAGTCTTTTCTTGGGCACGCTGGGTTCTACAGGCGATTTATTAAGGACTTTTCGAAGAAAGCCCTGCCTCTCTCGACCTTGCTCCAGAAGGACGTCCCTTTCGAGTTCACGGGCGCGTGCCAAGCGGCATTTGATGAGTTGAAACAAGCGCTCACTAGCGCACCTATCATTTGCGCGCCCGATTGGACTCGGCCCTTCGAGATCATGTGCGATGCGAGCGACTACGCGGTAGGTGCGGTACTCGGCCAGCGGATCGAGCGAAGGCCGGTAGTGATCTACTACGCATCGAGGACTCTCGACACGGCCCAAAGGAATTATTCAACGACTGAGAAGGAGCTGCTCGCCGTGGTCTTTGCCTTGGAAAAATTTAGATCATATTTGCTGGGTACAAAAGTGATTGTTTACTCGGATCACGCGGCCATTCGATATTTGATGACCAAGAAGGAGGCCAAGCCGCGCCTGATCCGATGGGTTTTGCTGCTAAAAGAGTTCAACGTGGAAATTAAGGATAAAAAGGGGGTGGAAAATACTGTGGCCGACCATTTGAGCCGACTGGTTTGAGAAGAGGAACCCGGCCGAATTACCGAGGTCTTTCCCGATGAGCACCTCTACGCTCTCGCGAGACGGATGCCTTGGTATGCGCAGATCGTAAACTTTTTAGTCGGGGCCAAGTTTCCACCCGCCTACTCGAAGGCCCAACGCCTGAAACTCAAGCACGATGCGAGGCACTACGTGTGGGACGACCCGTACCTTTGGAAAATTGGGTCCGACCAAATTCTTCGAAGATGCATTCCAGACGAGGAGATTGCTTCGGTGCTCAGTTTTTGTCATGAGCACGCTTGTGGAGGGCATTTTGGCCCAAGGAGAACCGCGCGGAAAATCTTGGACAGCGGGTTCTTTTGGCCTAGCATCTTTCGAGACTCGCACAACCATTGCAAGAAATGCGACAAATGCCAAAGGGTCGGCAACGTGTCGGCTCGGAACGAGATGCCCCAAGTTCCCATACTCGTCAATGATGTTTTCGACATCTGGGGCATCGACTTCATGGGACCGTTCCCGGCCTCGAACGGATTCGTCCATATCCTCGTGGCAGTCGACTACGTCTCGAAATGGGTCGAGGCCAAGGCCACCCGGTGCAACGATGTGAAGGCCATTGTGGAATTCTTGCGCACCAACATCTTTTGCCGGTATGGCGTGCCTAAGGCCATTATTAGCGACCAAGGTTCGCATTTTTGCAACCGAGTCATGGCTACCACCTTGAGGCGCTACCACGTTCACCATCGAACTTCTACAGCCTATCATCCCCAAACCAATGGTCAAGCGGAGATCTCCAACCGCGAGATCAAGGGGATCCTTGAAAAAATGGTGAAGCCGACTCGCACAGATTGGAGCCAAAGGCTCGACGAAGCGCTTTGGGCCTACCGGACCGCCTACAAAACGCCGATAGGGACTTCACCCTTTCGGCTAGTATTTGGCAAAGCGTGCCATCTGCCGGTCGAGCTCGAGCACAAGGCCTACTGGGCCCTCAAGCAATGCAACTCGGATTTGCGAGTCGCTGGATTGGACCGGAAAATGCAATTGTGCGAGCTGGAGGAGTTACGCCTCGAGGCCTACGAGGGCCAATCAGACTACAAGGCGCGCACCAAGCTCTACCATGATAAGTTCATCCTCCAGCGTGACTTCGAAGTGGGCCAGCGTGTGCTCCTATTTTCTTCGCGCTTAAGGCTCATGCCGGGCAAGCTCCGCTCGAAGTGGACGGGCCCTTTCACCATTGCGCGCGTATTTAATCATGGGGCCCTCGAGCTGGAGAACCCAAGGGATGGCAGTCGGTTCGTGGTCAACGGGCAACGGGTAAAGCATTACCACGATGAGATCATAGCACCCCCCCCCAGGAATTTGACCTAGCCGAGCCATTCGAACCTCCTTGAATGGAGGTCCCGTCGAGCCAACGACGTTAAACAAAGGCGCTCGCAGGGAGGCAGCCCGGCATTTATTTTTTCTGTTTATTTTTACTTTCGAATAACTAAGCCTGGGAAAAGAGTATTTCTTGCAGGAACTGGACCTCGGCGCTAGGCGCGCAAAACATGGAAGGGAGGAACCTACTGGGCCAACTTCTTCAAATGGGAATTCTGACTCGACCAAAGTGCTTAGAATGGTCGATTTGTCGAAGGATCTGAGAATTCCCGAAGTGCCCAGGCGAGGTCGCTCGCAGACCCTAGTACCAGGCCCTGCGCGCGCGAACCAAGCACCAACCGGCCACTCCCGACCCAACGATCAAAAATAAAAAATCTGGCTCGACAGAAGTTCTTGTAACATTAAGAGGCCTCGACTGAGCGAGATTCATCGCATTCGCACGAGGGGAGTTCCTGTTATCTCTTTCCCTTGTCTTTTTCTCGCATGCATTGAGCCCTACCCCGAGTCGTGCCGTGAGGACACGGCTCATTTCAAAAGTGTGGGGTGGGGAGGTCGTTTGTTGTGTCAGCACGTTTAATTCCTTGCATTTTGCATAAGTTAGCACGTTTCCCTTGAAATTTTTAAAAAAAAATTTCGAATAAGGAATGCGATTCCTTGCTCCATGATATGCGAATTTGAGCATTAATGATGTGAAATAGATAGAACCAAGTACTTGCATTTTTTCCTACAGAATCTGGATTGCGTGATGATATGAGATTAACTCTTTATTTGTCTTCGTGAGTTGGGATAAATAGAAGGGATGTGGAGTTGATAGAAAAGGCCCTAGTGGAGCTTGACAAAAGCACTCGAGGGACCGGGATCGATTCATATGGTTATACGGACTTGTGGAGGCTGCGCTTCGAGACCGATTGGATCAGTTGGCTCGGCCTATGCACACACTACGCGCATGAGGCGAGACGGGAAAATAGACCGTCTTCGTTCGGGTCCGACTAGCAGGGAAAATGGGCGAGCGACCCTCGACCTGACCCGCGCTAGAAGGCCGCCTGAGTGAGAGCGGGAAGGGTATTTCCATAGCTTGCGGGCGATGATTGGACCCTTTCAAAGAAATGGACGAGCAATTTCCAGAAAAGAGCAAGGCTCAAGCAAAGAAAAAAAATTTTCAATACAAAAGCAAGGCTCCAGAAAATCCAAAGAGAGATTCTTCCCGAAAGTCAAGTGAAACACCACAAATCCATGTCAAGGCCAAAGGCCAAGTTCACTACAAAAACCGTCCACACAACAACAAGACTTGACCAAAAAGCTCGAATCACATCACGTGCTAGAAGAAGCAATAAGTATAACCATATTGCAAGTCCCCGGGTCCAAGAGTGTAGATCATGGGTTCGAAAAGGGCTATCTCCCACCCATCCCAATTGGTTTGCATCCCGGCTCATGAGGTAACACGTACCGAGTTGATTAAATGTTTGAGCATGATTCGTTGAGTAGTAGTTGAATTATTGCGAGGAAAGGTAATATCTAGATTAGCACTCTATTGCATATCTCGGACCAAGAGGCTTGTGATGAAACAGTTGTCTTTTCCTCTTATTTCCTAGACTTTGTTCGGGACGAACAAGTTTAAGTGTGGGGTGATTTGATAAGCCGTGTTTACACGACTTATTAAGTCAACAATTCCCACGAATTGACATTCAAGGTCACATGAACAGTTGCTTGCTAATGTATTTTCGCATTACAGGTACATTCGAGGACTTATGAGGAATCGTGCGCAAAAGACGGCATTTAAGCCTAAAAATCACCAGTTGGAGTTCTGGCCGGTCGGGGCCTCATTTGGCCCGCACCGCATCCGAGAGAGACCGAGTACGCCGCACCAGGCGCTCGGAAGGGCCACCCGAGGAATCATACCGGGTCTACCTAGAATGCCGAGTACCGAAACCTTGATATCGGGCCAGCCGAGAAAATGCGGTCGCAACCCAGGCGCAGCCGGGCTGGCTGGGGAATGCATCCGGGTATCGCCGGGCTGACCGGGAAGCTATCCTTATCGGTCGCCCAAGCTCTAAATCCTATTCAAAAGTCTGGTCTCAAGGTCCTAACATCAAGTACACATGACCACCTTGCTACCAAGACCAAAACATCGAATGACCTGCTATCCTAAGTCGAACCAAATCGAGCTTCAAGGTCCGAGCACGATCAGCGCCGAATCAAATGTCCTATTCAAGCCCTTATTGGCCAATCGACATTCCAATCATCTAATGGCATTTCTGGCTTGAAAGACTGGTCTTCATATTGATCAAGCATGATAGATCAAGAGCTAGCCCGGTGAAATTCGAAAGTAAAGGTCCCGAGCCCGGTCAAGGCCAATATAAGGCACAAAAGGGGAAATTGTGGAATTCATCATAGTTCGAGGCATTTTCTGACTTAGCACTCTTCTTAAGAAAGTCTTAGAATTGTCTAAAGAAGCCAAATCCACCGGCCAGAGTCACAAAACTCGCAATCCATTCTTGGTCGCCCCAAATAGCCTACAATTCAAGGGCAAAGTCAAGAGTTGACCGTTGACCTCTTCCTTGACTTTCTCGGCTCGTCCTTCGAGGTGCTGACGTCGGCCTCTGTGTGCTTCTTCCAATGCAAAGTTCACAATGCCAATTCCCCTATGGAGAGAAGGTTCTAGGTCTTTACTAGTGCCAAACCGCTTATGCCACTCAACTTGGAGATCAAGTCTCATCCAAGGGCCTAGAATCCTCCTCATTTCCTATAAAAGAACTCCTTCATTCCCTTGGAAAAGAACACGTTTTGAGATTGTTCCTTTTGTTCCGGAAATCTAGCAATACAAGTGTCCTTTATTCCTTTTGCACTTCTCTCTCTACTCCTTCTCGTATTCTACATTTCTATTTACTTATGCAAGGCTATTGTATTCACCCCATGAATACTAGTAGCTAAACCCCTCGATCTAGTTGTGGGTTCGTAATTGCAACCATGGTTTGAGGCACCGCACTTACATATTCTATCTCGTTACTAGTCCTTGTGCTTAATCTATGAGTCGAGAGCTACGCTAAGTGGATGTCTAGCCACAAGGTTTAGCAAAGGCTCGAGAACCTATTGTCATCATCTACCAGATACTAGCCGTGATGGTAGATAGTAACACTTAGGCCAAGTGGGTTTGCTTGGGGTAAGGTTTCGAAGTACCACCTAGACGGAGTACGAAGACGCGACCTAGTCGGCGCGACTCGAAACCCCCAAACACTTCCGCGCGACCTAAGAAAGGACTAGGACCGACGCTCCCTTCAACTTGCATTCGATGAGCTACCTTAGCCGGGGCTCAAGAGCACGACCTAGTCGGCGTGCTACGAACTAACGCGAAGGAAGCCAAGGTCAAGGGCGCGTTCCTTAGTCGGAACGCCGCACCATGAGATAGATTTATCCACATAGTGCCTAGGATAAACATGTAGCAAGGAACCCACGACTAGATATTTCTCATATTGCACTTTACTCACGTACTTGTCATTTACTTTCTTTAAAACCCTAAACCCCAACTGTTGCATTTCATTTTCCTTTACTTACAAGCAGTTGAACCTGGTTCTCACCATTGTCGCTTAGATATCCAAGAGGTTCACACCTCATAGGGAGCTAACTCTCCCTCCACGCACATTCAAGTGTGATTCGATGATCTAAGCATATTTTGGTGAAAATCTGTTCTTGCTCTCACGAGACCTACGAGTAACCAAGCTAACTTCCTTGGGTTCGACCCTTACTTGCCGCTCTACTATTTTTAGTGAGCCAAAAGCGAGGAGTTTATAAATATCAATTTGCAAGGTCCTACGACGCCTTGTCAGCAGTCCAAGGGTACAGCAGCTCCTTTCTAGGTGATTGAACTTTTCCAGGTAATCGTACATGGTTTCATTGGGACCTTGTTTGATTTCCTGTAGTTGCTTCCTTACTTGCATTGCTCTTCCAGCCGGATAGTATTTGTCTAAGAATTTCTTCTGCATCTGAGCCCATGTTCTGATGCTTCCGGAAGGCAATGAAAGGAACCAGTCGCTTGCCGAGTCTATGAGGGAAAAATAGAACGCCTTTAACTTGAAGTCGTCCATATTCACTCGATTGGGCTTTAGATTCTGGCAAATGCCATGTAGGCGTTGGAGGTGAGTTGTGGCAGATTCTCCTTGAGATCCTGAGAATTTTGGCAGGCTGTGCGCCACTGATGCGTTGATGGTTATGTTTTCTAATTCAGGGTTCTCATAGATGCACCACGGCTGTATCTCGAAATTAGGGGCATTTAACTCGCCCATAGTTGGTTCACGGTAGTAGTTGTCCCCGTAGTAGTCGTCGAAAGCGGGTTCTCTTCTTGGCATGTATCGAGGTTGAGGTTGTGGTCGTGGGGGATGGATAGGAGGTTGTACTGGACCAGCTGCATTTCGGTCTTCGGGTAATTCTTGGTTTCTTCTGACTGCTTCCCTATCACGAGCTCTTCTGTTTCTGATGAGTTGTTCCGGGTCGTCGACGAATGGGAACGGTACCTCATTATTTTGATCGTACAGGTTTATTTCTTCGTCATCCTGGTAGTCATGGTGACTTTCTTCGCGAGACATGGTTGTTTAGAAGCGCGTAACGATTCAAAGAACTTTATCTGATGGCTGATACCCCGGCAACGGCGCCAATTTGACAGAACCGCTCGTCGTCAAAGCGATTTGTGCAAATAAATTTATAATAGTCCGCTACTCGCAACTATACTATTGGGTAGTACTTGGTAAGTAGGGGTCGAACCCAAGGGAACCAGGGGAATAATTGTTCTTCGGGGGGATTACGTAGCGTGGGAACGTGTTTAAGGTCGGTTGGTTGGTTTTAAAGCTACCAGCTATTTTGATTGATTGATTGGTTGGTTGGTTGATTTTAATACTGGAAAGTAAATTACAGTTTATAATTAAAGAGAAATGTTCGGTTTCAGAGCCTTGTATTATATAATGTTTATCATTGACCTTTAGTGAATTATCTAAGTATTCAAAGATGAATCGAGGCCCTTTCGTAGCGCAAGACTTGCAACATCGTTTAAAGCAACACTTGTTCTAAGCAAAACTAATTCCTTCTTTCAAAGTATCTTAGCTGTAAGTGCATCCACTTGATCTCCCAGTTACGTTTTTGACCAAGTGGTGTTTTAGATAAGTCGAACTCCTCGATAAGTTTTGCTTGTGACAGCTTCCACTTACTGAGTATGATCACGAATTTCTACGGAAGAGCTTTGCTTGTGACAGCTTCCACTCAACCTTAGAAACTCTGACTTGATATATGGCACATAGAACAAGTTTTGAATACTAAGACTAGACACTAAGTTAATAGTCTTAAAACATTTTATAATACAAGTGCGCCCCTTCTACCGAACTACTAGTTTAGCTACTTGATAAGCCATGTTTACACGACTTATTAAGTCAACAATTCCCACGAATTGACATTCAAGGTCACATGAACAGTTGCTTGCTAATGTATTTTCGCATTACAGGTACATTCGAGGACTTATGAGGAATCGTGCGCAAAAGACGGCATTTAAGCCTAAAAATCACCAGTTGGAGTTCTGGCCGGTCGGGGCCTCATTTGGCCCGCACCGCATCCGAGAGAGACCGAGTACGCCGCACCAGGCGCTCGGAAGGGCCACCCGAGGAATCATACCGGGTCTACCGAGAATGCCGAGTACCGAAACCTTGATATCGGGCCAGCCGAGAAAATGCGGTCGCAACCCAGGCACAGCCGGGCTGGCTGGGGAATGCATCCGGGTATCGCCGGGCTGACCGGGAAGCTATCCTTGTCGGTCGCCCAAGCTCTAAATCCTATTCAAAAGTCTGGTCTCAAGGTCCTAACATCAAGTACACATGACCACCTTGCTACCAAGACCAAAACATCGAATGACCTGCTATCCTAAGTCGAACCAAATCGAGCTTCAAGGTCCGAGCACGATCAGCGCCGAATCAAATGTCCTATTCAAGCCCTTATTGGCCAATCGACATTCCAATCATCTAATGGCATTTCTAGCTTGAAAGACTGGTCTTCATATTGATCAAGCATGATAGATCAAGAGCTAGCCCGGTGAAATTCGAAAGTAAAGGTCCCGAGCCCGGTCAAGGCCAATATAAGGCACAAAAGGGGAAATTGTGGAATTCATCATAGTTCGAGGCATTTTCTGACTTAGCACTCTTCTTAAGAAAGTCTTAGAATTGTCTAAAGAAGCCAAATCCACCGGCCAGAGTCACAAAACTCGCAATCCATTCTTGGTCGCCCCAAATAGCCTACAATTCAAGGGCAAAGTCAAGAGTTGACCGTTGACCTCTTCCTTGACTTTCTCGGCTCGTCCTTCGAGGTGCTGACGTCGGCCTCCGTGTGCTTCTTCCAATGCAAAGTTCACAATGCCAATTCCCCTATGGAGAGAAGGTTCTAGGTCTTTACTAGTGCCAAACCGCTTATGCCACTCAACTTGGAGATCAAGTCTCATCCAAGGGCCTAGAATCCTCCTCATTTCCTATAAAAGAACTCCTTCATTCCCTTGGAAAAGGACACGTTTTGAGATTCTTCCTTTTGTTCCGGAAATCTAGCAATACAAGTGTCCTTTATTCCTTTTGCACACCTCTCTCTACTCCTTCTCGTATTCTACATTTCAATTTACTTATGCAAGGCTATTGTATTCACCCCATGAATACTAGTAGCTAAACCCCTCGATCTAGTTGTGGGTTCGTAATTGCAACCATGGTATGAGGCACCGCACTTACATATTCTATCTCGTTACTAGTCCTTGTGCTTAATCTATGAGTCGAGAGCTACGCTAAGTGGATGTCTAGCCACAAGGTTTAGCGAAGGCTCGAGACCCTATTGTCATCATCTACCAGATACTAGCCGTGATGGTAGATAGTGACACTTAGGCCAAGTGGGTTTGCTTGGGGTAAGGTTTCGAAGTACCACCTAGACGGAGTACGAAGACGCGACCTAGTCGGCGCGACTCGAAACCCCCAAACACTTCCGCGCGACCTAAGAAAGGACTAGGACCGGCGCTCCCTTCAACTTGCATTCGATGAGCTACCTTAGCCGGGGCTCAAGAGCACGACCTAGTTGGCGTGCTACGAACTAACGCGAAGGAAGCCAAGGTCAAGGGCGCGTTCCTTAGTCGGAACGCCGCACCATGAGATAGATTTATCCACATAGTGCCTAGGATAAACATGTAGCAAGGAACCCACGACTAGATATTTCTCATATTGCACTTTACTCACGTACTTGTCATTTACTTTCTTTAAAACCCTAAACCCCAACTATTGCATTTCATTTTCCTTTACTTACAAGCAGTTGAACCTGGTTCTCACCATTGTCGCTTAGATATCCAAGAGGTTCACACCTCATAGGGAGCTAACTCTCCCTCCAGGCACATTCAAGTGTGATTCGATGATCTAAGCAGATTTTGGTGAAAATCTGTTCTTGCTCTCACGAGACCTACGAGTAACCAAGCTAACTTCCTTGGGTTCGACCCTTACTTGCCGCTCTACTATTTTTAGTGAGCCAAAAGCGAGGAGTTTATAAATATCAATTTGCAAGGTCCTACGACGCATTGTCAAATTTGGCGCCGTTGCCGGGGAGTTAGTTGTATTTGGTGAAGTTTGGTCTTAGTTTGTTTCCTTTCTTTTCATTTTTGGGGTTATTTGTGCCGGGTGCGAGTCATGTCGCACGCTGGTAGTCGCATGGGCGACAATATCGTCGACGAGAGAGTCGACGACTTCGTGGAACACCCCGAGGACCCGCCTCCATTTTACGATGACCCCGAGCGGCTCATTCGAGAGCGCAATCGCATCGCGCGCGAGGCCGCGAGACGAGATCCGGGAGCGCCCGAGGTTCGACACGAGGCCGGCCCTAGGCCGGTACCTCGCCCATTCAAACCTGCGCAACAGCGCGCTCCGCGACACGAGCCGATGCACGATGCGCTATACGACTTGTTCGAGGACATCCGCGAGCCAACTATGGGCGAACTTTCGGCCCCAAATTTTCGCAATCAACCATGGTGCATTTACGAAGGCCCAGAAATGGAAAACATCGTGGTCAACACGGCCGTAGTGCACTATTTGCCGAAGTTCGCTGGCACTCAAGGAGAATCCGCGGTCATGCACCTCCAACGTTTTCATGGCGTGTGCCAAAATATGCGCCCACCTGGGATCGATGTGGCGGACTTCAAGCTCAAGGCGTTCTTCTTCTCGCTTGTCGATGCGGCGAATGATTGGTTCCTCTCGCTACCGTCCGGAAGTATTCGTACATGGGGCCAAATGCAAAAGAAGTTCCTCGACAAGTACTACCCCGCCGGTCGAGCCATTCAAGTGCGGAGGCAACTCCAAGAAATTAAGCAAGGGGCGAACGAATCGATGTATGACTACCTCGAAAAATTTAATCGACTCGAGCGAAGTTGTTGCAACCTCGGATTGCCCGAGAAACTGGTGGTCGAGTACTTGTTGGACGGGTTCCGCCCGCTCGATAAAATGCTCCTCGATGCCTTGGCTGGAGGTACGATGATGAGCCTGCCCTTGAGCGGAATCCGGGAACTTGTGACGAAGGTGGCCGAGAATGCGAGGTTTCGCGAGGAAACGACTCGGCAAGAAGAGTTCTCTCGCACGAAGAGCGTGGCCAAGGCCGAGTCACCAGCCCAGCCTATTGCGGAGCAGTTGAAGGAGATGAGAGAAATGAAGGAAATGATGGCGACTTTGATTAGGAGGCAGCCGGTAGTGGTGAAGCCGTGCGAGTTTTGTGGCGCATCGGACCACAAAACCGATGCGTGCCCGACGTTGTTCGAAGAGGACCCGGTGGAGGTCAATGCGATAGACGGGCACCAGGCCTACAACAATCGCTCCGGGCCAAATCAGGCCTATGGACGCGCACCGCCCGGCCAGGACTGGCGGAACAATGCGCCGAGGGAAGGGCACCAGCAGTTCCATCACGCGCAGCAAAGCGCACCCCAGGTGAGCAAGGGCTACTATCGCCCGCCGAACCGGCAATTCCAGCAGAACGGGCCCGGACAATATCAGCGAGGGCCGAGCCATGACCAGGCCAGTCCGAGTAATCGAGGCCCTGGCAAGACACTCGAAGAAATTGTGAAGGAACTGGCCATTACAGTGCAGCAGCAGCAGATTAAGACGGACGGGGCCATTGCGGACCTCGCCAAGCAAGTTTCCCAGATCGCCACCGACGTGGCCGAGCTAAAGAGCGAGCCAGGCAGGCTCCCCTCGCAAACTGTGAAAAACCCTCGAGGAAATGTGAGCGCTGTGACGCTCAGGAGTGCGGGGAGGCTAGCCGAGGATGAGCCAGGCTCAGATGAGGAAGTGGGTCAAGAAGAGTCCGAGGAGGAACAGATGGAGCCCGAGGCATTCGGCCATATCGGGCCGGACGCGGCCGATACGCGCGAGCCGGACGCGGCCGATACGCGCGAGCCGGACACAACCGAAGAATGCCGTGAGGACTCGGCGCGCGCACCTGAGAACGAAGACCCGCGCCCGGTACCTGAGGCCGATAATACGAATACTAGCGCGCCACTTCCGTTCCCCGTCCTTGCTCGAGCACCCAGGAAATATGTGATGGATAAGAACGTATGGGACCTGTTCAGCAAGGTGGAAATTAATATCCCCCTCCTCGAGGCCATCAAACAGATTCCCAGATATGCTAAGTTTTTGAAGGAATTATGCACGAATAGAAGAAGGGGTCCTCGAGTGGACCAAGAGCTGATGAGTAGGAATGTGTCGGCCGTGATTCAACGAAAGGTTCCTCCCAAATGCGGAGATCCAGGCACCTACACCATTCCTTGCACGATAGGCAACATTAGGATCGAGAATTGCATGCTAGACCTGGGAGCTTCGATCAATGTCCTGCCTTATTCGATCTACTCGTGCCTTAGGATAGGGCCTCTCGAGCCAGCTGGGCTCACCATTCAGTTGGCGGACCGTTCGTTGAAGCAGCCGGAAGGAAAGATCGAGGATGTACTAGTGCAAGTGGGAGAGCTCGTATTCCCAGCGGACTTCTATGTCCTAAAGATGGAGAACTGTGGGCCAGGAGATCATGCGCCTATTCTACTAGGCCGGCCCTTCTTGAAAATGTCAAAAATGAAGATTGATTGTGATAGCGGGACCTTGTCGATGGAGGTCGAGGGAGAAGTTTTTAGCTTCGACATTTTCCGGGCCATGAAGCACCCTTTTGAGTTCGAGTCAGTCCATGCGCTCGACACCCTCGACGATCTGGTCGAGGAGTTCCAATCGGAACGCGCGAAGGACCCGCTCGAGCTCGCGCTGATTAACGCCGTGTATGCGCACGAGGACTCGTATGAGCTGACCGATGGCGTCCGGGACGCGCTGCTAGCGCTCGAAGTTTCTCGACCCTTGACCCGGTACTACGAGGCGTGCGAGGTACGGCTATTCAAGGCCAAATCTGCGATACCGTCCATCGAGCAAGCCCCCGAGGTCGAGCTCAAGCCCCTACCTGAGCATTTAAAGTACGCCTTCCTTGGCGAGAATAACACTCTTCCAGTCATCATAAAAAATGGGCTTGGTGCGAACCAGGAGCGGCGTCTTGTCGAGGTCCTGGGCCGGCACAAACTGGCCATCGGGTGGACTCTTGCGGATATTCGAGGAATTAGCCCGGCTGTGTGCATGCATCGTATTTTGCTCGAGGATGGTGCGAAGCCATCGAGGGAACCACAGCGCCGACTGAACCCGATCATAATGGAAGTGGTCCAGAAGGAAATCCAAAAATTGCTCGATGCGGATGTGATTTATCCGATCTCGGACAGCCAATGGGTGAGCCCAGTTCATGTTGTGCCAAAAAAGACCGGCATAACAGTCGAGGAAAATGCCGAGGGGCAAATGGTTGCGACTCGAGTGAAGAATGGGTGGCGAATGTGCATCGACTATCGGAAGCTAAATGCCGTCACAAGGAAGGACCACTTTCCCCTCCCATTCATCGACCAAATGCTCGACCGCCTAGCGGGAAAGCCTTATTTTTGTTTCCTCGACGGGTTCTCAGGCTACAACCAGATTCCTATCGCGCCCGAGGACCAGGAAAAGACGACGTTCACGTGCCCGTTCGGTACCTTCGCGTTCCGCCGCATGTCCTTCGGCCTTTGCAATGCGCCCGGCACGTTCCAGCGGGTCGTCACGAGCATTTTCTCGGATATGATTGGGTCAATGATCGAGGTCTTCATGGATTATTTCACAGTTTATGGGAACTCGTTCGATGCGTGCCTTGAGAACTTGAGCGCCGTCTTGGCTCGATGTGTCTCGATGAACCTCGTACTCAACTACGAAAAGTGCCATTTTATGGTGACTCACGGGGTCGTCTTGGGGCACATCGTCTCGCACGAAGGGATTAGGGTCGACAAGGCCAAAATTGATGTGATCTCTACCCTCCCCTATCCCACGACTGTGCGAGACATCAAGTCTTTTCTTGGGCACGCTGGGTTCTACAGGCGATTTATTAAGGACTTTTCGAAGAAAGCCCTGCCTCTCTCGACCTTGCTCCAGAAGGACGTCCCTTTCGAGTTCACGGGCGCGTGCCAAGCGGCATTTGATGAGTTGAAACAAGCGCTCACTAGCGCACCTATCATTTGCGCGCCTAACTGGACTCGGCCCTTCGAGATCATGTGCGATGCGAGCGACTACGCGGTAGGTGCGGTACTCGGCCAGCGGATCGAGCGAAGGCCGGTAGTGATCTACTACGCATCGAGGACTCTCGACACGGCCCAAAGGAATTATTCAACGACTGAGAAGGAGCTGCTCGCCGTGGTCTTTGCCTTGGAAAAATTTAGATCATATTTGCTGGGTACAAAAGTGATTGTTTACTCGGATCACGCGGCCATTCGATATTTGATGACCAAGAAGGAGGCCAAGCCGCGCCTGATCCGATGGGTTTTGCTGCTACAAGAGTTCAACGTGGAAATTAAGGATAAAAAGGGGGTGGAAAATACTGTGGCCGACCATTTGAGCCGACTGGTTCGAGAAGAGGAACCCGGCCGAATTACCGAGGTCTTTCCCGATGAGCACCTCTACGCTCTCGCGAGACGGATGCCTTGGTATGCGCAGATCGTAAACTTTTTAGTCGGGGCCAAGTTTCCACCCGCCTACTCGAAGGCCCAACGCCTGAAACTCAAGCACGATGCGAGGCACTACGTGTGGGACGACCCGTACCTTTGGAAAATTGGGTCCGACCAAATTCTTCGAAGATGCATTCCAGACGAGGAGATTGCTTCGGTGCTCAGTTTTTGTCATGAGCACGCTTGTGGAGGGCATTTTGGCCCAAGGAGAACCGCGCGGAAAATCTTGGACAGCGGGTTCTTTTGGCCTAGCATCTTTCGAGACTCGCACAACCATTGCAAGAAATGCGACAAATGCCAAAGGGTCGGCAACGTGTCCGCTCGGAACGAGATGCCCCAAGTTCCCATACTCGTCAATGATGTTTTCGACATCTGGGGCATCGACTTCATGGGACCGTTCCCGGCCTCGAACGGATTCGTCCATATCCTCGTGGCAGTCGACTACGTCTCGAAATGGGTCGAGGCCAAGGCCACCCGGTGCAACGATGCGAAGGCCGTTGTGGAATTCTTGCGCACCAACATCTTTTGCCGGTATGGCGTGCCTAAGGCCATTATTAGCGACCAAGGTTCGCATTTTTGCAACCAAGTCATGGCTACCACGTTCACCATCGAACTTCTACAGCCTATCATCCCCAAACCAATGGTCAAGCGGAGATCTCCAACCGCGAGATCAAGGGGATCCTTGAAAAAATGGTGAAGCCGACTCGCACAGATTGGAGCCAAAGGCTCGACGAAGCGCTTTGGGCCTACCGGACCGCCTACAAAACGCCGATAGGGACTTCACCCTTTCGGCTAGTATTTGGCAAAGCGTGCCATCTGCCGGTCGAGCTCGAGCACAAGGCCTACTGGGCCCTCAAGCAATGCAACTCAGATTTGCGAGCCGCTGGATTGGACCGGAAAATGCAATTGTGCGAGCTGGAGGAGTTACGCCTCGAGGCCTACGAGGGCCAATCAGACTACAAGGCGCGCACCAAGCTCTACCATGATAAGTTCATCCTCCAGCGTGACTTCGAAGTGGGCCAGCGTGTGCTCCTATTTTCTTCGCGCTTAAGGCTCATGCCGGGCAAGCTCCGCTCGAAGTGGACGGGCCCTTTCACCATTGCGCGCGTATTTAATCATGGGGCCCTCGAGCTGGAGAACCCAAGGGATGGCAGTCGGTTCGTGGTCAACGGGCAACGGGTAAAGCATTACCACGATGAGATCATAGCACCCCCCCAGGAATTTGACCTAGCCGAGCCATTCGAACCTCCTTGAATGGAGGTCCCGTCGAGCCAACGACGTTAAACAAAGGCGCTCGCAGGGAGGCAGCCCGGCATTTATTTTTTCTGTTTATTTTTACTTTCGAATAACTAAGCCTGGGAAAAGAGTATTTCTTGCAGGAACTGGACCTCGGCGCTAGGCGCGCAAAACATGGAAGGGAGGAACCTACTGGGCCAACTTCTTCAAATGGGAATTCTGACTCGACCAAAGTGCTTAGAATGGTCGATTTGTCGAAGGATCTGAGAATTCCCGAAGTGCCCAGGCGAGGTCGCTCGCAGACCCTAGTACCAGGCCCTGCGCGCGCGAACCAAGCACCAACCGGCCACTCCCGACCCAACGATCGAAAATAAAAAATCTGGCTCGACAGAAGTTCTTGTAACATTGAGAGGCCTCGACTGAGCGAGATTCATCGCATTCGCACGAGGGGAGTTCCTGTTATCTCTTTCCCTTGTCTTTTTCTCGCATGCATTGAGCCCTACCCCGAGTCGTGCCGTGAGGACACGGCTCATTTCAAAAGTGTGGGGTGGGGAGGTCGTTTGTTGTGTCAGCACGTTTAATTCCTTGCATTTTGCATAAGTCAGCACGTTTCCCTTGAAATTTTTAAAAAAAAATTTCGAATAAGGAATGCGATTCCTTGCTCCATGATATGCGAATTTGAGCATTAATGATGTGAAATAGATAGAACCAAGTACTTGCATTTTTTCCTACAGAATCTGGATTGCGTGATGATATGAGATTAACTCTTTATTTGTCTTCGTGAGTTGGGATAAATAGAAGGGATGTGGAGTTGATAGAAAAGGCCCTAGTGGAGCTTGACAAAAGCACTCGAGGGACCGGGATCGAGTCATATGGTTATACGGACTTGTGGAGGCTGCGCTTCGAGACCGATTGGATCAGTTGGCTCGGCCTATGCACACACTACGCGCATGAGGCGAGACGGGAAAACAAACCATCTTCGTTCGGGTCCGACTAGCAGGGAAAATGGGCGAGCGACCCTCGACCTGACCCGCGTTAGAAGGCCGCCTGAGCGAGAGCGGGAAGGGTATTTCCATAGCTTGCGGGCGATGATTGGACCCTTTCAAAGAAATGGACGAGCAATTTCCAGAAAAGAGCAAGGCTCAAGCAAAGAAAAAAAATTTTCAATACAAAAGCAAGGCTCCAGAAAATCCAAAGAGAGATTCTTCCCGAAAGTCAAGTGAAACACCACAAATCCATGTCAAGGCCAAAGGCCAAGTTCACTACAAAAACCGTCCACACAACAACAAGACTTGACCAAAAAGCTCGAATCACATCTCGTGCTAGAAGAAGCAATAAGTATAACCATATGGCAAGTCCCCGGGTCCAAGAGTGTAGATCATGGGTTCGAAAAGGGCTATCTCCCACCCATCCCAATTGGTTTGCATCCCGGCTCATGAGGTAACACGTATCGAGTTGATTAAATGTTTGAGCATGATTCGTTGAGTAGTAGTTGAATTATTGCGAGGAAAGGTAATATCTAGATTAGCACTCTATTGCATATCTCGGACCAAGAGGCTTGTGATGAAACAGTTGTCTTTTCCTCTTATTTCCTAGACTTTGTTCGGGACGAACAAGTTTAAGTGTGGGGTGATTTGATAAGCCGTGTTTACACGACTTATTAAGTCAACAATTCCCACGAATTGACATTCAAGGTCACATGAACAGTTGCTTGCTAATGTATTTTCGCATTACAGGTACATTCGAGGACTTATGAGGAATCGTGCGCAAAAGATGGCATTTAAGCCTAAAAATCACCAGTTGGAGTTCTGGCCGGTCGGGGCCTCATTAGGCCCGCACCGCATCCGAGAGAGACCGAGTACGCCGCACCAGGCGCTCGGAAGGGCCACCCGAGGAATCATACCGGGTCTACCGAGAATGCCGAGTACCGAAACCTTGATATCGGGCCAGCCGAGAAAATGCGGTCGCAACCCAGGCGCAGCCGGGCTGGCTGGGGAATGCATCCGGGTATCGCCGGGCTGACCGGGAAGCTATCCTTGTCGGTCGCCCAAGCTCTAAATCCTATTCAAAAGTCTGGTCTCAAGGTCCTAACATCAAGTACACATGACCACCTTGCTACCAAGACCAAAACATCGAATGACCTGCTATCCTAAGTCGAACCAAATCGAGCTTCAAGGTCCGAGCACGATCAGCGCCGAATCAAATGTCCTATTCAAGCCCTTATTGGCCAATCGACATTCCAATCATCTAATGGCATTTCTGGCTTGAAAGACAGGTCTTCATATTGATCAAGCATGATAGATCAAGAGCTAGCCCGGTGAAATTCGAAAGTAAAGGTCCCGAGCCCAGTCAAGGCCAATATAAGGCACAAAAGGGGAAATTGTGGAATTCATCATAGTTCGAGGCATTTTCTGACTTAGCACTCTTCTTAAGAAAGTCTTAGAATTATCTAAAGAAGCCAAATCCACCGGCCAGAGTCACAAAACTCGCAATCCATTCTTGGTCGCCCCAAATAGCCTACAATTCAAGGGCAAAGTCAAGAGTTGACCGTTGACCTCTTCCTTGACTTTCTCGGCTCGTCCTTCGAGGTGCTGACGTCGGCCTCCGTGTGCTTCTTCCAATGCAAAGTTCACAATGCCAATTCCCCTATGGAGAGAAGGTTCTAGGTCTTTACTAGTGCCAAACCGCTTATGCCACTCAACTTGGAGATCAAGTCTCATCCAAGGGCCTAGAATCCTCCTCATTTCCTATAAAAGAACTCCTTCATTCCCTTGGAAAAGGACACGTTTTGAGATTGTTCCTTTTGTTCCGGAAATCTAGCAATACAAGTGTCCTTTATTCCTTTTGCACACCTCTCTCTACTCCTTCTCGTATTCTACATTTCAATTTACTTATGCAAGGCTATTGTATTCACCCCATGAATACTAGTAGCTAAACCCCTCGATCTAATTGTGGGTTCGTAATTGCAACCATGGTTTGAGGCACCGCACTTACATATTCTATCTCGTTACTAGTCCTTGTGCTTAATCTATGAGTCGAGAGCTACGCTAAGTGGATGTCTAGCCACAAGGTTTAGCGAAGGCTCGAGACCCTATTGTCATCATCTACCAGATACTAGCCGTGATGGTAGATAGTGACACTTAGGCCAAGTGGGTTTGCTTGGGGTAAGGTTTCGAAGTACCACCTAGACGGAGTACGAAGACGCGACCTAGTCGGCGCGACTCGAAACCCCCAAACACTTCCGCGCGACCTAAGAAAGGACTAGGACCGGCGCTCCCTTCAACTTGCATTCGATGAGCTACCTTAGCCGGGGCTCAAGAGCACGACCTAGTCGGCGTGCTACGAACTAACGCGAAGGAAGCCAAGGTCAAGGGCGCGTTCCTTAGTCGGAACGCCGCACCATGAGATAGATTTATCCACATAGTGCCTAGGATAAACATGTAGCAAGGAACCCACGACTAGATATTTCTCATATTGCACTTTACTCACGTACTTGTCATTTACTTTCTTTAAAACCCTAAACCCCAACTGTTGCATTTCATTTTCCTTTACTTACAAGCAGTTGAACCTGGTTCTCACCATTGTCGCTTAGATATCCAAGAGGTTCACACCTCATAGGGAGCTAACTCTCCCTCCACGCACATTCAAGTGTGATTCGATGATCTAAGCATATTTTGGTGAAAATCTGTTCTTGCTCTCACGAGACCTACGAGTAACCAAGCTAACTTCCTTGGGTTCGACCCTTACTTGCCGCTCTACTATTTTTAGTGAGCCAAAAGCGAGGAGTTTATAAATATCAATTTGTAAGGTCCTACGACGCCTTGTCACTACTATTCATCGCGCTAAACATTATAACTAAGGAAATAAAACAGTTGAATAAATACTAAGAATTACTTACAACCGTTGAAGCGCCAAGGGAGCTATCCTTTATTTCCAAAGCCAAGATTACAACATTACAAATGTTACAACTTCTAGAGAGAGAAGTGAAATGAGATTGAGGTGTGTTGAAATGAGGAGGAGGAGGCCTCCTTTTATAGCCAAAAGAGGAGGAGATGGGTGGTGGAGATGGTGGACATGTGCATTTGATCCAAGGGAGGAGAAGAGGAGGAAGGAGGAGGTGCCATGTGGAGGAGGAGCAAAGCCGCCGGTCACCATGGGTGGAGGAGCCGCCGGTTGCCGGTGGTGGAAGGAGGAGGAGCTCCTCCTTTGGCCACCACTTCTTCAAGTGGTCGGTCATCTTGCCCAAATGTGAGTTTTGTACAGTTTTGTGCAGTCTTTTCACAAAACTGTCAATGTGTTTCTTCCCCGGGCTGTCTTGACTCCACTCCTGATTCTCCTGATTAATTTGTTATGGTCAATTCAACGTCAGGATCCTTGATATTTCTTCAGTCGGCATATGATCTTGACCTTGGATTGACTCTTGTTATCTTTTCATCGTAAAATCCTCTCCTTAGCGTGTTTTCACTTCAGTCTCTAAAATGCCCTGTGAAAATATATCGGGACTAACACGTAGAAGTTAGATAGACAAACAGTCTAAATAAGGGGGTTATACTGTGTTTATGATTCGTATAACTTTGGTCCATCAGGCGCCTAAGGACATCATTGTAAAACTCAAGGAAGGTGTGCCCATCAAGCTCGAGACAAGTTTTGAAGACCCTTTCTTCACTACGACGTCTCGAGACAAGTTTTGGAGCTTCTTGCCCTATTTTGAAATATTATTTAGAAAAAGCTCCCATGACTCCTTAAATCTAAAGGGATGCACATTCTTGAGGAGGTCATGCTCCCAAAGGAATGTCCATTGTAGACTTGATGAGAAGAAATTCAAATGGGATTTGAATGTGGATTGACACGCTAAATCCAAGGCCCCGTGAGAAAGGATCCTAGCAAAGGACTTCTCACGAGTGATTCTTTGGGGCGCTTTGCTACGTCTTTGCCAAGATGGGAAAAACTAGGCCCGGTTTGTAAGTTGTTTCATTCTCATTCTTCATATTTAAATATTTGGTATGATTTTGAGTGGCCTAGGCTCTAAATATGGAATGTGAAATGTATGATTGGTGGGTCAAATTTTAAATGTGGAGTGAGGTCTACTCACTCCAATTCCACTTCACATTGCCAAGTCCCTCCACCTCACCCTTGATCTATCCATGAATGATTATGTTGCCCTTAGTATTCATGTGCCTTATTTGAGTTTGATAGATCGAAACTATGTTGGTATACCATGCTATGACTTTAGTTTCAAATTTTTGTTGGCACTTAAGACACCTCGTGCACATTTTGGAGGATGTGATTTAACTTCCTTGTTTGAATTCTATGAAACGTATGCCATGATGTTATCATGTGACTTGTGATGCTCTCTTGCTCATACTTGAGTTTTGCATGACCTTGTATGTCACTTGTTGCTTTTAACCTCTCATGTGTTCTTTTGCCATCAAGGAAGTTATTTGCACCATGTATGATAAAGCTTAGCACATTGGCGTCTCTATTAATCGAGGGGCACATCTACAAACGAAAGGAGTTCCTATGCGCCTTTATCTCATTTTCTTTATTGTTTGCGCTTAGGGACTAAGCTAGCTCTCAAGTGTGGAGTGGATAGTCGCATAGTTCACTCATGTCATGTCATGCCTATCATTGTTGAATGAACACTTGCATTCATGTACTTTATCCCAATTTTATGAGTGTTATACTACTAAAGGCTTGTGACTATCATTTCTAAAACTTCTATAAGTCACATCTAGCTCACATTTAACTTTTACTTGATTTAGAGTCTAGAACCGAAATAGTTTTAATGAATGCACATTCTTGTGAATCAATATTCATTACTATCTTTTGCCTATCTAGTAATCTAAGCATTTTTTGTGCATGCTCTGAAATTTTTATAGCAAGCACACTTTGAAATCTTCATGAAAAACTTAAATCTCTCGGTCGCTTTACGTGACTTTAGTTCTCTTGTTTGGTGCCCTGTTTGTGGTTGCTTCTCACACATTCCATATTCACATTGGGCATATTGTCAAGTTTTAAGTGTGGAGTCAAAAGAGGGCGAAAAATAGGCCCCATCAAAAAAAATATATTGTCAAAGAGGGAAAAGCCCCAACTAAGAACTTTCTCGAAGTACAAGAGAAGTTTCGTTTCAAAACATACAAATGCCGAGGGTTAGGAAGAAAAGTTCCCCCTCGAAAGCATTTGTAGGCCAAAGGCCATTTCGAAAAAAATGTGAATAAAACCCACTTAAGCTTGACTTTATGCCTTTACATCATCTCTTATATGTGTGAGTTCACCACGTGCATTGTGTGCTAGCAAGTTGAGCTTTGGGACGACCCTTGTGATTTCACGTAAGCTATCGGTTGGTTTATGCTTGTTTTTAAGAACTCTTGTTGTCAAACTCCTCTTTCCTTATGCATTATGACTTTAGCGTCTAAAACTTGGAAATGAGTTTTATATCGCAAGCCCATGGACACTTTTTGTGCAAAGCTTCAATCATGTTTCAAAAGCCTTGCAATGAAAATGAATAGACTTCTAGGTTAGGCATTTGATAGCTCTAGTATTGACTTCCTTGAATGTGCACCCTCATGTGAACTTAAATGGTTTGAAAACTCTTTTAAAGTATAGTGATTGTGGTGCTAGTTTGGGATGTGAAGTTAGTTTTGAGAAATCCATGCCTTAATTGTTATACACTCTTGCTTTCACTCTTATGGGACAAACGCATGTGGGATTTGTGAGTATTCCCGGTTCTGAAAACTCTCACGAGACTATAACTCGTCCACTAGGGTAGCCTAGGGGTTTAAAGGCTTAGTGCATATGCTAAATGCACTCGTAACACCTATGAAAAGGAGTTAGCTAGATTGTAAATATGTGTTAGAGTAGTTAGAAATAAAAGTTTGAGACATTAAATGGATGTTGAGAGCAAATGGGCGACAAACATAATGACTTAGCTATTCGCCTTTTGTTTCTCTTTGGCTTCATCTTATTGTTTGATCGGGACGATCAAACTCTAAGTGTGGAGTATTTTGATGAGTCAAATACATGACTATTTTTCCTTTACTTTTCTTAGTAGTTTTGATTCGTTTCCAAGTAATTTTGATGCCAATTCACACCCTTATTGGTCTATTAGGTCCCAAAATGCATTTCGTATCACTCGGAGCCTCAAAGATCAAATGAAGCAAAAGTTTGGTGAATATGAGCAAAAATATGGAGTTTCGGGCAAAACGAGACAAATCGACCTCTGCGGTGTATTTTGCGCGCACAGATTGCATACGGTGTCCAAATGAGTTGATCTTTGGCTTGTTGGAAAGGTAACTCAAAGGGCTACAACTCTCCAGTTGAAGACAAGACCAAATTCGGAAGTTAAGACTGCGAAAAAGCTGCCAGAAGCCGGATGCCACAACAAGTTCGCCCGAGCTCCATGGAACTCGCCCGGGCTCGAACTGGACCAATACCACTGCCGAATTAAGCTCGACCAAGCTCAATGGAGCTCGCCCGGGGCTTCCTTGCATCATTTCATTGCTCAAGCAAATGAGTGCCCGAGCTCCAAAAGGCTCGACCGAGCTCCAAAAGGCTCGACCGAGCCTTTTCCCTTGAAGTCAAACCGAGCTCGCCCGAGCATGTGTAGGCTCGCCCGAGTCTCATCCGATCTAATGGCCTCTGCCAAAATATGCTCGAACTAGCTCCCATAGGCTTGCCCGAGCTAATTCTCGGCTATATAAAGAATGATCGAGATCTAGAAAAAGGGGGGATTTTTGGGGGAGTTTTTGCTAGGGTTTTGAGAGCACGAAACCAAGAGTTTCTAGAGAGAAAAGACCAAGGCTTAAAAAGAGATCATCCATTGAAGATTCAAAAGGTGGAAGAAGATCATCTACACCAGATTGGTTCATTCCTTCCATTGTATTTTCATCTATGTACTCAATACGATTTGTGTTTGTCTATGAACATGATTTGTGAGTAGTGTTTATATTCTAGGGTCCTATGGACGTCATGTGTGTTAATACTCCTTATCTATTATGAATGAATGCTAGAATAACATGTTTTGGGTGATTGTGGTTTACTTTGATTGAATGCTCAAACTATGCACTCTAGGTGTTTGAGAAAATGTCTAAGTGTATGGTTTTGGTTTATGACTTGAGTTAAGCACTCTAGGTGTTTGAGAAAATGCCTAGATGATTAATATATATGGTTCTTTGGTCAAGTAGCCGAGAGGTGCAAGCCAATGTATCTAGATACGAGTCATTAAGGAACCCTAGGCTAAGTAACCGAGAGGTGGACGCCAAAGGTTCTCGAAAGCAAGTAAATCACCCTTGCTAGGTGGTGTTCACTAGTGTGACCCATCCTAGCATTGAGATAGGCTAGGACTTCACCTCCTCATAAGGATCGATTATACAACGAGAGTTGACAATCGAGATATATGAGTAGGACGCGTGTCAAAAATATCGAGAGATTGAGACTCGTGTGTATAAGGTATATCTCCCTCAAGTCAGAGAAGTAACCGAGAGGTGGAATTCAACTTGATAGATATACGGGCCGTAATCTAATCATCTAGGATAAGTATCTTGCATGGAATTGAACTCTTGGAGTGTAAAAACACATATGAGTGAAGTAGCTTCCTAGAATACACCTTTAACCTTGGTAGTGACATATTTCTCTAGAACCCTTCGATGGTTTACATTGTTTATAGAATATAGAGTTTAACTTCACCAGTCAAACCTTTCGCAATTAGAATAGATTTATCGAAACAAAATTGAATAGTGCTCATAGTTTGGACTTGCTCCTTGGACGACCCGGTACTTACCGGTCATTAGAAATTGTTTTTGATCAAATATCTTGCCTTCGAATCACATAGATTTCAAACGCATAAAATACAACACATCAAGGAGAAATAGACTGAGTTGAGAAATATACTGAGATTTACTAATTCATTGCTTGCTGAAATCTAAGACATAGTTGCTACTTATAGTCTAATCCTACCCCCCCCCCCCCCCCACTAACTCTAATAACTATCTGTAATAACTATCTCTAACTTCCCTACTAACATTAACTTCTAATAAAACCTCCAACTAATGCACTAAATATTAACCAATTCGTAACATTCCTCCCCTCTTTAAACTGACCTTGTCTTCAAGGTCAGTTGATTCCGGCGATCTTGGAAGTGAAAATATGATGATCATTTTAATGTCATGTATCTAAAAACTAAAATCAGTCTTCTTGCTCCACTGTGAGACCATGTGGTTATTCCTTAGCACCTTGTTCTTCATTGAATCTTCTTTCTTGTCCAACACCACCACCTTTTCTACTTTATCTTCAAAAACATCATTGATAGGTTTGGACGGATTCTTCATAATTTCTTCACTTTTCAATTCTAGATCCACTTGCCTTACGACTTCTAAAAATGCTTCTTTCACTCGACTTATGGCATGAAAAATAGGTTTCGCCGCAGCATGAATTTCGGCATGGATGGAATCCAATTTCTCTACAAGTTCGGTTTGCATCGGTTGAGAAATTGGGTTGTAGTGATAGAAAGTCATTTGTTCACTCTCAGTGAAAGCACCAAATGATGCAAACCGAAAGCTATGACAAGACAGAATATGAGATTGAGACGAAATGAGATTTAAGATGAGACGAATTGGGTGAGAAATGAGACGAATAATTTAAAACAAGGAGAAATAGAATGAGTTGAGAAATATACTAAGCTTTACTAATTCATTGCTTGCTGAAATCTAAAACATAGTTGCTACTTATAGTCTAATGCTACCCCCACTAACTCTAATAACTATCTCTAACTTCCCTACTAACATTAACTTCTAATAAAACCTCCAACTAATGCACTAAATATTGACCAATTCGTAACATTCCTCCCCTCTTCAGATTGACCTTGTCCTCAAGGTCAGTTGATTCCGGCGGTCTTGGTAGTGAAAATATGAAGATAATTTTAATGTCATGTATCAAAAAACTAAAATCAGTCTTCTGACTCCACTATGAAACCATGTGGTTATTCCTCAGGACCTTTTTCTTCATTGAATCTTCTTTCATGTCCAACACCACCACCTTTTCTACTTTATTCATTGAATCTTCTTTCATGTCCAACACCACCACCTTTTCTAGTTTATCTTCAAAAACATCCTTGATAGGCTTGGACGGATTCTTCATATTTTCTTCACTTTTCAATTATAGCTCCACTTGCCTTACGACTTCTAAAAATGCTTCTTTCACTCGACTTATGGCATCAAAAATAGGTTTTGCTGCAGCATGAACTTCGGCATGGATGGAATCCAATTTCTCTACAAGTTCGGTTTGCATTGGTTGAGAAATTGGGTTGTAGTGATAGAAAGTCATTTGTTCACTCTCAGTGAAAGCACCAAATGATGCAAACCGAAAGCTATGACAAAACAGAATATGAGATTTAAGATGAGACGAATTGGGTGAGAAATGAGACGAATAATTTAAGACAAGGGGAAATAGACTAAGTGGATAAATATACTGAGATTTACTAATTCATTGCTTGCTAAAATCTAAGACATAGTTGCTACTTATAGTCTAATCCTACCCCCACTAACTCTAATAACTATCTCTAACTTCCCTACTAACATTAACTTCTAATAAAACCCCCCAACTAATGCACTAAATATTGACCAATTCGTAACATTCCTCCCCTCTTCAGATTGACCTTGTCCTCAAGGTCAGTTGATTCCGACGGTCTTGGTAGTGAATATATGAAGATCATTTTAATGTCATCTATCAAAAAACTAAAATCAGTCTTCTTGCTCCAATGTGAGATCATGTGGTTATTCCTCAGCACCTTGTTCTTCATTGAATCTTCATTCATGTCCAACACCACCACATTTTCTACTTTATCTTCAAAAACATCCTTGATAGGCTTGGATAGATTCTTCATAATTTCTTCACTTTTCAATTCTAGCTCCACTTGCCTTACGACTTCTAAAAATGCTTCTTTCACTCGACTTATGGCATCAAAAATAGGTTTCGCCGCAGAATGAATTTTGGCATTGATGGAATCCAGTATATCTACAAGTTTGGTTTGCATCGGTTGAGAAATCGAGTTGTAGTGATAGAAAGTCATTTGTTCACTCTCAATGAAAGCACTAAATGATGCAAACTGAAAGCTATGACAAGACAGAATAGGAGATTAAGACGAAATGAGATTAAAGATGAGACGAATTGGGTGAGAAATGAGACGAATAGTTTAAGACAAGGGAGAAATAGACAGGGTTGAGAAATATACTGAGATTTACTAATTCATAGCTTGCTGAAATCTAAAACATAGTTGTTACTTATAGTCTAATCCTACCCCCACTAACTCTAATAACTATCTCTAACTTCCCTACTAACATTAACTTCTAATAAAACCTCCAACTAATGCACTAATTATTGACCAATTCGTAACATTACTCCCCTCTTCAGATTGACCTTGTCCTCAAGGTCAGTTGATTCCTACGGTCTTGGTGGTGAAATTATGAAGATCATTTTAATGTCATGTATCAAAAAAACTAAAATCAGTCTTCTTACTCCACTGTGAGACCATGTGGTTATTCCTCAGCACCTTGTTCTTCATTGAATCTTCTTTCATGTCCAACACCACCACCTTTTCTACTTTATCTTCAAAAACATATCCTTGATAGGCTTGGACAGATTCTTCATATTTTCTTCACTTTTCAATTCTAGCTCCACTTGCCTTACGACTTCTAAAAATGCTTCTTTCACTCTACTTATGGCTTCAAAAATAGGTTTCGCCGCAGCATGAATTTCGGCATGGGTGGAATCCAATTTATCTACAAGTTCGGTTTGCATCGGTTGAGAAATTGGGTTGTAGTGATAAAAAGTCATTTGTTCACTCTCAGTGAAAGCACCAAATGATGCAAACTGAAAGCTATGACAAGACAGAATATGAGATTGAGACGGAATGAGATTTAAGATGAGACGAATTGGGTGAGAAATGAGACGAATAATTTAAGACAAGGAGAAATATACTGAGATTTGCTAATTCATTGCTTGCTGAAATCTAAAACATAGTTGCTACTTATAGTCTAATCCTACCCCCACTAACTGTAATAACTATCTCTAACTTCCCTACTAACATTAACTTCTAATAAAACCTCCAACTAATGCACTAAATATTGACCAATTCGTAACATTCCTCCCCTCTTCAGATTGACCTTGTCCTCAAGGTCAGTTGATTCCGGCGGTCTTGGTAATGAAAATATGAAGATCATTTTAATGTCATGTATCAAAAAACTAAAATCAGTCTTCTTGCTCCACTGTGAGACCATGTGGTTATTCCTCAGCACCTTGTTCTTCATTGAATCTTCTTCCATGTCCAACATCACCACCTTTTCTACTTTATTTTCAAAAACATCCTTGATAGGCTTGGACAGATTCTTCATATTTTCTTCACTTTTCAATTCTAGCTGCACATGCCTTACGACTTCTAAAAATGCTTCTTTGACTCGACTTATGGCATCAAAAGTAACTTTCGCCGCAGTATGAATTTCGGCATGGATGGAATCCAATTTCTCTACAAGTTCGGTTTGCATCAGTTGAGAAATTGGATTGTAGTGATAGAAAGTCATTTGTTCACTCTTAGTGAAAGCACCAAATGATGCAAACCGAAAGCTCGGACAAGACATAATATGTGATTGAGACGAAATGAGATTTAAGATGAGACGAATTGGGTGAGAAATGAGACGAATAATTTAAGACAAGGAGAAATAGACTGAGTTGAGAAATATACTGAGATTTACTAATTCATTGCTTGCTGAAATCTAAGACATAGTTCCTACTTATAGTCTAATCGTACCCCCCACTAATTCTAATAACTATCTCAAACTTCCCTACTAACATTAACTTCTAATAAAACCTCCAACTAATGCACTAAATATTGACCAATTCGTAACATTCCTCCCCTCTTCAGATTGACCTTGTCCTCAAGGTCTGTTGATTCCGGCGGTCTTGGTAGTGAAAATATGAAGATCATTTTCATGTCATGTGTCAAAAAACTAAAATCAGTCTTCTTGCTCCACTGTGAGACCATGTGGTTATTCCTCAGCACCTTGTTCTTCATTGAATCTTCTTTCAAGTCCAACACTACTACCTTTTCTACTTTATCTTTAAAAACATCATTGATAGGCTTGGACAGATTCTTCATATTTTCTTCACTTTTCACTTCTAGCTCCACTTGCCTTACGACTTCTAAAAATGCTTCTTTCTCTCGACTTATGGGATCAAAAATAGGTTTTGCCGCAGCATGAATTTCGGCATGGATGGAATCCAATTTATCTACAAGTTCGGTTTGCATCGGTTGAGAAATTGGGTTGTAGTGATAGAAAGTCATTTGTTCACTCTCAGTGAAAGCACCAAATGATCCAAACCGAAAGCTATGACAAGACAGAATATGAGATTGAGACTAAATGAGATTTAAGATGAGACGAATTGGGTTAGAAATGAGACGAATAATTTAAGACAAGGAGAAATTGACTGAGTTGAGATTTATACTGAAATTTACTAATTCATTGCTTGCTGAAATCTAAGACATAGTTGCTACTTATAGTCTAATCCTATCCACTAACTCTAATAACTATCTCTAACTTCTCTATTAACATTAACTTCTAATAAAACCTACAACAAATGCACTAAATATTGACCAATTTGTAACAAGGCTATTCAAAGCTTTCACAACAAACTAACTTTATACTCTGCAGCACACCCAAAGTTTCGACTGTTTACTCTAAGGCTTCCAATTCCTGCAAACTGGCAATCATGGATTTACCAGATGGGTGTTCCTGCGGGAGGAATAGTAGTCAAGTATAGCTCTGTTGCTGAAGATATTGGAAGATAAGGGAGGTAAAGTTGTGAGACTTGTGAGTGAGGTGCATGAGCAGCGTGGGAAGCTCTGGATGGGAAGTGTTTTGTTGTCCCACATCGCCGTGACCTGCAATGAAGCCATGGAATTAGGGTCTTTGTTCCAGCTCTAGGTATAAGATTTGAGTAGCTAATTATGTATAGTACATGTGCAAAGTGGGAGCAGGCAATATCGTCCTGATGCTTCTCCTCTTTGCTAGTTGGTTGATGAATGCTATTATTGTTTTCCTATTATAGAGTACTAGTCGAGTGGTGTGAACACCTCACTAGATTGAACTTATAAAGTCAATAGTACAAATCTCATTATATCATAGTATGTGTCTAGGGTTGTCCGGGTACTTGCAACAATATTGGAAGAACAAAATTTGTGTATGTTGCGAGTTTGATGTCTGTTTAGAGTGAGGAAGCAACGCAAATGCGTGTTTGGTTGCATGAATTAACGAAGCCGCTTTTCTTGTATTCAAATATTGAAAGCCAAAAACAGCCTAGGAAGAAATTGAAAATCACAGTAGCAGTGGTTGATCTAGCTAGGCCGAGTGCTGAGCTAAGAACTGTTTGATGAGTTTCATGAGTTCATTGGAGGGTTCTGAGCTGGGATTGATGGTGAAGAAGCCGTGTTGCTGGCCTTCAAATTCCACGTATTCGATTTTCTTTCCCCAGTTTTTGAGATTGATTACATAATCCTTGGCGCGGTCTTTCAGCAGATCACTGCCTCCGCAGACGACTAGAATTGGGTCCAAGTCGAGCGGCTCGATTGGCGGCGAGTTTGGCCCGAAGGGGTTTACAATGGGATGATCTTGAGTTTCTCCGACTGGAATTGACAGCCTCCAAAACCTATACGGGGAATGATGTTTTACATCAGTGACAACATTGTTAAATTCAACAACGTTAACGATACCGTGATGGTAATCCAGATGGTTGTAAGCGAACCTGTCGATAAGATCGAGAGGCAGAAATGCATCTTTGGGACCTTCAGCCTCAGCTTTTGAGATCACAGCTCCACCGAAAAAAGGAGCCAGGTAGACATATCCTCGGACCCGGACAGGGCTAAGCTCGGGCGAGCCAGCCTTGAGTCCGACAGCCAAATGATGGGCAATATTTCCACCAGCAGAGTCGCCTGATATGAACACATTCCCAATATCAGCCACGTCAGTCAGCCAAGTGTCGGGAGTTTCCGACACGGCCTGGTCCTTGAGCCACTTTACGGAGCTGAACCCGTCTTGAATGGCTGCTGGGAGTCTGTTCTCAGGAGCCAGTCTGTAGTCCGGCGCGACAATTACAGCTTGGAGGGAATGACAGAGGCGGAAGCAGTAGTTTTGGCAGTTGGGCCAAGTGCGAGAGCCGATGCAGAAGCCTCCGCCGTGGATGTAGTAGAAGATGGGGAGTCGGGTGGCGGTGGAGGGATTGGCTGGCTTGTAGAGGCGAAGGTGGAGGTTGTGGGTCGGGTCGAAGAGTACGTCTTTCCAGAGGACGGAGCCGTCGTCGTGGACAGGAACGCTGAAGCTGGGCTGGGAGGAGCGGATGATGGAGCCGTCGCTGTAGACCCTGAGAACGCCTCTGCACTCATCGACTTCATGAGGAGGTGATGTGTTTTCAGACATGTTTTTTTTTTTGCGCTGTTTGTTGCGTCGTCCTCTGTGAGTGAATGTCTGAGTTGTTTATAAAAAGAATGCAGAGGCAGATGGAGACAGAGGAAGTGGTGGGTTTGGTTGTGCAGGCCAAGGTTGTATTACGTGGTGGACATAGTATGGGAGTGGCATAGTCCTTGTAGCGTAGTGGCATTTGATCAGCTGTCTCATTCAAGGTGGTTGGGTTTGGGTTTGTAGGCTTGGACATGGTTTGGGGCTTTGGGCAATGGATGAGGTCAGACAATTCTCTATTCCTAATTTGATATAATAAGAGACGAGTCACACTAGGGAGGAAAACAGAATACTTCTTTTACTAACAGTGTGATAAAATAGGAAAGCACTTGAATGTACATGAACATATACAGTTTGTCAAAACTCAACAGAACGCAAAATTTTGGGTAGATTTGTCTTACAGAATCGATTGCTACCTCAGACACGAAAGGGAAGGAAACTGGTAGCAGCTCATAAGCGCTTTGAGTATCCAGAACCTTGACACTTCTTGCAAAGAACAAGTCCTGGAAGGGAGTGTTGTTAAATTACCAGAGAAAAGATATGACATGAACTGAGGTGAAACTCCTAAATGCTAGCAGTTGTATAGAATATTCTGTGCAAAGAGTTCTCATACCTGCACCTTTGCAGACTTTACAGTCAGTAAGTCCTGTTTCATTCTTCATCTTGCCGTTATCACAAAATACACATTTAGTGCCACCTACATAAGAATGCAATGCTGCAGAGGTAAGTTTTGTCTTGACTTAAAGCACATGGTGCACTAGTCCAAATCAACAATTCAATTGAGAGCTGCAAGAAGTGTAAGCTTAGCACACAAAGCATGAGTGAATAGCCAGATGCATTCAGCCAATGACTGTTTTACCAATCACCATCAAAAAAAACTGAGCAAGAGTTTTAGTGATTCCATTACTTGGTCCTATGTGGTTGGACTACCTTGTGGAGTTTTTTTTTATTAATATCAAAAGAAAATACCATATCAGCCTACATATTTTGATATTACTAGACATATCAGCCCGTCAAAGCAAGGGACATGTTCCTCCAAAACAACTGGGCAATCACAACTTCTCGAGCTAGCCAACTTGCACAAAATTGCCCACTTTTGCTCAAAATGTCAGCAGTAACATATGGCAAAGCAAGACTATGCAGTAGAATACAAGAATTCACTCTCTCAAGCAAAATAATACCATCAAACAATCAACAGTGTATCTCTTGACTCATGAGACCTCAAATATTTCTCTTCATTCAAGTTCAAATATTATACCAAATGCAGTGCTTGCCTAGTTTTTTATTTATTATGGACACTACTTTTACCTAGTTGCAACCCAGGATGGCATTAACACCAAATATAACTCAAAAAATTGCAAAGCTAAACAAAACAAGCATACCATTGCCAGCACATCTCTCGCACGGAACAGGATCTCCCTGTAAAACAACAGTAACCAAAAATCACAAACTGAAATTCCTAAATTTTCAATAGCATTGAGACTGAAATCAGACAGTTTAAATAAAATGCAGGCCCAAAAAAACGACCTTAAGTCCAAGAAACAGCGAGAGCGCAATGGCGGCCAAGACACTGAAAGTCGCGAGAAAGGCCTGCGTGTCGTACGTCCGATCAAATCCAGATAACCAAAAGATCGGGTGGAGAAACAGCTTCGTGCGCTGAACAAGTTCCGGATGTTGGGAGCCGTCGAATGAAGTAAACAACAAAGGAATGTCAAACTTTGCGGTTTGAAGAACGGAGAATGATGACGACAGCGAGTTCGATGATGACGTCGATGGAGCGAGCGAAGAGAGATGGTGGAGAGTGCAGCAGCGAGCGAGCGTCGCCATTGGAGAAGATAAGAAAGGTTGTGGAGCAGAAAACGGTTAGATTGTTCAGCAGAGTAAGTTCCCGAGTTTTACGATTAGCACCCTCAACTTTATGAAAAATCATTACGGTTGGACGAGTACTTTTCATCCGACTGAAGTTTCTGATTTTATAATCAGGCCCTCAACTTTGTTAAATTATACTTAGTAGATCGAGTAAACCCGGAGTTTTTTTTTTTAATTTTTGCCCTGTTTTCAAAACTCAATCTCGATTTTGTCCTGTTTTAAACTCAAATATCAATTTCACCACGTTTTTAATAAAACCCCGGTTTGAGGGAAACCGGTTTCGCTTGAAACTGATTTCCCCAAACAAATTTACTTGATTTTCAACGAAACCGGTTTACGGGAAACCGATTTGATGAATGTACACGTGCGTGACAATATTTGGTCCTACGTGGACCCAAAGAAATGTAATTATTGCCACGTGTAAAACCGGTTTCCGCCAAACCGGTTTCATGCGGAATAAAATTAGGGTTTCTTCTCTTTTCTCCTCCGTCGATTCTTTTCTAATTAGATGGTAATTAGTTGAATTTGGTAGTAATTAGTTGAATTGTTTGTATTGCATTGTTGAATTGGGTGTTAATTAGTTGAACTGTTTGTGTTGAATTGAGTGTTAATTAGTTAAAATGTTGGTGTTTAATTGTTGAATTGGTGCGAAAAGGAGTTTGGTCGAGTGGCTTGAACTCTTGACAAATTATCAAGAGGTCAAGGGTTCGATTCCCCTGAGTAGCATTTTCTACTCACTTATGTGTAGGAGTGTTATTCATCCCTTGTGGATGTCTTTTCATCCCGCCTTGGCGCGGGCGTGTTGTTCCTCTTTCACGGAGGTGTTATTCGTCTCTCGTGGACGTGTTGTAGGTGCTGCTGCCTCATCTTTTCCGTATATTGCGTGTGGAGGTGCTGAGTTTCAAGCTTATGCTTGTGGGTTTCAAGTTAGAGGTGTCTTATGGCATGTACTTCAGTGGACGCAATTTAAGTATCAAATTCGGATTGGTGCCGTACGTGGCCTGTGCTCCAAGAAGTCAAGTCTTCATATGTACCCGATTGAGTTCTCATGCAATATGTATAAGATGTATTCGTATGATGATTGATATGTATGAAATGTAAGAAACCCCTATCAAAAAAAATTGTTGAATTGGGTGTTAATTATTTGAATTGGGTAATAATTAGTTGAATTGTTTGTGTTGAATTGTTGAATTAAGTGGTAATTAGTTGAATTTTTCAAAAAAAGAAACCTTAATTTTATTCCGCATGAAACCGGTTTTACACGTGACCATAATTACATTTCATTCGGTCCACGTAGGACCAAATAATGTTACGCATGTGCACAGTCATCAAATCGGTTTTAGAGAAACCAATTTGGTTGATTTTCCCCAAAATCGTTTTTTATCAAAAATAAGCGAAACCGGTTCCCCCAAACCAATTTTACTGGTTTTTATCAAAAACTAGTTTTATCGATATTTGAGTTTAAAACGAACAAAATCGAGATTGAATTTTGAAAACAGGGTAAAAATAATAAATCATAGGACTGAAATTCCACTCTTTACATAAATTTATGATTTAATAATAGGCCCCTCATCTTTGTCAAATTTCAGAAAATAGAAGAAAACAAAACCACGATGGCTGAAGCTGAGAGATTCATTCATCTGAGTTTTTGATCATAAACAAAGTTCCACTGCTCAAGTAGCTCGATGAAAAACCAATGCGGACGACAAAATGATCATACATTGCAATCCTAGTTTGCCTTAACGGCTTTGGTGGTGAGGCCATAGCCGAACGGGAAGAGGGGATCATAACGAGAGTCACCGACGTTCATCGGGAGCTGATCAGCTGACCTGAACCAAGTGCGAGCTAGCTTCCCTGTAAATGGGTAATCACCAAACAGGCCATCCGCAACTCCTTGGCCTTCGCTTCCAGGAAGCCATGCAGCCACAATGGCATGCATGGTTGAAACATAAGGCTCGATTACAACTGGTCTCCCGGATATGATGACCACAACACATTTTACAGATCCACAGACGTTCTTGATGGTGCTTGGGCCTGGCTCGGGTATTGTAAGGTTTAAGTTGTCTCCCTGAGTCTCTGCGTAGGGTGGTTCGCCCACGACCACTATGGCATAATCGAATTTGTTGGATTTGACAAAGTCTGGTTCGGGATTTTGATTGAAGACGACACTAGTTGAGGGATCAACTGTGTTCTTTATAGCAGTCAGGATCGTGGTGCCTGTATCAAGTTGATTTTCTGTTGAGTTGAAAAAGTAAAGGCATGTATAATAACAGAAAATCAACCAATGAATTTCAGAGGGTTACCATCAGTGACATCATTTCCGGAAACACCTTGCCACTCAATTGTCCAGCCTCCGCATTGATAGCCCAAGTTATCAGCATGGGTTCCGGCCACAAGGATTTTCGCTGCTTTTTTGGGTAGGGGAAGCAATGGCGTGCCATTTCCATTCTTTAGAAGTACAAGCGACTTTCTAACAGCTTCTCTCGCCAATTCTCGATGCTCCTACACGCGAAAAAGTACAAAAATGAATGTGGTTAGTAATTGTAGTTTTACCGATCCAATGCATTTTTGCAATTGTCATCAATAGTACATACATGGCTTCCGAGTTGGTTGACCAGGCTGGTATCTGCCAAAGGGTTCTCAAATAGACCCATCACAAACTTCACCCTCAAAATCCGTTTGACAGCATCGTCGATCCTGCTCATGGGGATGACATTGCTCTTTACATGAGAAGTCAGGATGTTGATGAACTCGGTATACTGCTCAGGGACCATGATCTGCCATATAAATAATATCCGCATGTCAATCGTCCAGTCATGTGTTGCAAAGTCCTTTGTAAGAATCAGATTCAAACACATCACTACGAAGATGGTAAAGCCATTACCATGTCAAGTCCAGCAAGTATACTGGCTTGAACTGAGTAAGAATAATTGGCATGCGGAGGAGAGGTAATCCTGTCAATACCTTGCCAATCCGATATCACGAAACCCTGAAAAACATTGACAAATAGGTGTATGAGAAACTGTTCAAATTCAACAAACAGTATCTACGAGCTGTCACTAAAAAAAGTGCTTACTCTGAACTTGAGTTTATTTTTAAGAAACTTGGTGACAAGATCATAATTAGCGTGCATTCTGTTGCCATTCCAGCTTGAGTAGGAAACCATGACAGTTGCAACCCCCTTCCTGATGGAGTTGAGGTAAGCAGGCATGTGAATGCTCATCAACATGTTAGAGCTGATAACAGTGTTGTTCTCATTAATACCCTTGGTTGTGCCGCCATCCCCGACGTAGTGCTTGGCACACCCAGCAACCTTTGTCCTGTTGAAGTAACCGGAAGTCATAAGTTCCGTGAAAATCAATCATCAATCAAAATAACTATACAAACACTAAAGCATAATTGATACCGACGAAGCAGACTACAAATTTGGTTATGATGTGTTGGGATGGTGATCTTACTTTCCAGCGACAAAAGGGGTACCAAACTTTTTCTTATCAGTTATTTCTCCTTGCAAACCAGGTATGATCTCCGTCATGGCTTGGACAATTTTATGATCTTCGCTGTAGCTCTCATAGCACCTACCCCATCTCGGGTCTCGGCAGACCTGTTAGCACACAAGTAGCATTCAACAATCAATTGCCGAAAGCCTTCCAATGAAAACAAAACAAAAGATAAAGAAGTTTCGCTCGATACAAACTCATCAACAAGTTTTTTTACTTACAGCAATACAAGGAGCAAAGGCATAAGGAATTCCAGTAGCCCTGACTTCTAGGGCTGTGGCGGCTCCAATCCTCTTAACTAATTGAGGGTCCCTGGTACACAAAAGTCACATTCATGTTAACATGATCATCACATCGAGCCTTGAATCGTAATCTTAAGGCCATATTTATAAGAACAAGCACTTGCCGTGTGACTCCGAGACCAACATTATGTGGAAAGATAGTAGCCTTATACACATTGTTATGTCCATGAACAGCATCAATCCCATAAATCATAGGAATCCCAAGTCGCGTGGACAGCGCAGCCTTCTGCATCTCATTAACCATAGATATCCATGTCTCGGCAGAGGCCTTGGGCGCCGGCACACTCCCTCCTCCACTCAACACACTCCCTGCACAACACCATCAAACATAAACAAATCATCAATACATCAGATGAGAGAGAGTAGTGTGAAATCAAGTAGTGAAGTCATCAACTGACCTATGAAATAGTTTTTGATGATATCAGGAGTTGCGACCTTGCGCTCAATCTGAACCATCTGACCAATCTTCTCCTCCAGCGTCATCCGCTTCATCAAATCCTTAATCCTCGCACCCAACGGCTGCTTTGGGTCCTTGTACTTCTGTCCATCTGCCAAGCAGCTCACCGCAACCACGGCCGACAGGAACCCCAACAATGCTCGTCTTCTCACCACCGCCATTGCAACAAAGCCTTAACAACTTCAAAACAATCAAATCACACAAACCCCAAAAAAAAAAAATACATCAAAACAATAACAGATACAAGGAAGAAGCGAGCTTACAGAGAAACAGCGGAGGATGGGGGGCGGTGGGAGCTGCTAGATATTTGAATTTAAGTCGGTGTGGAGGAGTGAGGAAAGAGACAAAAACGTTGATGGGTTTATTTGCGTGTGGGAAATGGGTTGGATATATAGGACCACCGAATCGGTTTTCAGAAAAGAAAAAAAAAATAAACGAATTCAGTCTGCCTTCCTAGTGAAATGTTACCGTTGGATGGATAAATGATGATAATGTTTGGCATAAAATTAGCATGTGGAGTTTGTACTATCTCATCCATTTTACATGTTTCGCCAATTAAAATGATGATGAAATCTGTTTGGTTTTGAATCTAGTGGTCTGGAGTCGTCCATAATTTCTTATATCCTCCGGCCTCCTGTGTGAGTCCGAGGTCCATTAATTATTTCATAATTTTGTGAGATTTTTTCTTCATTTTTATTTTTCTCTTTCTCGACTCGTCTCGCGCGTGGATATTTTCCTCGTCCCGTCTCGTGCGTGAATCCTTCCTACATCTCTCATGGATGCTTTTCTCATCCGGTCTCGCACGTGGAGGTGTTGTTTCCACCTGTGAATGTTCTATGTCTTGTAGTAGTAAAGGTGCCCGATAAGACCTGTGCTTCAAATGTCGAAGAATGTACCAATGATTTCAGGGATAGATGTGCACGGATCCATAATAAATGTGTCGGACGTGGCATGTGCTTTTAAGATGCGAATATATGTACCGATAATTTTGAGATCTTGTCGAGATACCTTGATATAGCTTTCGCATTGTACCCCTCCTCAAAAAAAATCTGTTTAGTTTTAAACACATTTAATTAATACTAATATTTAAGAGAAACTCAATGTCATCATCAAGATAAACCTTATTTTCTATTAAGTAATTAATATTATAAACCGTTAGTTTATAAATAAAATAAAATTCACCTCTTTTTCATCTTGATATTATGAACTTTTCTTGTTTATTTGTGAAAATTGAAAATGTAACTTTCAAGAATGGGTGGTGAATGTCCCTTACTTTCATAAATTAATTTAAGAGTTAATCTTAGTTAAAACGCCTCTAATTTTCATTCGATGACGAATGGCCACCTCCAGAAAGAGAAAAGATCACATGAGAAGTGTATATTACGGTGAGAAATGAGAATTAATCTCATTCATTGGATTTTTAATCTAATGGTCTATAATTAACACTAATTTAATCCTACAATCCCGATTTAATCACAACTAAAGGGTACATTTGTAATCTTAAAAAACGAATTTACATATCAGATCCGATTTTTCCTCGCACTCAATCAGCTCAGATTCGATCTTCGTGCATTACCACTTCTCAGACCTAGGCGCGATCGATTGATTCCTCTTCTCAAATCTCAATCACAACTTCGACGAATAGGCATCATGAATTTCATACCTGTCAGCCACGAAGGTAGTCTTTGATCCGTAATACGCTATAAACCCTCCGTTGTTGCCAAAACCCTAATACAATTTTCTGTATCTCCTCGTCCTCCTCTCGCATTCATTCCCCGATCGGAGATGATGGCGGAAAAAGGCAAGAATCAGAAGGTGGCCGAGAAAGGCGATAACCCGAAGTCACCTGAGCAGATTGATGGAAAGCTTGTTTTGAACATTGAGAAACTTCAGGAGATTCAGGACCAGCTTGAAAAGGTCTTTCTTTCTTTCTTTCATGCATCTTTTCATTCCATTATGTTTGTTTGGAATTTCGTTCGTGTGTTACCTGTTCTTTGTTTGAATCTGATTTGAGAATTTGAGCTGATGTGAATAATCTAAGATGGTAAATTGCTGGTTTGTTAGCTGAATTGTGTTGTGTTTCTGCTGTTTTCATCAGAATTGAATTTCATGAGGAAGCGATTGCGAGCTTTTGTTCGATTTGGGGCTTTTGATTGTGATTGGTTTTGGGTGATTTAAGATTCTTGATGGGTATTCTGAAAGTTGGTGATTTGGGATATTTTTCCGTCATTGGATCTGAATGCATGATAATCTTGCTGATAGTTGGCTAGGGATTGTGTTTGAATTGCTGCTTGTTGAAATGAGTTCCTTATTTGTTCGTAGTGTTTGGATGATCATTATTCGTAGCCTTCTGTGTCATTATTCGTAGTGTTTGGATGATCACAGGTCATTCGTAGTGTCATTATTCGTAGTGTTTGGATGATCATTATTTGTAGCCTTCTGTGTCATTAGTTACGTAGCCATGTGGGTACGCATCTTTATTCGTAGCCTTCTGTGTCATTATTCGTAGTGTTTGGATAACCATAATTTGTAGCAACATAATATCATTATTCGTAGCATTGTGTTCAACTTATTGTTTGTATCTATTTTTTGTGTAATGGGTCAATGCTGATTTCTTAAACAATTGAACAGATAAGAAGATCATTATACCATGATGTCGTGCGAGTTTCAAAGAGTCAGAAGGTGCTGGACATAAGCGGTGTGCAGACATATGTGATCAACAGTGCAGACATACAGATTTGGGTACTTACCCCTCGTAAAATGTGGCATGGCGCCAATTACTAGAGCTGTCTATTCTATTTCATGGCAGCTCCCCGATTACTTGCAGACGCTCACTGCAAGTGAATAAACAGAATACTCTAAAGAGAGAGTTCCTTATGTAAAAATCATGTTCTCTTTCATTTATCTCGTTTTGAGTGGTGATTAATATAAGGAAGTTTTATTTTGTACTGGTTATCCTACGAATATTATGTACTTGGTATTTTCATTTCAATGTAAAAGTTGTTATTTCTTTGTAGTATTACTTCATACATTTATTTTAGCGAAAGTAACCTGAAAGATTATAATGACTGTCAATTTCACATAAATTGTTATTACGAAAGATAAAACTGATACTACAAATTATAAATCTGGTAATACAAATTATAAATCTGTTATTACGAAAGATAAATCTGTTATTACGAAAGATAAATCTGTTACTACAAATTATAAATCTTCTTTTCAAGAAACTTCATTTTCTCATCTGTCACTGCACTTGCTCTCATGTTTCTCACTGTATTTGCTCTCATCTTTGTCACTGCTCTTTCTCTCATGCTTTTTGTGCTTTTGCTCTCATCTTTGTCACTGCTCTTACTGCTGACAGCATTCTCATTCTTCGGTTTCTTGTTTTCTTTGCTTACACTGCCTCTTGGTTTTTTCCTCTTCCGGCTTTTGAGCATAACGACTGCTCAATATAAATAAAACATGCACAATAAGACATCAAAATCAAAACTGATAGTCCACATCCTAATCAACATAAATAATACTATCAAAATCCAACCTTTCAAACTAAACAATAATTAATAGACACAGAAGGCTACGAATAATGATATTATGTTGCTACAAATTATGATTTTCTAAACACTACGAATAATGACACAGAAGGCTACGAATAATGATGGGTACCCACATGGCTACGTATCTAATGACACAGAAGGCTACGAATAATGATCATCCAAACACTACGAATAATGATCATCCAAACATCCAAACTTGTAATCAAACTCAGATTCTCAGAATATGTAAATGTCATTACTTTATCTCAGCATGCCTTGTTTTTTCAAGAAAAGAGGTACACTAAGTAGGAACAAGGGCAGCATTCCCTTCTGCTTGATCATCAATTAGAATAAAGGAAGTTCCAACTGTTAGTACCAAAAAGAGGAAGCATAAGAACAGTCTGTAAGTACCCTGGTGGAAGGCCTTTGTGCTATTTGGCTTATGACATTCTGATTTGCAGTCTATAATCAGATCCTGAGGGACGTGAATTTTGTTATTGCTAGGACGGATGTTGTTATCCAAGGATGACAGAGATTCGTATCCAATTTGGAACTCCTCAGTTTCAGCATATGAGTATGGAGCCTCTTCATTTGATAAATGTGAACCTTTTGGATTATACGCTGTTGGCGGACTTGAGTTACAATTAGAGCAGGGGCTCAGAAACTTCTTGAACTGTTTCTGAAAGATTTCTGGATTTATGTCCTCAGGATCCTGAAGAGAGTGCATGAGCTACGAATCTGAGTACGAATGCTACGAATAATGATCATCCAAACACTACGAATAACGACACTACGAATGACCTGTGATCATCCAAACACTACGAATAATGACACTACGAATAATGACACCGGTACGAATGACCTGTGTTTTACTACGAATAATAATAAAAAGGCAACAATCAGGTCAAAATCACTACTTTAAATTAGTCAACAACCGAAATGAAGCTACGGATTCAATCACATATCCAATCAGATCACCATCAAACTCTTCCCAATCGGCCAAAAAGATCCAAAATTTTCTCTTATTCTTCAAGTTTTCTAAAACCCTAAAGGAGTTAACGTTGATTAGATGAAAAACAGTTCAAGTTTTCGATCACTCATACTACACAACACTACGAACAAAAGCAACTAGCGAGAATGTTTACCTCAAAAAAAACGTAGATTCACGAAGCGCTTGGAGTTGAGTGAAGAACCGAACTGAGCGATTTCAAGATGAAAATTGCTTACGAACGAAGCAAGTCAAACGAGGAGCGGAGAGATTCTCTGCACGAACGTAGTAGATGTCGCCGTCCTCATCGTCTGTCGTCGCTTTTCGCCGAGGGAAGCCGAGATGCGATTTCCAATTCGTAGATTTCGTTCGTCGATTCGTAGTTCGTCGAGAGAAGTCGTGTGCTGAAATTTAGGGATTATGGTTTACTAATTTTAATTTGGTACCGAGATTACCCTTAATGCATTATTAAATCTGATTTTAATTATTAATTACGAATAATATTTGGTTTAATATCAGCCACACATTTGATTTAATATGTGGTTCAGATCTGTTCTCATTTCTCACCGTAACTACACTTCTCACAGGATCCGGACTCCCTCCAGAAAAAACTATTAACTACATGCGGTAGTTTTTAATAAATATTTATTATTTATTCATTGGCCTTTATAAAATTATTTTCTGGGTCATTCACAGCCTCACAGGTGCCAAACGGATTTTTCTGCTGAAAAATGTAAATACTAACCCCTGTTTGGTTGCAGGAAAATTAACAAGAAAATAAAATTTTGGGATGAAAAATTGAATTAGGATGTTTGGTTACAGGGAAACCAAATAGGAAAGAAAGATAATTGAAAAATTGGTTGGATAGTTACGTCGATTTTCCTTGAAACCAATTATATTATATTATAATTGCTCCCTGCGAGTTCTCAATTTCATAAAGCGTTCTATCACATCATCGTTACTAACGGTATGAAATAAATCTTTTCAATATAACAAATAAGACAACCACACAAAAAAGAATCTTCCATACGGTTGCGTAAATTTGTCTTCACGATGTTCATGGAGGAAAAACATCTCTCAACAGTTGCAGTGGCAACGAGCAATGTCAACACTAGCTTCAAGAGTCGAAATACCAAAATATATGTGCGGTGTTTTCCAGTATCCACCATCAATCTAGCAAGAGCACCAAGATCGTTCAAATGCATAAATCTTTCATCTTGTCGAACGTTATCAATATAAATGTGTAGTTGATGCTCAAGAGCCATTCGATCTCCAAAATCGAAGTCATTTGGATAAAATTCGGCCAATCTCATCAACTTCAGCATATCAAAGTGCCGAAATAAATCAGTGGGACTCAAAGAAGCCATACAAATAAGTAATTCAGAATTAACCTCATTAAACCGATCGTTGAACTCTTGAAGTATCAAATCCACCACCGTATAAAAACAATCCACTTGAAGATGCTGTAAATTAGTAATATTGGTTTTTTTCCTTGGCCTTCGAGCATCGACATATTCTTCCTCCATCTTTAAAATTTGAATATCATATTGTTCACAAAAAGAATAGACCGTCGCCATAAGGGAATCCCACTCAAAATCTCTAATTGTTTGTAAATGCCGTTTAGTGGATGCTACCACAGACATAGCATTCAAAATATCTTGATCTTTTCTTTGAAGTGTCATTGATAAAGATTCTGTGAGTCCTAGAATAAGCAATGTCAATTGCAAATAAAATGCAAAATCAAATGATTGTAAATATTTAAGGAGACCATTTGCTTGGCATCTTTTCACAGCATCTAAACCTTCTTCCTCAATATATTCAAGCACTTCCAAAACTATTGGATATAATTTAGTCAAACGTAGAAGTGTCCTGTAATGAGAACCCCAACGTGTATTTGCCGGTCTCTGTAAAGTAAGTTCCTGATTTAGTCCACTTCACGTTCGAATCTCATGATTATCAATGGCCTCTCTTACTTTCTCTTGATGTTTCTCGCGAAGCATGTCTCTTCTTTTGCATGATGCGCCAACGACATTTAGTAGAAGAGATAATTTCTCAAAAAAGTCACCAACTTCAAAATGCTTTTTTGAAATTGCCACGACCACTAGCTGTAGTTGGTGAGCAAAGCAATGCACATAATAAGCTGAACTATTTTCTTGTGAAATTAAAGCTCGTAATCCATTGAATTCCCCATTCATATTACTTGCTCCGTCATAACCCTGTCCTCTTACGCTTTTCAAACTCAATCCATATTCACTAAATAATGAATCAATAGCACTTTTGAGGCTCATAGTTGATGTATCTTTCACATGAACAACACCAATAAATCTCTCTTTAATAATCCCATATTTGTCAACAAAACGTAAAATCACAGCCATTTGCTCCTTGTAAGAAACATCACTCGACTCATCAACTAACAAAGTAAATACATCATCACCAATTTCTTCAATAATACGACGAATAACTTCTTGAGAGAAGCAATGTACAATGTCCTTTTGAATTTTTGGAGAGACCATTTGGTTATTGCCAGGAGCTTTCCCTAAAATAACATTGTTGATACTCTGATTTAGACTTCCAGTATACTTGATTAATTCCATAAAATTTCCTCGATTATTTGACTCTTCACATTCATCATGACCACGAAATGGTAATCCTTGATTTAACAAAAATCTTGAAACATCGATAGAAGCATTCAGTCGAATCCGATGTTCCTTCTTTGTAATTTCGCTCTGTTTATTAAGAGCAACAACAATAGACTGAGCTTGTCTCATCAAATCATCACCTCTTTTGACTGATCTATTATGAAAACTATTGACGTTTCCCACATGTGAGGCTAGTCTTTCAGACTTGTTCCAGCTAGAGAAACCTTCGGTCACAAATGCATCTTTACCAGAGTATTTAAATAAGTAGCAACACAAACAAAATGCTTTATCCTCCTTTATACTATACTCCAGCCAATTACCATACTGATCAAACCACTCAACATTAAATCGTCTCAACGAACCCACTACTAATTTCTGTGGAAAAGAATGACCACGCGGCTGACAAGGTCCTCTCAACAAATATTTTCTTCTTATCTCATCACGTTGATTTGGATGATATTCTCTAATTTTTGGCCTGTCTGCAGGATCCCACGGAAGATCATTTAAATCAACATACTCAAGAGCAGAAGAACCTTGAGGAACAATATTTGATGTATTTGCAGTTGAATCACGATCCTCACTAGCCGAAGATGGAGTTTTTCGCTTTAAAAAATAGTCAAGCTTTCTTTCTGCAAACATATTTAATTAAAATTATAAAGGCATCAAAAATGTAACTAGATTAATCAGAAATGGCTGAAAAATGGTATATCAACTTATGTGACATATTGACGTAAGTTTAAAACCTTCAGAACACAAGTTTAAAACCTTAATCTGCCTCTGGATGCTAGTCTCAAATCAAAGACAGACGATGGTGGCACCATGACAGCACCGTCGTTGAGGCACTGCAAAATTTACATTTATAGTTTCACTACTCGTGGCTCACTATTGGATTAGCAGCGGTAAGTAGGGGTCGAACCCAAGAGAGTCCGTGTGGAATAGTTATTCTTTGAAAAGAAAGAAAAAGAAAGTAAAAACATTTGGGTTTTGTGGGTTTTATGAACTGAAAAGTAAATGACTGAAAGTAAAGAAAGTAAATGCTGAACTGAAAGTAAAGTACTGAAAGTAAGTGCAAGAAAGTAAAGACTGAAATGTAAGGTGCTAAAAAGTAAAGTGCTAAAATATAAATGACAGAAAAGTAAAGACTGAAATGTAAAGTGCTGAAAAGTAAAGTGTAGAAAGTAAATGACAGATAAGTAAGGACGAAAGATATTCAGTCTAGGATCTCTACTTGTGAGACAACCATCATAGACGTCAAATGATCTTACTTTGTGTTCATAAGTATGGGTGTATTCCTTTTCAAGACTTAAACCCTAAAGTAAGGTCATTTCTAGCACTTACACCACAATCTACTCCAAAATCAAGACATAGACTTCTAGTTCTAAGTGCAGCCACTTGATCTCTCATTTCTGATCAACCAAGCAACTTAAGGAAGATTAAACTACTCGGCTAAGTTTTGCCCTTTCGATGCAACCACTTAGCCTTGTTGTCTAATCAAGATTGAACCACTCAGCTAAGCTTTGCCCTTTCGATGCATCCACTTAGCCTTGTTGTTCAACCGAATAATGGCACCGAACTAGTTGACACACAAATTAGCATTAAGTTCTAGTCTCAAGATGCATACACAAGTATGAACACCCTTTGACCGAATATGCTTTAGCTACTTGTATTCATGTCAAGGAATACAAGCACCATACTTACAAAAGTAAAGGAAACAAGAAAAAGTAAAGACAAGTAACCGAGAGCTTTTTGTAACCGAGAATAACAAGAAAAGTAAAGGGAAAGACGTGGCTTTGACAACAAAGTAAAGGAAAGCTTTAGCTACTTGTATTCATGTCAAGGAATACAAGTAGCCGTGGCTTTGAACAAGGAAATGAAAGGAAAGCTTTTAGCTACTTGTATTCATGTCAAGGAATACAAGTAGCCGTGGCTTTTGTGCAAGGAAAGTAAAGGGAGAGGAGCTCCAAATCAAGACAAGTAAAGTAAAGAGTGCTTGCTGGAAAGTAAGAGCTTTGGAGCTCAAGAACAAGTGCAAGAAAGTAAAGGTTTTCAAGAACAAAGTAGAGAGCAAATTGTGTTTGTATTGAAAATGAAGAGAAGAGAGTTAAGCTCTCTTCTCTCTAAGGACTTGGGACTTCGAAGCACACCCATTACATGAGGCAAGCCCTCTATTTATAGGCAATGGAAGTCGGTTTAGGGAGGAGAAGATAAGCTTTGGTTTGAAGAAATATCCCAAAAGCAAGCCACTTGAGTTTGTCTCTTCCAAAAGCCATCCCACTTGCCTTGCACATGCTTGAGCCAACCGACTTGAGCTTGGCTTCATCCAAAGGGCAACTAATCTTGGACTAGATGAGGCCAACCGGACTTGAATAGAAGAGGCCAACCGAACTCCACAACTAAACTGAAGTGAATAGTAGAAGCCAACCAGAATATTAAGAATTCGGTTCTTGGTTGGAACTTCTTGGCCGGAACTTGGTAGGACTTGGTTGTGCTTGGCCTGAGCTTGATCGGAGCTCGATCGGAGCTTGATCGGAGTTTGGCCGGAGTTGGCCGGAATTTTGGCCGGAGGCTCTTGGCTGTTGAAACACTGATTTGGAACGACAATGTCCATACAAACTGATCTCAAGAAGAATGTTTGGCCAGATTCTACCCGGAGCATGGTCGAAATCCCAAAACGGCCGGAATTGCCCTAGTTTGGCCTTGAGCGGGCTTGAGCTGGTTCCACTCGGGCGTTTTGTCTGGGAAGTGAGATTATCTGAGTTGTTGGGCATTTCAAACAACTTGGTCGAGCCAGATTTGGCAGATTAGCTGGTTTGGTCAAGCGACTTGGTTTCGGTGCCTATCAACGCGCGCTGGACCTTTGGAATTGGGCTAACTGCCAATCTGCTTGGGCATTTACCTTGGTTTTCTGACATTGTCCACCTTATTTGCCATTTTGATCACTTTGCTCGAGGCGGATTTGTCAGTTCAGATGGTTTGCCCGAGCAACTTGAATTCATGAGTGCTAGACAGCTCGGCTGGTGCACTGGGCGCGGCCTGGGCGATCATTTCTTCGGACCCAGCTGAGGTTTCTCGGTCCCCGGCTCAGCCAGAAATGACTTGGCGTGCTTTTCGGCACAAATCTCCCTTTTTGGCTTGATTCCTCTTTAGACTCCAAAATTTCCTGTATACATAAAACGACATCAACAAGCACATGTTCGTATGACCAAATGTCTTATTTGGTGGGTTTAGTTGTACTCGATGAGTCGATACGTCCCATCACACCAGCAGTTTGTTCAAACCCTATCAATCGTGCCTCAATATCTTCCTCAAAACTCCGCTTTTGCCCCAAGCCATCGTGTTCGCCATGGATGATGTTTTGAGATCCATCCTTGGGTGAGGAAGCACCTTGACAGCGCGTCGTTGATACGCTGTAAAATTTACATTTATAATTCCACTACTTTAGTGGCTCACTATGGATAGCAAGCGGTAAGTAGGGGTCGAACCCAAGAGAGTCAGTGTGGATTACTTGTTCTTTAAAAAGAAAGAAAAAATGAAAGTAAAAACATTTGGGTTTTGTGGGTTGTTTTATGAACAGAAAAGTAAATGACAGAAAGTAAATAACTGAAAAGTAAATGACTGAAATGTAAAGTGCTGAAAGTAAGTACTGAAAATAAAGGTACTGAAAGTAAAGTGCGGAAAGTAAATTGCTGGAACAGTCGAGTTCAATATCAACCAAACAACATACTTTTGGTTTGTCGCACGCTGTATTTCAAGCGCAATCCGTACCAAATGTTTGTTGGATTGATGTTGAGCAAGTCTGTAGTAAGCGTACGGAAATGTAAAAACTGAAAAGTAAAGTGCGTAAAGTAAAGTACTGAAAAGTAAAGTGCGTAAATTAAAGTGCTTGAAGGACAAGGCTTGCTGAAAGTAAGTGCGTAAAGTAAAGTGCTTGAAGGACAAGGCTTGCTGAAAGTAAGTGCGTAAAAGTAAAGTGCTTGAAGGACAAGACTTGCGGAAAGTAAGTGCGTAAAGTAAAGTGCTTGAAGGACAAGGCCTTCGGAAAGTAAGCAGTTGATATGGACTGAAAGTAAAGTGACAGGTGATGTTTTAATTAAAGGAAAGGATTCAGTTTTAGGGGCCTTGTATCATAAATCTTTTTATCATCGACCTCTAATGATCATACTACGTGTTCAAAGATGTATCAAGGCCGTTTCCAGCACTTGACTTGCCACACCGTCTAGTCCTTTTCAAGACATAGAACACTTGTTCTAGTTAGGCTAATTCCTCCTTTCGAAGTATATTAGCCTATGTACATCCACATGATCAATCATTTCCGATCAACTAAGTGGTGTTTAAAAGAGGTTGAACTCTATGGAAAAGCTTTGCTCTTTCGAGCCTCCACTTAACCACGTATGTTCACGAACACCATGGAAGAGCTTTGCTCTTTCGAGCCTCCACTCAACCAATAATGTTCTATTCTAATATTAGGCACATAGAACAAGTTTGAACACAATAGAGGCACTTAAGAGAAGGGTCTAAAAACGGTTTTATGATACAAGCACACCCCTTCAACCGAATGAAGGGTTTAGCTACGATTATCCATGGAAGAGGATATCATAGCTAAGTGCTTGAAAAGTAAATGGTTTTTTTGAAAGACAAGGAAAGTAAAATAACAAGGTTTCCGAAATCAAAAGACAAGGAAAAGCTTGAGCACTTCAAGAACCAACAAGAGTACTCAAGATCAAAGCAAAATAAAGACAAGGAAAGTAAAAGAGGGGCTGCTGGAAAATAAGAGCTTGGAGCTCAAGAACATGTGAACAAACTCAAGAACAAGTGAAGAAACTCAAGAACAAAAGTAAGAACAAGTGTATTGTATTGAAAGTGAAGAGAAAGAGAGTTAAGCTCTCTTCTCTCTAAAGTAACATGGGATTTTCAGGGGCTTTTATTACATGAGGGCATGTCCTCTATTTATAAGCTAAGCAAACTTGGAGGCTAAGTTTTGGAGGAGAAATATCCCAAAGAATACTTCATTGTGATTGGCTCTCCACTTGGGATATTTTGAGCTCAAGCCACCTCTTCTTCTTATCTCTTCCATGAGCCACAAATTTGGCACATGGGTTGGCTTATCCAAAGCCAACTAACTTGTAACCAAAGCCAACCGACTTGCTTCTTGGTTCGAGGCTTGGTTTGTTCCCAAAGGGCTAGCGAAGTGAATAGTATGGCCAACCGGACAAGAAGTAGTTTGGAATTGGTTGGACTTCTCCGGAGTGTGGCCGGAGAAACAAATGACCGAAGCATGGTGGTGAGCATATAAGCTTGATCGGAGCCTCATCGGAAGGTCGCCGAACCTTGGCCGGAGCTCGCCGGAATATGGCCGGAATCTGACCGGAGCTTTGGCCGGAGCTTCTTGGATTTTGGAGAGTGTATTATGAATGAAAAAGTCATTCTAAGATGATCTCAAGAAGGATGCTAAGCCAAATTCTGCCCGGAACATGGTCGAAATCCCAAAACGGCTGAAATTGCCTTTGTTTGGCCTTTACCGGGCTCGGGTCCTTGGCAATGCGTCGTTGGCTTTTGGGCGATGGATATAGCATGTTTGAGTGATTCCAAGTCGAGTCCATGAAGGATGTTAAGGTTGATTTGGATCGTAGCATGGTCGTTCCCTAGGATGGCATAGAACGTGGTCCCTTGGCCTAGGATGGTTTGAATTTTGGACCTTGTGTTCTTTGCCTTTTGAGTGATGAATTGGAATGACATTCTTCATGGAAATCGAATGGTAGAAGTCGTTTTGCCGGAATGGAGCCGAAAATAGGTCGTGCCCCATGTTTTTCATTTTCGGCATGGGTACCTCGGACGGGGACCTGGGCGCGACCCGGGCGCTCTCGGGCGGGGACCTGTGGTACCTGGTACCTCGTCTGGGTCCCTGACTGGGTCTTCCGGGTCCTTGCTTGGGTCCCTCGGGCCATGGCTGGCTTTTTGGCACAAATCTCCCCTTTTTAAGTGTTTTCCTCTTTATACTCCAAAATGGCCTGAAATGCAAATGCACATTAACAAGCACATGTTCGTGCACTCAAAGTGCCTAATTTAGTGGGTTTAGCGTACTCAATGAATCATATAAATATGCTCCTTCAAACACCCCCACACTTAATCTTGTTTGTCCCGAATAAGTGTAGTCAATAAGAGGAACAAAAATACCCCAAGTCCTAGATGTGAATGTTAGATGTGAATCTAGACTTCACCTTAGCTTGCATAACTTACTTGTTTCCAAACGAAATTATGCTCACATATGAAAGTAACTAGATACTTGTTACCTTTGAGCCGAGATGCAAATCAATTTGGATGATTGGGAGATAGCCACTTTTTAGGCCCATGATCTGCACTCTCGGATCCTATCTTACTATATGGTTATGTTTTTGCTTCTTCTAGTACGTGATTGATTCGGGCCATTGGGTTGAGCTCTTTTGATTTTCTTTGTGTGGTTGGACAGCTTTTGTAGTAACTTTGGCCTTTGGCCTTTGATTTGACTCTTTGAGTACTTCACTTTTTCTTCGGTTTCGTTTCACCATTTTGGCTGATTTTTTTTTCTTTTCTTCTTTGAGCTTTGCTCCTTTGATGAGATTTTGCATGTCCATTTCTTCACTTTTGGGAGGTCCAATCATCGCCCGAGAGCATATGGAAATACCTCCTCGCTCTTTCTCATCGTAGTCGTTTCGGCGCGGGTCAAGTTGAGGGTCGCTCACCTCTTTTCCTGGCTACCCGGACTAGAGATAGGACGGTTTGATTCCCGTCCCGCCTTTTGCATAGACGCTGCATGGCGGAGTCCACTCTTTACCAATAAGCCCGAAGCGCAGCCTCCACAATCTTCACATAACCGTATAGTAAGGATCCGGTCCCTTGAGTGCTTGTCAAGCCTCTCTAGGGCATTTCTTTCAACTCCACATCCTACGTTTATCTCAGCACACAAAGATAAGTAGGAAGTTAAATTCGCATGCTTTTACACAATTAAGTTTTCACAAGGAAATGCATGAATCGGGTCTATTTATTTTCACATCATGGAAGTGTATATTCTCAAAACATGCTGTCTACTATGTACAACTACTAATACTCTAATACCCCCACACTTTTGAACGAAGCCGTGCCTCACAGCATGACTTAGTTCAAATGCTCAAAAAAGTAAGCAAGCAAAGGAAATGACATAAAGAAATAAAAACTGAAAAGACTAAATATGCCGGGTTACCTCCCGACAAGTGCCTTTGTTTAACGTCGTTGGCTCGATGGTACCTCAATCATGGATCATAAGTTTGGATCCCATGGGTGTGTGAGGTCGAACTTTATCCCAACTGCCCTTTTGATTTGCCCAAAGAACACATATGGCAGCGGGCTCAGTTCTGCTCTCCCGGCTTCTTTTTCACATATCCCCGAGAAGGCGAGGATTCCTTGACCATAGCTTCTGGTCCATGGAGCCGTGCCCTTGTGTTTCTCCTTCCGGGCTTCCATTCCTTCGGCCCATGTCATGGTCGCTTTTTCATGTCTGAATGGTCGGCACCTTTGCAAGTTCAGAAGTTCGGTATTGTGCCATGAAATATAGGCGACTTCAAGCTTGTGCCCATGTTCACCCTCTTCCTTGGGGCAGAGATGATTGGTCATCTTGGAACGAGTGAGTTTTCCGGGTTCGTGGTGAGTGAGTGCTCCATCTTCGGCTCTTCTGGCTTATGTTTTACCTCCAACTCCCCTTGCACCTCATCATCATTGACTACATGATCTTCGGTGGCTATGATCTGCATAAAACATGAAGGGTCAAGTTGGGGCTTCTCTGCTATGAGGTCCGGGTCTGTCTCAACCAGCCCTTCCGTGAGGACCGGGTCTGTCTCGGGCAGCTTGGGCGCTTCGGCCATGCGGACTGGGCTCGTCTCGGGTGCTTCAGCAATGAGGAATGGGACTGCATCGGGTAGCTCGGGCGCGTCTTGATCTATCTCGGCCAGCATGTCAGTGAGGTCCAGGACTTCCTCGGGTGCCCCGAGCGCAAGGACCGGGCCTGGCTTGATTTGTTCGGCATTGAGGTCCGGGCATGTCTCAGCTGGTTTGGCAGTGAAGATCGGGCCTGTCTCGGCTAGCTCGCCAATGAGGACTGGGACTTCTGTTGGCTCGGCAGTGAGGACTGTGTTAGACTCGGCTGGTTCGGCAACGAGGTCCGGGACCGGCGTGATTTCCTCGGGTAGATTGGTAATGTGGGCCGGGCCTGAATTGGGTAGTTTTTCTTCTAACTCCCAGGGGTAATCTGAGTGGAGCTCTTCTTCAGGCAACCATGGGTCCTCATCCTTGTCATTTATACGGTCTCCGGAGGCAATCACACTGAGGTCTGGGTCTGATTTGGGCAACTCGGCAGTTAGGTCTGGGTATGTCTTGATTTCCTCGGCCGCTTCGGTAGTGAGGACCGGGCCTGTTTTGGCCGGTTCTTCTTCGGTCATCCGCGGGTTCTCATCCTCTGCCGGTTCCGTGGGCTCTTCTTTGATGACTCTTGGCTTGAGCATCTTTTGAACTGCCTCAATATTTGCCCGTGTTTCCTCGATGTCGGCCTGGATTTGGTGCATTGTGTTGGCCTGTTCTTCGAGTCGCATGGCCTGATCTTGTCTTGACCTCTCGGCCAGATCATTTATCAAGTTCCAAAGATCATCCATGTCCAAGTTATTCACCGAGCCTCCCGCTGCATCATTAAGCCAATTCCACTCTTGTGGCATCATCCCATTGAGAAACCTTTGAAGAAGATCATGGTTGGTGAATCCATGGTACGGGCAGTTCGTCACAATGGAGTCAAAGTACGCCAAGTACTCGTCCAAAGTTTCGTCTCGGGATTGTTCTATGTTGTTGATCTTCTCGCGGACTTCAAGTTCAAAAGGTGGTGGGAAAAACTCCTCATTGTTCCAAGGCTCGCATCCATAGTAGAAAGACTTTGTGAACTGCATGACAGAACTAAAACAAAAGAAAAACACATAGAACAACAATTCCGAAACACAACTCCCCGGCAACGGCGCCAAAATTTGATAGCGCATCGTTGATACGCTGCAAAATTTACATTTATAATTCCACTACTTTAGTGGCTCACTATGTATAGTAAGCGGTAAGTAGGGGTCGAACCCAAGAGAGTCAGTGTGGATTAGTTGTTCTTTAAAAAGAAAGAAAAAATGAAAGTAAAAACATTTGGGTTTTGTGGGTTGTTTTATGAACAGAAAAGTAAATGACAGAAAGTAAATAACTGAAAATTAAATGACTGAAATGTTAAGTGCTGAAAGTAAGTACTGAAAATAAAGGTACTGAAAGTAAAGTGCGGAAAGTAAATTGCTGGAACAGTCGAGTTCAATATCAACCAAACAACATACTTTTGGTTTGTCGCACGCTGTATTTCAAGCGCAATCTGTACCAAATGTTTGTTGGATTGATGTTGAGCAAGTCTGTAGTAAGCGTACGGAAATGTAAAAACTGAAAAGTAAAGTGCGTAAAGTAAAGTACTAAAAAGTAAAGTGCGTAAAGTAAAGTGCTTGAAGGACAAGGCTTACTGAAAGTAAGTGCGTAAAAGTAAAGTTATTGAAGGACAAGACTTGCGGAAAGTAAGTGCGTAAAGTAAAGTGCTTGAAGGACAAGGCTTGCTGAAAGTAAGTGCGTAAAAGTAAAGTGCTTGAAGGACAAGACTTGCGGAAAGTAAGTGCGTAAAGTAAAGTGCCTGAAGGACAAGGCCTTCGGAAAGTAAGCAGTTGATATGGACTGAAAGTAAAGTGACAGGTGATGTTTTAATTAAAGGAAAGGATTCAGTTTTAGGGGCCTTGTATCATAAATCTTTTTATCATCGACCTCTAATGATCATACTACGTGTTCAAAGATGTATCAAGGCCGTTTCCAGCACTTGACTTGCCACACCGTCTAGTCCTTTTCAAGACATAGAACACTTGTTCTAGTTAGGCTAATTCCTCCTTTCGAAGTATATTAGCCTATGTGCATCCACATGATCAATCATTTCCGATCAACTAAGTGGTGTTTAAAAGAGGTTGAACTCTATGGAAAAGCTTTGCTCTTTCGAGCCTCCACTTAACCACGTATGTTCACGAACACCATGGAAGAGCTTTGCTCTTTCGAGCCTCCACTCAACCAATAATGTTATATCCTAATATTAGGCACATAGAACAAGTTTGAACACAATAGAGGCACTTAAGAGAAGGGTCTAAAAACGGTTTTATGATACAAGCACACCCCTTCAACCGAATGAAGGGTTTAGCTACGATTATCCATGGAAGAGGATATCATAGCTAAGTGCTTGAAAAGTAAATGGTTTTTTTGAAAGACAAGGAAAGTAAAATAACAAGGTTTCCGAAATCAAAAGACAAGGAAAAGCTTGAGCACTTCAAGAACCAACAAGAGTACTCAAGATCAAAGCAAAATAAAGACAAGGAAAGTAAAAGAGGGGCTGCTGGAAAATAAGAGCTTGGAGCTGAAGAACATGTGAACAAACTCAAGAACAAGTGAAGAAACTCAAGAACAAAAGTAAGAACAAGTGTATTGTATTGAAAGTGAAGAGAAAGAGAGTTAAGCTCTCTTCTCTCTAAAGTAACATGGGATTTTCAGGGGCTTTTATTACATAAGGGCATGTCCTCTATTTATAAGCTAAGAAAACTTGGAGGCTAAGTTTTGAAGGAGAAATATCCCAAAGAAGACTTCATTGTGATTGGCTCTCCACTTGGGATATTTTGGGCTCAAGCCACCTCTTCTTCTTATCTCTTCCATGAGCCACGAATTTGGCACATGGGTTGGCTTATCCAAAGCCAACTAACTTGTAACCAAAGCCAACCGACTTGCTTCTTGGTTTGAGGCTTGGTTTGTTCCCAAAGGGCAACCGAAGTGAATAGTATGGCCAACCGAACAAGAAGTAGTTTGGAATTGGTTGGACTTCGCCGGAGTGTGGCCGGAGCAACAAATGACCGGAGCATGGTGGTGAGCATATAAGCTTGATCAGAGCCTCATCGGAAGGTCGCCGGACCTTGGCCAGAGCTCGCCGGAATATGGCCGGAATCTGACCAGAGCTTTGGCCGGAGCTTCTTGGATTTTAGAGAGTGTATTCTGAATGAAAAAGTCATTCTAAGATGATCTCAAGAAGGATGCTAAGCCAAATTCTGCCCGGAACATGGTCGAAATCCCAAAACGGCTGAAATTGCCTTTGTTTGGCCTTTACCGGGCTCGGGTCCTTGGCAATGCGTCGTTGGCTTTTGGGCGATGGATATAGCATGTTTGAGTGATTCCAAGTCGAGTCCATGAAGGATGTTAAGGTTGATTTGGATCGTAGCATGGTCGTTCCCTAGGATGGCCTAGAACGTGGTCCCTTGGCCTAGGATGGTTTGAATTTTGGACCTTGTGTTCTTTGCCTTTTGAGTGATGAATTGGAACTACATTCTTCATGGAAATCGAATGGTCGAAGTCGTTTTGCCGGAATGCAGCCGGAAATAGGTCGTGCCCCATGTTTTTCATTTTGGGCATGGGTACCTCTGACGGGGACCTGGGCGCGACCCGGGCGCTCTCCGGCGGGGACCTGTGGTACCCGGTACCTCGTCTGGGTCCCTGACTGGGTCTTCCGGGTCCCTGCTTGGGTCCCTCGGGCCATGGCTGGCTTTTTGGCACAAATCACCCCTTTTTTAAGTGTTTTCCTCTTTAGACTCCAAAATGGCCTGAAATGCAAATGCACATTAACAATCACATGTTCGTGCACTCGAAGTGCCTAATTTGATGGGTTTAGCGTACTCAATGAATCATATAAATATGCTCCATCACACCTGTGTAGATACAAATACCTATATCGCCTGGCGGATGAATCCCCATGTAAGTGTAACCAACCTCCATTTGATGTTTTTTGTTACTACTATTCAATTGTAAGTTCAATATTTTTCATATGAAATGGGGTTTTTTTTATTTAGGGGAAATTTACAATTTCGGTGAATAAGGTGGAGGGCTGGAGGCTTTGTATGAGCTGTTTAAGCTGAGTAGCTCCATAATTGACGACGGATTGATTCACAAGGTACAATTTCGTGGTCGTTGTTGTTTACAACCCTCTTCTGAGTCTAATTAAGAACCCAAAACACAGAACGGTGCGCAAATACTTGACATAACTTTACCTTATGCCAATCAAATTTTCACATACTAAGTTATTTTCCTAAGCTGATCTCTAAGTTACTATACTGTACTTATGAAACAGGATTTGAAGAGATGCGGACAAGGGATGTTTTCATTTTAAACTTCTTTTGTATTGCTGGCTGCGTTGCTACAAGTTTATGTGTAACTGTTAATATGTACATCTCACTTCAGAATCACTGCAAACCGAGGATTTTATCTTCTCAGCTTGTATTACACATCACCAACAATTGTGTAGTTTTATGTCAACAAGTTTTTGTTCATGTAGTTGTTTAATTGATTTTTTCAAAATGAATATGATGCGTGTTTTGGTAGTAGATAAAATAAAAAAGGCGCAAATTATGGCTTGCCTGATGCAAAAATTTTCATTATACATAAGTTTGAAATGCTATTTGTCATTTCTATCCAAAAAAAATGTTATTTATCATTAAAAGCAAAGTGACTTTAAAGTTACATTACAACCAAACAAAGCGTAAATAGTGACTGGAAACTGAAAACTTCCAAAATTGTAAAACCAATACGAGTTAAACAAATTTAGTATATAAATAAGAGTGCAGTTAAGGTACAACCCGATTTATATATAAAAATTACAAACCGATTTTTAAGCTGACACGTGTCCCATTTAGTCAAAATCCCGAACAAACACACGTATGAGTATTATAGTCATTCCACATGGAGGGGTATAAATCTAATAATGTTATTTTCAATTTAGACCACGAGTTGTTAATGATCAGACTTAAACTTGGAAATGATCAGACTTAAAAATTGAGAATGATCAGACTTAAAAATTGGTAATAATCAGACTTAAAATTGAGAATGATCAGACTTAAAGAGAGAATGTTCAGACTTAAAATTTGTTAATGATAAGACTTAAAATTGAGAATGATCAGACTTAAAAAGAGAATGATCAGACTTAAAACAGGTAACTAAAAGACTACAAATTGAGAATGATCAGATAAAGAGAGAATTATCAGATTTAAAAATTGGTAATAATCAAACTTGAAATTAAGAATGATCAGACTTAAAGAGAAAATGATCAGACTTAAAAATTGTTAATGATCAGACTTAAAATTACGAATGATCAGACTTAAAGAGAGAATGATCAGACTTAAAACTGGTAACTAAAATACAACAAATTGAGAATGATCAGACTTAAAGAGAGAATGATCAGACTTAAAAATTGGTAATAATCAAACTTAAAATTAAGAATGATCATACTTAACGAGAGAATGGTCAGACTTAAAAATTGTTAATGATCATACTTAAAATTGAGAATGATCAGACTTAAAAATTGGTAATAATCAAACTTAAAATTAAGAATGATCAGACTTAAAAATTGTTAATGATCAGACTTAAAATTAAGAATGATCATACTTAAAGAGAGAATGATCACACTTAAAATTGATAACTAAAAGACTACAAATTGAGAATGATCAGACTTATTAAAGAGAGAATGATCACACTTAAAACTGGTAACTTAAAGACTACAAATTGAGAATGATCAGACTTATAGAGAGAATGATCAGACTTAAAACTGGTAACTAAAAGACTACAAATTGAGACTGATCACTTAAAAATTGGTAATAATCATACTTAAAGAGAGAATGATCAGACTTAAAAATTGTTAATGATCAGACTTAAAATTGAGAATGATCAGACTTAAAAATTGGTAATAATGAGACTTAAAATTAAGAAAGATCAGACTTAAAGAGAGAATGATCAGACTTAAAACTGGTAACTAAAAGACTACAAATTGAGAATGATCAGACTTAAAGAAAGAATGATCAGACTTAAAAATTGGTGCAAATTTTATTGTAGCAAAAGTCAAATTTTATTCAAGATGATCAGACTTAATGCATGTTGATCAGACTTAAAAACGTACTGTAGCGAAAGTTGAATTTTACTGTAGCAAAAGTCAAATTTACTGTAGCAAAACTCAAATTTTATTCAAGATGATCAGACTTAAAAACGTATTGTAGCGAGCGTCGAATTTTACTGTAGCAAATTTTATGATAGTTATACCCCTCCTATCTTTTATATATTTTTAAATAAGTCCGCGTGTGTTTTTTTATTTACAAAAAGAGTCCCGATCAGAATGAATTTTGATTAGTCGATTTTTATACGTGTCAATTTTTTTTATGAATTTATAGTTTTTATTTATAATTTTGGTTTGTATTTGATCCAAAGCCTATAAATAAAATAAAATTTACCTCTTTTTCATGTTGATATTTGAGCTTTCCATGTTTAGTTAATACCCCGTTAATTTTCATACAATTACCCCTATAAATTCTGAAAAAAACTATCAACTACATGGAGTAGTTTTCAATAATTATTATTATTTATTCATTGACCCTTTTAAAATTATTTCCTAGGTCCACCACAGTCCACTGGTGTGAAAAAGATTTACAATTCTGCTGAAAGGATTTGGATCAAATACAAACCATAATTATAAATAAAAATTACAAATTCAAAAAAATAATGTCACGTGTAAAAATCGATCAATCAGAATTCATCCCATTCAGGATTCTTTTTGTAAATAAAAAAAACTCACGCGGACTTATTTAAAAATACATAAAAGATATGAGGGGTATAATCGTCCAAAATTTGCTACAGTAACGATCAGACTTAAAAAACAATGATCAGACTTAAAAATAATAATGATGAGACTTAAACCTGTTACGATCAGACTTAAAAAACAATGATCAGACTTAAACCATTAATGACCAGACTTAAAAAAACAATGATCTGACTTAAACCAGTAATGACAAGACTTAAAAAGAACAATGATCAGACTTAAAAAAACAATGATCAGACTTAAAAAAATAATGATGAGACTTAAACCAGTAACGATCAGACTTAAAAACAATTATCAGACTTAAACCATTAATGACCAGACTTAAAAAACAATGATCAGACTTAAAAAACAATGAACAGGCTTAAAAAAAATAATGATTAGACTTAAACCATTAATGATCAGACTTAAACCAACTAAGGTTGTAGCGAAATAGCAGGATTTGAGTTGTCGGTGTCTGATTTCAGTCCATTATACCTTATTCTGAGCAGAACGGAGAGACGGCTTTTATGGCCATCCGGAGTCGTTTCCTATTTTATTTTGAATTTTTAATGTTTTTAGAAATTTTTGGTTTTTAGTACTTTTCGTATTAGGGCTTTGTAAGTCTGATCGTTGTTGTTTTAAGTCTGATCATTGCTGTTTTTAAGTCTGATCATTGATGTTTTTAAGTCTAATCATTGCTTTGTAAGTCTGATCGTTGCTTGTTTTAAGTCTGATCATTGTTGTTTTTAAGTCTGATCATTGCTGTTTTAGGTCTGATCATTCTCAATTTGTAGTCTTTTAGTTATCAATGTTAAGTCTGATCATTTTCTCTATAAGTCCAATCATTATCGATTTGTGGTCTTTTAGTTACCAATTTTTCATTAAGTCTTTTAAGTCTGATCATTAAGTCTTTTAAGTCTGATCATTAAGTCTTTTAAGTCTGATCATTAAGTTTTTTAAGTCTGATCATTATCTATTTTAAGTCTGATCATTAAGTCTTTTAGGTCTGATCATTAAGTCTTTTAAGTCTGATCATTAAGTCTTTCAAGTCTGATCATTACTATTTTTTAAGTCTGATCATTTAGTCTTTCAAGTCTGATCATTAAGTCTGATTATTGCTTTGTAAGTCTGATCGTTGCTTGTTTTAAGTCTGATCATTGCTGTTTTTAAGTCCGATCGTTGCTTATTTTAAGTCTAATCATTGCTATTTTTAAGTCTGATCATTGCTGTTTTTAAGTCTGATCGTTGTTTGTTTTAAGTCTGATCATTGCTGTTTTTAAGTATGATCATTGCTGTTTTTAAATCTGATCATTGCTTTGCAAGTCTGATCGTTGCTTGTTCTAAGTCTGATCATTGCTGTTTTTAAGTCTGATCATTGCTGTTTTTAAGTCTGATCATTGCTGTTTTAAGTCTGATCATTGCTTTGTAAGTCTGATCATTGTTGTTTTAAGTCTGATCATTGCTGTTTTTAAGTCTGATCATGGCTATTTTTTAAGTCTGATCATTGATGTTTTTAAGTCTGATCATTGCTGTTTGTAAGTCTGATCGTTGCTTGTTTTAACTCTGATCATTGTTGTTTTTAAGTCTGATCATTGCTGTTTGTAAGTCTGATCGTTGCTTGTTTTAAGTCTGATCATTGCTGTTTTTAAGTCTGATCATTGTTGTTTTTACGTCTGATCATTGCTATTTTTTAAGTTTGATCATTGCTATTTTTAAGTCTGATCATTGCTATTTTTAAGTCTGATCATTGCTATTTTTAAGTCTGATCATTGCTGCTTTAAGTCTGACCATTACTGTTTTTAAATCTGATCATTGCTGTTTTTTATGTCTGATCATTGCTATTTTTTAAGTCTAATCATTGTTGTTTTTAAGTGTGATCATTTTTAGTTTAAGTCTGATCATTAACAACTCGTGGACTAAATTGAAAATAACATTATTAGGTTTATACCCCTCCATGTGGAATGACTATATTACCCCTCAGTGTGTTTGTTCGAGATTTCGATAAATGGGACACGTGTCAGCTTAAAAATCGATTTGTAGTTTTTATATATAAATCGATTTGTACCTGAACCGCACTCTTGCTGAAAAATGTAAAAAGTAATGGGAAAGGGAAAGTGAAACAGAGAACTTCCAAAAATTTAAATTTAATGCGCTTTAAAAAAAATTAATTAGAAAAAATTGAATATGATTTTCTATCTTGGGTTAAACAAGTGTAGAAAACTAACAATTCCTGAAATATTTTACTCTAATCTCAGCTTTATATTTTGAGCTTCCAATGATTTATTTATCACCATCAAATATGCATTAAAAAGATCCACACAAATTACAAGGACTAGGAAACGGGGGTGGTGGACAAGGTCTGTAGATACCTCTCAACGCTGTCCAAACCACAAAGCTCTTTCACCACAGGCATAGTCGCAGGGACTGGGAGATCAAACTGGGTGGCACATTCTTCATCAATGCCGTGCCAGGAAGCGAGTTGCTTTCTAGCTTCTCTCACTGCTGCTCTGGTTGCGCAGTGTATTGAAACTGATAAGAGTAATGGCGGCTCGCCGGAAGCTGTATGGGTAATAATAATAATAAGCACGCATTTAAGGTTGCATAAAAAGTGCAGGAGCATTGTGACTGGGTTTTATTGAAGGGGAATGAGATGTACCTTTGGAGGAAAGAACTCGTTTCTTGTGGTTTCCGCTGTTGAGGATTTCAACGTTGAACTTCTTTGGAATGGTGTCAACTGTGGGGATTTTGTAGTTCCAGGTTCCGTCGGCAATTACCGTGTTGTCTGTAGGGGAGAGGTATTCCTCGTACATGAAAAATCCGATTCCTTGAACAAAAGCTCCTTCGATCTGCAACAGAGTTTAGAAAAATCACTGAGGCCAAGTCAAGTAATCTTAACAGATTAGAGCGGATATGATTTGAAATGGTCAGGAAAGATACAGAGGAGTTGACAGGAAAATATGGTAACAGAAATTCTGGAATGGAGAATTGCATATCAATATGCGCAAACAAAGGATTCAGGAAGGTAAACAATTCTTGGTTCCGAGGCCTGAGAGAATGTGTTTGGGGCAATTATCTGATTAAAAATTTAAACATTGATAGAGATTCTTTCTAAGCTTACTTGTCCCAAATCAACTGCAGGGTTGAGGCTCTTTCCACAGTCGTATAAAATATCCGATTGCAAAATTGTCGTCTGTCCAGTGAGGATATCAATCTCCACCTGCGGCATTTGCATTGGTCATTCAGTCATTATGCAACAAATTGCTTCTATATGTAAGATATGAACTTGACCACATATAATGCGGAAAGAAAAGGGAAAAGGAACTCACCTCACTCACTGCAGCACCATAGATTAGGTAATTCATGGAGTCAAAATCTGGTACAAAATAACAACTCGATGACAAGTTGATTGACTGCAAACGTGCCTGCATTTCCAAATTGCATGAGATGCAATAATACTTGATACATAAGGGTTTGAATCATAAGCAAGGTGGAAGCTCGATAGTGAAACTCACCACCGAAATTAAAGTTTCCCACGTGACCGAACTCATTTGCTGCTCCAACCTTTCCTTCAAAGGGAGTAATCTTTCAACCAAGATGTCACAACAAAGTTTGACAGCTGCACAGCTGGATTCAGATGTGGTGCTTCCAGCAGTAAACCCGCCTTGCGTCAAGCTTAAAGTGTCTGATTGTACTACACGCACCTTATCCAAAAGATCTGTGGATCCTTCACACTTAATGGAACTCAGACCAAACGCAGCCATTTGCTTTGCCTTTGTCCAAAGCCCTTGACCTAACTCAATACCACCAACTTCTACTGAAATTGAACCATCACTAAGAATGCTAACTTTTCCAGGTGTAGCTCTAACAGATGCTTGATAAATAACTGGAACCCTAGAGATAGCCCTCTTACGCCATTTATTGGTATGATTAAACAGCTTGATGCTTTCAGCTCTTTGGTAGTATCTGGAGGATTCGGCAACTTTATCCCACAATGATGGCAAAGTAAGTTCTTCTGGCTCACCGGCGGAATGTTTATAGAACAGATTTAGGCTTTCGAATGTGTGAACGTTTTTACTCCTTACTATGTCCACATCCATCTTCAGGTGAGACGCAACCTTCTCAATTACAGCTTCTGCAATATATGTTCCTTGCACTTCTCCAGGGGCCCTCATAGCTGTTCTACTAAAGAGATTCGTCTTGCATACTTTTATATCAAAATAAAAAGCACCCCAATCATATTTCTTTAAAACGCTCACCACACCATGAGGCATCACCGGGCTAATATCTGTATCCATTCCTGCATTGATAAGGATATTGAGGTACAAGGCAGTAACCTTTCCATCATTCTTAAACCCAACATCGTAAGTTATTTTCATGGGATGTCTTCCTCCAGCGATCAGCATGTCAGTCTTGCGGTTATTATATATGCGTACTGGACGTCTTAATTTGTGAGCAGCAAGGGCACATGCAGTAGCTACCTAGAACATAAGCCCCCTTTCAGTTAACACATAATGCGTCAACTGTACAACTTTCAAAATTAGTTTGGTTCATTTTGGTAAGGGCAACTATTTTCACTTACAGTCGTAGCTTTCATAGACTTTCCACCAAAGCCACCCCCAACCCTTCTGGTAATCACACGGATGTTATGCTCAGGTAGGCCGAGACATCTAGCTATAGTCTGATGCGCAATCTCAGGACACTGTATCGAACTGTAGACCACCATGCAATTGTCTTCTTCCGGGACTGCGAGAGCAGTTTGGGTCTCCATGTAGAAATGGTATTGTGACCCAAGTCTGATCTGGATATGTCAATGAGAACAGAAAAAAAAATTAATTACACTTAAAAGCACAGAGAATGGGGGTGGACCAAAGATTTTATTGATGCTATGTACCTCAGCAGAGATAATTTTCTGATCAGCTTCATCCATTCCTTTCATGAAATCACCAACTGGCTGCGGATACAGATATGAGGGAACTTCAAAGAAGCTAGACCTCTCGACAGCCTGTTCTACAGTAAGGATAGGTGGCTCTAAGCCTTCAATGTCATACTCGACTACAGCAAGTTTTGCTGCCACATCTGCCTTCTTTTGTGTTTCCGAAACCTATTCATTTCATTTGGTAAACTAAATCAAACAAAATTGCTAAATGTGATCAATCAGACATCCAGAGATCACGAACATGTTACTAAGCCATGAATTTGAATCTAGCACATTAAAAGGACAGTGCAATATGTGAACATAAAATGGTGACATTACCACAAGACCAATGTATTGACCAACACACTCTGTAACCCCATCAGCAAATAAAGGGCCAGTACCGAACATGATCGTATATCCAGCATTTGTCCCTGATTGTGGAATGTCTTTATACGAAATTACTGCAGTGACTTCATCTGATTGTGTACTAGGATCTAATTTTATATCATTCACATGGGCCAAGCTTTTTGTGCTGCAAACAAACGCTGCGTGCAGACAATTTGGAGGAGAAGGAATATCATCCACATACTGTGCCTCGCCTGCATAGGAAGGCAAACTATGAATGACAACAGGACTTTCTGTATATATGATTAACTGAACAATAGCAACAATACATGACATATAACAAGAACGATGGAATTGTAAATGCTTAAAGCTGTTTCACACGTGTCTTGTTCACTTCAGCAAATGGGAGATAAGCATACCTGAAGCTTGAATTGCCGATTCGGACTTCATGATTGGCTCACCAACAGGGCGGTAGTCCTGATTCAATACTAATAATTGCTTTCCTGATGAGATCATTGTTGGAATCATGGTATGATCACTGAGTAAGTCACTGCAAGGCTCATCACAAATCGAACTGCTTGTAATTTCACTTTTTATATCAGCATTAACTATGGGGCCAAGGAACTCAAACAGAAAGCTAACCGCCAAGCTAGACCGATATGTTCCGTGTGATGTACCATCTGCAGGTATTACTGTCGCTTTGACTAACTTTAGAGCTTCATACAAAATATCAGTGGTGAGAAGCTTCCCAGAAATAAGCATTTCAACCTTACGTGCCCTTACAGCATGTTTTACGCCGTAGGCACCAAAAGCCAGTCGACAGCTGTGTACGAGTGCTTCCTTACTTTCTTCAGAGGTAGATATTTCAGCAAGGAAAGATGCATTCAAATATGGCAGTGCGTTTCCAAGTGGCCGTGGGGAAGCTCTATAGGTTTCAAAATGGACCTTACGGTTTTCAGATGAACTAGTGTTTACGGGGACCCAAGTTGGGATCTTAATACTCAGGAGTATTGCTTTTGGATCCAATGGAAGCCTTTCCAGGAACTCCTCCAGCTTCAGACTTTCATGTCTTGAACCATGGGCTATATTTACAATTGTATCTACACCTAGTAGTATTGTCGCTAAATCTGATGGAAAATGGTTTCTTTGACTCATCACCAGATTGCCCCCTATACTAGCTGAGTTCCTGATGAAGTGCGAGGCTATTTTCCCCATGTGATTAGCAAGCTTTTCAAACAGGACATTGTCATCCTCCCGAAATCTGCTATTCCTATCTTTCAACACTTCAATTGCTTTAGAAATTGTCACTGTGGTACCAAGTATAATACCAGTGTCAACCCTTTGTATCATTGAGAGCTGTGGAATGTAGCTCAAATCAATGTATTTGTCATACTTTTGTACTTCCTTGTAATATCCACTGCCTGTGTTTCCTGAAACTAATTTTATGCTACATGCCTCATCGACCCCTTCATTGTTTAGTAAACTTTGAAGTTCTTCCAAGCTAGTGGGACTGTACCAAGACTGCTTCTCCTTCTCAGAATTCATAACAAATGGAGTCGTTACCTTTGATTCCTTCTTCAAGAATTCAGGGAATGTAGAAATCTCACGACTCGGATCATAGGAAGGTAGCTTACTCGCCTTCAGCTTCGTGCTATCTTCCTTTTTCCAAAACGCATTGAGCCCCAAATCCTCAATGTCAACATCACACGCGAAACTCTTACAAGCATCAACTATTGGGCGATAACCAGTGCACCGGCATAAATTTCCTGCAATAGCCTTTTCAGCTTCAGGAACTGTTAGCTTGGAAAATCCAGGCGGCGGCATTGGTCTATCCGATTTCTCAGCATTAATAAGGGCTGAGAATAGAGACATACACATCCCAGGAGTGCAAAAGCCACACTGAGATGCGTGGAAACCAGCAAACCTCTGGTGTATTGCGTGAAACCCGTCTCTCTTATTTCCAAGTCCTTCAGTCGTGGTAACAGAACACCCATTGATGCTGCAAAGTAGTGTAAGACAAGAACTCACTGTAAATTCATCAACTCTGTTGAGCTCAGAATTGTACTTGGACAGCAAAACAACACAAGCACCGCAACCACCTACAATCAAAATAACCATCAATATTAGAGCTCCACAATCAGCAACAAAGACAAACAGTCCAAAATGGAATTTTTTTTTTCTTCTTCTGCCCTGAGTTTCAGTTTTGAAATTCCTATGTTTTGAGTTTGGGTTTCCATATTGCCTGTTTACAATGCGACCGGCACACTGGTAGTGCAGGTCTTGTTGAGACCAACATTGACAGTGCCGGTCTCATTGATAAAAACCTACGCTCACCCAAAATACGGTAAATATAAAACACAAACTCAAAACATGTTATATATGGGAATTCTCTATATTCTGCCCCTTTTGAAAATCAAAATCTCCAATCTCAAATATACATAATACCCCATTTGAGTTATTAACAGTTTCAGGGGAACCGTAATGTGCGTTTTTTTAATATACTAGTATCACAGGAACCGATTAGTTTGATTTGAACTGATTTTCCCAGGAACCGATATTAGTAAAATTTGCTGATGTGCTCATTTGGGGCCTACGTGGACCAACTGGGACAAGATCCAAGTCAACGCGGCGCACACGTAAATTACCTCTGCTGGGAGAACCGATATCATCTGAGATACAAAATCGAGGAGTTCGCCTAATCCCGGTGTGCGTGGTACCGGTACGAAGATATTACCGGTTCCCAGTTGGATGTCATTATGGCACTGATGGGGTTCGGCTAGTATACCTAGGCCCCAAACCGAGCAACATCAGTAAATTTTACTAATACCGGGTCGTGGGAAATCGGTATCAGCTCAAATCCAAATAACCGGTTCCGTGTTTACTGATATTTTAAAAAAATGCATATTACCGGTTTCCGGAGAACCGATATTAAATCAAATAGGGTATTCGGGAATGCATTTTCATGTTCAGCTGGTGTATTTGGGAGATTTGAATATCAAAATGGGGCAGAATATAGAGAAAGTTGTGTATATATGAAAATGGAACTCAAACAAGAAGGCAAAAAGAACTATTTTCCAAAATGGTAACACAAGCTAGGATGAAATGGTTCTTATCATTAAAGATACAAAATACAAATCATGTGGAATCGATCAGCATATTATTACATAAGCGGACGTCATGGGTCACTGATTTGAGGTTGATGATTTAAACCCTAAACACTAAGCCAAGAGCCCAAGACTGATGAAATAAAAGATATGGAAAAAGGAACCTTCGCCGCAGCTGAGCTTGACGCTCTTGAACCGAGTGTGACCGCGGAGGAACTCAAGCAGAGTAGTGGAAGGGTCGATGGAGGAGAACTCGAATCTTTGCCCGTTGACGGCGAAAAGGAGCTTGCTCCGTGCTCTGCTTTCCATGTCCGAATGGGAGAGGATGATTCCATGGAGGCTGGGATTGGTATATGTAAAAGAGACGACGACGAGGTCAACTTGCACCGGTGAGACAAATCAAAAATGAATAAACAAAGGGCAACCAGTCAATCCCAATCGGATACCGCCTAAAATATTTTTATAACAAAATGAGATGATATATATGTTACAGTATAAAAATATTCTTTAGAAGGACAAGTCAATAGTTCGTTGTGAGATCAATATCAATGCGTGTCAAGGCTCATGGTCCCCCGCGTAGAACAAGATGTTAGTTGAGTTGGTACGGTTGAACAATTGATAAGACTTCAATTGTGTCTTATGAGGTGTCTGGTGTTGATGTGTCAAGGCTCATGGTCTGTAGATACATCTCCACGCAGTCTAAACCACAAAGCTCTTTCACCACAGGCATGGTGGCAGGGACTGGAAGATCAAACTTGGTGGCAGATTCTTCATCAATGCCTTGCCAGGAAGCCAGCTGCTTTCTGGCTTCTCTAACTGCTGCTCTGGTTGCACAGTGTATTGAAGCTGATAACAGTAACGGCGGCTCGCCGGAAGCTGCATGCTTATAAGCAAGCGTCTTAGAGTTCATGCTGTCTACTGTTGATGAAAATGTACGAGTACTGAGTTTATATAGAACACGAAAGGAATGTACCTTTTGAGGAAAGAACTCGTTTCTTATGGTTTCCGTTGTTTAGTATTTCAACATTGAACTGCTTCGGAATGGTGTCAACTGTTGGTATCTTGTAATTCCAAGTTCCATCAGCAATTACCATATCATTTGTACCGGAAAGGTATTCCTCGTACATGAAGTAACCAATTCCTTGAACAAAGGCTCCTTCAATCTGTAAATGCAGAGTCGATTTTTGTTATTGTAGAAATGAAGAAAGCCAAAACGAAAGTACAGGTACATTCAGAAGTCACAACATGCCATTTAAAGCAGATAAAACATTATTTTAAATCTTTTTTGAGCTAACCTGTCCAAGATCAACTGCGGGATTGAGGCTCTTTCCACAGTCATATACAATATCTGATTGCAAAATTGTTGCCTCTCCAGTAAGGATATTTATCTCAACCTGCATTGCCATCCCCCTACGGCATCAGCATTTTGCATTCACAGTCCATTTTGACATTTACTTTGTTACTGCACTATCTGCTCAGTTAAGACCAACGACATACAATGTCAAAAGAAGCTAAAATAAAATAAGCCATGAGAAGCTAACCTCACTCACTGCAGCACCATATATTAGGTAGTTCATAGAGGAGAAATCAGGTACATAATAACAACTCGCTGATAAGTTGACAGATTGCATATGTGCCTGCAATTTCAAATGAATTGAGATGTAATGATACAAGAAGTTCCTGAAACACTTCATCAGCAATAAATTTTGGTAAGTTTCTTCCTCTTGAAATTAAATACAAAAGCAAAAGCCTACTTGTAGACAAAGTGAAACAAACATTCTCGACACTTGAGTATCACAAGGATAGGAGACTACTAAAAGAGAAATTTCATTTTATCAAAAGCTGCTGTATGACTCCTTGTCCCTCAAGCAACTTAAATCTTAAGGAAGTGAAAAGAAAATGTGGTAAAAAGCTGTGATGGATGATGGAAGTGTAACTGGTTACGGGTAAAAAAAAATCAATAATTATGCTTCACAAAGGGGTTGATAAGTGAAACTCACCATAGAAATCAATGTTTCCCATTTTACTGAACCCATTTGCAGCTCCAACCTTTCCTTTAAAGGTTTTAGTCTTTCAACCAAGATGTCACAACAAAGTTTGACCGCCGCACAACTAGATTCAGAGGTAGTGCTTCCAGCCGTCCACCCGCCCTGTGTCAAGCTTAAGGTGTCAGTTTGTATCACGCGGATCTTATCCAAGAAATTGATGGACCCTTCACACTGAATGGAACTTAAACCAAATGCAGTCATTTGCTTGGCCTTTGTCCAGAGCCCCTGGCCTAGCTCAATACCACCGACTTCTACTGAAATTGAACCATCACTGAGAATGCTTACTTTGCCTGGAGTAGCCCTAACTGTCACTTGTTGGACAATTGGAACCCTGGAGATACCCCTTTTGTGCCATTTGTTGAACTGGTTGAACTGCTTAATTGTTTTAGTTCTTATGTAATAGTTAGAAGATTGAGCAACTTTGTCCCACAACAAAGGCAAAGTAAGTTCTTCAGGCTCACCGGCACACTCCTTATAGAAGAAGTAAAGGCTTTTGAATGTGTGAAGATTTTTACTCCTTACTATGTCCACGTCCATCTTCAGACAAGAGGCAACATTCTCAATTACAGCTTCTGCAATATATGTTCCTTGCACTTCTCCAGGGGCTCGCATAGCAGTTTTACTAACGTGATTAGTCTTGCAAACCTTAATATCAAAAGAGAAAGCACCCCAGTCGTATTTCTTTAGAGTGCCCACCATGTTGTGTGGTATAATTGGGCTAATATCGGCATCCATTCCAGCATTGATAAGGATTTCAAGGTGCAAGGCAGTAACCTTTCCATCATTCTTAAACCCCACATCGTAAGTTACTTTCATAGGATGTCGTCCTCCATTAGTCAGCATATCAGTCTTGCGGTTATTATATATGCGTACTGGACGTCTTAGTTTGTGAGCAGCAAGGGCACATGCAGTAGCTACCTAGAAGACATAATACATATTTATCACGTCACAGTTTTATTTGGTTGATTTTGGGAAGGGAAATTGTTATCTTACAGTCACAGCTTTTATAGCCTTTCCACCAAAGCCTCCCCCAACCCTCCTGGTAATCACACGGACGTTATGCTCAGGTAGGCCAAGGCATTTAGCAATTGTCTGATGCGCAACCTCAGGACATTGTATTGAACTGTAGACCACTATGCAATTGTCTTCTTCCGGGACAGCAAGAGCAGTTTGGGTCTCCAAGTAGAAATGGTACTGTGACCCAAGTCTGATCTGGATATACAATGAAAACAGAAAAAAAATGAAGTTTAAAATTTGAAACAAGAAAATAAATGGTAATGGTGGGACAAATTTTTATATTGATGTTACCTACCTCAGCAGAAACAATTTTCTGATCAGCTTCATCCATTCCTTTCATAAAATTACCAACTGATTGTGGGTACAAGAATGAGGGCACTTCAAAGAAGCTAGACCTCTCGACAGCCTGTTCTACAGTAAGGATAGGTTGCTCTAAGCCTTCTAGGTCGTACTCCACTATAGCAAGTTTTGCTGCCACATCTGCCTTCTTCTGTGTTTCTGAGACCTATTCATTTCATTCAATAAACTAAGTAAAAAAAATCCTAAACATTCAATCAGATGTTTGGAGGCACTGAACTAGTTTCTAGCCAGAAATTTAAATGTAGTACATAAAATAAGCACCAGAAACAAGAGATAATAAGAAGAGATTACCACAAGAGCCAGGTATTGGCCAACACACTCCGTAACACCTTCTGCAAATAAAGGTCCAAGGCCAAACATGGTCTTGTAACCAACATTTGTACCTGATTGTGGAATGTCTTTATACGAAATTACCACATTGACTTCATCTGACTGAGAGCTGGTATTTAATTTTATATCTTTCACATGGGCCAAACTTTTTGTGCTGCAAACAAATGCTGCATGGAGACAATTTGGTGGAGAAGGAATATCATCCACGTATTGTGCCTCGCCTACATAGGTGCGCAAAACAAGAATCACAATGTGATATTTGTTTATTAAGAAATGATTAACCGAAACATACTAAATTACCCATTAACCATATGTCACGCGTAAGAACTATAATGGTACTCTAAATGCATAGTAATTGTTTCGCCCCTGTCATATTACATAGAGCAAGCCGTAGGTAAACAGACCTGAAGCTTGAATTGCAGATTCAGACTTGATGATTGGATCGCCAACAGGGCGGTGATCCTGATTTGATCCTAATATTTGCTTGCCCGATGAGATCATTCTTGGAATTCCGATATGCTTATTGGAGAAACCATTGTGAGGTTGATCATACATTAAACCACTTCCACTCTTACACTCTATATTAGCATTAACCAAGGGCCCAAGGAACTCAAACAGAAAGCTAATGGCCAAGCTAGACCTATATGCGGCGTTTGGTACCCCATTTTCAGGTACTACTGAGGCTTTGACAAATTTTAGAGCATCATACAAAATATCAGCTGTGAGAATCTTTCCAGATATAAGCATTTCAACATCTCTTGCCCTTACAGCATGTTTCACACCGTAGGCACCAAAAGCCAGTCGACAGTTGTGTATGAATGTTGCCTTATTTCCTTCAGAAGACGTTTCACAAAGGAAAGCAGCATTCAAATAAGGCAGCGCGTTGCCAAGTGGTCGCGGGGAAGATCTATAAGTTTCAAAATGAAACTTACTTTGCTTCGATGAGATTTTGTTTTCAGGCACCCAACTCGGAATTTTGATACTCAAAAGTATTGCTTTTAGATCCAAAGGGGGCCTTTCTAGGAATTCCTCCAATGTCATAACTTCATGTTTTGAACTTTGGACTATATCTATCATTGTATTAGCCCCTAGTAATATTGTAGCTAAATCTGATGGAAAATGGTTTCTTTGACTCATTACCAGATTGCCTCCAATACTAGCTGAGTTCCTGATGAACTTCGAGGCTATTTTCTCCATGTGACTAGCAAGCTTTTCAAACAGGACATCATCTTCTAGCCGAAATCTGCTCTTTTTATCTTTGAACACTTCAATCGCTTTTGAAATTGTCACAGTTGCCCCAAGCGTGATACCAGATTCATCACTTTGTATCTCTGAGAGCTCTGGAATGTAACTCAAATCAATGTACTTGTCATACTTTTGTACTTCCTTATAGTAACCATTACCTGTGTTGCCTGATACTAATTTTAGGTTTGATGCCCCATCAACCTCCTCATAATTTATAATACTCTGGAGTGCCTCCAGGTTAGTAGGACTATACCAAGAATGCTTCTGCTTCTCGGAGTGCAAAACCAATGGTGTCTTTGTTTCCTTCTTCATGAATTCAGGATAAGTACAAGTCTCATGACTAGGATCATAGGAAGGTAACCGACTCACCTTCAGCTCTGAACTGTCTTCCTTTTTCCAAAACGAATTGAGACCCAGATCCTCAATATCAACATCACACGCAAAGCTACTGCAAACATCAATAATTGGTCGATAACCAGTACAGCGGCATAAATTTCCTGCAATAGATTTTTCAGCTTCGGGAATTGTTAGCTTGGAGAATCCAGGTGGAGGCGTAGGTTTGTCCGATTTATCAGCGTTAACAAGATCAGAGAAGAGAGACATGCACATCCCTGGAGTACAAAAGCCACACTGAGATGCATGGAATCCAGCAAACCTCTTGTGTATCGAATGAAACCCGTCTCTCTTGTTCCCAAGGCCTTCAGTTGTGGTCACGGAACATCCATTTATACTACAAAGTAATGTGAGACAAGAACTCACTGTAAAGTCCTCAACTCTGTCGAGCTCTGGGTTATACTTGGACAACAACACAACACAAGCACCACAACCGCCTACAATCAATTCAAGAATATCATCAGATAAGCAGCAAGCACGGAACATAACCAACTCACAAAGATAAGAGATCACGTCAATATAGTACGGTCACTCATCAGTACTTTTTCACACATAGCATAAAGTCATAAATATATAAGTTGAAATCTCCTATCTGCAACTAAAAATTTGTGATAGAAAAATCAGTAGCTGAAGAAGTCAATCCTTCTTTCCAAGTTACTGTGATTAAAAACAACATCAAGCCTCCTCCTATAGCACAACTAATCAAACGAATCTACAAGTCTATATTCGCCAGAAATTGATGAGAGAAGAATATAAAAAGCACCTTCACCGCATCCGAGTTTGACGCTCTTGAACGGAGTACTGCCGCGGAGGAACTCAAGTAAGGTAGTGGAAGGATCGATGGAAGATAGGTTGAAACGCTGGCCATTGACGGCGAAAACGAGCTGGCTCTGCGGCACTCCGTCTTCCATTGTTGACGAGGAAGAGGAGTGACGGAGAAGATTCCATGGAGATTGGGTTTGTGCGTTGGTATATGTAGTGAATAGAGATGAGGACGGAACTGAAGCAAAGCCAAAATGAATAAAATGATGCTAATGCAGGCTTTGAATGCGGATATAGACATATTGGGAAATTGGATTGGACAATTTGACTTTTTTTTATCGTAATAAATCCAACGAGCTGTATAGATGCCATTCTCAGCAAAACAGAACATTAATCGGAATGTGTTCATCGAATTTGATACACTAGTGACAGACAGACATAGATAGGAAAAAGATTTGGTACACCACAACAAATGCTATGAATTATGAAATTTAAAAGAGAAAATAATAAAGTGAGGTATGAATTACTATCTATTTGACAAATCATGATCTGAACTATCAAAATTAACAATTATGGACAATTTTCAACTCATTATTAACCATTAACAACCCGCTTGTGCATTTTTTTGATTCATAAGTGGTAATTAGCCATCAAAAAGAAAACCCGAGAAGGGCACACTCAGGACCATAGGACCAAAACACTGAGGTCCAAAGGACCAAAATACTGCCAAGAGCACTCACGCTAAAAACTCCAACACAACCCTCTAAAAAACACAAAATATCTCTCTCGCTAGCATAAAACTCCTCCAACCCCCAAACTCCACTACCGGAAATACAAAGGCACTAGGAGCTCCCAACACCTCAAAACTACTCCTACTCTAACCTTGGAGCCTTAACCGAAACACTTGAGACATCTTTCTTCCAATTACTCCTCTAACTACCTAGATTCTCCTTATACCTTTCAGTTAATCCGGTGCACCTCTCTTCATATTCTCTTTGCAGGTAATTTTCAAAGAGTTGGATCATCTCTTCCTCCGATAAACTCCCCTTAATCCCCAAATCCAGCGCCGTATGGTAGGATTCCTCAGCTTCCTTTCTTTGTAGTCTTCTTCTTTCTCGCTCATTTGTTGCCTTAGTTAACTTAACAGTCTCCTCTACTTCCTTCCTCTGAAATGATTCCCTCATTTCTTCATCAATTTCTTCTCTCCCCACTTCTGAATGACTATCTGCTTCCGACAATTGGAGGGGCCTGCTTGATTTTTCCAGCTCCTCAATGTAGGATTTTTTTTAGGCGATCAAGCGTTGCCCTCTTCTTCCTTCTTTGAAACTTGAGGGCTACCTTTATCTGCCACTAATATGTTCAACCTCAGATGCACAAATTTCTCAAAAAAAAAAAGAAGAAGAAGAAACCTCAGATGCACAATATCATGGTCCATAATCTGAATGATTGTATTGAACTGTCATACACACAGTCCATTGCCGTTTTACTGAGTTCATAAATCAACATGACCACTTAGGCCCTGTCCAATTGAACTTATATTTTCGACTTATAAGTCACTATAAGTTAATATCAGTCACTATAAGTTAATATCAGTTAAGATCATTCACAATAAGTTAATATCAGTTAAGATCATTTAAGTTAAGTTTCAGTTAACTTGGGTCATACCATCATACTATTCATCATACTATTCATCATCATACTATCATACTATTCATCATACCATCATCATCATCATACCATCACACTATTCATCATCATCATACTATTCATCATACCATCATACTATTCATCATACCATAACCATCATCATCATACTTTTCATCATACCATCATCATCATCATTATCATCATACTATTCATCATACCATCATCATCATACTATTCATCATACCATCACACTATTCATCATCATACCATCATCATCACACTATTCATCATACCATCATACTATTCATCATACCATCATCATCATCACACTATTCATCATAACATCATCATACTATTCATCATCATCATACTATCATACTATTCATCATCATCATCATCACAACCATACTATTCATCATACCATCATCATCATATTATCATACTATTCATCATACCATCATCATCGTACTATCATACTATTCATCATACCATCACCATCACCCCATCACCATCATCAGTATATTACTATTCATCATCATCATAAAATTACTATTCATCATCAGCATCACAACCATCACCATCATCAGTATATTACTATTCATCATCATAAAATTACTATTCATCATCATCATAAAATTACTATTCATCACCCCATCATCATCAGTATATTACTATTCATCATCATAAAATTACTATTCATCATCGTCATCACTACCATCATCATCATAATAGTACTATTCATCATCATCATAATAGTACTATTCATCATCATCATCACAACCATCACCATAAAATTACTATTCATCATCATAATATTACTATTCATCATCATCATCACAACCATCATCATCATCATAATATTACTATTCATCGATCAACATAAGTTTCAGTTAAGTTAATATCAGTTAAGATCATTCACTATAAGTTAATATCAGTTAAGATCAACTAAGTTAAGTTAAATATAAGTCAAAATGGACAGACCCTGAATCTGCCTAGGTGAATAGCAGAAACATGAAATGATCAGGGCTGTAAACCTTACATATCCTTCTCATTTGGAAACTCAAGGCTGACAGGGACCCATTTGTTGACCCCGATTGGGATCAGAGTGATGCCCTTAGGAAACTTAATATCCGGAATGCAAGAGTAAACTCTAACTCTGTTGCAAAGCAGGTAGCTCTGATAGGCAGTTGAGTTTGATGGACCGGAATCAACAACAGAGAGGGCTGCGAGACTGTCTTGTAGTGCTGCTGGTGTCACAAGTGGCTCTGCAGGGGTCAAAATGTCTTCAGATAACGCACAGACAGTGGGTTTGCTCTCACTCTCCTCAGCCTTCTTGCTATAGTCAATTTGGAAAGTTGGAGGTGAAATGCCCTTCTGAGAGACAAGTTGATCTTTGTTATCCGCCTTGTTGATTTGGGTAGCTTCTGCGACAATGTTTTGAAGTGGCAACAGGCAAGGTCAGCGCAGCACGCTAGTACAACTTAAATCAAATGTTTCTGTTTCAGGATGTATAAAAATTGTCATATAAGACTTACTTCCTGTTAACAGATTCTTGCATACATTAGACTGCATCTTAGGAGGTGGGATGCTTTCCTCAGAGGTAAGCTGGCCATCTGTTTGCGACTTTTTGATTGGAGTGGGTTCAGCAACTTCATCTGAAATGGACAAACAATTTGACAGATAAAATTACTAGACTAACACATAAGTTATATGTTCGAGTCATTGAAGGGAAGTATAGAAAATAATAAGCCTTACATTTTGTGAGCTGATCCTTGATTTTTGCAGAATCTGAACCATGCAGACAGGACTTATTTACTGTTGTTCCGTGAAGAGCATCCTTTAAATAAGAATGATTCTTGGTCTCCAGATCTTTAGTTTCTGGGGAAGCAAGCTGTTTAGACAAGCTGGTCCGGTTCAATCTACCTGAAAAGGGCAAATTGTAAGGCTATTCGAGGACTGGGAACAATATGATAATAATTCAGAAGGAAAGAAGCATGACATCTGGATATATAGTCTTGGCGGACTCTGTTAATAATGAAAGATTGAAGCTGCATTACGTTCTTCCAGCGAACGGTAAGCGAATTCTGCTGCATTTATCTCTGACAATTTTTTGGACCTTGCGGCTTTCCCTTGAAATATTTCTCCTCCAACTTCAACTGTGGAGTAAAACATTTGCATATGAAGTGGCCCAGAGACACATGTTTTGTATTTAGGCACGGAAAGCCCTTCCTTTTGAGCTAGCTCCTGGAGAAGATTCTTGACAAAGCTTGGGCAAATCTAAAAATAAAAAATAGCAAATTATCCAACCCATTCTGAATGAATGAAACTCAAATATCCAGCAATTGAAACATATCACCACTTAATTACCTGTTCAAACCCATCTGGAGATAAAACTGTCAGAGCGGCCCTGGCAGCAGCATTTTCGGCTTCCTTGACAGTTTTAGAAGCTGCTGAGCTCCTGAAATCTTGTTCACCAACAGTAACGCATGCCACAAAATGGCAATCATGCGGTGGACCCATACTTGTGACGGAATAGGATGGCAAACTAAGATGGTTCCTCTGAGCATAAGTTTGCAGCTGAAGCTTGTATGGGTATTGCACATCTGAAACAAATTTACACACACATCTTTGTCAAATAAAGGTCATTTTGATCGGAGTGTACATTTTAGGAACAAATAAATGCGCAAATGGACACAAGTAACGGTCCATGGTCCGTCGCAACTGAAAACTAAATAATACGTCAGGCAAACTCATTCTACATACTTTTGTGTGCAAGATATTTATCAAGTAATTAATTACTGCCCATTCAACAAACTTCAGTGACATTCTCAATGCGAACTCTAATTCACTGTTCGACCAAGCATGAATGCGAGTGATTATGGAGTAGAAATTCTTACCCCAAAAAAATAGCAACTGCATAATAACAGTGGGAAACAAAAAACCAGAAAAGGTTCACAATTCTCAACACAATTCACAAACACGAATGCATTCTGAGAAAACTTGAACCAAAGATAAGTTGGACGACGAGAGATGCATCCTTGTCTCAGAACCAAGTATACTAAAATGACACTACGTATGAATCAGGTAACATAACTGAGAAATCACTGTTGGAAATAAAAACCCGCAGAGGATCGAATCAAGAGCCATACATACACAGAAAGCCTCTAATTCTTGTAACAATCTTACCTCTGCTAATCAAAGTATTACCCAGGACCTTCGAACTCTGATCCTCCACCCCATTCTTCAATTCAGGCCTTACAGGTTCATCTTCCATTGTCTCCATTTCTGCACAAGTAACAAATATGCAAAAGAAAATCAACATTTAATTGAGTTTTCATCTCCATATTTTTTTCACCAGATTCGAATTGGAGAGCTTCTAAAGTAGCTAAATCATTCACTCAGTCCATTAACCAATCTTGACTGACAACAACATTTCCGTCACGGAACGGAAGAAAAAGGAGACAGCCTCGTCAATCGGCTCAGATTACAACAACAAAAGACAAAACGCACGCCATTTTCAAAAAAAAATCCAGTCAAGAAAACGATCCCTAACAACTCAACCGATCCGATCAAATAATCTACAGTACGAACGTACCAAACCCGAGCCTGACAAAAGCGCGCATTGCGGCGTCGTTTTGCGCCTCTTTGGAAGATTTACACGCCGGAGCGGAGTCGAACGAGACGCCATTCACCAACACGAAGGCCTTGAAGCTAGGGCAGTGGTCAAGGCCGTCTTTGACGCAGGAGTAGTTCGGCAGTGGCCAGAGCTTCTGCTGGCAGAGTTGCTGCAACTTCGACTTGTACATGTCGCTGATTTACTCTTCGCCGGGAGGATATTTGTCGGTTTGGGAAATGTGCGTTTTGTGGAAACGGCGAGGAGCGTGGGGATGCATTTATGTACGTGATCGGATTGTGCTTGTTCTGGAAACAAATGGAGATTCGAAGTAGCATGAAATGACTTTTCAAATTCTTTTTACTTTTTGTTTTATATTATTTCCTAGGGCTTCGATTAAATACAAACCAAAATTAAAAATAAAAATTACAAATCCTATAAAAAAAATTGAGACCTGTAAAAATTGACCAAAATTCATTCCATTTGGGGTTCTTTTTGTAAATAAAAAAATACACGCGAACTTATTTAAAAATACATAAAAGATAAGAGGGGTATAATCGTCCTAAACTTTGCTACAGTAAAATTCGACTTTCGCTACAGTACGTTTTTAAGTCTGATCATTTCGATTAAAATTTGACTTTTGCTACAATAAAATTTGACTTTTGGTACAGTAAAATTCGATTTTCGCTACAGTACATTTTAAGTCTGATCATTTTGAATAAAATTCGACTTTTGCTACAGTAAAATTTGACTTTCGCTACAGTACGTTTTGAAGTCTGATTAACATGCGTTAAGTCTGATCATCTTGAATAAAATTTGACTTTTGCTATAGTAAAATTTGACTTTCGCTACAGTACGTTTTTAAGTCTGATCAACATGCGTTAAGTCTGATCATCTTGAATAAAATTTGACTTTTGCTACAATTAAATTTTCTCTTTAAGTCTGATCATTCTCAATTTGTAGTTTTTTAGTTACCAGTTTTAAGTCTGATCATTATCTCTTTAAGTCTGATCATTCTCAATTTGTAGTCTTTTAGTTACCAGTTTTAAGTCTGATCATTCTCTCTTTAAGTCTGATCATTCTCAATTTGTAGTATTTTAGTTTTCAATTTTAAGTCTGATCATTCTCTTTTTAAGTCTGATCATTAATAATTTTTAAGTCTGATCATTCTCTCTTTAAGTCTGATCATTCTTAATTTTAAGTCTGATTATTACCAATTTTTAAGTATGGTCATTCTCTCTTTAAGTCTGATCATTCTCTCTTTAAGTTTGATCATTCTTAATTTTAAGTCTGATTATTACCAATTTTTAAGTCTGATCATTCTCTCTTTAAGTCTGATCATTCTCAATTTTAAGTCTGATCATTAACAATTTTTAAGCCTGGTCACTCTCTCTTTAAGTCTGATCATTATTAATTTTAAGTCTTTTAGTTACCAGTTTTAAGTCTGATCATTCTCTCTTTAAGTGTGATCATTCTCAATTTTTAGTCTGATCATTAACATTTTTTAAGTCTGATCATTCTCTCTTTAAGTCTGATCATTCTTAATTTTAAGTTTGATTATTACCAATTTTTAAGTCTGGTCATTCTCTCTTTAAGTCTGATCATTCTCAATTTTAAGTCTGATTAATAACAATTTTTAAGTCTGATCATTCTCTCTTTAAGTCTGATCATTCTTAATTTTAAGTTTGATTATTACCAATTTTTAAGTCTGATCATTCTCTCTTTATGTCTGATCATTCTCAATTTTAAGTCTGATCATCTCAATTTTTAAGTCTGATCATTCTCTCTTTAAGTATGATCATTCTCGATTTGTAGTCTTTTAGTTACCAGTTTTAAGTCTGATCATTCTCTATTTAAGTCTAATCATTCTCAATTTGTAGTCTTTTAGTTATCAATTTTAAGTCTGATCATTCTATTTTTTAAGTCTGATCATTAACAATTTTTAAGTCTGATCATTCTTAATTTTTAAGTTTGATTATTACCAATTTTTAAGTCTGATCATTCTCTCTTTAAGTCTGATCATTCTCAGTTTTAAGTGTGATTATTACCAATTTTTAAGTCTGATCATTCTCTCTTTAAGTCTGATCATTCTCAATTTTTAAGTCTGATCATTTCCAAGTTTAAGTCTGATCATTAACAACTCGTGGACTAAATTGAAAATAACATTATTAGGTTTATACCCCTCCGTGTGGAATGACTATAATACCCCTCCGTGTGTTTGTTCGGGATTTCGACTAAATGGGACATATGTCAGCTTAAAATCGGTTTGTACTTAAACCGCACTCTATTTTCTGAACTAACTCTTTTTACATAAAGGATACAAATTTATTTTGTTTTTGGGTAAGAAATCCATTTTGACGTTTTCTTTGGTTTTAGAAATTTGAGATCTTACTTATCTTTTATTAAAAAAGTTGAGTTTCTCATAAATTCAAGTCACTCTAGTTTTAAACAAAATTATTTTAACAAAGATAAAACGCAAAACCGGGTATGAGATAAAGTTTTACTTAAAAGTCTGCAAATAAAAAATAGGTAATGCTAATACTATAAAATTATAAGCGTAAACTTTTTAAGTCAAATATGAGAACTCAATTCTAATTAAGCTAGCAAATTCCAACAAAAGCACATATTTTTGTTTTTTTACCACTCTTGTGTTTCAAAATATGCCTTAACATAAAAATTTACAGAATTAGATGGTTAAGGTTAACTACTTTTCTCTTATTATAAAAAAACTACTTTTCTCTTTGAAATAAAATAATTTTTACAATCCTACATTCCTGTTGTTTATAAATCAAATGACAAAATTGCCTGGATAAAAAAAACCAATTCCACTCATTTTCACACATTCTTTATGTACTTTAAAGTCATGCCTTGAACATTTCATGGTCAAAGATCTTGAGAAGAAAAGGCCGTGTCCTTCGAAGCATGTTTGGTGCCATTTATGGTGAGAGCAAGAACAGCATGGTTCTCTGGCTCACTGTACTACTGGGAGTGGCTGCTTTGTAATTGTTTTCCCAGGTGTCAACTGGAGTGGCACCGGCATGAAGAACGTTGATGGCATGCTTTTCTCGCCTATCACCCTTGATTTGCTTCAGAGCGTGTTTGAGGGCGGATTGCAAGGCCTCCACTCACTCTCTGCAAGGACGGTTGCAGAAAAGAGTAACTATTAATGTGTAGTTAATATGAGATCCTTTGCATAACCTTCTAGTAGAGAGATAAAATATACTTAACATGGGTTAATATGAGACATCTTGTCCTCATCGTACTATTTCTGTAAAATGTATTCGACTTCATTCAAATCGTCATGAACCACTGGGCGGAACATACACATTACAAAGTAGTTCAAAAGACCGAATTTTCGGTGTGTTTCATAGTTAAAAGGCAATTTTGTCGGTGTGTTTCAAAGAAGCAGTACACCCTTGTCAAACTCTGACGAGGATGAAACTCAATTTTGCCTTTTATTTTAGCATCGAAAGGTGACCTTTTTGAAATACTAACTCAAAAAGATGTATCGAGATGCCATTCCATGTTTTATCATTTAAAATTATATGTAAAGTAGAGAGGAATTCATCACAGATAAATACTTATTTTGGGCATTCAATGCACATGCTCAATTATAAAAACATTCTAAACTATCTGATTAATAGCACCAAACAAGAGCTCATGAAACAACCATGAAAATTGAACACAAGAGTTTCAAACCTTGTTCGCTGGCTATATGTTACTATTTACGCAAATAACCATAAAACTTATCATAATAAGTCAAATACAACAGATCGTCAAGAAGGCAATAAATGAAAGTGGCCAACATAAGAAACAAACCTTCAGTCAGGCCCAGCGACAGATACAATAGTATCAATCACCGTTAGTATAGCTACTGTGGATTCAGTTGCAAGATAAAAGGGTGTAAATTTCAGAGAACACGTCTACAACTCAAGCCGGAAAAAATCTGTCAACTATGCCAAAGTTACTTACATCAGAGATTAAGAGAGTTGGTTCAGAGGTTTCAGGGGTATCTCACTTGAAGCGTGAAGGCATCAGTAATGCATTAGCTGATTTCATGCTCAAGAGTCGGCTAGTCATCTGATGACTAGTGATTTGCGCAACAAAACAGGTAAAAGAACAAGTTTATCACATCATGCTGCTTGCTAAATGCCGCATAACCATAAAGTCAAAATATTTTCTTTTGCACGATCCACACCGGCTAACTAGAAAGGACTAGAATGCAAAAACAAAAAAGAAAACAAAAAAAATATGAAATACTCAGACTTCATCGGAAAAAGGGCCAAATGCTTAGTGTATTACCCAAAAATGCTTGAACCATCATCATCCTTCCATCTTATAATGGCACTAAGGAATTGAGGTCTCAGTCTGCTAGCAAGCACACTGTACAACCCATGAACAAACAACACAGAAGCAATCATATTCACACAAACGGAAACAAGACAAGAGCCACTAAGTTCACCGCTGATATACAAATATTAACATTCATGGATTATATATATCATTTCCAACTTCAAATGTACAAATACTTTTAGCTGATTCAGCTGAGTGTATATTCCACACTACATTGTGGAACCCGAAACTCAAATCAATCTCCAAATACCACTGAAAAGGCACATTAATAAACCTAACGATCAATCAAAATAACCTAATCACACATCAAACCATTTCATCAACAGCAATCCAATTATATAAACCAAACTCATCAACAAAGGAACAATTTTTAAGCTTTATTACCCTTGACTGATGCTGCGATAAGGAGGCAAGGGATCAGGCGCGTACATGTCCTCCATCAGCACCTTCCCTAGGGCTTTCCCCGCCGCACAAATGATGAGAAGAATCATCACAGCAGTGAAAAAGTAAATATTTTGATATTTAGAAACATCGGGGGTCTAAACTCCATTTTGTAAATCACGTATACCAATTTACTAATACCAGCTTTTATATTTGTATATTATAAATCTTTAGGGGTCAATGCATAAATTGATTCGCCCTGTACCGTAAGAATCTAGAGTACTAGTAAAATATCGAATCCTGACGAACCAACAATTCGTAAAATCCATTTCCGCTTCATCATTTCTGTTCCCCAATTCAAAACCCTAATCAAACCTATACCTTTCGATCAATCCCAGTCATCCAAAATCTGACCTCGAATCGAACATTTGCTAACTCTGCTGCATCAAGAAAACCTAAAGCTGCAATCTTTATGCCCATTTCCCAATCGAAGGCTATTCAATTGATCAATGGTGGAGTCGCCGACGAGATCGCGGTCGCTGACGCAGACGGTGAACGGATCGCATAAATTCTTAATCCAGGGGTATTCGCTGGCGAAGGGGTTCGGGGTCGGGAGGCATTTAGCGAGTGATAATTTCAGTGTCGGTGGGTATGAATGGGCGATTTATTTCTACCCGGATGGGAAGAATCCTGAGGATAATTCGGCGTACGTGTCGGTGTTCATTGCACTGGCGAGCGAGGGGACGGATGTGAGAGCGTTGTTTGAGCTGACGTTGGTGGATCAGAGCGGGAAGGGGAAGCATAAGGTGCATAGTCATTTCGAGAGGTCGTTGGAGAGTGGGCCGTATACTTTGAAGTATCGCGGAAGCATGTGGTGAGCCTTGAACATTGTTTCATTGATGCTGGGTAATTGTTGTAGGAAGAGTATGTGATTGATCCTCTGATTTTTATTGCTGATTGGTAATGTTGATGAAGGAGTGTGTAGACTTGTCGTTGGAGTTGTCATCTTGAGTTAAAGCTATACATAAATCTATCATTGACATGTTGAAATCCGAGGATAGCTAAGAGTTTTCTAGTTAATGCCGAAGTTTGGCTTACTTGAAGTATGACTACATCGACATATAAATTAGCTGCATGAAAATGTATAGCTAGAAAACAACAAAAATAAGCATGTATTTCATGGGATTAATTGTTTTCATAGCAATTGCTGTCATATCAGTTTCATTAACAGTTTAAGTTAGTGTCTGTGTGTGGCTCATGTACCTGTAATTTTGGTGTTTTCGAAAGTTACTCACTTCATGTGATATGGTGGATTCGAGGTTCGTTTACATTCAATGGGCTATGAGTAGGGGTGTAAACGAGCCGATACACTCGTGAGCTGCTCGCGAACAAACTCGGTCAAAGCTCGGTCAAAGCTCGGCTCGATCTTAAACGAGCCGAGCACGAGCACAACTTTCAGGCTCGTTTATTAAACGAGCCGAGTACGAGCAACCTACTGCTCGGCTCGTTTATGTTCGTGAGCCGCTCGTTTATATGCTCGATTAAAACTCGTTTAGAGCTCGATTAAAACTCGTTTAAAGCTCGATTATTACTTGACTATTATAAAATTATTAGTCAATATTCAATAATGTCAATATAATTTAAAAAGGTGCATATGTACACTATTGATATGAATTTTAATAAAACATGATATATAAATATTGCTTGCATCACAAAACAAATATTTCAAACAGGGTTCAGTTTTTTTCTAATCTTCGAGCTTTAAACGAGCTCACAATGGAGCATCTTGTTTATAACTCGAGCTATAAACGAGCAGCTCGTTTATAGCTCGATTAAGGCTCAAGCTCGAAAAGATGACGAGCCGAGCTCGAGTATGTAAAAGAGTTATCGAGCCGAGCTCGAACACATTCCTTTCAAGCTCGTCGAGCTCGAGCTCGAGTTCGAGCACAATTAATTTCTTATCGAGCCGAGCTCGAGCAGCTCAATACTCGGCTCGGCTCGGCTCGTTTACACCCCTAGCTATGAGTTACTTGTTGACAGAATACCTTTTCATCATCAGCTAGCTAAAATTGGGCAGAAGGTTATTTTTGGTTTCTATTTTGATTGAAGTTCAGAATTTTGCATCATATTCTATGTTGGTGCTCCTATCCTTAATGATTTACTTAGAATGAGAATAGCAGTGATGAAACACCGATTTTTTCTTGTTAAATAATGGGAGAGTTGTTGAAATAACCTGTAAGCTTCACATCTTGAAAAAGGAATCCCAACTTCCAGCCCCACCTATATGGTACCACTTATTTGGAAATAATTTGGTCTCAGTTTTCAGATCAGAAGTCCAAAATATTTCTAAATGTAACTGTTCATTATGTTTGTAAAAGTCTTCAAGGTTCAGATGAATAAAGGATTTGAAGTCTGTATATACCAAGTGACTCCTAGCTCTCGGTTCATTTAATGTTTGCATTGTTTATTTCATTTTCCCTAATAATAAAAATTAGACTTCATATTACCAACTCTGGCGTGGCTTTAAATCGTGTTTGCTAGAGTGTTCAAGAGTCACTCAGAGTTCCATCACTGTTTGTGCTGCTATTGAGTCTTTTGATTTGAAAATTTCTTTCCTTATGCACTATTGTCTTTTCGGTAATACGTTGAAGAGTAAAACAAATTGATTGATCAGAATTGATTGTTTATTCCTCTTCTGCTTATAGGGGTTACAAACGATTCTTTAAAAGGACTGCACTTGAAACATCAGATTTCTTGAAAGATGATTGCTTAAAAATCAATTGTACAGTTGGAGTTGTTGTTTCGGCCACGGAATGCTTGAGAACTCGCTCAATTCAGGTGCCGGAATCTGATATTGGAGCACAGCTTGGTATGCTGCTGGAGAGTGAAGAAAGTGCAGACATAACTATTAAAGTTGGCAAGGAAACATTTCATGCTCATAAGTTGGTTTTGGCTGCTCGGTCACCTCTACTACGGTCTAAAATTTTCAGTGGACTAGAAGAAGCAAAGCAAGAAACGATAATCGACGATTTGGAACCCAATGTCTTCAAGGTGAAGTGTTTTTATTTTTGGTAAAGATCTACTTTATTTCATGTTTTATGAACTAATGTCTTTGACTAACATCTTTGTAACGCGTACGCAACAGGCCATATTGCACTACATATATAGGGATACATTGATAGAAGACGCAGAAGTTGATGCATCGGACTCATCATCTCCCCTACTTCCGATACCTAATTCTTTCACTGTAAGATTGTTAACGGCTGCTGATAGTTATGGGTTGGACCGGCTGAAACTAATGTGTGAGGCTCGTTTGTGCAAGGATATTTCTGTCCCTTCTGTTTGCAGAATTCTCACCATAGCTGATCAATGTCATGCTGCAAAATTAAAAGCAGTTTGCTTGAGATATGCTGTTGAAAACCTGGCTGGTGATTTTCTCCCTCATATAGTTTTTTCTACCACATGTTTTTATAGCCGCATTCGTTAAATATGAGGGAGCTTTTTTTAATCTACTGTTTTCTCTGGTTCAGCAGATTTTTGTTCTAACCTCCATATTTATTAGCAGCTGTGATGCAGACTGAAGGCTTCAAGAATTTCAAGGAGAATAGCCCATTGCTGCAGACAGAGCTCTTGAAGACAGTGGCGGGCTGCGAGGACGACTCAAGTAGCGGAGGTGGGAAATCACTCAGCGTGTGGGCTCAGCTTTCTGATGGAGGTGATAGCAGTGGGAGAAGAGTTCGGCAAAGAACTTAACACGCGCATTTCTAGCGTTGTAATGCAAGCAAAAATATTTGCACATGTACAGCAATCAATGTGTAAAACCCTGTAATTGGAAAACTGTGTGTTTGTTCAACTTTGCTCATAAAACAGTTATTTTGATATTAAACAAGGAAACCATAATCATAAAACAGCACAGGATTGAAAAAGAAGTCAACAAAGAAACAAGCAGCAGCACGTGAAGATAGAAAATGAAATTACACATTTGCTGGCAACTCTAAACCTTCAACATATGATTGCCCATAACGCTGCACCTCACCAAGCTCCCAACAGTATTAACCACCAACCTAGCCTCCTCCCACCTGTTCCCGGCCGCCAGTTTCTTATACAAATAACTCTCAAATGTCATCCTCTGCACATACTCATCTCCACAGACCTCCACCAGCGCCTCCCTCGCCGCATCGCTCCCGTAAAACACCCTCTGCAACAAGTCCAAAAACACAAATGTCGACTTGTAGCTGCTATCCCATTCCTTCAAATACTCCCTCTTTAAATCTTCCTCATTTATCATTTTACACCCACCTTCAGATGCCTTAACGATCCCCTCACCGCACATTTTCCCACTTTTCGCAGCGAAGTAGATCCCTTCGCCTGAACATTTTGTCACGTATCCTGCCGCGTCCCCCACCAGTGCGGCACGGTGTCGAACACGCACCGGTCGTGGATGTTCCGGGATGGGGTGAGCTTCAACTTTCAAAAGCTTACCACCTCGTATTTTGTCACGGGCACGGTGGCGAATAGCGCGCTGAAACATCTTTATGTCGCGCTTCGAGCACACCGTGCCTGTGCCTACCGCTACATGGTCGCATTTGGGGAAAACCCAAGCATAGAAGTCGGGAGACACGTCGCTCCCTACGTACATTTCGGCAAGGTTTTCGTAATATTTCATTTTCTCATCCGGCAGCCGGATCCTCTCTTGGAAAGCTATCGCGCAAGTGTAGTCACCGGCGCCGATGGCTTTTGCCACCTTACTATTCGCTCCATCAGCTCCAATAAGAACGTCTACTTCCATCTTCTCGCGACGGCCGTTTAGAACATAGTGCACCGTGTACGGCGCAGCGGCGGTGGTCGGGACGTCGAGATGGGTTACAAGAGCTGAAATCACGGTGGCGCCGCTTCGCTCAGCTCTGGATCTGAGAAACGAGTCCAGCACCTCACGGCGGCACATGGCGATGAATTCATGGGGATGTAGAGTCTTGCCGAAGTCAACGACTAGGTTCGACGGAGAGACGATCTTCATTTCGCGGACCTGGCGGTCAACGATGGTCAACGGGATGTCAAACTCGTCCAGCATGCATAAGGGTATGGCACCGCCGCAGGGCTTGGCGGTGTCGGGGCTGCGTTCGAGTAAGAAAGTTTCGACCCCGCCAGATGCGAGGGCGGCGGCGGCAGAGGATCCGGCAGGGCCTCCGCCGATGACGGCGGCGCGGAGCTTGCGGCCGGAGATGGCGGAGGAAGTGACGACTGCGACGCGTTTTGTGTGGATTTTTGTGAGGTTTGTGGATCTGGTGGAGGGGAGGAGAGAACGGAGGTCGGTGGCGCGAGATTTGAGGGAGGACGAAGCGTAAGCCATGTTTGCCGACGAGGAGATTTTAGTTAAGTGTTTAAGAGAGTGACTACTAGAGGACGACGAGTTGTTCAATCGATTCCGTAAGTGTTTATAGAAAAATATAATTTACTATTTAATTATCATAAGTTAGTCTTCTTATATTTATGAATCAACTCTAGCATATCAATTATTTTATAATGAATGTATGTTTAAAATAGAAGTGGACTGCCTACCGAAAAACGAAACTATACCATAATCTTTAGTATTTTTTGCATGTGATTTGTATAAATATAATATTCTAAATTATAAGGTTAAATTTTCTTTAAAAAAAGTATAATGTAAAACTTAAATACATAAAAGTGACATCGTTCTCATTTAGGGTCGAATTCAGGTTATTCGATCATAGTTTTGAGTTGGGTTAAGGTTCAACTAAATAACTCGATTATTTTTCGGATCGAATTAGGGACCAACTAAAACCGTCCCAACCCGTACCTCGGATTAGGGACCAACTAAAACCGTCCCAACCCGTACCACGCTCACCCCTAGTTCAACTGAATGACCCGGTCATTTTTCGAGTCGGGTTAGGGACCAACTAAACCCGTCCCAACTCATCTCACGCTCACCCCTAGTGACTACTGATTAGTGAAGTGATTAAGAAAGTTATGTTATGCCAACATGATGGTGGTTGAGTTAGTTGAACACTTGTCTTGTAATAGCTAGGTTAATCGAACCCGACGTGTCATTGTACTCTCCACAATTTTGTGGAGGGGTGTTCTTCGTCCCGCTTCGGCGTAGACGCGGTGTTGTTCGTCTCTTGTGGGCATGTGTGTTATGCAGGTGTTGCCTGCATAATACATGGAGGTGCGTATTCAATCATAGGTTCTCAAGATAGATGTGCCTTATGGCACACGCCAGCTATTGTCCGTCCTTTGTGGACGTGTTGTGTTCTACATGTGTTGCTTGCATGATATATGGAGGTGCGTATTCATTCATATATTCTCAAGATAGATGTGCCTTACGGACTGTGCTTCAATGTGAACGATTCAAGTATCAATCCGGATCAATAAAAAAAATTGTGTATTCGTGTGGCCCGTGCTCCAAAGTCTAGTACGTATTCGTAAAACTTGATTTGTATGAGATGTTGAACTCACATTCAAGAAAAAATTAAGTATGTTATAATCAGTGATTAATTGTTTGTTTACTTTACAATTTTAGCATAAACTTTTGGAAAATTACAAATTGGTAGCCGAAGTAGCGTTTTGTTTCAATTTCAAAGATCAAAATTTTAGATGCTTGTAGCGTATTAAATGATGTGAGTGTTAAAATGACGTCGTTTAGATTAAATAATATTATTTTGTTATATTTAACAAAATCAATTGAAATAGTGTCATTTTTCTTAACATGATGCCGTTTTGAAACTCATAATTTAATTGCGTTACCCGTATCTTTTTCTAAATTTTCAAAGCGAATGTGACTATAAGGACCTTTATTTAGCTGAAATTAACTGAATTATATTGAAATGAACTGAGTTGAGCTGAAGTGCTCATGATCGACGATTTGAAGTTGAACCGATCAATAACTCAATCAAAATATTATTTTTCACATCCGCCTTAACATAAAATTAAACTTTGTTATGATATTATGGAAATATGAATGTCCACTCAACCTTTGGTTGTCTAACCTTTGGTTAGGCTCATTTAGATCACTTCATAATACCCCTTGTTATTTATGTTGGGCCATGCCCTTTCATCTATCTCATGTAATCCTATAAATAGGGGTCTATGCTAAGAAGGATGAATAAGAAGAAATACAATTCTCCTCTTACACTTGTCTCTCATATTCTTGTTCTTCTCCATTATATTACAACACGTTATCAGCACGAGTTGCTCAAAGGTAGTGATCATCCCTCTCTGATCCTCTCTTCGATTCTTGTTCACAATGCGATGATGGCAACCATGAGTCCTCTTTGTAGAGGTTCTCAAAATAGCCTAGCATTCGAAAACTCAATATTCTTATTCATGTAATTGGTTCTATATTCACATGATGTATGAATGTGTAGTATATGTTTTTGATTCACCCGAAGTGGAATCATATACATGTATCACTTGAAGTGGATACATGTATAGTTTATGTTTTTATTTTATTCCCTCGAAGTGGAATCACATACATGTATCACTTGAAGTGGATACATGAATAGTTTATGTTTTATTTTATTCCCCCGAAGAGGAATCATATACATTTTCTCCTGAAGTAGATACATGTATAATATATGCTTTGATTTTGTTATGAAATAGAATATAATCATATACATGTATCACCCGAAGTGGGTCATATACATATATCACCCGAAGTGGATATATGAATATTATTATTCTTCTTTATCTTCATCCCCCGAAGAGGATGTCTCAATTCACTCCTTGAAGAGAGTAACATTCACTTCTTGTTGAAAGTGATAAAACATCAAGCATATGTTTTGTAGTGTGATTATACCATCTCATGTAGTAGATGATTATAATCTAGATAAAATCACTTCCTGTTGTAAGTGATAAAGTTCTGTTTTATTTATTTTATTTATGCACGTGCTTAAATCCATCTATTTATTTACTTTTATAATGGTACATTTTTATTCATCTTCCATATTTCGTATATTTAATCCCCTGGAGCGGATTCATATTGATCAATACACACTTAATCCCCTAAAGTGGATAAACACACATCATATATATATATATATATTTATGCTAATGAGATAGTTAAAATCGTCCCCCGAAGAGGATGAATAGGTGTAAAATATATTTTACTCCTAGAAAAGAGAAATTTACTATTTTCCTTTCTTCTAAGTGAAAGAAAAATAATGGTCCAAGAAATTGTTTTTATTTAGATCATATCTCTCCCGAAGTAGATGATTATAAGATCACTTCCCGTTGTAAGTGATAGATCCATGAAATTTCTCATTAAATATGTTGGATGTGTATGATCAATACTTAGTGATTTATATGTTTTAAATTTATGCTTTAACTATTATATACATGTCTACGTCTCAAGACTTTAGTTTACTGCCTTAATGTTTCCGAAAGAAACTGTTTTACATGGGTAAACTGATGTTGAACTCATTTTAGCATGTAACAACTTGAGAGATTCTGTAAAAGAATGAAAACTCCACCACATCCCAGCAGGATTGTGCTTACTTCGTCATCATCTTCACGAGAGCCCGAAGCTAAAAACTTTACAGTCAATGACCCCTCATATTCTGGAAGAGCTTAAATGATTATTTTAATCATTAGAGGACGGTCATTGTACCTCGTGCAATATATGAATGCATATGGATGCACTTGAGGATATGAGATTTTAATTAGTTCTCAGATTATAATTCTGAACTATATGGTATTGTTTTCAAACTTGAGTTTATGTGAAGAGACTAATGAAGACGGAGATAAATTGGAGAAAAGATTGTTCATCTCTCATGCTATTAATCCTGTACTCCAATAGTAGTACATGGATCATGATTATTTTTCTTGTTTGTAGTTAATTTTTAAATTAAGTTTTAATGACACAGATTTAATTTCCGTAACTGAAGTTATATTATTTATTATGAATTTGTCAAGAGTTAAATTCCATTTCAATTAATCATATATATTGTTTATATTTCTTTATAGAATGAATCAATCTAGTACTCCAGTAGTAGTGCATGTTATTTTTCCAACGGAAATATCAATGGTGGGGAGCTATGTATCGTTGATAGTGTCACTACTCTACTTTATTGAAAAACCCGAAGTTTAAATAGTATCTCTAGAATGAGTAGTACTATAGAAGACTCCGGAAGAGCTTCTATCTTGTTACCCGAAGGAACAAGAATAAACATTAGAGATGCATTGTACTCAAGCGAATCGCAAAGAAACTTACTCAGTTTCAAAGATATTCGAAGAAATGATTTTCATGTTGAAACCATGTGTGAAGATGGTATTGAGTACCTACTTCTTGTATCTTATAAGATTGGCCAGAAGCAAGTCTTAGAGAAAATGAGAGCACATGCGTCTGGTTTATATGGCACGCAAATCTACCCCATTGAAGTGTATAAAGTTACTAACATGAAGTTAGTTGACAAGGAATTATTTTCTTTGTGGCATGATAGACTTGGTCACCCTGGTGAAACAATGATCCGGAGAATCATTCAAAGTTCACAAGGACACCCACTTAAGGACCTGCAGATCCTCCCAATGGGTGACTTGACATGCACGGCTTGTTCACTTGGCAAATTTATAACAAGGCCGTCTGTAACAAAAGTAAACGCGGAATCTCATATGTTTCTTGAAAGAATTCAAGGTGACATATGTGGACCAATAGCACCGCCATGTGGACCATTCAGATATTTTATGGTGTTGATAGATGCTTCAACACGTTGGTCACATGTAAGCCTAATCTCAACGCGAAATGTTGCATTCGCAAGGCTTTTAGCCCAAATAATCAAGTTAAGGGCTCATTATCCTGATCAACCAATCAAAAGAATCAGGATAGATAATGCAGGAGAATTTACATCAAAGTCATTCAACGACTATTGTACATCAATTGGTATAGTGGTTGAACATCCAGTAGCTCATGTTTATACACAAAACGGCCTAGCAGAGTCGGTGATAAAGCGGTTGCAATTAATAGCAAGACCATTGCTAATGAAGTCAAAATTACCCGCCTCTGCTTGGGGACATGCAATTTTGCATGCAGAAGCTTTGATAAGACTTCGACCGACCGCTTATAATAAGTATTCTCCTTTGCAATTTATCTCTGGAAGAGAACATGATATCTCATATTTGAAAATGTTTGGTTGTGCGGTGTATGTCCCTATTTCTCCTCCACAACGAACCAAAATGGGGCCACAAAGGAGGTTGGGAATATATGTGGGGTTTGAGTCCCCATCAATTATCAAATATCTAGAGCCATTAACTGGTGATGTATTTCGAGCTCGATATTCTGATTGTCATTTTGATGAATCAAAATTCCCAACTTTAGGAGGAGAAGAAAAGGAGATTAATAAGGAGGTTGTGTGGAATACGCCTTCTTTGTCGTTCTTAGATCAAAGAACAAATGAAAGTGAACTTGAAGTTCAACGGATCATACACTTGCAAAATGTAGCAAATAGGCTACCAGATGCGTTTACTGATGCCAAGAAAGTGACGAAGTCACATATACCTGCTGAAAATGCACCAGCTCGTTTGGAGATTCCTGTAGTAACTCCAAACACAAACATTGCAAGTGATTCTTAAGTACATCGAAAGCGTGGGAGACCATTAGGGTCTAAGGATATACTTCCCCGGAAGAGGAAAGAACACGCAAGATGTAAAACGGATGTCGAGATGTCAAATACGAACATTAATGAAGTAAGGACTCTTGAAGAGTCTTTACCTAACGAAACTGAAAATAAAGACAAAGATATAGATGACAATTTTGAAATGTCAATCAATTATGCCAACACTGGTGTGAGTTGGTATCGAGATGAGGTAAATCTCAATGAAATCTTTGCTTATTCAGTTGCCCTAGAGGTCATTGGAGAAGATGACAATGATACCCAAACCATATATGAATGTCGATATCGAGATGATTGGGAAGCTGGAAAGAAGCAATTCAAGCAGAGTTGAACTCTTTAAATAAACGTGGTGTTTTTGGACCTGTAGCTCCAACACCGGAAGGTGTGAAACCAGTTGGCTATAAGTGGGTGTTCATACGAAAACGTAATGAGCGTAATGAAATTGTAACATACAAAGCTAGACTGGTTGCACAAGGCTTTTCACAGAAACCTGGAGTTGACTATTTGGAAACATATTCACCTGTAGTGGATGCAACAACTCTAAGGTTTCTAGTTGCTTTGGCCGTTGTTGAACGACTCAAAATGCAACTCATGGATGTGGTAACTGCATACCTATATGGGTTATTAGATAAAGATATATACATGAAAATCCCAGAAGGATTAAAAATGCCTGAAGCATTACATGTAAATCCTCGTCATATGTACTCCATCAAATTGAAAAGATCATTGTATGGGCTGAAACAATCTGGTCGAATGTGGTATAATCGCCTCAGCGAATATTTACTAGCGCAAGGGTTTATTAATAACCAAATATGTCCATGTGTTTTTATAAAACGCACAGAATCGGGGTATGTAATCATTGCAGTGTACGTCGATGATTTAAATATAATCGGAACTCCAGCAGAGATCCAATTGGCAGCAAACTATTTGAAAAGGGAATTTGAGATGAAAGAACTAGGAACTACTAAGTTTTGTCTCGGCCTGCAGTTCGAGCATACAACTAATGGAATCTTTATCCACCAATCAAATTACACCGAGAAGGTTTTAAAGCGTTTTAATATGGATAAAGCACATCCATTAAGTACGCCGATGGTAGTAAGATCACTCAGCATTGAAAAGGACCCTTTTCGTCCCCGGTCAAACGATGAAGAGATTTTAGGTCCAGAAGTACCTTATCTTAGTGCAATTGGAGCGTTAATGTACCTTGCCAATAATACCCGACCAGACATATCATTTGCAGTCAATTTACTTGCAAGATATAGTTCATCACCCACTAAAAGACATTGGAGCGGTGTTAAGCACGTCCTACGTTATTTACGTGGAACAAATGATATGGGTTTATTTTTCAAAGGAACAAATGGAGTACAAAATGGTGAATAGTTGGTTATGCCGATGCGGGATATTTGTCTGATCCACATAAAGCTATCTCACAAACGGGGTACTTATTCATGTATGATGGAACTGCGATTTCATGGCGTTCGACAAAACAGACATTGGTAGCCACATCATCGAACCATGCAGAACTGATTGCACTATACGAAGCTGGACGAGAATGTGTTTGGCTTAGATCATTTATCAACCATGTCAAAACCTCTTGTGGATTAGTATCAGGCAAACAGAGCCCGACAGTAATATATGAGGATAATGCTGCTTGCATCGCCCAAATCAAAGAGGGATACATCAAAGGTGATAGAACAAAGCACATATCTCCCAAATTCTTCTCCACTCACGAGCTTCAAGTGGAAGGGAAGATCAACGTTTTCCAAATACAATCCAGTAAAAATTTGGCAGACTTGTTCACTAAGTCATTACCGACACGAGTTTTTAAGAAACTTGTAAATGACATTGGGATGTGCAGTCTTAAAGACTTGTCGGTTTGAGGGGGAGTTTTATAACTGTACTCTTTTTCCTTAACTTGGTTTTATCCCTTTTGGGTTTTTCAGGTCAAGGTTTTAACGAGGCAGTTCACCGAATAAGAAGTGTACATTCAAGGGGGAGTGTTATGATATTATGAAAATATGAATGTCCACTCAACCTTTGGTTGTCTAACCTTTGGTTAGGCTCATTTAGATCACTTCATAATACCCCTTGTTATTTATGTTGGGCCATGCCCTTTCATCTATCTCATGTAATCCTATAAATAGGGGTCTATGCTAAGAAGGATGAATAAGAAGAAATACAATTCTCCTCTTACACTTGTCTCTCATATTCTTGTTCTTCTCCATTATATTACAACAAACTTAACATTTTTCAAAATTTAATAATAATAATAATAATATTTTTATGAAAATATCATTTACTTGTTTCTCAAGAGGAAGGATCAGGTACAAAGTTGATATTTTGGTACAAAATACAAACTAATCATAGCCATTGATCTTGTGATTTGAATCGATGATATTAAAACTTGATTTTTTGTGTTTTTTTTGTGACGAACTATAAAATGAAACTAATGAATTATGTCGTATTTTCATTTTTCGGCTTGAATTTTGACGAACTATAAAATAAACTAACGAACTATAAAATGATTTTGACGAATTTTGTATTTTGTACCAAAAATTAACTTTGTATCTGATCTTAACCCTATTTCTCAATATACAAATGGATTTTTCAAACCTTACAATAAAAAAGATCAAGTAGAGTGGTCTGATGAAGGCACTCTCGCCTGTTACCATCAGATATCATATTCAAATCCTTGCACTAACAAATTAACACCTAGCAATCTAACACCCAATCAAAAAAAAAACCTTACAATAAAAAAATTCGCCATCATACGTCAATCGGTCAAAATTTCACTATGGTGATAAACCGACTAGTACTAGACTAGGTGGAAAAACTCATTTACCTACATTCAAACTTTATGAACCACTTTGCCTTCCATCTATAAAAAAAAAAAACCTTTATGAGCCACTATTTAATAAAAATACTGTATACCTTCAATGAATGCCTTCAATGAATGCCAACTATATTTACCTTACACACGTAATTGGTACGCATAAATTTTCCATACCACTACGGGCCCTTTTGCAATATTTTACTCATCACTAGACAAGATGTTAGGCAAATGTCAGAAACAAGGTACATGTTCACTAGTTCACTACAGCTAGCAGGCAGTAAATAATTAGAGTGATTTTAGAGCATCTCCAATGCAAGGCTCAAATCACTTATGCACTGAACCCACTTCACGTGTCTCTATGCTATAAATTTGTGTCTATAGAGATGCTTCAATGCAAGCCCAATTTTTGCATGGAGACACATGAAGTGGGTTCAATCCCACTTTTGCTAGTCCCAATGCATTGGGACTATCAAAAACACATTGGACCCACTTTCACGTGTCTCCATGCAAAAATTGGGCTTGCATTGAAGCATCTCTATAGACACAAATTTACACCATAGAGACACGTGAAGTGGATCCGGTGCGTAAGTGGTTTGAGTCTTGCATTGGACATGCTCTTAACTCTACTGCGATATGCAGCCTAAGAATGATGTCTTGAAGCTATAAATCTAACTCAAATTTTAAATTTTAGTGCCTTCATACAATATTCAAATTTGTTTAATAATTTACTCACGTTTTCTAAAACGTCGTCCTTAACAACGATTTATGTTTAAGACACTCTTGGAACTGGTGTTTTAAGCCTCGTGTCATATATTTTAAAACGATGTTGAGCCAGCCAGTTAATGTTACTAAGACGTTGTTATTAAGAGCGTCTTACGTCACAATAATACAATCGCAGTTTCAATCTTCCCGTTTGGCTGAAATCATTTCACACTGTGTCGGAATCCTCGACCGGAATCTAAAAACGATTTTTGTTCTCCACCCACGCTCTCCGTTCGATATCACCCATAGGCCATAGCCGACGGCCGCCGTCCTCCCCGCCAAAATCCGTCGACCCACGCCTATTCATAAATCGATTGGATTATTGTGACCTAATTTTGTTAGGAATGAAAATATAGCAGAAAGCAGATGGAGCAAATAAGTGGTCCAGTTTTGATTTTGCACCTAAGATGGTGACAATTCAAAATTTGAATAGATGCAATCACTTTATATTTTAGGAGGAATAATTACTAGTCTCATTTTTAGTGTGAACTATGTGATTAGTCCCGCTCTAAAATCGAACTTCATTTTACTGAATCAGTTCATTTTAATTTGTTTTAAGTCACTGAATATGAATCTCGACCAATCTAAGACAAAGCAATTATAGTTGTCTAGAAAAAAGGAGATGAAAGAAAATAGACTTGTGGTCAAATTTTATTTGTAGTCCGCATTTTGGGGTTCCTGCTGTAACCTTTTTATTTGCAATTTGGCCCCGACTTATTTTTTTGAAAGAAGAAAATGGCATATAAAGATCTGGAGAAAAGGTAGAAACAACAACAGCAAAGCAATCGACCAACAATTACAGGAACGGAACATCCAAACATGAAAAGAAATCCATGCAAAGTTAGTCAATACATCTGCTGCGTCGTTATCTTTGCACAGTAAATGCTCCAAAGTCCAATCCATGCCAATCTAGCCCCGACTTATTAAATTATGGTCAAGACTAGGAATGAAGACCACACTACTCTAAATGAAAATGAAATCTTGCTGAGTTCTTTTACTTTACGGTAAATTATAAAAATATTGATCAGGTTGTCTCTTGATTTCAAATTAAGTATCAAATATTTTCAATTTTTAATTAAATGACTTTTTTTTGATAAATTAAATGACTTTTGAATCAATTAGAAATTGTAAGATCAAAAACTTATGAATTTGGCTACATGGTTAATTTAATATGGTTGAATTTATTTTTATTCTGGTTGATGATATGATTTTTTTATGGTGGGTTTTACATCTCATACATCTCAATTATCACATAACAATATTTCAATCATATTGCATGAGAACTTCATCGGGTACATGTGAACTTATACTCTTAGAGCACGAGCCACATATGACATCAACCCGGAATAGGTACTTGAATTGTGTCCGTTTAAGCGCATCTTTAGCTTGAAACCCACGAGTATTGATAAGAAACACAACACCTCCAGGCGAGGGCAGAAAAGCATGTCCGCGAGGAAGGAATAACACTCCTACACAAAAGTGAGGAGAAATATGCTACTCGGGGGAATCGAATCCTTGACCTCTTGACAATTTGTCAAGGATCAAACCACACGACTAGAGCCTCTTTCGCAGTTGGTGATATGATTAATATTATAGAACATGTCACTAAATTGAAAATTTGAAAAAGTTCAATACATAATTTGAAATCCGGCAATAGTCCAAATATGGTATTTGTAATTTACCCTCACTTTATGGAAATTTTTTCTAAATTAGGCAAAATTAGAATTTCATTTATCTTTCTACTCAATTTCCAAATTCGTTTTCCAAAATAGACATTTTTCTTAAGACGTTGTTGCTACGCATTAAATCAAGTAAAAACGACACTAGGCATAAGGCGTTGTTGGCAACATCACTATTGATCTTAGGCACAGTTAATAACATCGCCTTAATAAACGTATCTATTTTGGAAAAAGAATTTAGAGAATTTAGTAGAAAAGAAAATGAAATTCTAATTTTGCTTAATTTGGAAATTTCATCCACTTTATGTCATACCAAATCAAATGAAAGCTGATAACGAATAATCCACGGAAATTAAACCCTAGCCACTCGTTAGATTACACATGGCTGACACTCACTGTGCAGCACTTCAGAGACTACTATCACTACCTCCTCACTCTGCCAAACCCCAACTCCTCCACATCCCATTTACTGGACCTAAAGCAACGCCTTCATCTCATTCCTGGGTTGTTCAGAGGTCGTTTCTGGGCTCAATCTCATATAGGGTTTCACTCCTCTGCTCATCTGAATCTCTGAGGTTTGTGTTTGTCATAGTTGGATCATTATAATTCCTGGAATGCTGATTTGAGAATGTTTTCAGAATTGGGTTCTGTTTAATTTAGAGCTGTTGCATTTGGGATCTCATTTGACAGATTGGATTGTGAGTTGTCCCATTTTCAGTAGATTAATTTTAGGGCTTGGTGAATTCAATTTCAACCCAATTGTGTTTGTTGAGAATTCCTATTAGTTTAACACTCAGATTGGCATAAGCTGAAATTGAGTCATTTTGCAAAGCTCATAGACTTTATTGCAATTTCAACCTGCTGCTAATGTCTTATGGTCCATTCCACAAGGCAACAAACTTAAGCATAGTTTCATTTCATACTGTATTTCAGAATTTGATTCTGGGTATATCCATAGTATCATTCTTTGCCGTCCGATAGATGTCCTGCTCGCTAAACAGGTCTGCTGCGTCCTTAAAATTTCAAGGATATTGTTTTTCGAGTAATTGGATTATTTACATTGGCTGTCTAGTCATGTACTTGGTTATACTTTTTATCAACTAGTTTTTGAGTAAATAAATCAGCTTGTTGAATAAGTGCCATTCGGTGGTAATAATATGAGATGTTAAGTGTAAGATAATAAGATATTCGTCCGTATCTTTCGTGTCCCTTAAAGCAATCTGATGTGAACAGTTTGGGCCTGCAAGCAGTACCAATTCAAGCTGAAAACTCGCTTACAGATCTCGAAAGCTATACTGAAATGGCAGCCATCACGAATAATTCTTCACAAAAGTATACCTTTGTTTGTTGTCTACATGACATATTTGCGTATTCACAGAGCACTTATTAGTAATTTTGGGTATGATTTCAGGTATGCAGTTGTTACTGGTGCAAACAAGGGAATTGGGCTCGAGACTGTGCGTCAACTAGCGGCTAAAGGCGTGATAGTGGTGTTGACGGCTAGGGATGAGAAAAGGGGTCAAGAGGCAACTTCTTTTCTCCATGAATCCGGCTTGACAAATGTCATTTTTCATCAGCTTGATGTTTTGGATCCCAAGAGCATCAAATCCTTAGCGCTGTTCGTTAAAACAAAATTCGGCAGGCTTGATATCTTGGTAAGTATTTCCTACTACTTTGTAATTCCGCAACATTAATCCTGATACAAATCTGAACTGTGTTTCTCAATAGATTTACGACCTTTTTGTCAGGTTAATAATGCCGGAGCATCTGGGGTCATTGTTGATGAGGATGCTCTTCGAGCAATGAACATAGAGCCAGCTTTATGGGTATGTTAAAATCTCCGCGAACTTCATTCAAATGGAATTGTAATGAACAAATGCTGAATGTCTTGTTCAAACAGCTCTCAGGGAAAGCAACTGGCATGGTCCAAGGAGTCATCAAGACATCGTACGAAAAGGCCAAAGAATGCATCGACACTAATTATTATGGTTGCAAACTAGTCACAGAAGCTCTTGTGCCTCAGTTACTGCTCTCTCCAACTGGTGCAAAGATCGTAAATGTTTCCTCTCTTCGAAGTGAACTCAAGGTTAGACGCTAGTCGCTACGAAAGAATAATGATGTCCTTGTGTCTCTGTGGCTCAATTTATATCTCCTAAAAATGCAAAATGTTTTGCAGAGAATTCCCAGTGAAGAGAAGAGAAAGATACTGGCAGATATTGACACATTGACTGAAGAAAAAATCGAAAACTTGATACAAAACTTTCTAACTGACCTGAAAAACGAGGAGCTGGAGGCCAACGGATGGTGCCTAATGCTGCCGGCGTACAGTATTTCTAAAGCGACACTCAATGCTTATACGAGGGTTTTAGCGAAGAAATACCCTTCCATGTATGTGAACTGTGTGCATCCTGGATACGTTGATACCGACATAAACTGGCACACTGGAACGATGACACTGGAAGAAGGGGCTAGAGGCTCGGTCATGTTGTCACTCCTTCCGGAAGGCGGTCCATCAGGGTGCTACTTTGATCAGACCACAATGGCTGAGTTTTAACTAGCTGTGTGCTCATAGTCATCTGTCAAGCTTAAATTGTTGAGGCAGAGTTTTAACTAGCATTGTGCTTATTGTCATCTGTCAAGCTTAAATTGTTGAGGCAGAGTTTTAACTAGCATTGTGCTTTTTTTTGATATATTAAAGGACCTTCTAGGTCAGGCGATAGCCAAACAACACGAAAACAGAACACTGATTGGAGGACTCCACCAAAAGACAAAAAAACTTGAGAGTATTCCGGAACAATCACACTGGTTGCTCATTCCCTTGTAGAAGGCTCTGATATCACACCGATATTTCAAGAATTCCTCTGTATTAGTTAAGGTATTGTAGCTTCAGCCACCACTGCTTCGCCCTGTAGTAGTACCATTGTCAGTCCCAGCTTTGTGGGTTCTCTCCTCCAACCCCCTTCTCTTTGCCTCCTTAAGGCCCTTCCCTATTGATTACGTCTCACTTCTTGAGTTTTTTTTAAAAATGACCCAAAACGAGTTTGGGATTTCAAAACTAACCCATGCGAGTTTCACATTTCAAAACTGACCCATTTTTAATGAAACCGGATCCTGGAGATCCGGTTTGTTACGACTTGGGAAAGACCGGATCCTGAGAATCCGGTTAGTTGCGTTTTGTAACTAACCGGATCCCCAGGATCCGGTTTTTAGGAAATAGGGCTTATGTGGACGACGGTCGAATACGTGGAAGCCACGTAAGACCGGAATCCCGGAATCCGGTGTTTTTATAAAACCGGAACTCGGAGATCCGGTTTTTTACGAACTTAAATTTTGGTATTGTAGTTAAGCCCGTTATTACAGTCTGAATTTAAAATAAAAATATACAGCAGTTTGGAAATCATTGAAAGTTGAACATTAAAAACAAAGTTGTAGTAAATAAAAGTGAACAACAACAGTAATATAGGTACTCAGATATTGGATTTAGCTTGCATTGGCTGAGGGACAAGACCTTCTGTTATGACCAGTTTGATGGCATAATTTGCACCTTTGGATTCTGTCTGGGGGTTGTGATGATGAAGCCTCTCCTTGAGTACTGGACTGACCGACATCCCTCTGGTCCATTTCAGTACGCCTTCGCCTTGTCGGATTTCTACCGACGTTTGTACGTTTGAAGTGAGGATTAGGCATATGAGGAAGTCCGTTATAGGGTTCCCAGAAGTCAGAATGAGGTAATGCACTGAAATGGTAACTCCAGGTCATGTTGTAAGCTGCAAGTGTATACTCATGAGGCACATAGTCGCTGTATTCCCGACCCGTGAACTTACAAACTGCAATTGCATGACTGCAGGGAATATGAAGTGTCGTCCATTTTCCACATTCACATTCTCTCCTGGGTAGGCAAACTTTCCACATATGATGTTTAATTCCCGTGGTAACCTGATAAATTCCCTGGGACGGGTTAAAATGTACGACTCTGTGGAACTGTGCCCTTTGTCGGAGTACCTCCAATCTCTCGTGTACCTTTGGTGCAAAAGCTGAATCCGTATTATCGTAACGATAACGACGGTTGTTGAAGTATTTATTCAACTGTTTGAAAGTGAACATAACCAATGCTGAAATTGGTAAATCACGTCCGTGCTTGAGAACATTATTGAACGATTCCGAAGCGTTCGTGGTCATTGAACCCCATCTCATACCATCGGTATCCATTGCCAAAGACCATAAATGAACGTCAATGTTGCGCAACCACTCTCGTATGTCAGGTCTGTCTTTCAATGCTTGCATCAGCTCCTGATATTGATTTGCAAACTTGTACTCTTTTTTGGCATATGCAACTTTGCCAAGTTTTTTCTTCAAATAAGCGTTTTTGACCCTAGTGTTGAAGTTGCTCTGGAAGTGATGAACGCAGATACGATGGTAAGCATTAGGAGGCGACCATTGTGGTTCACTCATAGTAGCCATTATTCCTCCGTGTCTGTCAGATATGACGCACAAGCCCGTCCGATTAGTGACACCCTCTCGAATGCAACTCATGAACCAACTCCAGCTGGAGGTGTTTTCACTCTCGACCAAAGCAAACGCAACAGGTAAAACATTATTGTTTGCGTCCAATGAGCATGCTACGAGGAGCTTCGCTCTGTACTTACCGTACATATGAGTTCCGTCAATGGATAATACAGGACGACAATGCCTAAACGCATGGATACATTCAGCAAATGCCCAAAAAACACGATTTACCTGGATGTACTCACCATCGATTTCTTCCGTATCCCATTTGACAACTGTTTCCGGACTATTATCAACCAAAGCCTTCATCAATTTCGCCAGAATCCGGTTTCAGGGAAATATCACCCGTGCCTGTCCGGTCACTTCTTGTCGAGGAGAACCTAATTCGGGGCCCGTGGAAAACCGGAACACCGGGATCCGGTTTTTAAAAAACCTAATTTTTTTAATCTTTTAACCGGAACGCCAGTAATATCTCAATCTTTTCTTCTTCTTAAATCACAAACGTAAATCTTTCGTAATTCACATGCGTATCATAAGTAATTTGGATAGATTAAATTGAGACATTGTTACAAAATGTAGCATAAGTCTAACAAAATAATAAATAACAGTAATATCTCAATCTTTTCTTCTTCTTCTCTGTTGAATCTTCTGCAGCCATGATTGTTTAGGTGTCTTTTCAGGACGAAGGTTGTGCCCGTGACCTGGTGGTGAATGTGGTGCCTGTGAGGTGGATGGCCGAGATGGTGGTGAAGGTGGTGCCCGTGAGCCTGATGGTCGATCATAATCTGGTGTCTGTGAGTCAAGGTTGGTAACATGATCATCGTCTACCCTCATATCATCATCGTCACCTGTAATTAAAATATATTAGTATATTAATTGAATCAATTACATGTATAATTAAAATGAGGAAATTTACCGGTTCCAAACTGAATACTATCAGGATCGATATTCAGTAGCCGCAACTCCCCCAACAACCGTAGTTCGTCCACTGCGGTATGGAAAATGTGATGAAAAATTGGTTGCGAGTCTGCAGTACTGTTGAATCCTTCTGCAGCCTGCGAAGCGCATATGAGCAACGTGCGAATCTATATGAACAAATTGTTAGTTACACATGTAAAACAGTATAATAACAATATATTAAAAAAACATGTCAAAACTTACATTGCTAGGTAATTCATGAGCACTAGGGCGATACGCCTGAGTGTCCTCTTCTTCCAATCTGGGCTGGATAAGGCGACGTGTGATCCTTGAATACCAATACACGTATTCATCACTGGGAATATCAATGTCCTCGCCAGCCTCGCCCGGATCCCCAAATGTTCGACTCTCCCATCTATTATTCCATAACTCACCATACTGGCTCAAGTACACTCTCCAATCAACTCTCTTTTTCCTTTCTAATCCGTGGTGCTCATTCGTAAACGCTATAGGAACAGGTGGAATGATCTGCTTCCATCCAAACTGTCTCATAGCACGAATAGGATGATGCCACTCAATGATGTTGAAGCAAATAAGTGGCACATCAGCCGCCCATAATTCCCGTGAATCGAGACATAAGGGATGCAGTCGTTCCATCAACTCCTCTTCATATGGGCGATAAATAAAATCACCTTCGACCATTCGCTCGAGCTGATCCCGATAGAAGACTAAACTACCACGTGGGACCTCTTCAAAATGTTTTGGTCCAGCCCAATGTCTGCGCATAAGAAAAAGCGTTACAAATTTAATAGTTATCAATTTTCAGTATCAAAATAAATATAAAGTTTACTCACAAGTACGACCAACAAGGTCTAAAATATGGATGAATATCCTCATCAAGGTCTGGCGGGTATCTGATATATTCTTGTGGACGCGCAATACGAATGCGCTCCCAACACCAAAACTGTAGTAGTAGTGGACATCCACCAAGTTGCGACTTCTTATAATGACTTGCTCTGCACAACTGACTGTACTGATAAGCTAAAACTGCGCTCCCCCAACTGTATCTACTGGCGTTCTCCAAGTCCGCCAACAATGGAAGGTAGTGGAGCGATACCTGATCACCGTACAAGTCTGACATGAGAGTCAATCCCAATAGACATAAAATGTACGCCCTAGCGTATTTCTTTAATGTCTCGTCATCCACATCGTCTGGCATAGTATTCAGGTAGTCATCGAACCATGTCTTGCTACCCATCGATTTCAACTTAGGACGGTCGGGCACAGCACCCAATAAACTTAAACAAAGAGGCTCCCATTCCAACTCACCTAATCCAGACACAGGCTGCCCATCTATGGGTAATCCAGTAAGGAGAGCCACGTCCTGTAGTGTAATTGTAGCCTCCCCTCCATTCAGATGGAATGTGTGTGTCTCGGGGCGCCATCTCTCCACTAGGGCGGTGCACAATTTAGGATCAACCTTCACGTTACATACTTTGGTCCAAGGTAGAAATCCGGCATTTGCAACATACTCCAAAAGTCGAGGCTTCATATTTACGACATTATGACCCATTACCTTCAATGGCTTAACAGACTTAAAAGTTCGATCCATCTATAATAAGAAATTAATTAATGATCATTGTTATATGAATTGAAACAATTTTTTTTAATGTATGAATTGAAATAATTTTAATTAATGAAATTCATACCTGATTTCTCCAAATCGCCTGAGTGCGATGCTCATTTTGCATCGTCAACAAGGATGGATCGATGGGTCCAGGATGAAGATAATCATCCATATCCATGTTTGGATGAGCAGTCGCTCGTGAAGAAGATGGCACATCGCGTTGACTAGTGCTTCTTCGCCTGTTACCTGACGACATTTCTGTGAAAACAATAAATATACATTATTACCAATTCATGAAGGAAAACACAATATATCAATACACTAATTCAACTACAACAAATAATTGTCCAACTTCAAATATACTAATTCAATAATATGACATATGACATCACTATTTTTACGAATATAAAACTATATTACATAGACAAAATCAAACCAATGTCAATCAACCGCCAATTCAACTTTATTAATTCAACGATAATAATTCAACAATAAATATTAACCGGACTAATATCAAACAAAAAATGCACAAAATTCATTATATTCATACAATTAATCGAACTAATATCAAAAACAAACAATTCAACACTAATAACTAAATTTACAACAACAATCCTTCAAAAACAAACAATTCAACAACACCAATAACACAATTACGTTTTTTTACCTATCAATTTCGGACAACTTCGGAGGTGGTGAATGGGGGAGAAATCGGACGAAATTGGGTCTAATTGGGGTACGATTTCAAAATTGGAGAGAAATCGGACGGAATCAGAGGTGGGAGAAGTAGATCCGGCGGAGGAGGGAGAAGCAGATCCGGTTTCGAATGGGGGAGAAGAAGCTGCTGCGAAAATTTAAGTTCGTAAAAAACCGGATCTCCGAGTTCCGGTTTTATAAAAAAACCGGATTCCGGGATTCCGGTCTTACGTGGCTTCCACGTATTCGACCGTCGTCCACATAAGCCCTATTTCCTAAAAACCGGATCCTGGGGATCCGGTTAGTTACAAAACGCAACTAACCGGATTCTCAGGATCCGGTCTTTCCCAAGTCGTAACAAACCGGATCTCCAGGATCCGGTTTCATTAAAAATGGGTCAGTTTTGAAATGTGAAACTCGCATGGGTTAGTTTTGAAATCCCAAACTCGTTTTGGGTCATTTTTAAAAAAAACTCTCACTTCTTCAATGCATCTCCTTATGGTTGTTAATGAGTATGGACTCCCAGAATTTCTGAATTTTATCCACCAAGCCAATCTTGTTTTCACCTCCTCCCTGCCTCCTCTACCGTTTGGCGTTTATTGGAGAAGCACCTCTTGTTTCGTTCCTCCCATATCGTCCAGATGATTGCGTAACTCAGCATTTTCCAAAACCTCTTATATGTCTTAGTTGTTCCCGGGATAACCCACCCTTGGAGTAGATCTCTCATTGTGTTTGGTACTACCCAATAACTTCCCCACCACCGAATACACCGCGACCACAAACCCCAACTCCAGCGGCAATGCAGCAGCAGGTGGTCAGCCGACTCTAATTGTTGATCACATAAGTCACAACTCAGATTGTGACTAGCATTCAGCACTCCTTTTCTCGCCAAGGTGTCTTTTCGTTGGTAGGCTTTCGTGATATAGTCGCCATACAAGCAGTTCCACTTTGGGGGGCAAGGCCCGACCATACTTGGAACGATAATGTATCCCATTTATTTTTTGTTCTTTTGATCTCGAGCGCTGCCCGCATTAGTGAGTTTACCTTAAACCTCCCATCCTCTGTATGGGACCAAACTATCTGATCCATCTCCTCACTTTTCAATTGTACATGACATAGACTTCGCATTAATTCCTCCTTCTTCGCTTCCTCCCATTGATATAAGCTTCTTCGGAACTTGAGCTGCCACACCCAATTTCCTTCCGCCCAGATGCCCATATCCTTTACCTTTGCATTTTGCTTGTATGCCAAAGACCATAATTTCTTGTAGCTCACTTTCAACGGTCTGTCACCCAACCATAAGTCATCCCAGAATCTGAGAAAATTCCCATGGCCTAGTTTGACATTCAAACCTTCTCCGAAGGCTAGCCCCACCTCCGAATTGCCTTTGACCACTCGTACTATGTCCCTCCACGACTTCGAAGTCTTCCTGTCTATTAAGTTTACTTCATCCAGATTGTGGCAGTCTTTTATTGAGTATTTCTCAAGAATCATCTTCCTCCATAGGCCGTCTCTCGAGCTAACCAGTCTCCACCACCATCTAGCTAGTAAGGAAGAGTTTTTTTCCGCCATTCCTTGAATGCCTAGTCCCCCAACACTTTTTGGTCTCTTCAGTTTGTCCCACTTTACGAAGTGTATTTTCCTTCCTTTGACACTGCTTCCCCACAGGAATCGTCGTTGAATCCTTTCCAGTTGAGCCACCACCTGGACTGGCATTTTGAACAAGGAGGCATAGTATACTGGGAGATTGCTTAAGGCCGCCTTTACCAATACCAGCCTCCATGCCATCGAGAGATTAGAGCTTTTCCATGATGCCAATTTCTGATTAAAATTGTTAATGACAGGGGCCCAAGTCTTCAGCTTTCCGGGATCAGCACCTACAGGAATTCCCAGATAGTCCATCGGGAGGTGCCCTATATCACAGCCCAGTTTTTGCGCATACTGTGTGAGCTCCTCCTCCTTTACCCCGATGCCTACGCATTTGCTCTTAGAGAAGTTGATTCTTAGGCCTGACGCTGCCTCAAAGGATTTCAGAACCCTTCTGAGTAACTTTATTTCCTCCATATCGGCCTCACAGAAGATGATAGTATCATCTGCATACTGTAAATGATTCAATCTTTCTCCATTCTTCACCCAAGCCACTCCTCTGAGGTACCCAGCATCCTTAGCTTTTGAAAGTAATCTCGAAAGGCCTTCTGCCGCAATAAGAAAGAGGAAAGGAGACAATGGGTCTCCTTGACGGAGACCTCTTTCCATAGAAAATTCCTCAGTCGGAGAACCATTGATCAACACTGCTAGCCTCGGAGTTGAGATGCATTCAGCGATCCATTGCCTCCATCTTACTCCAAAACCCATCCTTTGTTGAATCTGATCCAAATATTCCCAGCTGATTGTGTCATATGCTTTGCTAAAGTCGAGTTTTATCAATAAAGCCTTGCGCTTGTCCCTCCTCACAGAATGTATCAGTTCGTTCGTGATCATAATTCCGTCAAGTATACTCCTGTTCGCCAGAAAAGCCGATTGGTTCGGACTGATCAGTTGTGGGAGCACAAGGCTTAGTCTCCTTGCAAGACATTTAGCCAGTATTTTGTAAAGAGACGTCACTAGGCTAATTGGCCTGAAATCACCCACTGACTGTGGACTTGGCACTTTCGGAATCAGGGCAATGAAAGTTTGGTTGATACCCCTTGTAAGACGACCATTCACCGAGAATTCCTCTATGAAACCTTCCACCTCCGGCTTTACTTCATTCCAAAATATCTTATAAAAACTGATATTGAAACCGTCTGGTCCTGGCGCCTTGTTTCCTTCACACTCCTTCAAGCTCATTAAAATCTCCTCTTTGCTTATCAATCTCTCCAGTTCGACCTTCTGGTTCTGGTGCAGCACTCCGAATTGGATCTTCGCTGTGGACCACGGACGAGCATCCTTTTTCAGAAAGTGTTCCTCGAAGAACTTTCTAATCTCCGACTTCAACTCCTCAGGCTCAGCCACCCGTCTGCCATTGATCACCAAGCATTCAATGCTATTCTTCTTAGCTCTCCATGTTGCCATTCTGTGAAAATACTTCGTATTCTGATCACCCGCCTTCAACCACTTTACTCTTGCCTTCTGTCGCCATATCCTCTCCTCCTGGGTTTCTAAGTGCCAGATTCTTGACTGAAGGGCTAACTTTCGCAGCTGCTCCTCTAGAGATAAAGTCCTCTCTTCCTGTATTAGATCCAGCTTTTCACTCTCCCTCTTAGCTTCCTTCAGTTTTTCCGCCACATTGCCGAAAGCTGTTCTGTTCCACACTCCCAATCTCTTTCTAACCTTAGCTAATTTCCTCTGGATGATATATCCTTTCCAGCCCACCTCTCCAGGCTGGCTCCATATCTCTTTTATCAGTTTACCCAGCCCTGGATGCTCAAGCCATGCATTTATGAATCTGAACGGCTTCACACCCCACTGCTTGACTTCCTCTCTCAGTGCTACTGCCGCGTGGTCTGAGAGTTCCTTTTGTAGTCCCCATTGCTTCAAGTTTGGCCACAGACTGATCACATCCGGAGATACAAGAAATCTATCAAGCCTACTTGCCCCAAATTTATTGCTCCAAGTGAAGTTTCTCCCAATCATCGGCATATCCAGAACCCCCATCGCCTGAACAAATTCGAAAAACATGTCCGCCTCCTTGGTGTTGAACGCCGACCCTCTCCTTTCTTCCTCGAACATTACTGCATTGAAATCACCACCCAAAATCCACCCACCCCCATTTGAGTGTCTCAGCTCCATCAACTCTTCCCAAAGATGTAGTTTCTCCTTCTCTGCCGAGGGCGCATAAACATTTATGAGGTTCATTTCAATGTCTTGCGAACCTAAACTCACCATGCCCTTTATATGAATGAAGCCTCTTCCTTTAGTTTCAGCCACCAACTAGAAGAACTCCGGTTTCCACATGATCAATATGCCACCACTCCTTCCCACAGCATCCGACGCCACCCAACTAACCTGCTCTCTTCCCCAAAGAAGGTTCACCATTTTCTCCTCCATCTTGACGATTTTTGTTTCCTGGATAAACAGCATGTCCGCTTGATGGTGGTGTCTCAGATTCCGTAACATCCTCTGTTTCTTAGCTCCGTTTGCTCCTCTTACGTTCCAGCTGATTATGTGCATCTTAGCCTCGTCTCTTCCTTTCTCTTAGCTTGTCTTCCACTTAACCCAAGTTAATCAGTTGTTGGATCATCTCTTCATCTGGCGCCATTCCTTCCAAGCCCAGACTCCTCGCTAGTTCATATGTGAGTATTGCTTCTTCTCGTGTCTCGCTCGTTCTATCCTCTGGCCCGCTCCTGGGAAGAGATGTGCTTATTGTCATCTGTTGAGCTTAAATTGTTGAGGCAGGCAAATAAACTGCAAATTCATATTTAAAAGTGTGAAAAACAATGTGGCGTGTTATCTGTGCTACAATTTGCCACTTTCAAATTGAGTGATAAACAATAAGACATCTGAAGTTGTGCGAGTCTGGACAAGTTGGCGGACCATGCAACTCTAAAACAATTTGATTCATGGGGCAGACCTATTTCTTTTTTTTGCTTGATTTACCACTGAATAGCTTAAGGGTAATTTTAAGTAAGGATAGTTTTTAATGGAATAGTTCTTGGATGTCGAGGATATCAGCAAGGACACCAGCCGCTGTTGTATCATTTCCAGCTCCAGCACCTTGAATGACCAAGGGTTGATCCTTGTAGCATCGGCTATAAACTTGCAACTGCATGACGAAAAATGACATTAACATGGGTGTAGAAAGATGGAAAATGATAGAACTTTATCCGGGATGCGAAACGATAGAGGGTTTGCAGACATACTAAGGGCAAGTGTTTGCAGACATATGAGACAATAACTCACCAAATTGTCGCTTCCTCTCAGTCTTCCTAAAGGTGAATTTTTAGGAAGCTCCTGGATTCCAACTTCGCACCTAGAAACCATGTAACACGAAAATCGAATGATGAGAAATGGAAAGGACTAAGCAAAAGGTATTCACAATTCTCAATATGGAACATATTTGACTTTCGAAGTAATTGCCGATAGTACCTTGAACCTTCAATCACGCATACATAACGAAGCACATTTCCATTCCTAGAAGCCTTTTCAACTCGTTCTTTGATATTTTTATCAAGTGAGGAAACTCCAGTGGTTAAAAAGTCTTCTACAGACATTTTTTCTGGTGCCATCTCTTCAGGATACAGGCTCTCAATCTGCCAGTGACCTAAATCGTGAGTGAAAATATTTTCCTACCCAGGAGAGGTTCCAATGTCTCTGTGGTACAGCTTTAAGAAATGCAGTCATGGAAAATTATAATTTAAACATCACCTTGATATTTTCTAAGTTTATCTGCCATCCAAGTAGTCGAGCAATAATCAGACCCTGTTTTAGGACCAATACGACATTAATTATGATTACAAGGAACAATGGAAGTTGAAAATATAGGATGCAAGGGTACAATCGTTACAGTATGTCCAAAATCCAAATTAAGCTTGGGACCAGGAGGAGATAGCATCATTATACGTTAAAAGTATGGCAGAGCAGAAAACTGTGAATCTCATCACAGCACAGCATATTCCTTATTTTTAGATCATTTTTAGAACTGAATGATAACAACATGGACTAACCTTTCTGGCAACATCCATCCCACTGAGGTCATCCCGTGGATCTGTCAGGATAGCAGTTAACATAGTCGTTAAGCTAATATGAACGAAGAACAATTATGACACATGACAAACAAGTCGGCTACTATCATTTCAGCATGGATTGAATCTCATTACAGCACCATAACTAAACATGGCCATAATGGTAGCTCAGAAAACAGCCTGAGATAATAGCCTAAAACAACCATTGTGAATACTATTATTGAACTACTAAATATGGCGTGTATGTAAAGTGAATAACGCACATCAATGGAATACCTGGCCGTGTAGGATAAGTATGGAAGGCAAAATGATACTACATGAAAATAAGGCTGAACTCCATTCCAGATTTCCATTTATTTGCATAATCAGGTAACCACATATAGTAAAAAAAATCATCGCAAGCAAGCTGTTCAATTAAATATATTATACTTTCAATGTCTAATAATCATATACCTGGCTCCGTGTAGCCAAGTGCTTTTGCAGCTTTCACAACCTCATTGAATGGTTTTCCATCTTCAATCTCACTCATCACATAACCCAATGTACCTAAAATAGGTATTAGTATGCCATCAGACTGCAAATAACACAGGATGTAGAATGTATGAAGCGCCGACTTCAGATGATACTGTACCACTTAAACTCCCAACAACATAACTGATGGGATCTCCAGATGTAATGAACCGATTTAAGGATACAATCACAGGAAGACCAGCACCAACCTACCCAAAAAAATAATCAGAGTTACGGAGTCAGAATGGGCATCATCTGATTAGGCTTTGACAAAGTAAGACAAATGTGGTTGCAAGATAGAATGGAAAATAGACATCGTCTGGAAATAAGGTGTTGATTGTAGATGGATGTATTTTGATTTGTGAGATCCAAACTCAAGATCCAAATGTGACATGTCTGTGCAGACTTAATGGAAAAGCGTATGCATCTAACTTTTGCAGTAGTTTCTACATCACAAGCGTGAGTCAATTAAACTTACTGTTGACTCGTAGCGGACACGTCGAGGATTTGAGACTAACTTGTCATAATCATCCTGCATGAGTGAGTGAGGTACACATGTAATTTTTGAGAGAAACACTAGAGTATTGCCACAGAGGGGTATTGAAAACACAAATTTGATAAGAAAGAACATTATAGATAATACAAAATTGTAGAACAGATAAACGATTTCAGCATTGCCTACAGCATGGCATAACACATTTTGTTCAGCTTCAATCACAAACATCTTCAAACTAGAAAGTGTAGAGCTTTATAAGTGAGCAGAAAATTAAAACTTACTAATGCTGAAGTCAAGGGTTTCTTGTTTGCCAAAACAACACAACAGCCCAAATCAACCACTTGGTTCAGTAATTTAACAGTCTCCGAACTAGCAGAACAATCCACCAATGCCAAACCTGAGAACCAACACACTCAAAGCCGCATTTGAGGATGCATTGAAATTAAACCTAAATGCATTATTGTTCCAAATCAGAACAGCAAGAAACCATAATTCCAAAGCAATACTGAACAAACCTGCTGATCGTCCAAGAAGTGCTGCACTATCCAAAACCTTTCCAGTCACCTCCGAACCCTCAAATACATGGAACTCACCTACAATTTAAAAAATATTCAGACATAACCGTGCAGAAATTCATCTACAAAATAAAATCTGCCAAATTATTTCAATCGAATATTACCAAATCCATTGATTGCTGCCAATGACGAACCACTCAATTTAACGCTACAAATTTCCAAAAGAGAGCTATCATCTAGCTCCCCAGTCGACACATCAGACGCAGCAATCAGATTTTTACTATCAGACACTCCCACAATCCTCAAATGAACGCCCTACAGCAAAACACACGACACATCGCCAAAACATTCAAAATTGACGAAATCAAATGACAGTCATCAACCAAATCATTTCCACAACTAATGAGGTATACCAAATTTTCGACAATCAAAAAAAATAATTCAAAACGTACGGAAACGAAGCATCAATATGGATTTGAAAACGCGATGGGGAAGAAGCGAGTAAAAGTTGGCGTTAAAGAGATGACGAAGAGGTACCTGTTTGGCATGGAGCGATCTGCAGGAAACGATGTGGTGGATTAGCTGCCGGCCGACGCCGCCGCATCCCAACAGAATCAGAGGGATTTTCTTCATCGTCCCGTCGCCTATATTTATTTATTTTTTCCGAGCTTTTTAGTTATGGACGGAGATTTTACGAGAAAGGGAGAGAGAGGTTTTTCAGAAACTGTAAAAGGCATTTATGACGTCAAAATGGCAGTTTTACCTAAGTTATTGTTATATTTCAAACAAACATAAATTAACAAGGTTTTTATTAAAACTGGGCTGCACTGCACCGGATAATCTTTCAAAATTATTGCACTTGAATTTTGTGAATATTATGATTAGAGAGAGATAAAACATAAACTTATTTTTTTCGATGAATAAAACATAAACTTATGAAGAAAGCTTTGGATCAAATACAAACCATAATTATAAATAAAAACTACAAATCCATAAAAATAATGACACGTGTAAAAATCGATCAATCAGAATTAATTTCGACCGGGGTTCATTTTGTAAATAAAAAAAAATCCATTCGGACTTATTTAAAAATACATAAAAGATATGAGGGGTATAGTCGTCCAAAATTTGCTACAGTAATGATCAGACATAAAAAAACAATGATCAGACTTAAACCAGTAATGACAAGACTTAAACCAGTAATGACAAGACTTAAAAAAATGATCAGACTTAATGATGGTAATGATCAGACTTAAAATGGTTATGCTCAGACTTAAAATTGATAATGATCAGACATAAAGATGGTAATGATCAGACTTACATGCAGAAATTGGAACATCCGAAGAATTCTACGCAAAATTTGATTTTTATGCGCTTGTGTCAGAATTTGATGAAGGCTAGTGTTTTTTGAGTGGAAACGACATTCTGAGCAAGACTCACAGCTATGCAGTGAGTTCGGTGTTTTTAGGACAAATTCGATCATCTGGAGGGTCAAATTTGTGTTTTAATCCAAAAAAAAATATAAAAAATTTGTGTTTTAATCCTCTTTAGTTTTAAGTCTGATCATTAAGTCTTTTCAGTCAGATTATTGTCTATTTTTAAGTCCGATCATTAAGTATTTTAAGTCTGATCATTACTACTTTGTAAGTCTGATCGTTGCTTGTTTTAAGTCTGATCATTGCTGTTTTTAAGTCTGATCATTGCTGTTTTTAAGTCTGATCATTACTGCTTTGTAAGTTTGATCGTTGCTTGTTTTAAGTCTGATCATTGCTATTTTTAAGTTTGATCATTGATGTTTTTAAGTCTGATCATTGCTGTTTTTAAGTCTGATCATTGTTGTTTTTTAAATCTGATCATTGCTATTTTTAAGTATGATCATTGCTATTTTTTAAGTCTGATCATTGCTGTTTTTTGATCATTGCTGTTTTTAAGTCTGATCATTGCTGTTTTTTAAGTCTGATCATTGCTGTTTTTAAGTCTGATCATTGCTATTTTTTAAGTCTGATCATTGCTGTTTTAAGTATGATCATTGCTGTTTTAAGTCTGATCATTGCTGTTTTTAAGTCTGATCATTGCTATTTTGTAAGTCTGATTATTGCTGTTTTTAAGTCTGATCATTGCTGTTTTTAAGTCTGGTCATTGCTATTTTTAAGTCTGATCATTGCTTTTTTTAAGTCTGATCATTACTGTTTTTAAGTCTGAGCATTGCTATTTTTTAAGTCTGATCATTGTTGTTTTTAAGTCTGATCATTGCTGTTTTTTTAAGTCTGATCATTGATGTTTTTTAAGTATGATCATTGCTGTTTTTAAGTCTGATCAGTGCTATTTTTAAGTCTGATCATTGCTGTTTTTTAAGTCTGATCATTGCTATTTTTTAAGTCTGATCATTGCTATTTTTTAAGTCTGATCATTGCTGTTTTTAAGTCTGATCATTAACAACTCTTGGACTAAATTGAAAATAACATCATTAGATTTATACCCTTTGTGTGGAATGACTATAATACCCCTCCGTGTTTTGTCCGAAATTTCGAATAAAATAGGACACATGTCAACTTAATAAGCGATTTATAATTTTTATTTATAAATTGGTTTGTATCCGATCCACACTCGCACTCTTATGAACAATAGCAATTAGCATATGACGTGTGAACAATATTTTATATAGTTTACTAAAAACTATACAGTAAACTAGATCATAATGTGGACCCCAAGGTGATGGCCCGCTTTTAAGTTAAAATTATACTCTGAGAAAAAACATTTCAACTCACTATAATACTTGCATTCAAAAATGACGCCTAAATATCCCCATCAAAAAAAAATGACGCCTAAATAGAGGTTAAGTATTTTAAAATTAAATTTGGAGAAACATATAAGTTCAAAACCTAAAGATAGAAATTTGCTTTTTAAAGTGACCAAGTACTCCAGGCAAAGTAAATTTTGTTACAATCACAACAGAAGCAGAACAAAACTTATAAATTATAATGCAGAAAAGAACCAGAGAAGATGGTTATTTGGGATGGGAGGATCAATTATCATATGTTATCTCTGCCTTTTAAGTATCTTTAATCTTGACAAAAGGGGTAGCTCAAATCAGCATCACCAGGTCTTGTGGGCGGAATTCACTAATCAAGGATCCGGCAAGAATACAGAGAGCTTCCATGTACTCCAAGATATATCTACAAGCTCCTGTAGTCTATCACAGTGACTTCATCTTCAGGAGCATCCAGATCATTGTAGCTGCACAAAAATTAAAGATAACTTGCATTAGCACGATTTTATGTTTGACTCTGGTATCAAAATGGTTACTTCATGTCAAGGACATGACATGGTTCAACTGAAAGTCATGAATATTGAATATCTGCTCACAGAAAACTGATAAATTGGTTCGCAGCCAAATATATAGCAGTGTGGGGCTGAAGGGAAATCACAAAATTAAAAAGAGCTGACAATTTGAAATTACCTCCTAAGTCGTCGTGGATCTTGTCGGAATGCTGGATTTAGAAGAAGCGGGCCACCACCTTGGGGTCCAGGTCGTCCATTTCTACCACTACCTTCAAAAGGAGGAGGTCCTCCCTGCTCCCGAAGTAATCTCATGGCTACATCAGGAGGGGCAGGAACAAATGGTCCCAATGGACTGCATGTAAATGAAATTCAGAAGCTGTACAAATTATGAATACTAGCAACACTAGAACAAGCATTTGGTCAGCAACACACCCAGCACCCGGAACAGGCATAAGCACTGAAGGAGGAGCCATCTCCGATGAAAAGGGAGGTCCACCGTGCATGCCTTGTCCATCAAAAGCATCATATATTGGTTCATCATGAATTCCATCAGGACCATCATCATTTGAAATCACATTATCACTCCTTTCAAATCTATCACCGCCTGCGTGGTTGTCACGATCTCTACGATTTCCTCTGTCATCTCTCAAGCGATTGTCCAAGTTGAATCTGCGCTTTTGAATCCTATCCCTCTAAAACCAAAGACCACATGAGCATGAGACAAACGAACATGCATAATTTCATAACCAAACTCAAAATAATAAAGCATGCATCTATATATGAAATTTCAGGATGACACAACTTGAAACAATGAAGACCATAAAATCAACAGATTCATCTTCCTCTAACTTTCAAGAGCATATAAATATAAAAAAACATAGTAGTGTGTTTTTAAGGCTTTTGTCCTAGTCACAGCTTTTTGTTAGTATTTTGTTAGCCAGGTAGGAAGGTAGATTTAGTTTGTACACGCTCTTTTTTTTTACCAATGATATCACCTCTCTTCCAAAAAAAACCATAGTACCGGTAGTCCTGATTTTAGACATTCATACCACAGATGGTTGTTGCATCACAGGTTTCCCACCAGGCGCATTTGGATCACTGCAACACAAATAACCAGGTTAAGCATTTCGCCCGTAGACATGCATACACTTATAAGATGAGATAATGAGATCTTAAGAAAACGAACTTCATGTAGTTCTGGAAGTACAGATCTTCTCGCACTTTTGAAGTCATATCCGTAGCAAGCTCTGGGTGTTTGAGTTTTAAATGCTTGTGCACAAACTCAGCAGCATGGAACAGTTTAGTGCAACCTTTAGCACCACAGCCATATTTCCAACCATATTTCTCATCCCTTATTTTGCGCACGTATGGATCCAAGGCTTCAACAGCAGCTGCCTCAATCTTATCTTTTGCAGTCATAACTTCCAACGGATCCTGACCCAACAACCTATCTTGCCAATGTGAATCAAGAGCCTTCTCCCACTCAGTTGCGTTACTAGAGGCATCAGCAGTTTTCGCCTCTTCTCTAACATGCCTGAGGCCCTTTGCCTCATTTGTTTCTATCATTCCGTAATAGTCCACTCCATGTACACGCCATAGATAGGTTAGAAGACTGTCCAGCAACTCTATGCCTTCAAGTCCCTTGACAGAGGTCAACCCCCTGATAATAATAACAGGACCAGACCCGCCGTGACTTGTATCTCTGCTTGATTTATTCGTATCAGCTCCTCTCAATATATTCTCCTCAATTCCTTTTTCAGAGTCCAATTTGCGTATGAGAGCCTGAGTCTGTTCAATGTCAACTTGAATTCTCCTAGGGTCGGAACTAATTGAATGAGCCTTTGGAGCAGCTGAATAAAGATCAGTTTCTTTGGTTGGTCCCCTGTTTGGCCGCTTTCTTTTACCATCTGCCTCAGTTTCTATATCAGAAATGGGATCGGTGGTCTGTCCTGATTTGTTTGAAGACACGGCATTAACTCCAGGGCCACTGTGTCACCAAGTTAAGAAACATCCATAACAATTAAATTAATTGGCACGTAAATATTGGGACTAATCATACGACAAGTGAGCATGTCACTTACATGTCCAGTGTTCCTCTCTGCAAATCAAGAATAAATTCTTTGGCGACTTTACGGGCTAGTTCATTCCGCCTACAAGATTTGCGACAAATAATGTGAGCCTTTTATGCTTTTATTGTTCAGAAAATTGGGTAAACTTCTATTTACATGAGCAAAATATGGACGCATCGACAGACAGGCTCTGAAGTGAAATTGTAACAGTATAAACCTTTCTATAACAGCAAGAAGATTTCCTGGATGATATTTATCTTTTAACCTGCAAAAATTAGGAATTTCTTCACATAGTTCCACAAACAAAGTTAGATAAAATCTAAAGGAGACTTGACGAATATGATGTGTACCATTCTTCATCCTTGTGTGCAGCAAAAAAGGTTCTCTTTTGAGTTGCAATGTACTCAGACTTGTATTCCTGATATCTGTAGAATAAAGTACATTACATACACGTGCTTTCCATTTTTTAATATTTGTAGTTCGGCATATAAAGTTCGGTAGTTGGAGAATGCAAGAGTGGATTTATACTTCACTGGTCATTATCAGTTTCAATTTTGAACTGCCAGAAATAAAACGACAGTAGTAACTTGCAGTACCGGCGATCAGCTTCAGAGGGCAGTATGTCATCTTCCAGCTCCTGAATAAACTGCTTGTATGACATCAATCCTTCTCTGGATAAAAAATATATCATAGAGATTCAAAGAATGATCAATAGGGGGGTTAACCTAATGAGCAAATTATATATGCTGTCTAAGAAAGTACGAGCGTTGGCAATATCAGGGTGTGCCAGAGTAGATCGAAGACGAAATGCCTACCATCAGTTGAATATAATAAATCTAAAATTGGATAAGCAAAGTAAAGAACAGAGCGCAATAAAATGGTGAAAACTAACCTTTGAGTGCTGTTAGCATCCCTATAACCACCACGGCCCATATCTGAGTCTTCAAATGAGTAAATACATGAAGTTAGCTATATTCAGTCTGATCAATATGAAATAAGATAACTAAGGAGCTCTCTTTCTGGAGAATAAGATCAGAAAAAGAATCAAGGGGTGTGGAATTAATGTGCAATCTATACGAGACACTGGCTGAATCATAAACTTTGTCAGATGGTTATTCACTTCTGAGAATCATTTCGCTAACCCATCAACAATCTTGGCATTAATACCATTAACTGGCACCATGAACTAAGGAAGACTCTATTCATCTTTATATATTTGCTGTTATTTAACAGACGGTTTCGTGACCATTTAAGCTACAAGTAATGCCTTAAGGAACCTATACATTCTGAAGTGACAGATAAGTCTGAGTTATCAAATCCCACATCAGATTTGAAATTCCATTGTCATTCACTTTATTAAGAGACCAGAGGTTGCTAACCCGGTGGACCACGACCCATGAACCGCGCCGGCCTATCATTCCCATATTGAAGCCTACCCCCCATGTCGCGATCATATCCACCACCATGATCGTGCCCGAACCTGCGTTGGTATATTGTCAACAATTGGGACACTAAGACATATCCAAATAAAAAAAACACACTAAAGCTTGATTATTCAGGTGAAACCATACGTATGTCTACTATCTTAACAGAGTCTTTTCAGCCAACATTGAGAGTAAGCAATCCTCATACTCCCAATACAATTCACTATACACTGATATCTTATCAACAACTCTTATTCAGCCTTATCATGTACTGAGGTATTGATACAGAATGCAAAACCCTAATCTAGATGAACCTTGATTCGACAACATCAGGCATCAACACCCATGAACACAAATAGTACCTATTATTTTGGTATTTGGGACGAACAATCCTCATTGCAGTTCGTCATAGATATTGTAAGATGACAAATGCCATAACAGGCAACACCAAACTACTACAACAAAAGCATATTTCCATATCATAGGCAAAGAAGTTCACAAAGTGCAATATATCTGAACACAAATGAATAAACAACAACTTAAAACCCCATCATTATGGGGCAATTACTAAAAGTCGAAGCTGCATTCTAACCTCCTATCACCAGGTCCAAATCCTCCTCTTCTCCCATCAAATCCACCGCCCTCATCTCTCCTCGACCTCTTATTATACGGCGGAGGTGACCTTCTCCCGGGCGAATGCCTCCTATACGGCGGTGGCGAGCCAGGGCTAGCACGGCGCTTATAACCCTCCCTTCCACGATTCATCCCCCCAGTCGGCGGCGGAGGAGATCTCTCCCTCTCATAATCACCACCTCCAATTCTCCGATTCCCAAGTCGCTCCAAATCCCTTTCGTCCCTCCTATCTCGACCGTCTTCAGGCCTTTTGGACGCCTGGTTCGGCTGCGGCGGTTGCTGATTGGGAACTGGAGACGAGGCGTTTGGTTCATTTTCGGTGGATTTCTCCTTGCCGTCTCTACGGCGGTCGACGTCTTCGATTGGCGTGTTGGCTACTTCGGCCATGGATGTGGTGAAAACCTAGAGTGGTTTTTCGCGTGATTGAAACGATGGGGATTTGCAGAAAAAATGGGGCTCAATTTTTACTAGTGGGAACATAAGGTCTCATGTGATAATATCTTAAACTGTTTCTTTTTAATTACGTATAGGACCCTCAAGTTTATGCTTACTCTGTTAAGCGTCCCATTTATGTTTTAGGGCTCAACCGCTCAATACAAACTCACTTACATTATTTGTTTATGTGATTTATTTGCGATCGTCTACCTCCATGATTTCATGTATTTACCCATATATATGTCACCATTGTTATAAATGTGGTCTGCAACATCAAAGAAAAGCTTGGCATGTGGGTCCCACATGTGGGGCCCACACCAAAGAAAATAATATGCATTTGAGAGAAATGCGGAATGTGTTCTTAACCTTGTAGTATAAATAGGAGGTTCGGGGCGAAGGAAAATTTACACCTTCACCTCCTCCTTCACTCTAAATCTTCAATAATATTGCAGTGCATTCGAGTTCTAACTTGTCTCAAAAGTTCTCTATATTCTCAAGGTAATTATAACACGTTATCAGCACGAGGTTCTAACCAACTGAAATATCATATTTTTCATCTGTTCTACTTGGATATCATAAGGGGTTCACTGCCTCAAAGGGAGCTCTACTCTCCCTATTTCACAACTTTCTGATTGTGTTGATATCTGAGTTTTCCTAGATAAAAAAACTAAGAATTCATTTACTTATCCTTTGTTTGGAATTAAATTCTATTACGGCAACTGTTATGTATGTTTTACTACTTCTTACCACTTGTTTCATTTTCTTAATGTATAACAACATGTTATTATGATGTGCGGACTACCGCCCCATAGTAAAGTGTTGTGATCTGCAAAGTAACTATCTTTACTTTAATTACTTCTTACAACGTAACTCATTTTACTTTCTTAATGTATAACAACATGTTATTATGATGAGCGGACTACCGCCCCATAGTAAGGTGTTGTGAACTACAAATTTACTTACTTCATGTATAAACTTTTATGTTTATCACTTGTTATTGTATAACATCATATTATTACAAGGAAGGCTCAGCCACCGTAAAAATAATATGATGTGAATTACAATTACTTTACTACTTCACTCCTATGGTAAAAAAAGGCATTTATACTATACATGTCTATCCTCACATGTTAATTAATTGCATTACATTTCTAATCAAATCTTAGCATAAATTAACCCATACACAACGGTAACATTGTGCTCAAACGGTAATAAAACGGTAACAAACGGCTAGTTTTTCCCCTATAAATGTGTTTTCATTCAACTACACTAAATCACATTTCCTCTTCTACTTCACACTACAAACACACTCAAAGATTTCCAAAGCAATAAAATGTCGGCTAGATTACTACTTGTCTTTGTTGCAATAATTATTGTAGTACTCACTATTCTTGATTTCACCGGAGATCTAACACCGGATGAATTTTCTTTTTGTGTAAAAATACTTGTAACAATGTATGTCGTTTTCTTCATTACATTATTTGTAGACTTGTATGTCCTGAATTAATAAAAATTTACTTGTTTTTGTTTTAGTTAACATCATGACAAATTTGGTGAAACTAGACTTCAGTCCCCTTGACATTGCTGGGACAAATTACATGCCGTGGAAAATAGACATTGAGACACATCTAGACTCAATGGATCTTACTGAAACAATCAATGAGGGGAATACCTCATCAAAAGTAGACGCGGCAAAATCTTTAATTTTTATTCGCCGCCATCTACATGAGGATCTCAAAAATGAGTACCTCACGGTGAAAAAACCATGTGAACTGTGGAAGAATCTCAAAGAGAGATATGACCATCAAAAGGCTGTGATGCTCCCACTCTACCGCGATGAATGGACCGCTTTACGGTTCCAGGACTTTAAGAAAGTCAGTGAATACAACTCTGCAATGTTCAAAATTGTAACCCATCTGAGGTTTTGCGGAGATAAAAAAACAGATGAGGAAATGCTGGAAAAGACTTTTTCTACATTCCATGCATCAAATGTGACCCTGCAACAACAATATCATGTGCGGGGTTTCCAAACGTATTCAGAACTGATTGCTTGTCTCCTCGTCGCGGAGAAAAATAATGAGCTGCTCATTAGGAACCATCAATCTCGCCCGACTGGCTCAAAAGCATTCCCTGAAGCGAATGCTGTTCGTTTCAACAGAAATGAACATAGAGACCACCTTCAGGGTCGAGGGCATAGCCGAGGTCGTGGGCATGGGCGAGGTCGAGGTCGTGGTCAAGGACGTGGTCGAGGTGGTTATTTTCATAATTCACCTTATAAGTTCACCAAATATGTCCACAAGAACCATCAAGATGGGAGGAATCATGAGAATCCCTACAAAAGGGAAAATGACCCCAACCCCTCGAAAGGTCATGAAACTGCTTGTTTCAGATGCGGGACCATAGGCCATTGGGCTAAAATCTGTCGAGCTCCAAAGCACTTATGCGAGCTCTATCAGAGATATGAAAAGGGGAAGGGGAAAGAAGTCAACTTCATTGACAACCCGATAAATGACTCCACCCACTTTGATGCATCCGACTTTGTGAGTCAGGGTGAAACCTCCAATGAGCACACAGAAAATGGGACTATGTAATCCCCTATTGGGAATGAAGCCAAGTTGTCCGATGTTATCTGCATGTTTTTCTTTTAAGATTTGAAATAAACTTGTACTATGTTTTATTCCATTACCTTTTCTTAACATATTCTTTGTTTTTATATTCTCAAGTTTTAACATGGATAAAGATAATCATCAAGCCAACAAAGGGATTAACATTGAAGAAATTTGCATACTTGATTGTGGGACAACGCACACTATCCTGAAAAATAAAAGATATTTTTCAAGGATAAAACCATCACAAACAGTTGTGAATACAATATCAGGTCCTGCAGACCTGGTTGAGGGAATTGGCAAGGCAAACTTTACATTGCCAAATGGCACAAAGTTTACGATAAATGATGCCTTATTTTCACCAAAGTCCAAACGAAACTTGTTAAGTTTCAATGATATATATTCTCATGGATTTGATACTCAGTCTATAACTGAAAATAACATGAAATATATGTTGCTCACAACATATAAATCTGGAACCAAATGTGTTTTAAAAAAACTACCAATGCTCCCTACCGGATTGCATTATACATATTTGAATGCAATTGAGTCAAATATGGTAGTTATCAAGCCTTCAGCACTAACCACATGGCATGACCGATTAGGTCATCCTGGTTCAACTATGATGCGAAGAATACTTGAAAATTCACAAGGGCATCCACTTAAGGATCAAAAGATCCCTCAAGGAAATGCTCTCCCATGCAAAGCTTGTTCTCTAGGAAAGTTGATCATAAGGCCTTCACAGGGAAAGGTTGAAGCAGAATCACCTATATTTCTTGAACGAATTCAAGGTGATATATGTGGGCCCATTCACCCACCATGTGGACCATTTCGATACTTCTTAGTATTGATAGATGCCTCTAGCAAATGGTCACACGTATGTCTGTTATCAACCCGCAATATGGCATTTGCAAAATTGCTTGCTCAAATAATCAAATTACGAGCTCAATTTCCTGATCATACAATAAAGAAGATCAGACTTGATAATGCCGGAGAATTCACATCTCAGACATTCGATGATTATTGTATGTCAGTTGGGATTACGGTTGAGCATCCTGTTGCTCATGTCCATACACAGAATGGTCTGGCCGAATCACTGATCAAACGCCTTCAGCTTATTGCTAGACCTTTGGTAATGAGAACAATGCTACCTACTTCGGTATGGGGTCATGCAATATTACATGCTGCGGCATTAATTCGCATCAGACCGAGTGCATATCATAAGTACTCCCCACTACAACTTGTATTCGGTCAGGAGCCAAATATATCTCATCTAAGGATTTTTGGTTGTGCTATTTATGTGCCTATTGCACCACCCCAAAGAACAAAGATGGGACCACAGAGAAGTCTTGGCATTTATATAGGCTTCGAAAGTCCATCTATTGTTAAATATCTTGAACCTCAAACTGGAAATATTTGCACAGCACGTTTTGCTGATTGCCATTTTGATGAGGAAAATTTCCCACCTTTAGGGGGAGAAAGAAAACAGTTTGAGAAAGAAATTACTTGGTCTGTACCAACATTATTGCATCTTGATCCTTACACAAAAGATTGTGAAGGTAGAGTACAAAGGATTTTACATTTGCAAGAGATGGCAAATCAACTTCCTGATGCATTTACAGACACAAAGAGAGTGACTAAATCTCACATACCGGCTGAGAATGCTCCCGTACAAATTGAAATTCCAAAAGGGAAGCCGGAAAATAAAGTCACTCATGATATCACAACACGCTTAAAGCGTGGAAGGCCACCCGGTTCCAAAAATAAAAATCCTCGGAAAAGAAAAGGGGAAGAAAAGCAAATCGATCCTATGATGGAGGAAAGTATTCCTACAGAAATACAAAATGAAAAGGATCGAGAAATTTCGATTAATTATGCTAATACAGGCATACTGTGGAATCGAAAAGAGAACATTGATGATGCGTTCTCTTATAATTTGGCATGTGATATTATGGATGAAAATAATGGTGATCCCGAACCACGGTCTATTACCGAGTGTAAAAATAGACACGATTGGTTTGAGTGGAAAAAGGTCATTGAAACTGAACTAGACTCGCTCAATAAACGCAAAGTCTTTGGGCCTATAGTACTCACACCTACGGATGTGAAACCTGTTGGATACAAATGGGTTTTCATACGAAAAAGAAATGAGAAAAATGAAATTGTGAGATACAAGGCTCGACTTGTTGCACAAGGTTTTTCTCAAAGGCCTGGAATCGATTTTGAGGAAACGTATTCTCCTGTCATGGATGGAATTACGTTTAGATACTTGATAAGTCTAGCAGTTCATGAGAAATTGAATATGCACCTCATGGATGTTGTTACTGCTTACCTATACGGATCGCTTGATACTAATATTTACATGAAAATCCCTGAAGGATTCAAGATGCCTGCAGCATCAAGTTCAATGCCCAGAGAAAGATATTCGGTCAAACTAGAAAGATCTTTATATGGGTTAAAGCAATCCGGACGCATGTGGTACAACCGGTTAAGTGAATACCTGTTGCAAAAGGGATATGTCAATGACCCTCTTTGCCCTTGCGTTTTCATTAAGAAAACAACATCCGGGTGTGTGATTATTGCTGTCTATGTCGATGATTTGAATATCATTGAAACAAATGAAGAGATTCATGAAGTAATCTCTTACTTGAAAAGGGAATTTGAAATGAAAGACCTTGGGAGAAACGGGATATTGTCTCGGATTACAGATTGAGCATATGCAAAGTGGAATACTTGTGCATCAATCAAATTACACGAGAAAGATAATCAAGAGATTCAATATGGATAAATCAAATCCATTAAGTACCCCAATGGTCGTTAGATCCCTTGATGTAGACAAAGATCCATTTCGTCCATGTGAAGAATCTGAAGAGATTCTTGGTCAAGAAGTACCATATTTCAGTGCGATTGGAGCTCGTATGTACCTTACTAATTGTACTCGACCTGACATAGCTTTTGCTGTTAATTTATTAGCCAGGTTTAGCTCAGCTCCTACCAAAAGACACTGGAATGGAATCAAGCATGTGCTTCGTTATCTTCAAGGAACGATTGCCTTAGGATTATTTTATCCTAACAATACAAAACCAGTTTTGATTGGTTATGCAGATGCAGGTTACTTGTCAGATCCACATAAAGCGAAGTCCCAGACTGGCTATGTATTTACATGTGGAGGAACTGCAATCTCTTGGCGTTCTCAGAAACAGACACTCGTTTCAACATCATCAAACCATGCTGAGATCATCGCATTACACGAAGCAAGTCGTGAATGTGTGTGGCTGAGATCCATGACACAACATATCAGAACTACAAGCGGTCTTCTACCAGCAAATAGTCCAATCACACTTTATGAGGATAATGCTGCATGTGTTGCTCAAATGAAGGAAGGATTTATTAAAAGTGACAGAACAAAGCATATCCCTCCGAAGTTCTTTTCATTTACCCAAGAGCTGGAAAAGAACAATGTTATCAGCATACAATATGTTCGTTCTGATGAAAACTCAGCAGATCTTTTTACAAAGGCTCTCCCTACCTCAACATTCCGAAAACATGTCAACGACATAGGAATGCGGAAGCTGCAAAATTTATGAGAACATCACGCACGCCAATATGAGGGGGAGCTTCGCGTTGCTGCACTCTTTTTCCCTTAAGTTGGTTTTTATCCCAATGGGTTTTTCCAACTAAGGTTTTTAACGAGGCAGCCTAAAACGCTTGATGTGCATCCCAGGGGGAGTGTTATAAATGTGGTCTGCAACATCAAAGAAAAGCTTGGCATGTGGGTCCCACATGTGGGGCCCACACCAAAGAAAATAATATGCATTTGAGAGAAATGCGGAATGTGTTCTTAACCTTGTAGTATAAATAGGAGGTTCGGGGCGAAGGAAAATTTACACCTTCACCTCCTCCTTCACTCTAAATCTTCAATAATATTGCAGTGCATTCGAGTTCTAACTTGTCTCAAAAGTTCTCTATATTCTCAAGGTAATTATAACAACCATGACATTATATCATGTTTATGGGTTTATGGGAAAGTGAGGGTGAATGGTCAATTTTCGGTTTTGGATACGTAGAGAAGGTGGCGTCCATGGCTCTGGCTGCGGGCTGAAGTTGTTTCAGGCCTGCGGCGTGGTGGTTTTTAGATTTGGGATTCCATGACGTCACTTTTGGGTACTTTTTCGGTGTATATTTGCGTTGTTTGTTTTTTTTCTCTATAAGTGTTACTGTGTTTGCTTAAAGGAGTCTTTTCCAGTCGAATTCGTTTAGACTGTTTTTGTGTTTTTCGTTTAGAAGGTTCCTAGTTCGGTTATGATGTCGTTAGTGATCAGCTGAAGGACTCACCATCTGAAGCGTGAGGCCAAGTGGAGCTTATCTATTATGCATGTTATGTTTTTTGAACAGGTCATAGCTATAGTTTCTCTAGCTTTAAGTCATATGTATCACCTTTGTAATTATTTCAACTAGGGATGCACAACCGGTCCGACCCGGATTGGACCGGAAATTTTCAAAACTTTGGACCGTGGACCAAACCGATGGACCGAATTTTTTGCGGGCAATTTGTTGACGCAGTCCAAAATTTAATCAAGTCCCCAAAAAAATTCTGGAGGAAATAACCGAGACATCAGTCTGTATCTAGCTCAAAGTTCGGCTCGGACCCATCTTTACAGCCTGCGGTCACGAGCTAGAAAGGCTGTAAAAGTTTCCAATCAAGGGCTTGACAAACTCTGTTCAGAAGGTTGTAGCAGAAATTTACTTCAAGCCTCAAGGCGGTTGCCTGTCAAATTGTACATATTTCGTTTTAGTTTTTTTGATAGTGGGTATTTACATGTCATACATATCAATCACCAAACGAATACATCTTATACATAGTGCATGAGAACTTTCTTTATCGGGTACATATGAATATTAGACTCTTAGAGCACATGCCACGCACGGCACCACCCGAATTTGATACTTGAATTATGTCCATTGAAGTGCTATCCACTTTGAAACCCACGAGCATAAATTTGAAATCACCTCCACGTGCACATGGAATGAATAGACGAGCCAATAACGGCAACCTGCAGAAACAACACGTCCACGAGGGACGAATAACACCTTCGACAACAAGTCCACGCCAAGGCGGGACGAAAACACATTCACAAGGGATGAATAACACTCCTCACAAAATTGAGGAAAAATATGATACTTAAGGGAGTCGAACCCTTTCAAGCCAACTTGACCAACACCTCTTTCGCAAAATTGATAATTACATACAAATCAATTGTAAATTACAGGTTCAGATGTATTTGAATAAAGAATAAACTTTTATCTGGTTTCCATATTTTTGTTTGAAGTTTTACTTTCAATTATGCTCTAATTTTGATATTTACGACGATGCCTGATTATATACAACTGAATTTTGGGGAAAATTTGGAGGTGACTCCTTTTTATTGAAATCGACTTTAACAGTGTAGAATTATAGTGTCCCGACCAAATTTTAAAGTTCAAACACGGTAGCCAATAGGGGTATTGACATATTGGTTAAGGAGTATTTTACGAACCCTTACATCACGGGTTTAAAATTTAAATGATGGGGTCACTAATTTTATATCGTACTATGTATTATATATAATATATTGTTGAACCCTTCATCATAAGAAAAAAAAGTTCAAACATAAGAAAAAAATTCATGGACAAAAAAATATCTTGAATAAACTGTTCATTTTTTTGATAAATTGTAAGTAGCAGATACAAAGGCGAAATAAAGGACTTAAAGTTGAAAAATATTTTAGCTAGGGTCAGTTTCTACGAGATAAACCTACGTGATAAGATAATTAGTGTACTGTTCCACTTGGCATCACGCCTAACTCTGTGGGCCCACCACCTTGAACACTCACAGCATCAGAAAAGTAGGAAAAACACATGATTCCGACTACACAACAACAACTTGCAAAGAAGTCCGGTTTACCAGGCAAAGAAAATTACTACAGCTTTCCAAATATCGACAAACCCAGTATGAAAAAATCAACTAGGAATATAATCCTCTTACGCGAAAACCACTTAGAGGGAAAGAAAAACGTTCACAGCCTGACCAAGTAACCCAAAATTGAAGCTCAAAGACTTCCCATCTTTGTCTCCCCTCCATTCCAAAAGCCATCGTACCTCTCCACTATCATTCCATCCAACCACCGTCAGCCGCAGCCTTTCCCACCACCATCATATCGAATCTGAACCCTCCAAGCTTTCTACACAACCAACCACCGCCAAACGCAGAGGCGGAACTAGCACATTTTTGCAAATTGTTTATGAATTTGTTTTCATAAATTACAAAAAATCAATGAAATCCATACCCATTTAATTCCATATTTAATATTTATATGAGTTCAAACTTAATACTCATATAATAAAGTTAATTTTATATTTAAATATCAATTTAGTAAGTTATCATCATTAGGGAAAAGATCAGGTAGGAAGTGTGTATTTTGGTAAGAAATAGGAATTTAAATTGGCCATTAGATCTAAGATCGGACGGTTCTTAACAATCAATATATTTAGCATTTAATTAATTGTTAATTATGTTTAAAGGGTATTATCGGAAGAACAAATTCTGCATCTCACCCAAAACCTAAAGTAATCCGTCTCTTCATCTCTGGAATTCATCTCACCACCGGCGCCTCCGCCCCGATCAGAGTCCCGCTTCTAACAATTAGAAATCGCCGCTGGTGAGTTTGTTGATGGCGACGCCGATGCTGGTTCCATGAGCTCGAAGCCGGAGCTGGAAGATTTCTGAGCTGTACACCCACGCGATCAGTCCCATGCCGATTGAGAAAGTGGCGACATGAGCGACGACGACGAGGATGGATTTACTAGTCTTCAAATAAATTTGTTTCAATTTATATAGTTTGGCTTGACAAAGTGGCAGGAGATGTCGTAGTAATACTCGACACTGACTGCTGAAGCTTGATGAGTTAAGCTTTGGTGCTTATGGCTAGATCCTTAATTTGAAATTTCCATTTCGATTTAGGCAGACATACAGTGGTTACAGGGTATGAGCATGGGAATTTTCTTTCTCCGACCATCTTGGATATCTCAAGTAACATGACATGTTACAAGGACGAAATATTGAGTCCAGTACTTCTTTGCATCCATGCTGGAAGCTTAGATCAGGCTATTCATTTTATAAACGCAGACAGAAGTGGGAGTGGAGCTTCTATTTTCACTGCATCAGGCCTTGCTGCGAGAAAGTTTCAGACCGAGGTTGAGGCCACACAAGTTGGGATAAATGTTACTCTGCCATCCACATTACCCATCAGCTTGGAAAACATGCATATGTTTGTATATGTTTCCAGTTGCCAGAATTGTAAACCGAATCTTGATTGAATGAATTCATTCGTATTTCTTGTTAAAATACGTAGCAGTTATGCACTGTGTTATTATATTATATATCAAATGGATTATAATACGTAGCAACTAAGTTATAATACGTAGCAACTGTGTTATAATATGTAACAACTGTGTTATAATACGTAGCAAATGGATTCCAATACGTAGCAACTGTGTTACAATACGCAACATCTGCATAATACGTAGCATCTGTAGTATAATACATAGCATTAGTTATGCATCTGCATTACAATATGTAGCATCTGCATTACAATACAATACGTAGCATCTGGATTACAATACAATATGTAGCATCTGCATTACAATACGCATCAGCAGCATAATACGTAGCATCTGCAGTATAATACGCAGCAGTTATGCATCTACCAAATCCGAATAGCTTCACTGCTAACAAATTTCTGCAAATACAGGAATGACAACAAGTTAAACAAAGTGGAAAAAGTATGAAATGCTCTAACACGAATAACAAAATCACAGGCATATAATTTTAAGTAATCAGCATCTACCAACTGCATTTTTAGATTCCTATCAACCTCATCTGGTAGAATAATATATGGATATAAAGTGATGTATTAACAATGAGTTACTAGCAGAGAAAAGAACAAAAACCTTTAATGGGTTGAAAAATGTGTTGATGGATATCTGAACTAAATCCGACAACAAAGCTGAGCAATTGATAAGAAAACATACATATAATAAATATAAAATCAGTAAGAAAATCACTCACAGCAGTAGAGTACATTGGTTGAAACAGCTGAGTCAACAAGCAGAGAAATTGATAAGAAAAGGAAATGATACAAGGTATAAGGTGGTTTATGATACAAGGTACCAATTATGAGCCAAAGTCTCATCTTACGTAGTTTATGGTACAAGGTACCAATTATGAGCTACAAAATTATGATCAATATAGTACAAACTACAAATTACGAATCATAAGCTACATGATACAAAATGCTACGAATGATGATACAGCATGCTACGAATCATGATACTGCATGCTACGAATCATGATACAGTATGCTACGAATCATGATATAATATGCTACAAATCATGATACAACATGCTACGAATCATGATACAGTATGCTACGAATCATGATATAGTATGCTACGAATCATGATACAGCATGCTACGAATCATGATACAGCATGCTACGAATCATGATACAGTATGCTACGAATAATGATACAGTATGTTACGAATCATGATACAGCATGCTACGAATCATGATACAGCATGTTACGAATCATGATACAGTATGCTATAAATCATGATATAGTATGCTACGAATCATGATACAGCATGCTACGAATCATGATACAGTATGCTACGAAGCATGATATAGTATGCTACGAATCATGATACAGCATGCTACGTATTATAAGCACTCCACCCAAATGATTACTACTATAGACTACCAAATGATTAGCACTCCACCCAAATGATTACTACGAATTATGATACGTATTTTAGCATTCCACCCAAATGATTACTACGAATTATGATCAACTACTACAAACATTATGCCGCCATTACATTCTTAGCCATTACAAAGATCAGCGCATAGCATTGACGATACAAACACTATGCAGCCATTACATTCTTAAATCTAAACTACTAACAGCATTCACCATCTAATTACTTGCTCAATAACATACACAAAATCCAATATAATACTGATGCAGAAACATCAGAGTATCACACAACTATTTTGAGATGACTTATAAATTGAACTAACTGGCTCACCAAAACACTTTAATTTGTGTAACAAGTTTATTAGTAGTCTATGGCTACGAATTACCCAGTGTAAACACATAATTCGGATTACGCAGACCACATGAACTAACTCACAGTTGAAATACGCTGACCACATGAACTAACTCGTAGTTCAACTGATCCAAAGTGCACCGTCATCGATCCGAAGTTACTCGTCTGCAGGGTTCAATTGATCCGAAGTTGGCCGTCATTGATCAATTGGGAAACACATCGCTCTTCCATGGCCGTCGTCGATCCGAAGTTGCTCGGGTTCAATCGCAGTTGCAGGTCTGTAGGGTTTTGGTTTTGGTTACGCAAATCGGAAGGGATTTTTGGTTTTAGAGATTTTGGTTATGACTAAATTACCCTTAAACGTAGATTATCGGGATAATTAGCGTGTTTTTTTAGTTTTTTTGATGTCTAATCTGGGCTGTTGATTAAGAAAGAACAATGGGCATAATTAATTCCTATTTCTCACCATAAGCTCACTTCTCACCAGATCTTAACCCATCGTCAATAAATTACTGCATATATCGTATAATGTTAAGTTTTGGTGAGAAGTGACCTTAAGGTGAGAAATAAAAATTTATATAGTCTATTGATTTTTCTTAATCAACAGCCATGATTAGACACAAAATATTCTTCAAAGACAATCTAATCCACGGTTATAGGGGTAATTTAGTCACAAAAAATCTCAAAAACTGCGTATCCTGTTAATTGCAAAATGCAAAACTGACGGAGCCCACTGCACTGTCGTTAAGGTGCAATGTTCTATGTGCAAATAAATTTATATTTTCCGCTACTCGCGACTTCACTACTGGGTAGTAAGTGGTAAGTAGGGGTCGAACCCAAGGGAATTAGGGGGATACGTTGTTCTTTGAGAACTATACTGGCGGGGAGCGTGTTTTTAGGTCGATTGAGTTTTAGCGCTAATTAACTAAGTGATTTTTTGGTTGTTTTTTGGTTTTTTATGCGGAAAAGTAAATGACATAAAATAAATACTGGAATTTAAAGGAAGAAGACTTACAGTGGGTGATGCGTGATTGGCGAGTCCTCCGGAAGATGAGCGGTTGATGATTGCAATTATACTAATATTAAAAGTAAATGCAGGGGGGTTTTGTAATCTAAAGAAAACATTCGGTTTCAGGGGCCTTGTATCATAGTTGTTTATCATCGACCTCTAATGATCATACTAAGTGTTCAAAGATGAATCGAGGCCATTTCTAAGCGCAAGACTTGCAACATCATTTAAAACACTTGTTCTACTTTAGACTAATTCCTCCTTTCAAAGTATCTTAGCCTTGTGTGCATCCACCTGATCTTTCAGTTACGATCGACCGAGTGGTGTTTTAGATAAGTCGAACTCCTCAGATACGTTTTGCTTGTTACAGCTTCCACTTACCCGAGTATGTTCACGAATCCCCACGGAAGAGCTTTGCTTGTTACAGCTTCCACTCAACCTTGGAAATTCTGACTATATATGGCACATAGAACAAGTTTTAAACGCAAAGCGACATTAAGTGCAGGGTCTAAAACATTTTACAATACAAGTACACCCCTTTAACCGAATAAAGAGTTTAGCTACGAATATCCATAGAGGTGGATACCATAGCTAAATACTCGGGGGTTTTTGAAAACAGTATGAGGAGAGGGGTGGAATACTCAAGAACCAACAGGAGTATTCCCAATTCCTACTGAATACTCAAGAACCAACATGAGTATTCTCTACAGTATTATAATACTCAAGAACCGACAGGAGTATTATAATTTCAAACCAAACTTACAAAGTAACAATTGTAAAGAGATAAGTGTTTTTTGATTTATGAAGGATTTTTTTGGATGATTTACAATTGAGAGAATGGCTTGTATTTATAGCCAAAGGAAGGAGGAATGGAGGGTTTGGATTGATCTTCATCCAAGGGTGGAGGAGGAGGAGGGGAGGAGCATGTGGAGGAGAAGGCCACCACATGGCAAGCTCTCCATGGAGGAGGAAGAGCCGCCGGTTGGAGGTGAAGAAGGGAGGAGGAAGCTTGGCCTTGGTCACCTCTTGCCAAGGCCGCCGGTCATGGAGGAGAAGGGAGGTGCTTTGGCCACCCATGAGTCATCCAAACACCAAAAGGCGCCGGTCACTAGGAGATAAGAATGAGTTTTGTGCAGTCTTTTCACAAAACTATCAGTCCAATTTCGCTCCGGTCTGACTTTGGTTGTTCCTCGGTTGGATTTGATTTGAGTAATTCAATGTCAAGATCTTGAGATTTCTTCATTCAGCGTCTGATCTTGACCTTGGAATGACTCGTAACATCTTTTCAGCGTAAAATCCTCTCCTTAGCGTGTTTTCTCTCTAGAGTCCAAAATACCATGTAGAAATATATCGGGACTAACAATCAGAAGTTAAATAGACAAACAGTCTAATTTGGTGGGTTTTACTGTGTTTTTGATTCGTATAATTATGGTCCATCAAAAACCAAAACCGAAATTGCGAAAGCTACGGACCTAATCATCCATCGAGTTCATCAGTCGCCAAAGAAATCGACTACGAATCGAAAGACGACCATGGACGATCATTCGACCCGTCCGCCGAAGAAATCGACTCAAACATACGGTGTGTTTTCTATCTACATTTTAGGGTTTGATAAATTCATCCACAATTTGTCGGAAGAGTATATTACGATTTTTAGGGTTAAATGTTATTCAGCTCTACATATGCCTATCATAATCCGTAGCACAATTCAGCAAGATGCGTAGCATACTGTGGGTTTTGTGAGGAGAGATAAACTACGTAGTCATGTGGGTTGTGTATCATGATTCATAGCATACAGTATCAAGATGGGTAGTCTAATTTTTGTAGTAGAGGATCATAATTCGTAGTAGTCATTTGGGTGGAGTGCTAAAATACGTATCTTCGTTTATCAAAATGTGTAGCATATTGTATCATAATTCGTAGTATCATTTATCAAGATGTGCAGTAGTCATGTATCAAACTATATCAAGCTGGGTAGTTATGTTTTGGTAGAATTTGATAATAATGTGGGTTATGTGTCATAATTCGTAGCATCATTCAGCAAGATACGTAGCATGAAGCGTAAAATTAGTTTAGTTTTGTGTGAAGGGATAAAATACGTAGCCATGTGGGTTATGAATCATAATTGGATCATTGTAATTTTTGTTCGCCATTATATGTTTGAAATTTCTTTATAGATCGCAAGAGGAAAAGGAACCCTTGAGAAAAAATACCAGCCAAAGAAGTACCGGCTAAAGACCAACAATCTAAAAAGCAAAAACAGATTTCTTATCAAACAAGCTCCCAGACACTCAAAGATGTTGTGTTGTTTCTATTCAATTTAATTTATTCTTGTAAATCAACTTGTTTTTAGACTAACTTGTGTTGTACTCGTTACAGTTGGGGGATACCCATCATATACTGAGGGGAATAAAGAAGTACATGCTACAAATACATCTGAACTCAGAAAGAACCAGGTACATGTTGCAAACAATTGATAAATAGTTATTGACATAAAAGTTATAATAGTTATGTTCATGTGCATTATAATTCGTATCAGAGCAATCATAATTCGTATATGTTATTGACATACAAGTTATAATACTTAAGTTTGTGTGTATCCTAGAGGGTATTTATAATTCATTTCATTGTAATCATAAACCGTAGCAGGGTAATCATAATTCGTAGCAGGGCAATCATGTTGATGCACTATGTGCCTGAGGTACCCACTTCTCCTCTGGAATACAAGTTCTAGCATTGTGTTACTTATGTTTGATAATGGTGGCAAAGGATAACATATTGGATTTCATGGACACGTAAAATCTGTAGAGCAGGAGTTTGACGAAGATGAGGAAGCAGCTGCAGTAACTGGCGGAACATTGGGATAAAGTATGCTGCACCTCAGTTTTTTCCAACCTTCACCAGATCAATAATTCTATAGAAAGTCCAGTAACAGAGCTGGATGCCTGTATAAACAAATAAGATGAGTTGATTAACATCAATTTTGATTTATTTTGAAAGGTTCAAAGGAATTTGTACGATAAAATAGTGATGTAAGATGACTCTCTTCTATTGTGTCATTTCGAATTGAAAGAAAGTTACCTCTGTATTTCCATTCTGGTCTAGCTTTGGCTCACTTTTGAGTCATCTAAATGAGATTCTCTCAGTGTAAGAAATGCTTTTTACCACTACTGCACATGATCTATTTAGTTGGACAACTGTTCAATTGACTTTGTCTATTATTCTAACTTAATCCTTAATGCCACCTTTGTATATGATTTTTTTCATCTCTTCCACCTTTGTAGTCTAGTCTGTCTTGTCAGCTGGTGACTCGACATCCATGACGAGACTCTATCATCCAATTCAGTAGTCAATGCTTAAATGGCATTATAATCTTACAGTTCATATATGTTTTGCAGGACTACAGAGAGCCATCAGAAGGTCTTCACATTGTTCAGGAATACATGAAATCCCATTGATCCGAGCATGATCACTTTAAAGGCTTTTAGTTTTAGAGATCAAAATGGTTTCTTATTTATCTAGTCATTCTTAATTTTTTCAACCAGCTTGTACTCACAATGATCATCCATTAAAGATGTTTAAGCAGTTTTGTAAGAGGGTACGAATTATGTATTACAGGGGTACGAATTATGTATTCTGTATTAGGTTACGAATTACAGGTTACGAATTATGTATTACAGGGTACTCACGATGATCAGGGTACGAATTATATATTACAGGGTACGAATTATGTGTAAGAGGTTACGAATTATGTCGACGGGGATACGAATTATGTTAAACTGTGTACGAATTATGCTAAAAAATAGTACATCAATATCAGAATCAGTCATGTAGCATGTTCTTGTCTACTTATGATTTTTTTGGAGCAGACTCATACAATGATAAACAACTAGAAATTCATCAGCCCACTTCACTAGTAATATAAACTTTTCCAACTTGTTCTTTTTCTGGAAGAACAAACCAATTTGTGATTGAACTGCTCTGAGCCACTTGAAATCATCTACATTGCTCCAATTATCAGTTTCTTCTTCGAGGCCAGACTACTTGAAATCCCATCAAACCAGAGCATTGCGATGAAACAAAGCTCTTTCCAACACTGCCACTGCTGTGGCTTCACCATCGCATTCTTATCGTAACTCCTCAAACCTGCATTCTTTCATAGTAATTAATTCCAAAACACAACACTTATTCCCTACTTGAACTGCCACAGATGGCACTTGTTGCTTTCTCGCCAATTCTTGCTCAATTTATTAAGCCACCAGCAAGTAACAAAACAAACACAAAGCTACCAAACGTCAATTAAACAAAACGAAATAAGATCCAAATTTACTGAAATTCAGTCTTGCCCATTCATCTCAATTTTCATCAAATTTGACACTAAAGCCCACCACAATATGTGAATGAAACTCAAAATGGTTGGGGGGAAATGCAATTTCAATAACGGTAATTTTTATGCCACTGTATCTGTGTCTTTATCTGGGTATTTCGTGGTGTTCTTGCTGCCAAAAAGTCCAATGTCCATCCAACTATAAGCCAAGGGGGTATACATCCACATATCATCAGAGCTCAACAGCTGCCCAACCAAACCAAAAACATTATCAGTTGAGTATCCATGCATTGATATTGACCATTAGTTATAAAATTATTTTGACAACCGAGCTACTAAAGACTATACCAGTAAGGAAGGAGACCATCCAAATTTCCAAAATATGCATAAAGAAGCAGATAAAATGTGGGTTTCTGAAAACACGGGAGTCATCTATTAATGTCATATATGACTATGAATTTTGATCCACTACAAATGAATATAACTTGGAACAATGTAACCTCGATTAGTGACGCAGTCATCCAACAACCCCTCGCATATTGCAAAATATCATGTGTACCAGCAATGTTAAACAAAAGAAATCACATTGCTGCTAAATAAAAATTTGGATATACTACAACAAACATGGTAGCAATCATATGACCAATACAGATCGCATTACAATCTGACTGTCGCTAAGTGCATTACACTCCACTGAGCAGCATTGCAATCATCACAATTGCATCAAACTCAACAAATTACAATAGATCCAAACACAACACTAATCAAATCATAACTAAATAACCAAAAGACGCACCTTTGAAGCTTCGCCACTGATGTAAAGCGTCATACTCACTATATCCGTATCGTAATTGTCCGTTCAAAGCCAAACTCAATCGCATCCATGCTGGTTTGAGTTCAACATAGGTGGAAAGTCGAAGCGCGTCACATCATCGCATAATTAAAATCGCCCGGTTGCCGATCGAATCGGAGACGGATGGTAGAAAAGGATCGATTTTGGAGCTGCGGATGATGAGAATTCAAAAATCAAAGAGGATCGATCGATTGAACGGATCTTGATTTCTCTAAGTTGTACATCCGAAAATACCCTTTACATCATAATTAGCAATTAATTAAATGCTAAATATGCTGATTATTAAGAACCATATGATATTAGATCTAATGCCTAATTTAAATTCCTATTTCTCACCAAATCACACACTTCTCATCTGATCTTTATCAATATCGTATAATCTAACAAAGTCAACATCCATATAGACCGTAACACTTCTTTATCAAGATAATTTTCTTTTTATTCTTCTTTCAGTTTATGAGTTTTCTTAGCGAACTGGTTCATTGTAAGGCTCCACGTAATAGGTTCAATCCGTCTTTGTGAGTTTGGTGTACGTTTAATGAGAAAAATTAAACATTATAAAAAATACTATTGATTCATTCTTCAGAAGAAAAACTACTCAAATTTCATAGCATGACATTTGTTTACATTATAGGTGTTTTGTCGTGGTATCTTAACTTTTTTAGTAATAAATTTTTATTTGTCACCGCCTAAGTCTATTCCTGGGTCCGCCCCTTGCCAGGCCACCCCTGCATCAACAGAACTCCCCGCGTCAAGGATGGTATATAGCCGCAGTCACAGAGATAAGAACGACGAAGAGATAAAAGAGAGAGAGAGAGCGCGTCGGAAAAGCATAACACTTTTTTTTTGGATGGGAAAAGTTGTACAGATATTGGACATTGACGACTCAATGACTCAAATCAGTACATGTACTCAGATTTTCGCACAGGTCTCGAAACGGCCAACCTATCCTCGTCAGAAACTCCTCAAAGTCACTAACAACCCCAGGCCAGAGCCGGGGAAACAGGGCAACTAAGACAACTAATGTAACTATCACTCAGTCCGAAAACCGGCCGAGAACAGTCACTTATTGAAACTAAAACAAACAACTAACCTGCAACTAAACTACCCCTACCAACCTAACATCTAACCTAACTTCACCTACTCCGACGACCCCACAGCAGAGCCGCAGCGCTAACCGGTCCATCCTCTTCACAAAAGCAACGCCGACTGAAAGCAAAGGAAACGCCCAGCCCAAACGAACCAGCCGCCTTGAGTCCACCGCACACCGCCGAGCTTCAACCCTCCTTCCCAGCAGATGACGCCGAATCAAGCCAGCTGCTCCTCCCCCGCCAGGCTCCCAACCGACGCCACAGCCAGCCTGCACCACCATCAGATCAAGAGGACCCAAAAATACAGCCCGACATCAGCCCCTCCACCCGCCCAACCGCCTAACCACCGCCGATCTGAAATCGGCAAGCTCAAGCAACTCGAACCGCCGACCGGGGGACTCCAGCAAGGCCAGTCGAAGACTGGGGAAGAGGCAGATTTGAGCCGACCACGCCGATTGGTTTTCGCCGAAGGTTTGAGAAAGTTTGAGAAGTTTGAGAGAGAAGTTGCTTCAGATTAGCATGGCCCCTGCGTAACACTTGACTAGACTAAATTAAATAGTGAATAAACCATATTTCACATTAATATTTTTTTTGATACATATTTCACATTTATATTAAAACTATAATATTGTGAATTCACATTCAACCAAATAAATAAACTTGCATCAATAAAAATAAATTTCTTTCTACCAAATCTTCGTCTGGGCCCCACAACCGCCGGCGACGATCCTCGCCGCTTCCGTCAGCTCATTCACCACCACGTCGCACGTAACCTCCACACGAACCTTCCAACTCTTCACATTCCCGATCTTCATCCCCAGCGGTGCGTGGATCCTAACCAACAGCGGAACTCTTCCAGCTCTCTCATCCCTAACCAACGCATCGTACACAGTGCCGCCGCTCACAATCTCCGCCCCTCTCAACTCTGTCCTCATCACCGTCACGTTCCTCGTCGGCTGTTGAAAGTACGGCATCTCTCCGTCGCAAAGATTAGTCTCCGAATGCCGGATAGTCACCGAGCTGGTCCTTTCGTAGTAGACGCTGATCTTCTCGTTCGGATTTTCAGCTCTAATAGCTACTGTGAAATTCAACCTGATCGGTGGAGCGGAGGTTGATGCGGTGAGGTTTGAGTCGAAGCCGGAGACGGAGATCTTCTCAAGCGTGTGTCGTGGTACTTGAGGACGGAAGACGAGGTACGAAACGCTGGCGGCGATTGCGATAAGGATGATTGCGGAGAGAATGAGAGCCATCGTCCAGAGGATGCAGCGGCGGCAGCAGCTGGTGCGGTTAGGTTTGCGGCGAGTATAGTCAGCGTAACGTTTAGCGTTCTCCTGTGGAGGGATTTTGTAAATCTGGTCTTTTGGGACCTTGATGATGAATTGAGTCGTTCCGACCTTGCCTGACACTGTTCCTGATTCTGGTGCCACTAACGAATCAGACTTTGCTTGATTTTGATGTTCAACTCTGTCAGCCATTGTCAACTGAAGTAACTATGTTTCAATGCTCAGAAAGTTCAAGCAATGGTGATAACAAGAGTCTTTGTGTGGGAGCATTTAAATTCAATCTAAATTGATTTGTTTACTGGTTACGAGAGATTTATTTTTGGCATATTGTTGCAGATGGAAGACTCAGTAGTCAGTATGCCATTTGGAGGGAGGAAGACGTTCAAGCCGGACATAGCTGTGTCTCTTTTATGGCTGAATACATGGCTAGTGATGATAGGTATGAATCAATAATGTACAGCTATTTCTTAATCCATGGAAACATGACTCAACCCATATATCTTGTTAGATTTGAAGATCTAGAAAATATGAAGTAAACTATAGGTTTCCATTGGTATATGTGGAAGCCGATGTAAGTAGTCGGCCAGATGATGCTGGACAAAGGTCCTTGATTTGGTCCTTTGGTTCTTTTGTTTTTGAATTCAGGCGTGGAAGGCTTCAACTATGAAACTTTCAGCCCGGGTCTCGGATTATGAGATGTCTTGTCCTTGTGTCTGTTTTTGTTTGTTGGCCATCTATTAGCAAAATGTTAATTAAGCAACTGCAGTTGTAAATTTCTGACTGGCAAACCTGCAGGGAGCTTTATTGCCTATTGTTTTTCTTAATTACGTATCATCTGCTAATTTAACATGAGTTCATAAAGGCGTTCAAAAAAATGATGCCTGAGAGGCTTCTCCGCTCACGGTGTGCACGTGTTAAGATGAAGCCATTCTCCTGCACTGCGACGTCTTGGAAATGACCACTATGGCACTGTACTTTTTTTATAAGTGAATACTCATGATGCTTTATAATAAAAAAAAGTCATACGATTACTTTCATTGATCTGGTGCAGAAGAATTCAACAGTGTTAGTCTAGTAGATTTAACCTTTTGCAATGTTCTGGTTATCAACCTTGTGCCCATTTTCTTTCTTTTATAGTGGTATAACTCATGAACTAGTGTTGCAATTAGAAACTTCTGAAGTCCTTTAATGGTCTAACTTATGTGTGCCTTATTATTTGGAAAGCATTGAATTCTATTACTGGAGTTTGATGATATAATTTCCAAAGGTTAGCTTGATTATAAATTTGAAAATGAAAGAGTGTTTCTTTGAATTTCAGGGGCCGGCTACAGTTCAAGCGCCATTACCTTTGAGCTGCTGTAAAAATACTTTTAGCAGACGAAAGGTATGGATCCCCCAACTGCTTCATATAGCATTTATAATTAAGCCTTTCATCTTCGTACCAGGCTTAGGTCCTGTCCACTTTGACTTGTTTTTTTGATTTGTAAGTTAAGATAAGTTAATATCAGTTAAGATAAGTTAATATCAGTTAAGATAAGTTAAATTACTTTTAACATACCACCATACTGTTTATCATACCATCATACTATTCACCATCATCATCATACTATTCATCATCATCATACCATCATCATCATCATACTATTCACAATCATCATACCATCATACTATTCATCATACCATCATCATCATCATACCATCACACTATTCATCATCATACCATCATCATCATCATACTATTCATCATACCATCCTCATCATCATACTATTCACCATCATCATACCATCACACTATTCATCATCATACCATCATCATCATCATACTATCATCATCATACCATCCTCATACTATTCATCATCATACCATCATCATCATCATCATACCATCACCATCATCATCATACCATCATACTATTCATCATACCATCATACTATTCATCATCATCATAAAATTACTATTCATCATCATAAAATTACTATTCATCACCATCATCACCCCCATCATCATCAGTATATTACTATTCATCATCATAAAATTACTATTCACCATCATAAAATTACTGTTCGCCATCATAATATTACTATTCATCCTCATTCACCATCATCATAATATTACTATTCATCATACCATCATCATCATACTATTCATCATAATATTACTATTCACCATCATCATAAGTTACTATTCATCATCATCATAATATTACTATTCATCATACCATCGTCATCATACTATTCACCATCATCATAATATTACTATTCACCATCATCATAATATTACTATTCATTAGTCAATATAAGTTTCAGTTAAGTTAAGATAAGTTAATATCAGTTAAGATAAGTTAAGATCATTTAAGATCAGTTAAGTTTCAGTCAAAGTGGACAGACCCTTAGTCTTTTATATGAACTAAACTCATTGTTTTCGGAGCTTAAGCAAATATTTTACAAACTTACTAGCAAACAATCTCTGAGCTTATGAGTCATTTTGAAACGCTTGGGAACAGGGAATGGTCCTAGATAACAACACGAGATATAGTAAATACATTGTGGAGAATGTACCTGGCCTGTGGCAAATTCCTAGGCGCCTTATAAGTGAAATAAAGAAGAAACTCTACAATCAGATGTTAGTTATTTCAGTAACATGAATCACAACTGCAGGGTCGAGCTCGTCAACTCAGGCTATGGTTTGCATACCAGGCTTAAGCTTGGCTGTTGGATTATAGATTTATCGAGTCAAATATAAAATAATAAAACGAGTTAAAGCGCCTGAGTTTGCCACTTTAGTGATTTACTGTACAGTAACCCACACCAATTTGTTGTTTACTTATAACATATTGGGACGAGAAACAAGCAAGAAAAATAAATAAAATAAAGAGACGACTTCAAGCTCCAAATTGTTTAATTTAGTTCCATCAAAAAAACAATTGTTTAATTTAGATACACTGAGTGACGCCTGACGCCTTGAATGTACCTGGCCTTTCACAAACGAACAGACTTCTAGAATCTCTAAAATTAATGCAACAACAACTAAAATCTATGTATAAATCTTCAAAACTACATCTATAAAACACTGTCCAGATTAACTTCTAATCAGGTTAACCATAATTTAAAGCAGCACTACTCTAGTCAGCTCGATTTCAGAGCGAAATTGGCTCTAAACCCAGCTCAATTCACTTAACCTGCAATTAGTTAAGTATTGAACCTCAACCATTATTTACTTCGGTGTCTGCAAATGGTGCATGAACTCTACATGTTGAAACTTGTAAGACAAGCTACACAAACTCATGCATGACGCATATTATAATTTAAGTCTGTTGCTTCCAAGTGCCGATTGATTATTGTAGTGCTTTTGAGTTTTGACCTCTTTTGTTGTGACCTTACTTTAGTTGAATCTTGAAAGAGTGATTAGAACGTATTTTGTTGCCTCCAAGACATGTCAGAATGCTTTTAGAGAAAGCTAACCAAATTTATTTCGGCTACACTTATCGTAATTTCGTGTCACTACTAGACACTAGTAGAGGTGACAAATAGGGTGGACGGGTTAATGGACGGGTTTTTAATAGATAAGGGTTAAAAGGGTTGAACCCTTTTAAGTTAAAGGGTTAAATGGACGGGTTCTTAATGGGAAGAGGGTTAATCCTTTAGGAACCCTTTTACCTTTTAACTATTTTAGCCATTTTAAACCCTTTTAAGCATTTTTAACCCATTTTGACTTATTAAATGAAAAAAAAACCACCGCAAGACTTACGTATAACCTTTGTAAATTGTTTCAGTGGATCTTTTACCACTGCATAATTCCACCACATATAATTCCCAAATTTGTAGTGAAAGGTAAAAAAAATGGAAATGAAAATTGTTCGCTGGTTAATGAAATTTGATAAGTTTTGCTACATTTTTTTTCATGATAGTCTATATGGAAATTTAGATAGTTTGTTATATAACAGTTTTAATGTTTTTGATATATTTATGTTTTTATTAGTTTAGTTTCATATATGAATATGCTTCAGAACAAGAAAAATTATATGTAATATATTTATTTTTATAAATAAATATATTTTACAGATGAGATTCAAACGTAAATTCTGATGATGATGGACCTAGTGCGAGAGAAGAATCAATTTCATATTTTTTTAATGTTTATTGTTAACATAAGTTAAAACTTTAAAAGAATTGTAAAATGGTTGGAGGGTTATTCGGGTAAAAATCCTTAAACCCGTTTATAAAAGGGTTCTTAATGGACAAAGATTTGCTCAACTCTTTTATTAAAAGGGCGGGTTAACGGACGAATTTTGTAGGGCGAATGGACAGGTTGGAGGGTTTGGGGTTTATTTGCCGGGTCTAACTACTAGTAGATGTAATATAGTAACATCAAATGACTATTTATGAGGAGAAACATAGTGTTGTTTAGGTTCAGAATCTAGGATACGAGATGGGAACGATTTATAAAGTTGAAACCTAAAAGAGCAAACTAGTTTTTTTTTAAGTCACAAACTTATATAAACACAAAGACTATCGGACAATAGGGTACAACCAAGGGTCTTGGCCAGTAAAATTACAAACTCACTACTGCCCGCTAGTTTTACATCTGGATGGCTTCACCACTGGACGGACTTGCATTAATTTGCATTTTTGTGACAGTACCTGACCATGCTAGTTTTGACGAGCTGAATTCGAAACCTTAACTGGGATGGTTTCTTTTTTTTCCAATGAATGTTCAGGGATACCAAACTGACGTCTTCTTGGGGAAAGTGCTTGGAACTCGTTCAGTGAAGTCTCCAGCACCAGTATCAAAAGGGGATCCATATATCATCTGGATTGTGTTCCCACCATAATTTATCTCAAAATGAGGATCCAGCATATTTGGTTGAACAATGTGACTTTGCTCCTGTCCAAACATGCGATGACTAGCTGGCATGATGGAACTATCAAAGAACTTATCAATTGTGAACCCCTGCCCATCGTCGAAACCATACTTGACATGCTGGTGCTGTGCGTTTGGCTGTGGCATGTTTTGACTCAGGTTTTGTGAATCTACAAATTTGTTTTTCTGGACATTACTATCATAACGCGACTTAAGTCCATTAATCATCCTTCGTCCATCTTCGGGAACTACACCAGACAAGCCGAGAGAAGATGGGGCTAAGCCTGCTGCCTGACTGGGTTGCAAGGACTGATGAAAAATAGTGGATTTCCCTTCTTGGAATTCGTTTAGTCCTGAATCAGAAGAGATACTTATGTGTGGACAACTTAGTTGATGGTTATCCCTACTCATCCTGTCAAGAAAACCAAGACGACTTTCACTGTAAGGACATTGATGAAACTCACATGTATATGTAGTCTGCTCCATCACCCAGTCAAGTTCTGAGTATGGTTTTCTCTTTCTAGCAAAGTTCATATTCACATCAACCTCTTTCGAGGAATAGGGTGGTTGGCAGGTAATGAAACCTTTCGTGTCTTCCCCAGTGAGATCTGGTAAAGTGAGATTGATTGGTTTCTGATCCTGATACTCAAATTTGTGTTCATCCCCAGGTCCTTCAACGTCATACTCATCACAGTCATTAAATCCCATAGATGAATTATCACCATTTGATGGGAAGCAACTACCAGGGTAGAGTTCTCTGGCCAATGCTTCTTCTTGGTTAATAATGGCAAGCCATGTTGCACTCTCTTTGGCAGTCATCTTGTCCTGCAAGCACTTGGAATGCCTGACAAGCTTCCGGATCTTGGAAATATCAGGCGATATGTGCTTGATTACAGCCGTCAGAACTCCCACCTTCCATGCCTTTTTCAAGTCATGAGGCTTCTTGTACGGCGGAGGACCCTGATCCTTGGGCATGTCCAATTCCGACCACCACTCTTCCTTACCTGTTGGCCACCATGGAGGCGGCACACCCTTCTCGAGCGGGAACCGCCTCTGAGGAGGATCACAGTGCTGCATCAGGGCAGACAATAAAGAGCCAAGAGTTGTGTCCTGGAGTTCTTGAAGAGTGTGTGGTGTTAACCCAATTGGGCTCCCACCTTCATTGCTCCCTGGAATTGAATTATTCTCAGTTTGATACTTGGCAATTGCAGCTGGGCCGTTACGATCGAATCTGACCTTATCCTTCCACCACTCACGGAGATTATCAGATGCTCCAGTCACTGGCTTCCCATTCTCTGGGATGATCCCATAAACAAAACCTTGAGCCTTGCAAACCTCCATCATTTTCAGCATGTATTTCAGTATCCCATCTTGTGCTCTGGACATCTTCTTCCTCCTCGCCTGCTCCTGCGACTTGGCCGTATCAACCCCGTCCTTAGTTTTACACTGTTCTTTAAGCTTCTTGAGACGCAGCTTGTCCCTCCACATCCTCTTCTCAAGTTCATCCACATCCAGCTCCTCATCGCTGTAATCATCTTCAACAGCTGTATCCAATTCAATTTGTTGCACAGCCACAGCTCTTCCAACTTGGGGTGGGCACATGAAGTTCACATCACCACAGTATCCCAATTCATCGAACATCATCATCTTCTGACTCCAGATCTGATCTAGGACCAATCAAACCTTCTTCTGCAATAACCAAGTTGCCAGCTTCAAGACCAACGTACCATCAAAAATTGGGACTAAGAAAATCGCAACCCACCATCAAAACGAGTCAGAGCTCTCTCCTCTGCAACTTTACCTAGAATAATAGGAAGAAAAAAAAATAATATATAGAACAAGCGGTTTCCAGATTTGGCCATAACATGTCAGAGACAGTAAAAAAAAAATCACAATCTGACCAGATCTACCATCATAAAGAATTAAGAAAGAAACCACCAGAAAAGTTCCAAAAACGATCAAAACCCCAAAATATAAATCCAATCACACCTAAAAAAGGACCGAAAACCAAACCAATCTGATACATCACCAAACCCAATAAACCCCACTTCCCAATCACAACAAGCTCAATCACATAAACATATCAGGACGCACCTCCAAAACCAAAGCCAAGATCGATCTCAGCTTGAACCTCCTCTTCTGCAAATGGTCATACAAAGATTGACAGAGAGGTGAAAGAAACGCAGTGAGCGTAAGTAGTCTCTGTGAAAATATATATGGGTTGAGAATTGAGATTGGTGTGTATAAATCACATGCACGGTGACGATGATGAAAGGTCAGATAAATGAACGGATGAGATGATGATGATTATATTAATCATATCATTATCTCCCATTTCCGTTTCCATTTCCTTTTTGTCGGACTTTGATTTTTACATGAGACACGGACGCGTGTCGTAATCTCACTGGAACGGAACTTCCCAAGTTAAATAAATTCATTATTTATCTCATTTCCTTGTAGATATAATAATAAAAAGACTCGTTTTCTTTTCGCTTCATCCGATGATTATTATATATTTAAATAATAGAGACAATGTTTTTTTTTAAATTTAAGTCTTGCCGGTTCAACGCATGTGCCATTGATTTTTGGTTTCGTAACGTAGTGACGGTGGATTCTAGGACCGAGCTAGGATCTAAGAGTTACTAGAGTGGCATCAACCGTAATATGATTGACATTTTTTAACGAGAGTTTAATTCTCGTGCCAAAAATATTAATTATACATAAAAAAAAAGTTTTATCATACATTTTAAGAATTTTATATTCTTTTTTTCTCCAAAATAAGAAATTCTAAAATAATAATAATACTTTGTTAATCAATCACCATCTTTTGTGAATTTTTTTAGCAGTGCTAATAGTTGGAACAATATAATGAAAAAAAGTTTAAATCACTGATTTGTGATTTAAACTTTAGTATTACGGTTTTATTTTTCATTACAAATCAATTACTTATTAATATGTGATGTGATATTTCACGGAAACACAAATAAATTAATTGGTATGTGTAGTCACATTCATTCAAATGAGGTGTAAGGTTCAAATCTTATTTAAAATCTAATATTTTTTATATATTACTTATGAAATATAGTAACCCGATCTTCAACCCTAACCCGACTCAAAACTCATACCGGATTATGTTAAACCCGATATTAACTGGACCAGGCCGGACGGTTTTGCTCACTCCTATAATTTAAGTTGGTTTTATTTTCATAACATCTATCTTTAACTGTGAATGTGTAAGATAGGTGACTTTAGAAGTGAGATCAGTACCAAATCAAGTCGAGACATGCCGGTATAAATTGATACATGGTTGAAACCTGAGATCATGAATCATATACTTGGTTCAAATTAAACGATTAGCTTCCCCAAATCTGGATACGAACATGATTAATGTTATTATTGATCCAAATTAATCAGATCGCAATCTTGTTGGAAAAATATACTCTTGAAACCTCTGATAGGAACTAAACACATGTTTATTTCATAATAACTGAAACTGACTTTTATTGACAGGGTATTAAAAGCCTAATAATATTGCAATTTGTCAAATTATAAATATTTATTTGGATTGATGTTATGATTCTTATGAAGCCGAGTTGAAACACTATTTACTAAGCTAGGTTGATCTGAAGTGATGTGAACCGTTTGTATTGAATTGAAAATATGACATAAGATAAGGAAAGTGTTAACAAACAACTCGACACAATCCCTTTAATAAATAAAAATACGGTACAAGAGCGGGAAAAAAATACGACCTTCATATCAATATTGTACCCTAGATGGTTAAGGATTCGTCATGGAATCTTACGCCCTGGGTTTGCATTATGGGCATATTGATTGTCTCACTATTTTGTGAGGTTTTCTTTATATTTATTTCCATTTTCTTTATCCCGTCTCGCGCGTGGATGCTTCCTATATCATTCATGGATGTCTTTCTCTTCCTGCCTCATGCGTGAATGTGTTGTTACTATTACTTAGCCGTCATGGACATGTTGTATCTCGCAATGGTAAATGTGGTCAATATGGGATGTGCTTCAGAAGTCGACATGGTCGTGTTGTGTCTTGCAATGGTAAAGGTGGCCGATGTTGGATGTGCTTCAGAAGTCGATGAATATATCATTGATTTTGGGGTGGATGTGTCGAAACTAGGCATACACTTCAGATGTGAATACATGTACCAACAATTTCGGATCCGGTCGAAATGCCTTGATAAAACTTCAGAAATCAGTTATATATACTAGATGTTAAGGCCAAGGCTATCGTAATATGTATTGAAATATTATAATTCGTGTTATATCCACCATTCGTCCAAAAAGAAAAAAGTGTTATCAAATTTGACAACTTTGGGCTTGGGCCATAAAGTAATTGGACTTGTAAAGTCTTTTGGGGTGAGTTGGGCAGCTTGAACGTTCACCATCCTTTAAGTCCTCTAAAAAGTCCTGTTTTCCTCTGTTAAGACTGGATTAGATCGAGCTTGGTCCCAACTTGTGCTTTACATATTTTGCCTACTTCATGCCCGTTTTTGGACACTTGTATCAGGCCCTGAGGCACAATGTGTCACCAAACCAGTAAATGTATGACCTGTAACTTTCCACTTTAACTTTAGCCCATCGCTTTTGTAAATATTATTTTTTTATAAATTGTAAAATGATTTACGGGATGATGAAACTAACTAACAGGAAAAGATTCTATGAGAAGTGGTAAATTTGGTGAGAAATGACACTTAATAATAATCATTCAATTTCTGATCTAACGACTCTTATTTTTGAATTTTTTAAATGTAATATCTATATTATACTGTGTTTGTAAGATCATTATTGTAAATTCGTATCCATGTAATTATCGGAGTTACAAATTTTGTTACTTAAGCGTACGAATTTTAATTCTTTAAGTATTACTATTTTTACATTACGAATTTTGATTATTTAATTTATTATTTTTACGTTGCAAATGTTGTTCTGTAAATCTATGAATTTTGATTTAGTAACTACAAATTTTATAATGAATACGAATTTTTATTTATCATGAATCGAATAAGAAAATAACAAGATTAGCTTTAAGATTTGATATTTTTTGTCTAATTTGCCCCTTAGTCGTATTTAATGATGAAATAATTACAAATTGTGAAAATAATCTCCTTTAATATTGACCCTAGATGTAATGGAATAGAGGGATGAGGCGATTTCTCACCTAAACTAAGCTTCTCATGGCCCATGAGAAGAGCATTTTAGGTGAGAAAAGAGAAAAAAAGTTGAACCCTCCATCTCGTCACATCTATGGCTGAGATTAAATCAAATTTCTTTCATAATTTGTAATTAATTTACGGCTAATTACAATTTTAAGGGCAAATTAGGAAAATTAAATATTATTTTTCAATTACAATTACAATCCCAAGGCGAGCAAAGGCGAAATAGGCAATATCGCCTAGGCGAGAGGCGAAAGGCGAACGCCTTTTGGATCAAGGCGATCATTTGTGCATTTCTTTCCTTATAACCCAAAATAGTGTCATTTTGGAACTATCTAATTAAGTATTATTTAATTATAATCATTAATCAACAAATAAACATATAAGTTCAAGCAAAAACAAAGTTATATCACATAGAAAATAAAGAATACATAGGAAGATAGAATAAACATGATGACATAGGTTCATTTTTGTAGTAAATTGGGTACGATCGTATAGGTACGCTACTTATAGTAAATTGGGTACGATCATATAGGTTCATTTTTTATTTAATTAAAAAATATAATAATAAAATTGAATTGATGAAATAAAAAATGTAGAATATATTTCAAAGGCATTAATAAAAATTATTTAAATAATATATCATTTATTTATAAACAAAATATATGATAAATATTGATGATTTTGGACAAATAGACACAATATTATTATATGAGGGTACAAGTGTAATATTTTAAACATAGATGATCAAAGTAAACTAACAGTCACTATTCATCATCTTCCTCGACAAAACCCTAAATGGTCGCTGACAACGTTGAATCACTTCGCCAAAAAACTCATTTCAGCCGACTAACATTGATTCAATTCGCCAAAAACTCATTTCAGCCGAAAGGCGATCGCCTCTTCGCCCGCACGCCTCAACGCCTAGGCGTAAAAGGCGCTCGCCTCAAGGATGTCGCCCGCCTGAAGCCCTTAGAGGCGTTTTACTGGTCGCCCGGTCGCCTAGGCGAGAGGCAAGCGCCTAGCCGCCTAGGCGTCGCCTTTTTATTCACTGCGACCTACGACGACTCCGTACAACTAGCATCATTAATGGCGGATTTGAACAATGAAGTTACGACCGTAAAGAAGGTCGACCACGTTACGTACGAATCGAACTCCTCCATTTATTTAGGGTTTGAAATTAATCAACTGAATTTGGCTACATTCGATTCGGTTGTTGGTTAATTTGATAGCGATTGCACTACTTTATGGAATCGGTGTTTCATATCATCATGTTCTATGTAACAACATCAACTATGAATTTTATACAGAAAGCTACGCATTATAAATGTATGCCTATCAGCAACTGTATATCTAGTATACAAATTTTAATTAGAAAGATACGCATTGTAAAAAAGGGTTATGTTACTTTGCAGAGTGTATGATTCGTACGTTCAAAAGCATAATATTTGTAGTAGTAACCTAATTTAAAATGCGTAGCATAATATTCATAGTAATTATATCAAAATGAGTAGCTTTTTAACCATTATGATTGTTGTTGTTTTTCAGGATAGCCAGTCAACATGTATAACTCGTAACAGTTGTGACTTACTAAATATTTTGAATTCTTCTTTGTCATAACACAAGAGGAATAAGAATGCAACTGTGGTTAATCCAACCAAAGAAGACGTATAAGAGAAACACCCACCTTTCATTTTCGAAGCTTCCAAAAACTTCCGAATCTGATTAAGATACAATTAGTTAAAGGTAGCGCTGAAAGATACAATTCCTAAATAGTTATACTATTTAAATCAGCCAAGTACAAGTTAGATGTTAGGAATTATGTATTACATACTACGAATGTTACGAAATAACTCGATAATATAGAAAAGAAAAACAGTGAAGCACACTGAAGTATGTATGAATTATATATAATAAACTACGTATATTACTAATCGTTATGTTTATTACAATGCATAAGTTTGCTACGAATATATATGTTGAAAACTACGCATTATATGCAATGCATGCTGTGTGAGTTTGGTATGAATTATATGTTGAAAACTACACATTGTATGCAATGCATGCAGTATGAATCCGCTACGAATTATATGGTGGAAACTATGCATTATATGCAATGCATGCAGTCTGAGTTCTCCACGAATTATATGTTAAAAACTACGCATTTTGGTCATAGTGACTGTTACAAATTTTGTATGTAATTGTTACGAATTTTGGTCGCAAAGCGTTCCCGCAATCCAAAACCCTAAATGTACAATTTGAGAATTTATTATCCTATTATAATGAGCGATTACAATTTCCGGTCTACGATTTGAAGACGTAGTTGAAAATCGACTAGGTTTCACGTGATTTCGCATGACTCCTGACATGAACAACTCGATCAGATACGAGCAGAATATTTTGTTAGACAAAATAACGAATACACCCTTGATATCGAATTTAATACTTAATTATCGGTAAATAAATCCGACAATTATAGTCCATCAAATTTAAAATCGAACGGTTACAATTTTTAATCATTTCTTACCAAATTTTCTAGGGAAAATTACAAAAAGACTATCTGGACTACCACATCATTTCTAATCGCGGTCTGGACTATTTCAGTTTTCAATTTAGTGTTTTTGGACTTAAATTACACACAATCAACTAACAACGTTCATCAATTATTATTATTATTTAATCAAAATTATTTAACTTAACTATGAACAGACTGCATAAAAACTTGTCTATTCATTACAATACGAATTTCCTCCTCACTCCTGTTCCAAAAAAATTAATCGATATTTTGTCTATCGAGTAAAATGATCCATGGGTACAGATCGTCATCGTCACTCATCGATCCCTGAAACTATTTCTTCATTTTCCCAGGAATATAAGGAGCATCAGCAACGGAAGAAGAGACGTATCAAGGAGACAACGCGTGAGTGGAAAAGTCAGAAAGAGCTAGATTGGATACGAACGGATGAAATTTTTCTTAGCGTTGCTTCTTGTGGGGCAGTTATGCTTGCGGGATTTGTGAAGCTCATACTTACAGCTGCGGTGGTACGACCTCTAGTCGATCACGTCGCTGTAGCCAGTGAGGCATCCGTCCATCAGATACCTGAAGAATTCTCCCAAAGCCGTAATCGACAGAGTCAAATCGATTTGAAATTGGAAGTGGAGTGATGGGGAAGATCTGATTGTCGAGCATGCTTTCATGAAGTGTCTTGAGAAGAAGCTAGCTATGGTGTGATTGTAATTTGATTGGATCGTGAAAGAAAAGTTTACAATACATTAGGGCAGTGTGTTCAAAATTAGATTAAATAATTTTTATTAAAGTATAATAATTGTAAACGGTATTCATTATCAGCGTTAGTTTATTGTGTGCAATTTAATCCACAAAGGCGGTAGTTTATTGTGTTCAATTTAGTCCAAAAACACTAAATTAAAAATTGAAATAATACAAGCCGCGATTTGAAATACTGTAATAGTCCTAATAGTCTTTTTGTAATTATCTCAATTTTCTATTACTCAAATGATCTTTTCTGTTGGACATAAATATTAAATCTGTTTTTATATTCATCTTTTACGAATTCACATTTTTACTTTTAATTTTTATAACAAACTTGACCACGGTAAAAATCAAAGCCACCATCATTTAACCACGGTTAAAAGTTGCAGAGCAGAACATGCACCGAGGCACTGCACCGCGATGGTGACGAAGTAGCTGACAAGCGGTTTTGGTGGGCCCCACTCTACCCAGTCACCATCACACCTTATCAGAGTATCTGCCTTCGTGGCCGTTTGGGTTGATATAACGCATCCTTAAAAAACGAAAATGTATTTTTCTTCTTCTTTTGTTTAGCACAAAAATATATCAAATATAGATTTTGTTGGTTATATATCTTGAAAAAAAGACGGTGCAAAATAGTATATTTTTAGAAAAATTACAAATCAATGACAATTGTTTATTTGATCACTTAAGGGATGTGATTTGATCTCGTCGTGTAAATAAATTTTCGATGATAAATTATATATCGCTTTAACGAATTATGTCATACTTTTAATTGTTAGGGATGAATTATAACTCATTTTGATAAATTTTGCTTTTTGCACCAACAATATTTTTTGCACCTGATCTATAATATATATACATATATATATTACATTAAAACTAGAATATGATTTGATTTATAAGTATTTTGATAATGGGGTACATCAACTCAGAACATTACAAAGCATATTACTAAAGCTTTATCCAGTACGTATATATATATATATATATATATATATTGATCTTTTAAGTTCCAACAAGATATCTTGATCGGATCCGAAATCATCTAGTAAATCTATCTACTTCTGAAGCACTAGCCATGTTCGACACCTTTATTAATGCAGAGCAAACGCAGAGAAAGCCGGGATTAGGAAAAACCCTAATTCTGTTTTTTCATTATTCAAAAGCTGCGAATGAAATTACATAAGTTTACTTAAATAGGAAAATAAAACGAAACCCTAATACGGAAATTACTAAAAACCAAAAATTTCTAAAAACATTAAAAATTTGAAATAAAATAGGAAACGATCCCGGATGGCTCAAAAAGCCCATATTTCCCGAGCGTAGCTCGTGATTTCTGATCGTCACGCCATTCCGCTCAAAATAAGGTATTATGGGCTGACACCGGACACCGGCAACTCCAATCCAGCTATTTCGCCACAATCCTGATTTTTCGCTAATATGTCTGCATCATCCCCTCCCGGGTCGAAAAGATTCGTCCTCGAATCTGAACCCATCTCCGTAACAGAAGACGCACCTTGAAACAGACTCAAATGCTGAACCTTGAACATATCCGAAGTGCGAACATGGCTAGGCAAGGTCAATAAGTCTGAACGCTCGCGGGGAACAGCACCACACACCACCCTAGACACGAATACACGTTTATGAGCCGCTAGTTCTATTGATCTACCATTAACAAGCAGTTTCTTCGGTGCATCCCCTATGATTGTGAACTCCGCAGTGTCTTCCACATTATCAATAACCTGCCCAGCTTCCTTAACCACATCATCCTTAATATCATCTATAACCATATCACCTTCGCTTGTAAGGTTCACTCCGTCTGCTACAATCAAAACATCATTAGATGGTTTCACCGCTACCAACTGATCCTCTTTCACATTCTCCTCTGATGGAGCTTCCTTCAGAATGTCAACATTAATTTGACTGGGCACCTCATCTTTAGTTTCAACAGAATCTTCTTCAGGATTATCAGAACACAAGCTGGCTTCAAAAACAGGTTCCTTATCGTCCACAATAGCGACACCAAGCTCAACAACATTCAAAGCAACAGTGACAGACCCAATAAAAAAATCACCTTGTGCCGTTAAATTCACCCCATCAACCTCAAACAAGCGCTCTCCAGGTTTAATAATAGCTGGCTGAATCTCCTCCGCAGCCACGTCATCACCATACACATCAAAAATTGGATCCCCTTCCGGAGCAGGTACATCCTCGGGAGCCTCATGCGTGAACAGTCCACAGGAACTCGAAACTTGAGGGCACTCCGCTGGACGATGCCCCATCTCTACGCAACGGAAACAAAGAAGACCACCGCCAGACCGAGGCTGGGCAGGGTTGGCCGCAAGTCGCTCCACCTGAGAAAGCCAATCGATAAACTCCGGCAGGAATATCAACCTTGAACCCAAGCTCCCACCGTCGGTCACGCTGATTTTTTGGCTCACCCGCGAACGGGTTTTGCTCAGCCACGACCTCGACACCTTCACGTTGGGCCACAAAGGCGCCCAAACGATGAGTTAGATATGCAACCTGCCGACGCAGGTCAGCAGTCTCACGATCTCTGAAATCCTCGATATCACGTTCCACAGCCGCAGCAACGCCGCTTGGTCTACCTCTAGCCATCGCGCAGGACCACCGTAGTCTGATACCAGATAATGCAGAGCAAACGCAGAGAAAGCCGGGGTTAGGAAAAACCCTAATTCTGTTTTTTCATTATTCAAAAGCTGCAAATGAAATTACATAAGTTTACTTAAATAGGAAAATAAAACGAAACCCTAATACGGAAATTACTAAAAACCGAAAATTTCTAAAAACATTAAAAATTTGAAATAAAATAGGAAACGATCCCGGATGGCTCAAAAAGCCCATATTTCACGAGCAAAGCTCGTGATTTCTGATCGTCACGCCATTCCGCTCAAAATAAGGTATTATGGGCTGAAACCGGACACCGGCAACTCCAATCCAGCTATTTCGCCACAATCCTGATTTTTCGCTAATCTGTCTGCATCATTTATCATGTATCCGCAGATCCACACCATCGATACATTCTTCGACACTTGGATCTCAAGTCACCTTTACCGTTGCAAGACACCTCCACGAGTGGGCACCTTTACCGTTGCAAGACACCTCCACGAGGGAGGAAGAAAACATCCACGCACGGGACGTGAAGAGGAATACATCCACGAGGGATGTAGGAAGCATCCACGCGCGAGGCAGGTCGAGGAAGGTATCCACAAGAAATGTAGGAAGCATCCACATGCAAGGTGGGACGAAAGAGTGAAAAGAAGATGGAAATGAAGAAAATCTCACAAAAATTGTGAGAAAAATTGGTAAACTACAAATTATAACCCGAGATGTAAGAATCCATGAGGAACTCCATAACTAAACATGTCATCACCCGTATTAAGGATTTATAAGCTTAGTATATTAATTAACATAATCATAGCTGTTTTGAACGGATTATATTAATTTGCATTGGTGTGGTGTTTGCTAATGAAGGTATTGGTTAATATTATTTCAGGTCTCATATTCGATTTCTGATATATACTAATTTTTCAGTTGGATTCTGTTAATTAGTTGATCCCATTATTTCCCTTTTACTCATAAGCCTTTATTATGCCATCATGTATGTCAGTATGTGTGCCGCTGAGATTGAGAAACACAAATCAACTTGAGATATGCACTTCCCGAGAAAAAATTTCCAATTTGATCAAAATTGGAATTTCATTTTCAATTGTAGACTATCTTGAAATTTAGTTTCCAATTTAGGCACAATCATTTGGGCGCTGTCATCAACAGCGCTCATTGTCCAGTGGCATCATTTTCCTATTATATCGGACATGTGTATACGTGGCAAATCATTTTTTGGGCGCTGACGATGACAGCGCCTACATACTGTTTTACTTAGGGCTGGGTTTTTGTACCGAAAACCGAAACCGAACCGAAACCGAACCGACCGAAAGCGAACCGACTTCAAACCGAACCGAATTTCAATTTATCATACCGAACCGATTTATTTCGATTCGGTTTCGGTTTTCATTTTGAGAACCGACAAAAACCGAACCGACAAAACCGAACCGAAACCGATAAAAACCGACAATTACCGACGAAACCGACGAACCGAACCGACAATTACCGACAAAACCGAACCGAAACCGACAAAACCGACAATTACCGACAAAACCGACAAACCGAACCGACACAAACCGTCAAAACCGAACCGAAACCGACAATTTCGGTAAAACCGAACCGAACCGAAACCGAACCGAAACTGAATGTCGGTTTACCGAAAAATCGGTTCGGTTTTCGGTTTCATTTTTCACTAAACCGATAATTCGGTTCGGTTCGGTTTTTATCGGTTCGGTTCGGTTTTTGAACCGAACCCAGCACTAGTTTTACTGTATATAAAGTCAGTAACAACTCAGAGGCATCGGGGGTGTTTAGATGGGCGATATGGCTCAGGTGTATCCACTGGTGGCTGGATGCGCTTGCGAGTGACATTGTAATACCATGTGTAGTACACATCCAGATAAGTTCCATCCGTGTCAGGTTCACCTGTAATGATGTTATCCGCGTGGTTATCCCAGAGAGTTATATAAACTTGCATCTGTTCATCTATAGGTTCAGAAGTTCGTCTTTTGCTCATGTGCATATCTCTGTGAGTTTGTGGTGGCAATGGTGGCTCAGGTTGTCTCCATCTAAACTGGCGGAGAACTCGAGATGGGTAATGCCACTCAGCGATATTGAAACAGATGAGTGAAACTTCGACTCTCCAACTTTCTCTCCCCGCAACACACATCGGATTATGCGTGGCCAAAACCTCATCATTATACAGAGTCCATATAACATCATTTGATTCTTGACGATCCAGCAAATCACGGTACAACATCAACACGTGATGTGAAGTTTGCATCCATGATTTAGGGACACTCCATCTACAATTTTGAAATTATTAGTCACAGTAAAACATAAATTGTGAATGAAAATAAATAATTAACAGTTAAACTTACTTGTAACCTAAAGCTGGAAGCCGCATAGGATCAACGTCAGAAACAATTGGTGGGGAAGGGACAGCAAGCTTCCTCGGGCGACCAATAATCAAGTGCTCCCAAGCCCACAGCTGGATGAGAATGGCACATCCAGAAAGTTGTGTGTGTGTTGACTGACATGCATTACACATAGCTCGGTATAGATATGCCAACACTGCAGCACCCCAACTGTAGCTAGAAATACCGTCCAGGTCTGCTAGTAATGGTAAGTAATGAAGGGAAACATCACTACCTGAAGAATCTGGCAACAATGATGATCCTAACATAACCAGAATATATGCCCTCGCATATCGCCGCACAACCTCATCTGTAGCATCTGCTGAAACCTCCTTCGTATTAGCTCTAAACCAAGTGCGTCTGACAGAAACCATCTCTCCTACCTTGCGGCGGAACCACACCCAATAGCTGCATACATAACTCGCAGTCTACCACCTGGTTCGTAGTCACAGCTCTACCCTCAATAGGAAGTCCTGCCAGCACACATACATCCTCTAAGGTAATAGTCATTTCTCCGTGACGCAAATGAAATGTATGCGTCTCAGAACGCCATCTCTCCACCATAGCTGTCATAAAAGACCAATCTACCTCATAATTTTGCATATAATACCAAGGACCAAAGCCTGCCCTCACGACGTACTCCAATATGCGCTCATCTGCTTTCCAATGCCCGCGATGACGAATCACTAATAACACCGTGTTCTGCACGTATGGAACAAGTAGTGAGTATATTTATTACAAAATATAATAACACTTATCATAAAACATAAAGTTTGAATGTTCAACTAACCGAGGTCTCCCAAATCCTCTTAAACCTATGGAAATCTTGTTTATATAGTTGTGTGGTAACAATGGGCCCCGGGTCTTCAATATGTGATAAATCAGGTAGCACTATGTCATCTTCGGCTGAGGGAGATGGCACGTCATGCATAGCCTCAGAGCGTGAACGTCGTGACATCTCTGTAAAGTAATAAATCAATATGCATTGACAATAAAGTAACCGGCTAATATAATTAATGACTATTGAGGGCATGACAATAAAGTAACATATTCAACCATAAAAATAAAGTAACAGACTAATGTCAAAGATTTACACGAAAGCCTAATGTAAGTTTCCAAAATAGGATATACACAAATACATTCATCTTTCCCAAAAGTATATACAAAAATATGAACTCCACGTAATCCAAGTTCATGTTCCACCGTGAAATGCCAAGGATTTCTTAGTGTGTCCTGCAACTCCACATATAGAACACTTGAACACCCTCTTCGCCTTTGTCGATGGTTGTGAACTAGTTGATTGCACGTCTTCTGGTCTTGGGTCACGCCTCATATCCATTTCGTTGTGTTTTTGCTTTGTTGGTTGTCTTCCTCTTTTCAGTCTCTTATAGTGCTTTCCTGGAATATGTTTCGGTCCATCATAATGCTTCCAATGTCTCATATCAGGAACATGATTAAATGTTGGAGCCCAAGTGTCTTTATAAGCTCGCGTGGTATATTCGTAAGCCACGCAACTATGAGTTGATATTCCCTCTTGGTGGCACACCGCTAGCGCGTGACAACAAGGGTAGTGAAATATAGTTGCCATTTTCCACAACTACAAGTTTTGTCAATAATGGAAATCTTGTGTGAATGTGCCTTTGATTTGGTAAAAACGGATGCAATACCTTTAGCCCGATCATACATTTGCACCTCATTACGGCCGACTTTCTCTATATTATGATTGATTATGCTCTCAATTTTTGGAACATGATGATTGTTCCATTCTATCATTTCAGTCGCTTAATGAACCAACTATTGGCTTGCTTGAATGTGAAGTGAACGATAGCGGTTATAGGCAAATCACGGCAAGCCGTAATTACATTGTTAAATGATTCAGACTGGTTAGTCGTCATGGACCCCCATCTTCTACCATTAGAATCATATGACAAAGTGTAAGCTTCCGGATTAACTTTGCCCAACCATTCTATAACTTGCGGCTTATCTTTCAACAACTCTTTCAAATCTTTCAAACGATTACAAAACTTCATTTGCTGATTCTCCTCGACAATGTTGTAAAGTAATTTTTTGTGGGCCATACACTTTGCCTTTTGATTGAAATTTGAGACAAAGTGTCTCAAACACACACGGTGATAAGCTCTTGGTGGCGACCAATCCTCTTTTTCCATCGCTCGCATTATGCCGATATGCCTATCCGAAATAATGCATAATCCATCACGTTGCGTGACGCCACTTCTAAGGCATGTCATGAACCACTTCCAGCTCTCGATATTTTCACCCTCCACCAATGCATAAGCTAAAGGAAGAACTTCATTTTCCGCGTCGAGAGAGACTGCAATCATTAAAACACCCTTCCACTTCCCGGTCAAATGTGTCGCGTCGATAGAAATGACGAGACGACAATGCTTGAAGGCTTCGATGGCCGGAGCAAATGACCAGAATACGCGATTCATGCTAACTTTCCCTCTCTCTAGCAATGATGTGTCCCAATGAACGATGCTACCGGGATTGAACTCCTTGAGAATGTCCATATATGCCGGTAGCTTTTCAAAAGATTCTGCCCAATCCCCAAATATATGTAATAATGCTTTCTGTCGGGATTTCCAAGCCTTCATGTAAGATATTTTATACTCATACTTTGATCTCATTAAAGCTTGCACCTCGTAAGCGGAAAATCTTAACTTCTATTGAATAATATATCTTATATCTATTCCGATAAAGTGTTTATTAAAATGGGCATTGTCATGAGGGATGATATCAACCTCGCACGTGTGATCTCCTTCGTATTTGGTTATTCTCCACATGCCTTCATTTTTCTTCTTCGAAGCTCGTAACTTCCATTTGCATTTATCATTTTCTCGACTAAATTCAAGAATCAATCGTTTCGTGCTCGAGCTTACAGTGTGATATTCTCGACGGTATTTGATAGAATACTTTTGACAAGCATATATGAGCAACTCCTTCTGCATAAACAAACCGCCTTCTTTGAGCACTTTCGTATTAAACTGACTATTATTAGAATCATGGTCCTCAATAGTCGGATGCCTCGTCAGACCGGATACATCATTAAAAGGTGGAAAATCCCTTAAGGAATGATTACCTTCTTCACCACATACGGGTACTTCCACATATCCTTCCTCCTCGTCATTTTCAAAATTCCTCATATCATCTCTATCATACTCATCTAATGACGGAATTTCAAATCTCTCTATAGTTGATAATGTCATTCCATCATTTTGAACACTAATCATTGCTAAGACAAGCCAACATAAACAATAATATATTAGAACTAAAGCCGCTTTACAAACGAAATCACAGTTCATAACCAAAAGCCAAAACATCCAACAAGGATTTGTTGCTCACAGTTCATAACCAAAATCCATCACATTTCAACAAACTACCAATATGTTCATCCGACAAATTCACAAAATCCAACTTAACATATCTGCATAAAATTGGCGACTAATGAAGCCAATGTGATCAGCATATTCATAACCTAAATCGACCCAGCATATTCATAACCTATTTGCATAAAATTGGCGACTAATAATATGCCTTGAACTTAACCTAAATCGACCCATCAAATTATTCATATACCTAGAACCGGAGAAGAATTTTGGTGATCAGCAATGGATGAAGGGCGGCTGAGGTTAGGGGCTTATGACCGGCGGCTATGTAGGTGACGACCGGAGATGATGCCGAATGATGACCACAGATGATGTGGGGTGATGAGAACGACCGCGAAGACTGATGAGGAGCGGCTACGGCTGAGGGCGCGGGACGAGTTAAGGCGCGGAGGAAGACTGCAAATAAGCGAAGAAGATTTAGGGCTCGTTACAAATTCAATTATAGACGCTGCTATCATCAGCGCTTTTTGCTTAATCAGCAATTTTTGGTGACTCATCCTTATTCACATCTACAAAATTGACACTAGGCAATAAACGCGGTTCGTAACAGCGTTTGTTTACTTGGGCGCTTCTCTCCACGGCGCCTAAGTAATGTTGTCTAAATTGGAAACTGAATTTCAAGATAGCAATTGGAAACAAAATTCCAATTTTGATCAAATTGGAAATTTTTTCACTTCCCCATTGGTCGAAAATTTATTAAATAATATCTTAGGACCGTGCACCGAAAATAATTTTAGAAACTGCAGCAACTATTGGATTTACTCGCTGCATATGCTCTTGTATACTTTGATTTGATAGAAATTTGATACACATATATAGAAAAAAGGATCAAGTGAGAAGTAATAGATTTCGTGAAAAATGAGAATTAATCTTAGGGTCTGTCCATTTTGACTTATATTTGACTTAACTTAGTTGATCTTAACTGATATTAACTTATAGTGAATGATCTTAACTGATATTAACTTATAGTGAATGATCTTAATTGATATTAACTTAACTGAAACTTATGTTGATCGATAAATAGTAATATTATGATGATGATGGTTATGATGATGATGAATAGTAAATTTATGATGATGATGAATAGTAAATTTATGATGATGAATAGTAATTTTATGATGATGAATAGTAATTTTATGATGATGATGGGGGTGATGATGGTGATGAATAGTAATTTTATGATGATGATGAATAGTGATTTTATGATGATGAATAGTAATATACTGATGATGGTGATGGTTGTAATGATGATGATGATGAATAGTAATTTTATGATGATGAATAGTAATATACTGATGATGATGATGGGGGTGATGATGGTGATGATGGTGATGAATAGTAATTTTATGATGATGAATAGTAATATTATGACGATGGTATGATGAATAGTATGATGATGATCATGAATAGTATGATGGTATGATGATGATGGTGATGGTATGATGAATAGTATGATAGTATGATGATGATGGTATGATGAATAGTATGATAATATGATGATGGTATGATGAATAGTGTGATGATGATGATGGTATGATGAATAGTGTGATGATGATGGTATGATGATGAATAGTATGATGGTATGATGATGAATAGTATGATGGTATGATGAATAGTGTGATGATGATGGTATAATGATGATGATGGTATGATGATGAATAGTGTGATGATATGATGAATAGTATGATGATGATGGTATGATGAATAGTATGATGATAATGATGATGATGGTATGATGAATAGTATGATGATGGTTATGGTATGATGAATAATATGATGATATGATGAATAGTATGATGATGATGGTATGATGAATAGTATGATAGTATGATGATGATGGTATGATGAATAGTATGATGGTATGATGAATAGTTAACTGAAACTTAACTTAAATGATCTTAACTGATATTAACTTATAGTGAATGATCTTAACTGATATTAACTTATAGTGATTGATATTAACTTAGAGTGACTTATAAGTCGAAAATATAAGTTCAATTGGACAGGGCCTTAGTTGTACGATTTCAATAGCAACTGTTCTAATAATTTATGTTTATTTTAATTTAGAAATCTATCTTACAAAATATTAAGTGGATATTGGTCATTTACTTCTAACCCTAGTCCAATGACGATCTTAATATCAACGAGCTTCTTCCGCTCGACCCTCCCTCACCAGCTGCAACAATGTCGACTTCATCTTCGCTCTGATTAATCATCCGCACAATAGTTCCGCACTTTCTCAACCCCAAAACCCATATCTATCTTCAAACCCCACACGCTCAAATCTCCCAATCTCTCACTCCTCGACCCATCTCCATCTAACGCATCCCCATCATCCCATATTCGATTGCAATAAAAACGTGAATTCGAACTTCTTCCGTTCTAATTGCATATGAAATCTTCAAATCGTAGATTTAGGGTTGCGGGATGCTTTCGGACCAAAATTCGTAACAATCACGAATGGCAAAAATGCGTAATAGTCATTGTGTATAAAATTCGTAAGAGTCACTGCGACCAAAATTCGTAGCAGTCACGGATGACCAAATATGCTACTAATTTTAGCTTTAGTAACTACGAATGTTATCATCAAAATAAAAGCAAAAGCTACGAATTTTAATTTAGTAACTACGAATTTTGTTCACAGTGGCTGTTACAAATTTTATTCCTAGTTGTTACGAATTTTAGTCGGAAAGCATATCCCAATCCAAAAACATGAAAAAGAGTGCTGAATCGTTGTCGACGGAAACAAATACGGGTCCGATGATGACGGTGGCTGAAATGCCGCTTTCAGCGACATAGAGACGAAAACGAGGATCTAAAAGAGCCATTTTGGGATCTTGACGAAAAAAGTTTTGAGCGACACCGTCCATGGATAGTTATGCATTTCGAAAGTGTGAATTTTTCGAATTAGGGTTTTCAAAGAGTGGAAATTGAAATGCAGAAGAAGACAACGTTTGGATCCACGTCTAATTTGACCAATATACCCTTATTTCGTATATAACGAAAAGAATTAATCGGGAATAATCTGAACCGTTGATCATTTGTGATCAACGATCCAGAATAATTGTCATTTTTCTTGAGAATCGCCCATCTCATGGGATCCGAACTTCTGTATCCGATTTTATTTATTGCTAGGGAAAAGATCATATGAGAAGTAAAAAATTTGGTGAGAGTTGAGAAATAATCAAAATTTGTAGCTTAAAGAACAAAATTCATAATGTAAATATAATTTAAAGAATCAAAATTCGTAGACTTAAAGAACAAAATTCGTAATATAAAAATAGTAAAACTTAAAGTTCAAAATTCGTAGATTAAAGAACACAATCCGTAACACCGATAATTATATGAATACAAATTTATAATAATGCATTTACAAACATATAATATAGATATTAAGATTCAAAAAATCCAAAAAATAAAGATTATTAGATCAAAAATTGAATGATTGAAATTCTTTTCATTTCTCTTATTTCTTATAAGATCTCAACCATATATGGGTTACTAATATATTTTTATTACCGAAGGCGTGATATTTTTAGTATTAAAATTTGGACGAAATTCAAAAAAATTAAGACGACGTTTTAAAATAAGAGCACGAACAAGGATTACGTGGCACACTACGCCTGCTGAGCCCGAAAGCCTTGCTCTCATTCTTAATATAAATATCCACATCCTCACCAGGTTTTTTCTTCTGTCCGGAGTCAGTTTGGAGTGTGAAACCCTAGTCTCCTCTCCGAATATTACATCGCGATTTCGTCTTCCGAGTCCCAGGTCAGTCGTCGGAAACTCTTCTCTGCATGTTTTCGTATGCTATGTGTTATGATTTCACTTGAATAGGCTCCGATTTCTCGTCGGAAGTTGTGTGTTTCCCGTAGTTTGTTGTATTTTGTTTTTGGGGTAACACGGCCAATGCTGGTGGGGCTTTTGGCTGGTTTGAGTGTGGATGTCGTCCTCTGTTGAGGATGAAGTCGATCGTGCGGCGATGGTGGGTTTTGTGGTTTCGGTGTGTTTAGGTTATGCGTTGGCGACGATAGTGACGACTGACGAGTGAGTCGGTTTGGGTTGGTTTACTACTTCTGTGAAGTGGTTGAGTGATTTCTGTATTGTTGTTGGTTTGTTATATGTTGAGATTTGGAATAGGTTTTTGTGCCTTATATAAGTTTTGTGGTGTGATTTTCCATTGTTACTGCCTCATGTTCATGTGAAACTCTGTTTGATACATGCACAGTCTTGCTAGTACTTTAACTTTTTTTTATAATTTTTTTTATGTATCACCATACTTGTTTTTCTACTTCTCAAAACCTTGATCTGTGTTCTTGAGTGCATTAAGTATACAGTCATGGACTATCAGTGCTTGTAGCTATTGTATGCTGCTATGCACTGTGTTTTTGTCAGTTGTTTATGGGTAATAGCAAACTGAAGTCTCGATTAGTGGACTGTTTAATATTTTGAGTTACTGTAATTACTAATGCAAATTAGCTACTGGAATAAGCCATTTAACAATGGCTCCCGATTTGCAGGTACTAAGATGGATTTACGTGAATCCAATGGTGCTGGAAATGGTGCTACCAATGGAGCAACTAATGGTGGGGGGTTGCCACCTCCTCCACCAGTTCCATCCAATGTGACTCCTATTGTAGTGGGAGCTGAAAAAACTCTTGACCTTTCTAAGAAAAAGAATAACCGTGTTCCAATGGTCAGACGTGGACTTGGAACCAAAGGGCAGAAGATACCTCTGTTGACGAATCATTTTAAAGTTAATGTGGGAAATGTGGATGGCCATTTCTATCATTATAGTGTATGCTCAAGAAATGCTTTGTTCAAGTTTTGGTACTGGTTTTGACAAGTATACATTGACTTATTTAAGTATGTATGTGTTTGATCATAATAGGTTGCACTGTTTTATGAAGACGGTCGTCCTATTGATGGTAAAGGTGCTGGAAGGAGAATAATAGACAAAGTTAAGGATACATATGATTCCGAATTGGCAGGAAAAGACTTCGCATATGATGGTGAGAAAAGCTTATTCACCATTGGGGCTCTTCCTCGCAACAAACTTGAATTTACTGTTGTACTTGAGGAAATTTCATCGAACAGGTAACATGTTCTAGTCATTCTCATTACTTTTAACAATCTGAATAGAGTCCCTGACTTTTATTATGCTATTTTTATTTTCAGGAATAATGGAAACTCAAGTCCCGGAGGAGATGGAAGTCCCAATGAAAATGACAGAAAGAGAATGAGACGCCCTTACCATTCAAAGACTTTCAAGGTTGAAATTAGTTTTGCTGCAAAAATACCAATGATGGCAATTGCAAATGCTCTGCGTGGTCAAGAATCTGAGAATTCACAAGAAGCATTTCGAGTTCTGGATATAATCCTCAGACAGCATGCTGCCAAACAGTAAGATCTAGTGCCTGAAAGATATTTCTTGTTTTCTTTATGGGCCCTGGCAATTACTTTACATGGTTTAATTCAGGGGATGTCTACTTGTTCGGCAATCTTTCTTCCACAATGACCCAAAGAACTTTGCTGATTTGGGAGGTGGTGTTCTGGGCTGTAGAGGTTTTCATACGAGCTTTCGAACTGCTCAAGGAGGATTATCATTAAATATCGGTATGCTGGCTTCACACATTCTATCAAATATATAAGTCCATTTTAATGTTGCTGGTTTTATTTAAATCTGATTGTCATCTTGGGCAGATGTCTCCACTACTATGATAGTACAGCCAGGGCCAGTTGCAGACTTTTTGGTTGCCAATCAAAATGTTAGAGATCCCTTTTCCCTTGACTGGAATAAGGTGTTCTTCTGACTTTTTTTAGCATATTTTTCATAATATTTTCTTTTCTTTTCTTTTCTCATGTCATTTTGATTTTTTGTATGATTTTATGAAATAGGCCAAGAGAACGCTCAAGAATCTGAGGGTCAAGGTGCATCCATCTAATGCAGAGTACAAGATAACAGGATTAAGTGAAAAACCTTGCAATCAGCAACTGTAACATATTCTGAACCTTTCAATGCTTACCACCAGTGCTTAATCCATTTGTTTCACTTATTTTAACTGAAGTTTGAGTTTCATGGACTAACTGTAACTTTTCAATGTGGTCGTGCCTATGCAGGTTTACATTGAAACAGCGCTCGAAGAATGAAGATGGTGAATGCCAGACAATAGAAGTCACAGTTTATGAGTATTTTGTGAATCATCGCAATATGAAACTGAGCTGGTCTGCTGATCTTCCTTGCATTAATGTTGGGAAGCCGAAGCGACCCACATTCATACCAATTGAGGTTGTGATGCTCATTTATTTGTGTTATAAAACAACTGGACTTGCATGTATCTTTTACCGCTGATTTGTTGCTAACACATAAAGTTGCTATTTGGTGTAGCTATGCGAGCTTGTGTCACTTCAAAGGTACACTAAGGCTCTGACTACATTCCAGAGGGCTGCTCTTGTGGAGAAGTCTAGGCAGAAACCTCAAGAAAGGATGTCTGTTTTGTCAAATGTAGGTTATATTTTAATATTTTGGCAATATGCCTCTCACACATCACTTTTCAGTGTTGAGCCATTTCAATTTTGTTGGACAGTCCTTGAAGATAAACAACTATGCTGCGGAACCACTGCTCAAGTCCTGTGGGATATCAATTAATGACAAATTTACCGAGGTTGAAGGTCGCATTCTCCCAGCTCCCAGGGTACTTGAAATATACATGTCGTTCTCCTTTCACTTGTTTTTCTGGTATTCAAAATAAGCACTGTTGTTGTATTGAATTGGGTTTGTTCTAGAATGAGTTTACAGTCAATATACTTGATATATTTTTCAGTTGAAAGTGGGCAATGGAGAAGATTTTTTCCCTAGGAACGGGCGATGGAATTTTAATAACAAGGTAAATATCAGATGCAATATCCCAAGGGTAAAATACTTGGAGCTTGAACTAACATTTTATTTTGCAGAGCCTTGTCAACCCAAGTAAAGTCGAAAGGTGGGCTGTTGTGAACTTCTCTGCTCGATGTAATTGCAGGGATATTGTGAGGGATCTCATCAAGTGTGGGAAAATGAAAGGAGTTGTGAGTACCATCTGATCCCTATAATTCAGATAACTGTTTGTAGTTACAGTCTCTACTATGATTTATAATGAAATGAGTCATACTCAGACAGTCAAGACTGTGTTGCTCCATATCACACTATTCCATATGAACTAGCTACATTTCGAGTCTATCTTTATGCTTTCTATTTCATTGTTTTTGTAGGAAGTTGAATCTCCTCATGAGATTATTGAAGAAAGCCCGCAGTGTAGGCGATTACCGCCTGTTGCCAGAGTTGAGAAGATGTTTGAGGAGATACAGAGCAAGCTTCCTGGAGCCCCAAAGTTCCTTCTTTGCATGCTTCCTGAGAGGAAAAACTCAGAGCTTTATGGTAGTTCAATCTTATTCATTCGTTTTTGCACGAAACATTTTCTTTGTGAAGCTGATCTTTGGACTTTCTTGATGTAGGTCCATGGAAACGAAAGAATCTTGCTGAGTATGGCATAGTCACACAATGCATGTCTCCTATGAGGGTGAACGACCAGTACCTCACAAATATCCTGTTGAAAATCAATGCAAAGGTGAACTCATCCCTTCGTACGTCTTTGATTACTGGTCTCTCAAGGGCTTCAATAAAGTTCATACATAATATTTGATTGATTTTGCAGCTTGGGGGCTTGAATTCCATGCTGTGCATTGAACATTCCCCGTCCATTCCATTGGTTTCAAAGATACCTACTTTAATCCTGGGAATGGATGTTTCACACGGATCTCCTGGCCAGTCTGATATTCCTTCCATTGCTGCTGTACTTATCTTCATCTCTTTAGTTTCTAAATACTTTGGAATATATGTTGATTTTTTCTGTTGGTTGCATTTCTTTTTTCCTGTATTTTTTTCACAAGTGCTCAATTTTATAATTGACAACTATGACGATCTTCCCAATTATAACTAAAATCTACAATCAAGTCTGGTTTGAATAAAATGTCAGGTGGTGAGCTCCAGGCACTGGCCTCTCATCTCGCGCTACAGGGCATCTGTCCGCACCCAATCTCCAAAAGCAGAGATGATTGAGTCACTCTTCAAGCCAGTACCCGGTTCTAATGATAACGAGGATGATGGTTTATTCCGGTATGTTATGTCATAACAGAGTAGAAATTGAATTTTAATTCCTGAGTCCTATTTTTGTATTACATTGTCACTTACCAATAACCACATGTTTTTCACTTTCTTACAGGGAGGCTTTGATGGAGTTTTATTTCACTTCAGGCAGCCGCAAACCAGAACAGATTATCATATTTAGGTAAATGTGCAGTTTGATTGAATCTTCTGGTAATATTATCTGTTGTATTCTTTACTTTAATTTGATGTGTTATGTACTCTGCTTGATTTCCACGTAAGCATCTTGGCATTCACGTCCTGAATATATTTCATTTATAATTATCTGGTTTCATTTGTGATTGTTATGATATCTTTCCCCTGGTATAAGGTGCACACATCTTGAATTCAACTTGTTATGTTCTCTGGTCATGGAATGTGAATGAAGTGGATTATATGCCTAATTATATGCAAGGTTAAGATGCTCCTATATTTATTAGTTAGACATACGATAAATTTTCATCCCCGTTTCTATACAATTTTAGGTGATGACTGTAATAGTAGTGTTTCTTCTTATTTTGCTCCCTTCCTTTGATGCAAGTATAAGATGCTTATCTGGCCCGTCCAATATATGAATCATCATGTATGAATTTATAAGGACAATCACCTGATGTAACTACTGATTATCCTTGTGGTTTATTGAGATTAGATTGTTATATCTTTAACGAATAGTAGTATTGTATTATTTCTTACTTGAAAATGTATCTCTTCTTCTCCTTTTTATCTAACTTTCTCAGGGATGGAGTAAGCGAATCTCAGTTTAACCAGGTCCTTAACATTGAGCTTGAGCAGATCATTGAGGTATGTGATCATTATTTTTCTAATTATTGTTGTTCGTAGTAAGTAGTAACTGAAACAATTTTGTCACACAATGCAGGCCTGCAAATACCGGGACGAGGCATGGTCGCCGAAGTTCACAGTCATTGTAGCCCAGAAAAATCACCATACTAAGTTCTTTCAACCAAAATCTCCAGATAATGTCCCTCCTGGTATGCATTTTTTGTTTGTTTTTTATTGTAGTAAGCATTTTCAATTTTCTGATATCTGTGTATTCAACCACAACTCAGACCTTGATTGCTGTTATTTGTTCAACAGGAACTGTCATTGATAACAAAGTTTGCCACCCACGCAACAATGATTTTTATCTCTGTGCGCATGCTGGAATGATAGTGAGTGCCATCAGTATTATACTCGTGAACATGTTAAGATTGCAATTTGCAATTTGTTTGCATTGGCTGCACACAGTGTTGATGTTCTGGAACTTGGTTTCCAATATTTTACTGTCCCGCATGTGTGATGTTTGTGTTTTTGTTGTTCAGGGAACTACAAGGCCTACGCATTACCAGGTTCTGTATGATGAAATCGGGTTTGGGACTGATGATCTTCAAGAACTGGTCCATTCACTATCATATGTGTAAGTTTTACTGCTATGTTACAAAAGATAGTTCGTAGATTGAATTTGTAAGTGGACATATTGTTCTGAGCTCTCATAATCCGAATCAAATTGTTGTCACAGCTACCAGAGGAGTACAACTGCTATATCTGTTGGTAAGCAATTCGTTTGATAACAGTTTACATACGATGTTTCGCTGTGCACATTTGATTATGGCATCTTATGAATTCCCACTGTGACATCAATATAAACTCTCTTGTTCATACGGTTGCAGTGGCTCCCATTTGTTATGCCCATCTGGCAGCTGCACAAATGGGGCAGTTCATGAAGTTTGAGGAGTCTTCTGATACAACATCCAGCCACAATGGAATGACTGCACCTCCAGTCCCTCAGCTCCCTAGGCTTGATGAGAAAGTGTCCAACTCAATGTTCTTCTGCTAAATCCCAATCCCAGATGCATTTAGTTTGTTACAGATCCGTCTGTTGTCTTCAAATATTTACTAAGATGATGAAACTTGGCCTGACTAGCTTAAGCTTTCCCTTAGATTATGCGAATTGCTTCCTTGGTATGGTGCCTCTGGCAACACTCCAATTATGTTCATGGACGTAGATAGTTGCCATTTTGGGACGCCACCTTTTGTATCTAGCCTTGGATGAAGGAAGCTATTATCATATACTGATTTGCTTAAATTTTGTGTGCTTTGTTAATTGTTCTCGAAGTTCCCTGCTTTGTCAAAAACTAATTTTTGATCTATTCGGCTATGGTTTTCTGTCCAGTATGATAGTATCGTCTACGAAGATATCTTTTAAACATTTTGGAACACAATTCCAGCTCGAATTTCTTTGAAATCAACATAAAAAAAAACAAAGAGGCATCTCTGCGAGTTTAACTGCAGAGCATCATATCCATCCCTACCACTCATCAACTTGCTCTAATAGCGGTTTGCTCGCGGAGAAATTGGGAGGTTGTTTTTAACCCAATTGTCGGATCCCTCATTCAATATTAGTAGTGGAACCTGTACTGTTGTCTGTTCACATACTCCTTCCCTCAACACAACACATATGTCAAAACCTCCAGAGCTCTCTTCCTCCCAGCCACCGCTGAGTTTTCTTGTGCAAGTTGGTTGCTTGCTTGAAGTTCTCTCCTAGTTGAGAGTGTGTTTTGGGGCTTCTCTCCCCTTCCTTCCACTGCCTCCTCCGCCTTCCATCCGCCATCTCTTCTTCCTTCGTCTTTCTGTACAGGTGAGACTAGGTTTTTGAGGTGTCGGTGGCGGTGGTTGGTGGTGTGGACGGGGAGTGGGAGTGGTGTGAAGTTAACCCTGGGTTCATATGTACATATTTTGTGCAGTTAGTTTCTTTCCACCAGTTTTGGTGGTGTTTTAGATGCCGGTAACTTTGGCCGTTTGCCTTAGCACAATTTTGGAAGTTACTCTTATGTGCGAGACGCTTTTGTTCCGGATGGTTTTGCCCTGACTGATTGTCGGTGTTTCGACCAGTGCTCTTCCTACCCTGGGTGTGACGTTGGTCGAATGTTTCCAGCTGGAGTGGCGGACTTCAATCTTGCTGGAACTATTTGTAGAAACGTGGTTGGAACTTGATTGGTGCTTTGAAGTTGGTAGCTGAGTCGCTTCTTCTGTTTGACCATTTTGACGTATTTGGGCTTTCGCGCCTCTCGTATGTGAAAATTTTACAACAGCTGAATGTTGGCCTCGATTTACTTGGATTCCGTTTTCATATTTTCTGTATTTGTTGGCTATATTTTCACTGTTGTTGATCTTTTCTTATATGTGGTTGTGTTCTGATCTTTGTATGTCATTGTTCCATCAAAAAAACAAAACACTTATGTCATTAAGAATCACATCACTCAATCAAACAAAAGAATCACATCACAAGCATATCCGTCCTTATTCTAAGTTGTTCCGATAGCACCCTCATTTGCGTGTCTGTCCGATTCCAAGCTCACTGCTAAAGGAAGTAATTTCAATTATTTAGAAATTTTAGCAAATTGATATGAATATGCCCATTAGGAAAGGCAACACATATTATAGGATGTTATATTGCTCAAGATAACTAAATAGTAAAGCCCTTAGAATAGGCCTCGGCGTGGGCCGGGTACGGGTCAGCCCCGCCCGAAAATATTAGGGTAGGATGGGTTTTATGTATATTTTAGTTCTATTTTGAACAGTAACCGGGTCCGGTCGAGTATAAATATTGAGAATTTTTGAACTCTAAGAGTACCCTCCTGATGGGTCAAACTCGGGTCAACTGGGCAGGGTCAGCCGGGTCGGGTCCATATTACCCTAGGACAACCTCAAGCTCTGCCAACCCAACACTCTCTTAATCTTAACACCTTCCACCTCCGCCAGCCTCCCGATCTCCGCCGCCATCTCCTTCTCCTCCCAGCTCCCGAAATTCAACATCTTCACCGATCTCTGCAAATCCCCTAACCCTAACTCCCTCCCGTCATCCGCCGCCACAGGACTATTGCTACTCACAGTTACCAAATCGTCCACACTACACACCTCTCCGCCGCTCCGCTTTTTAGCTACGTCTCTGAAATGGATCAGCGAAAATCGGGTAACAATTTGGCTGAGAAAAACGAAAAGCTTCAGGATTATGTAATGAATTTGGGATTTGATTTGTCTGTGGAAAACAAAAAAATTGAGGGAAGCGAGAGAATGAGTGCTTCTTCCACTTCCATTGATGAGTGTTTCTTCCACTTCCATTGATGAGTGTTTCTTCCACTTCCATAGGCGGGTGCGGCTGCTCGATGTACAAGATATGATATATGAAACAATTGGTGAGGAGTTATGGTTTTCTGATAATTGGGTTGGGTCATATTAAATTCGGGTAAACGGGCCGAGTACAAGGGTCAGGGTCGGGTATCATATATAAGACCCTTACCCTGCCTATGGGTCAGTCGGGTGGGTCAAATTCGGGTCATATCTGGGTCCGGGTAGGGTTTCGGGCGGGGCTTATTTAGGGTCACCCTTTCACCCTCTCAGCAACCGGGGTAGGTTGCGAGGCCTACCTTAGAACATCACCATCATGATTTTTTTGTTATGAAAAAGTGTCCTGGAAGGTGACTAAAAAAATCATGTACTCCCTCAAATCAAAATATTGTCATCCCATGGTCTTTTTTTAGTTTTGGTCATGAGAGTTGAACCAATCCTAATGCGACACATGTCACGCGTCAGAACTTTGTCAGTTTAAATCTAGATGTTGCAGCGGTTAGGATTGAAAAACTATAAAGTATTAAAAACTAAAATAATCACCAATAAGAGAGAATGATGATAAACTTTATATGCTTGTATTACAAAAATTATATAGAAATAAGAGAGAATGGTGATAAACTTTATATTTGATCATGAGTAGGATGTGCATGACCAATTTGGTCATGAGTCATGACTAAATGAGAAATACGTGAATGAGAGAGATGAATGACATATTTTGTTTAATCATGATAGGGATACTCTTACAAATATTCGTACTATTTACATGAGACTATGACTTGTATCCATGGGTAGGTCTTAGGACTTAGGAGTATCCATAATTCCATATTACATATCCGATCCAATTGATAGTGAAGCAATAGAAATAGATGGTCAATTGCCTTGTTTATATTATAGTGAAAATTACAAAAAGACTATCTGAACTATCACACCATTTCAAATTGCAGTCTGGACTATTTCAATTTTCAATTCAGTGTTTTTAGAACTAAATTGCACAAATTTAATCAATTATTATTATTTAATCAAAATTATTTAATATAACTATGAACGCACTGCCCTAATTTAATAAAACAAATTATATTCACGATTCAATCACATTACAATACGAATTTCCTCCTCACTCATGTTCCAAAAAAATCTAACCGATATTTTGCCTACCGAGCGAAATGATCTGTGGGTGCAGATTCTCCCAAAGTCGCCATTGCCAAAATCAAATCGATTTGAAATCGGAAGTGAAGTGATGGGCAAGATCTGATCGAGCGAGCATGCTTTCATCAAGAGTCGTGAGAAGAAGCGAACTACGGTGTGATTGTAATTTGATTGAATCGTGAAGGTAAATTTTATATTACATTAGCGCAGTGTGTTCACAGTGAGATTAAATAATTTTAATTAAAGAATAATCATTGTAAACGGTATTCATTAACATCGTTAGTTTATTGTGTGCAATTTAATCCAAAAAGGTGGTAATTTATTGTGTTCAATTTAGTTCAAAAATACTAAATTAAAAATTGAAATAGTCCAGACCACGATTTGAAATACCGTAATAGTCCAGGTAGTCTTTCTGTAATTATCCCTATATTATATACAAGCTTCTATGTAAGGGCAGAAAAGTAATTTCGACTGCGTGGCATTGAACGAGAAAGCCTACGGAACGGACGACGGTGCGAACGACACGGATTCACCACGCTCCATTTTCCATCATTCATTCTCCATTTATTTTCATTCTTCCCAAAAGTCCAGACAACACAACCATGGCCGATCAACTCACCGACGACCAGATCTCCGAGTTCAAGGAAGCCTTCAGCCTGTTCGACAAGGACGGCGATGGTTTGCTTTTTTCCCTCTTCTTTTGCAGATTTTGATCCGCTTGAGTCTTGTATTGTAGATCTGGAGCTTGTGTTTTATTTCATTTTTTGTTTATCGAATGTGTTTTGGAGGTTGCAAGACGTTTTTTAATCTTTTTTATTTATTTATGATTTTGTGCTTGATTTAATCTGTTGCTATTCTGCTTGATTTGTGGTTGCTTGAGATTGTTTATGTTTGGAAACTTTAATCTGAGGAGTCTTGATTTGCCTGAATGTTAGATCCGTGTTGTATATGCTAGATTTTAATGTGTAGTTTAAGGAAAAAAGGTGCCTGTTTTGTTTGATAAGTTTCAATTTATTGGCGGCTTACTGTTTGTTTTCTGAATCACAAAGTATGATGGTCTGAGAACTGGTGAATTGCCATTTGAATAGTTTGATTGTTGCTGTTTGCACCGTTTAACGTGGTAATTCCAATTTAGTGGTTGTACGGTTTCTTGGTAAGGCAATGTATATATTTTTGCCAATGTGCTTGTTTACATGTTACGAACATTTGTATTTGTATGTTATGTCTTTTGGTAGTGGTACTACCTTATATATATGATTTGTTTTCTAGCAGTATTCTAATATGGTTGTAAGATAAGAACCTCAGTTAATTTTTTGAAGTACTCTGATGAAATGCGTGGCGTTTCAATTTTGGGTGATGTTATCAGCTTCAAACTAGATAGTAAATCACCATATAAAGTTACTTAGAAAATTAATTTATCGTAATGAGGTTCAATAATCGTTCTATATCTATCACTAGGTTAACTGTTCGGAGTGTCATACATTTTATCTAAAAGAGCATTTGGATTGGGACTTAGCCAGAGTACATTTAGATTTAGTTTTCATTTTCATTCTTTAATTAAATGCTTTAGAAATATTCGAAAGCTCCCTTGTAAAATTCAATGGCGTTTGCACTTTGCAGGTTGCATCACTACCAAGGAGCTAGGAACCGTGATGCGGTCGCTTGGCCAGAACCCTACTGAAGCTGAACTTCAGGACATGATCAACGAAGTTGATGCTGATGGAAATGGAACAATCGACTTCCCCGAGTTCCTCAACCTAATGGCCAGGAAGATGAAGGACACCGACTCTGAGGAAGAGTTAAAGGAAGCTTTCAGAGTCTTCGACAAGGATCAGAATGGTTTCATCTCCGCTGCTGAACTGCGCCATGTAATGACAAATCTCGGTGAGAAGCTGACTGATGAGGAAGTTGACGAGATGATTCGCGAAGCTGATGTAGATGGTGACGGCCAGATCAACTACGAGGAGTTTGTTAAAGTCATGATGGCCAAGTGAACAGTCACCTCATCAACCACCACTGTCAACTTTTACATTATGAATTGAGAAGACATTTGTGCGTGCCAAAGATCAGTGAAATGAACAGATGACCTGCTTTAGTCTTCATGTATCATTTAATCTGTAAACTCGTTATTTACGTCTTAATATGCATTTTCACTTCAATGAAAAATATTTTCAATAACTTTTATTTGTTTCTTCACTTTTTTCCGGAGTAATAAAATACAAAAAAGTGAGTAATTAGGAAAATTATTCGATATTTTTGCAACCATATTTAGCATCACCGATTTTATTTGTTTATATTCTAAATATAAAAATTAGAAAATATCTATCAAGATTTAGGGCTTTCCAGAAGGCTCATATAAATACGACGCATATCTTCTTCCATCAGTCTTCTCTCTCTTCCACTCCGATCTGCCTCTCTTGCTGCCCGAGCGTCAATCTCAAACCAACGTCAATGGCAGTTACCTTCGAAGATCTCCACGCCGAGTCGGGCCTCAAGACCCTGGAGGACTTCCTTGCCGGAAAAACCTACATATCCGGGTAAACTTAATCTCGATCTACGCACTATAACTTAGTAGTTCGATTCTGCGTCTGTTGATGCTGATATGTCTTGCTTCGATTGAATTTTGGCGTTGTAAGGTGTTAATTTTATGTTGATTCTGGTTTCGACTTGATTGAAGGGATCATTTGACGAAGGATGATGTGAAGGTGTATGCGGCTGTTTCAGGGAAGCCAGGCGGTTCGTATCCGAATGCCAGCGGGTGGTATGAATGTGTGTCATCACATCTAGCTGCAAGGTTGGTTGAAGCTTTCTTTCAGTTCTTAATTTTCCTGCAGTATTTTTATGTTAGTTGATTTTCAATTACAGTAGTGTGTTTATGCTGATTTATTTGAGACATAGGTGCAAGATAGCTGGTTTTGGATTCATCTATGTAGAATTGTAGTTTTGAGTTTTTTGATTCACTCCTTTGATACTGCCTGTAATGTCAGCATATGTTTCAGTTGAGGATTTCAGATGGAGGGATTATGACAATTTGAAAACTTATTTGCCTTTTTTTATGTGTGCGGTTGTAGCTTTCCTGGAAAAGCTGTTGGTGTTCAAATTGGTGGTTCAGCTGTGGCTGCTTCTGCTTCTGCGCCGGTAGAGGCTGCTGTGCCTGCTGAAGTGAGTATATATCTGGATGATGTTTCTTTTAGGTGGTATCTTTATTTTTGTGAGCCTGTGTTTATTATGTGTTTTGGCTATTGGGATGTTTAGGCTGCCGAGGGAGATGATGATGACTTAGATCTCTTTGGTGATGAGACTGAAGAGGACAAGAAGGCTGCAGAGGAGAGGGAAGCTGCTGTTAAAGCCTCCTCCAAGAAGAAAGAGAGTAAGTCTCTACTTTTCTGTGAACTTGATTCTCATCGACAGTTGCAGTGACATGATATAAAACATCATTAGCACGCCAAATTGCAATGATACTTCCACTTGAGTTCCATGCACCAAGGACGATAGGTGTTCCTAATCACATATTTCTTGTAATTCTTCTCAACACATGCTCTTTAACTTTGCTTGCTGGCTGCAGGTGGAAAATCATCAGTTCTTTTGGACGTCAAGCCTTGGGATGATGAGACCGATATGAAAAAGTTGGAAGAGATTGTTCGCAGCATTGAGATGCCTGGACTACTGTGGGGTGCCTGTATGAATCTTCCTTTTTTGCCTTCATGTTCTAAAACAAAAAACATATAATACTTTTGTGCTCTTTCCGGCACTAACCCTTTTTTTTCTCTCTTTCCGTGACTACTTTGCAGCCAAGTTGGTTCCAGTTGGTTACGGAATCAAGAAAATGACTATCATGATGACAATAGTGGATGATCTTGTGTCTGTGGACAACATCATTGAGGATTACCTAACCGTTGAACCTGCCAACGAGTACATCCAGAGCTGCGATATTCTTGCCTTCAACAAGATCTAAGAATTGAACAAGTCAGTTTTGTTTTAGTCCAGTCTTGCAAGTTTGTGCTTTATGGTTTTATTTGAGATACTCTTACAACCAATGTTGTTATAGCCTTCACCGGCGTATAACTTTGTGGACCAAAATATTTAAGTAATCATCATACATTTTTGCTTGGAAAAAAGATTTAGTAGCCCAATGTGAATATTCCTATTCTCTTGAAACAGCCGTAATCAAGATTGCTATTTTACCATCTTGTGAAGTTTCTGACAGTAAAAAGAATTGACAAAAAAACAGCTTTTCTGATGGGTATGGGTAGGGTGAGTACGTGTCGTAACAAGAAAGGTAGAGTTGGATGAGAGAGAGAATGAGGAGAGAGGGTTGGTTTTCAATTCTTTGTTATCTTTATTCATTCACCAGCACACCAATATATATGGCAGCTGTGTACATACTCATGCAGTACTGCTGATGTCACTCTCATCACACAGTACACCTTCTGGATCCTTCCTCTCATATCCCAAACGGTTATGAATCTCATAATCTTCTACATGCAGCCTCTTTGTTGTTACCCTAGTCCTGCTCCCTTTCCTTGCCATGTTGCCTGCGTCTACATCCCTCTGTGCATGATTTGCCTGGATCGCATCATTACTCCCATCCCCTCCGAGAACCTTGTCCTCAAGGTGTATATTAGGATATTCTTGCTGTAGTTGTGTCTCATCCTCTCGAGTTGCATCCTCGACCCCATAAGTGACCCATTTGATCAGTACTTGCGCCACATCTTTGTCACTTTTCCGAACGACTCGGCATCCCAACACTTGTTCCAGTAAGAGGACTGTATGGTGATTAACAAAACACTTTGGCCACTCCACTTGCTGGTATGGAGGCGGGGCATGGCATCGCTTGAGCACCGATGCATGAAACACATTATGCATCCGACTGTCCTCTGGTAAGACGAGCTTGTATGCGACACTCCCTAATTTCGCAGTGATCTCAAAAGGGTTGTAATAGCGTCTCGCTAGCTTGCTAGTCTTGTGTGGGAGCACAAATAGGCTGAGGAAAACTTGGTCTCCATTGGAAACTATGGTGGCTGGCACCCCAAGTACTCTGCATATTTCTTGGATGAACATTTGGGCAGCGGACTCAGAGGTAAACCTACTCGCCATGGGGTAGAAATGAGCGTACTTTGAGAGGCGATCCACCACCACCATGACTATTGTCTTACCATCAGATTTAGGGAGATGTGTGACGAAATCCATCGAGAGATCACTCCAGATTTCTATTGGTATAGGCAAGGGTTGTAATGTACCTGGTGAGGAAAAGTTGATAAGTTGCACTTGGTGGCAGACTAGGCAGCGGTTGACATATGTGGTGACGTCTTTACGCAATCCTTCCCACAAAAAGGCATCACCAATCTGGGCCAGAGTTCGCGCCAGGCCGGCATGGTCACCTATTAAAGCGTCATGGAACTCGTGCGTGATCAGGTTGCGCATAGCGGGGTCATCAGGGACCATTATCTTACCCTTGTGTACCACCAAGCCGTCGCGTAGCTGGTATTTCTCATACAACGCTGGGGTGTCTCCGATCTTTTCGTATAAAGTCTTTGCTGGACCATCAGTGGCATATAAGGTGCGGATGGTACGAAGAAGGCCAAACACAGGGCGAGTTATGGCTTGCATGGCCAGGTATTCGGCATGTGTGGCGCGGGACATTGTGTTTGCCAGTGTCTTCTCTCGTCCCGGCATAGAAACCATCTCAAAGTTGTATAAAGTCTGGACACCGACTGATTCTGTTTCAGCCCGCAAAGGAATGCGATGACCATGAGTGCGGCTTGGAGGTAAACTGATTGGCTCCCTAAATATTGTGACATACTTTGTTAGTACCAGCTTAATGCTCAGGGATTGCTCAACTGTTAAGTCATCAGGGATGGACGCACTAATGATGGTCCCCGGCGAAGGTTGTAACATCCCCGACAAAGCAGAGTTGATTGGTTTGACTTGTTGGCAAGTTAAGCAACGGTTAACATACGCTGTTACATCCTTTCTCATGCCTTCCCATGGGAATGCAGCACTTAGGCGAGCTAGTGCCTTTGTAATGCCCGCATGTCCTCCCAGGGGAGAGTCGTGGAACTCATGGAGAATAAGGTCTCGCACTGCAGCATCGTTGGGTACCAATATCTTACCCTTTGATACAACTAAGCCACCTCTGATTTTATAGTGCTCATATGAAGCAGGTGAGTCACGCACCTTGGTGTATAAGTCCTTGGCAGTGTTATCATCGTCATATATGGCGCGTATTGCCCTGAACAAACCAAAGACAGGTCGAGTTACCGCTTGTAAGGCCATACATTCAACTGGTGATGCGCGAGGTACGGTGTCCGCAGGAGTGTTACCACGGCCAGACGACAAGCTTCTGGGCTCCCCAAACACACATGCATACTTGGCTAGCACATGTCCTACACTCTGGTTTTGCTCCACAATAAATCCCTCGGGAATGTATAGGAGAGCAGGGGCTGTTTCATTAGCATCTTTAGGCCTCTTAGTCAGGATCATTTGATACATTGTAATAATGGAGTCGGTGTCATTGGCCTTTCTAAAGCATCCCAAGGTCATGGCAGTCATGTGCCCCATAGGTTTTACTCCCTGCAACTTCAACTCCCCTCCTTCATAATCAATGCATAACCATAACACTTTATAATCAAACTTCACAGGGCCGACTTCCGCGAGCCACTGTGCTCCCAACACAACATCGGCACCGTAACTGGAAAGTAAAAAGTCGATACGGAATACCTTCCCCTCCAGCAAGAGCTCGACATAAAATGCCTTACCACTCAACGTGAGCGGAACATACCGGCTCATGGCTTCACACCGTGACTCCTCATCATTACCAACAGTTATGCTCAAGTGTGTCGATGTCTCTATGGTCAACCCTGCGTTTTTAGCTACGCGAGTTTGCACAAAATTATGAGCAGGACCATCATCAACTAAGACAAGTACCTGCCTCCCCTCCAGAGTTGCTTCAAGTCTCAGAGGTCTCGGCACCGGCTTCCCTTGCATGGCATGGAAGGAAATAGTCGGTGACCCTTCAGAATGTTCTTCAGTGAACAGTAAGTGTCCAGGTGGTCGAGGCGCAGACCAGCAAGTCAGCGTGATCTTCTGTGCCATCCCCATAGTAAGTTGGAGATCAACTGGGCATAGGAAGATGATGTCACAGTAAATGTCTTCTTTCAAGCCATCGAGAAAGCGGCTGAGTAGTATGTCTACTGTGAACTCCGGTGCGCGAGCTGATAGCGACTCAAACTCAGCCACCGGGCTCTTTTGATGTAGTGTGTTCAACAAGACCGACTCGCTATGGTAGAGGGGTGGTCTGAATCGTCGGAGAGCTGCCTTGGAAAGGCCATCCCCGTCCTTGATCTGATGGGTGATGGGCCACCAGCGGTACCATTGCAGAGCTTCTCCTCCAAGGTGGGATGATGCCAGATGTGTTTTCTGCTCCGGTGGAGAGCGATGGTGGTCGAAGAAGCGTTCCGTCTGGAACAGCCACCCTTTCGCTGCCTCGCTAGTGAATATCGGTACATCCACACGCATCGCACGACTCAGTCCGTCAGCTTGATTGCTCCCATTCTGTTGCACGACCAGCTGTTGCTGAGTGTTCATGATGCACTCATCGATCTGCAGGTTTGGTGTGGGGAGTAATGGCCCGTGATTCGGAGGTGGTGTTTCAGTCGTCATGGGTTGCTTGTCATCGCGGTTAGTGGTGGTGTTCATCTGCTCGAAACGAGTTGCATCTCTGGTCTCGCTTTCAGCTTGCAATTCTAGTCTCGCTTGCATCTTCTCCAACAAGGACATGATCCGTTGGAAGCGCACTTCATTACGGAGCTCACTTCCTTCGTATTCCGGCATGGTGATGGGGAGGTCAGTGAAAGCACCAATGATGGGTATGGGTAGGGTGAGTACGTGTCGTAACAAGAAAGGTAGAGTTGGATGAGAGAGAGAATGAGGAGAGAGGGTTGGTTTTCAATTCTTTGTTATCTTTATTCATTCACCAGCACACCAATATATATGGCAGCTGTGTACATACTCATGCAGTACTGCTGATGTCACTCTCATCACACAGTACACCTTCTGGATCCTTCCTCTCATATCCCAAACGGTTATGAATCTCATAATCTTCTACATGCAGCCTCTTTGTTGTTACCCTAGTCCTGCTCCCTTTCCTTGCCATGTTGCCTGCGTCTACATCCCTCTGTGCATGATTTGCCTGGATCGCATCATTTTCACAGCGCCAGTTCTTTTAAGAAACCAGCTCGTTAAATTTTGATCAAGATGATGAAGTGTAACGATGATGAAGTAGCAGCATTCAAATCCTATAGTTTTTTGGTTTCAGATAATTCTTAGTCTTTCATGCTACATAGAATGAGAAACAAACTGCCTTGGCAAGCCAAATATATCATTTTCTTCAAAGGGAGATGACCATTCTCCCATTGGTGTTATGTTAACTTGCTCACCCACCTACCATAGAGCTGTTGCTACTCCCCATCAAGTGAAGAAAGCAGGTGTCTATGTATTGCCATGCTGTTGCTTGACTTGAAAGACCAATCTATGTTGGCATAATCAACCTGCCTCCATTTGACCAATCTACATGAGAAGATGGCCCTGATGTTATATTTGGAGCAGTTGTGCCACAAAACAATCCATGGGGCGAGGGTTGAAGATGTTGCTAATGTACTTAGGGCACCATCGCTTTTTGTATGCCTGGTTGAATCCAAGTGAATGTTGCCTGTGAGAACTTGACTTTGATGTTGATATAATAGCTGCTGCTGCTGCGGCTGACTTAACTGGTAAGGGGTCTCATTGTTTGTACTGAAGCTCCTCGCACTAGGAATTTGTGCAACTAACTCCATTTTCGACAAATTCAAATCCGCCATTCAGGTGCCAACTTGGCTCCATATTATGAGTTGAAGCTGCTATGCTTGTCACAGCAAAAGGCTTTGAACTCTGGGTCTTCGGGCGCTGCAACACAGTGACTGGTTCTTTTACTGCCCCTATTTGCTGGATATTTCCAGATTTACCTCCTGTAACTGCATAGCGTGTTTTAGTTTTGAGCAGCTGAGGAGAAACCTCAAAAGGAGAAGCAACAGAACCCAGAACAGGCCAACTTTTCTCAGTCACAAGGGACACTATTTGTTGTGGTTTCGTCCAATCCGCCTGCGGCTGAGATGTCTTTGGTGGCAGCTGGACATCATGTTTGCTGTTATCAGTCAAAATTCCATCCGGGACCACTGATTTTGTGTAGGTAAAGTCACTTGCATCTCTGAGTTGAGGCGCTATACTCGTAGATGAACTGGGCCTCGGTGGTGCCTTCAAGTGGTACTGATTAGTAATGTATGAATGCTTAACATCATAATTAACTACTTGGAGTTGGAGCATCACCAGTTTCTTTAGGCTTTGGTGGACAAGCAGGAGGCTCCTGCTTCTGAACTTTTAACGTTTCAGCAGCCTTATCAATATCACCCTCACATGCAACAATAGCCTTCTCCACTTCCTGCTTCAAACATTTGTACATGATCTCCAAATCAGCTATCCGACAAAGCTCATCTGATATGTCTATTTTTAGAGTATCACCCGCACTAAAGTTTCGATCCTTTTGCTTGTTTTCCTCAGCTCCTTCATCAAGCAGCCATGAAACCGATTGGTCAACTTTTCCTTCTTTCTGTATAAGAGCCCTTTTTGCTCGTTTGGCAGAAAATCCCATTGCCACAAGCTGCTGAGACAAGCATTCCAGCTTCCGTGACATGAGATACACACGACACTTTTCATGCAATTCTTGAGCACGCCTCTCCTTTTGTCTTTGGTGTTTACGCTCATTCATCTGACGAATTTTTTCACGCTTGTCATTTTCAGCCCCAGGTATTGATTCACGGCGAGTATATTGATTGGTTGATTTCTCTTTATGTTCCTCTGACTCACCTGACCAGCTACCACTGTTAGATATAGCATCAAACTCTCTTCCAGCACCCAAGGAATTTCCATTGTGCTCTTCGAAAACAACCATTAGACTGCATTGCAGAGGCAGAGGATGAAGTTTCTAATTCAAGGTCATGGAAACAGCCAAGAAGAGGACTGTACGCACTTGCTGGGATACCATAACCATTAGAAGATCCAGCATTTGTTGATTCTGTGTCAGTCATCTTATCTTTGGACTTAGATGCGGATGCTGGTGACATCTTTCCAAAATAAGAATGTTCTGCAAATTGAGAGCAAGGAGGTTTAAAAGATGAATAAAATGTACAATACATTTGCAGCAGGGAATGTAAGAAATCATATGGTATGTATTACTAAGTATTAACAATGCAGTTCATAAAAACAGGAACCCTCCAAATATTAATGTAATTTGATGTTTCAAATTTTAGTGTAGCTGTGCCTCTCATCTCAGCATGTGCATCTGTACTGCAATTCAGAAAAGATTAATATCATATTTTTAGTTCCTCTATTTTGATCTTCAATTTTTTTTATATCAAAGATCAAAAGAACGTCTTTTATTTTAGTTTGTTTAAGCTGGGCAGTGCCAGGCGATTTTTTGGATTTTTTTTCTTTTGTTTAAGATCAAAAGAAAGAAGTGAGGAAAATTATTTGGATTTTCTTGACACCCACAATTCATTTCCTTATCGTCAAATTTTCTGCACTTAGCTAAAATTTGAAACATCAAATTACATTAATATTTGAGGTACGAATAATATAATTTGTACATTAAATTACATTAATTAAGCTACGAAGAATCCTTTGAAAAGCTACGAATAATGTACTATTTCTCATTTCTCACCGTAACTACCACTTCTCACCGGAACGAACCAAACTCTAGTAGATGTTGTCAGAAATATTTTACCTGCTGCGAACTGATTCAGGCTACTATAAATGTTGAGATCACGTAACATGTGGATACTTGCACCTGCTCGTGCTTTTGTGGTCTTGACCTAATTTATTACAAATACTACTGATATGTAAAGATAGTTTTATCATAAAATTCCTTTCCAAAATAAAATGTTTCCAAGAAAACAACAATTGATGAGAAGGTTCACGTCATCCATCCTATACAGACTCCGAGGAGGTCAAAATCTCCATAATAACTGAATCCGCATCATTCGTTCTTGATCAAACAGTACTTCTCCCATAGCGATGGGGATTTTGAAATTTCACTTATGAGGCTCTTGAACTTGTGGCTGTAGTCTCCACCACTGTAAGGAAAAGGCAAAGTTCCAAGTATAAGTTACTAGAATTGTTAATTTAGCAAATGACTCAGCTCCACAAGATATAAAGTTGTACAGACAAACCTTATACGATTCAGTGATGAAATGGCCCTAAGAGCACTTCTGAGCATATCTTCATTGCGGTCTACTTCTTGCTTCACTGCATCTTGCTTCGGTTTGAAATTGATAGTTTTCTGAAGCGGCTCCACCAATGAATCTAACACTGGAGGCAACAAAATTTAAATGAGATCTAATATATGTGAATCGGTCTATTTGCTGTGTGTGTCATTAGATAAAACAATAAAACTAACCTGCTGTCACAGCTGACGGACATTTATCAGCAAGTTTTGAGAGAATGAGATGGCAAGGCATTTTAACATCATAGTGATCTGGAGTGATATGCAAATGTCAATTTCTAAATATTAGGCTAAAGACCAAACAATGACTTCATTACTGCACATTCTGTTAGGACCTACTTTGAATATAATAAATATATTGATCACCAGACTAGGAACATCCCCTAAATAAACTCAAACACAAGCACAAAGAAGGATACTCACCATCCAGACCAGACTTAAGATATGGAATGATAAATTCTGATGGGTTCATCTGATCAAGACAAGTGTCTAACAGTGTGTCCACACATTCAAAAGCTGCTTTCCTTAGCTCGAGACCATCATCCACAGTGTGCTTAAATGGACCAAGGTCCACTGTTCTAATTAACTCTTTCTGCATCAACATTATTTTTTTCATAAAGTACAAGTTAGTCAAACGCCCCGTTTTGTTCTTAGAAAACATTGAGGAACGGAAAGTTAAATGGAAAATGGAGTTTAGTGTTTAAGTTGGCTATGAAACTTTAAAAAGGAACAAGAGAACACATTTATAAAAATTTCCATGGAAAATTTATTTTCCGCAATGGTTTTCCATTTCATTTCCTTTCCATCGAATTTTCCAAGATGCGAACAGAGCATAATAGAAACAATGAACAGTACATCCAAAAAGACAAACAACAGACAAAAGATAAGCCGCATGGCAATGAACAAACTACATTTATAACATCAGTAAGCTGTATATTTACCTTAACCGCTGTTTGATCATACAAGAGCGGCAATAAGTCATGTAAGAGGCCTTTAATCAGATTTGGCTTGTTGTGAGCTGCAGTACTCAAAGCCAACACTGCTGCACGTCTAACATGCTGCATAAAACAATCTAATGTAAGTACACACCAATGCCAAAGTTGGGCAATGGACAATCAAACAGATTCTACAACATTTGATGAATATTGAAAGAATAATCATCAATATGTACATCAATCGTAATCAAAGATTAAGACTACATTAGGCATAAAATCATAGATCATGTGTACCGGAGATATAAAGAATAATTTGTAGCCGAAACTCTTGTAACTTGTTTTGCATAAATTTATGTAGGGATGAACAACAGTATCATCTTTACAGCTGAATACTCTGTAGTTTGCTGCTTACTCTTCCTATGTTCTTATGTTCTTTTATCAGATGATGTGCTTAGTACACATCAAGTTTATCATGGCATTCGGTATAATAAATTTTTGGTACTTGCTAATAAAATCAGAAAATATAAATATACGAAGGACAATTAAGTTTTCAATACCCTGTCATGATCCTTAATAAGCATCAAGAATGATGAGATCTCAGGGTAAATTATCTCATCTATCTTCACTGCCCTCTCAACTATAGAATACTTCACAGCAATCACGACGGTTGCTCTCGTAAATGCAGCCGGACTGGTTGTTCGAAGCTGTAAAATTAAACAAACAAGATTTTGCGATATTATATTTCTTCATTCAGATATTAGTATCATGAAGGACTCCATAAACTCAATCTTAGTGTACACATTGGAGTCTTTGATAGGTCTAGATTTACCTTCAAAGCGGGCACAAGCTTCGCAGGTTCAACAAGGGCCATTTTTCCTAAACATTCTGCAACGACATTACGAACACCCTCCTCTTCACTTTCACAATGGTTGAACAGTAATTTTAGTATGGTCTCAACACTAGACTCTTGAAATTCAGATTTGTCTGCTGATTGTCTTACAATAACCTGCAATAAGAGAGACAAGAAACTTGAGTGAACATGACCATAATCACGACACAACAAAACTTTACTATATGTGCAGAGTCACACACCTCTTTGAGAGAATGAAGTAACAGATACTGCATCTTCTGCTGATTTTCAATCTGGTCCAAGATATATGGTAAATATTTGTTCAAATTCCCAACAGCAATGTTGCCAAGTGCATATGAAGCCGCAGATTTTATCTCCTCATATGGAGATTGGAAAGACTCAATGACAATGGTTTCTATTTGTTCATGAGTGCTTAAATCTCGCCTCCTTCCTATCTCTCCGAGGCAGAGCAAAGCAAGATGCTGTTTAACCTAGACAGCAAACCATCAAGTTGAGCTATAGCACAGTATAGGAACTTACAACAAGCACCATCAAAAAATTAGAAGCCGAACAAGAAGCAGACACAACAAATAGTCCTGACTCCTGACATCTCAACATTAACTTGTCCAACCCATCATAGCTGGCATACAATTTATTTAATCCTGGCAGCCTATGGAGCTCTTATGCTTCTCACATTTAAGAAATTAACATGAAAGGAGTTAAAAAATGACTACAAAGTTGTAGTTAGTTTAATATCCGTAGTCATGTCTCAACTCTCATATTGGTCTACAAATGTAATCTTCCTTGATCATTTTGACTCCTAGTTCAGTAATAGTGGAAGTAGAAGTCATCAACATAATAATAATAATAATAATAATAACAAAACTGAGTAAACAAAAATAAAATGATGAAAGACTTACCGGATTACTGCTAGTGATATCTTTGAGATTCAGGATGTCCACCAGCATTCTTACAGTCGAGTAACATTTTTCATTTCCAGCAGCAAGGCAAAGAACAGCTATCGTTTGAGCAATTGAGAACAAAGCTTGTTTTGTGACCCCACCAAATGGCACTTTTACACTCGAAATTAGAGAGTCCAGCAAAGTATCGAAACTAATGTTTCCAGAAGACACCAATCCCAAAAAGAAGTTCTGGAGAGCCTGTGAGGTTCCAAATAATAAAAAGAAAAATAAGATGTAATATCCTGCACTAAAAATGCAAAAAACCAATATCCTATCAACATACCGATAGGGCATGGCTCTGTAAGAGTGAACTCTTAATCAAAGTCAATGCCTGTGGAAGAACTTTAGTTTTTACAGCACGCCCAACATTTGACTTTGCCCTTTTGTCATCCATCAATGTGCAACAAAGCTCTAAAGCAAGCGCCGTTATGTGCAAGTCTGAATCACTGGTGAGCAATCACAAACATCAGTGACTGATTGAACCAGAAACCAGCGAACCCTTAACCCTAAGCAACACATGAGGACTATAGCAATTATGCGCATCATAAGGTAAGAATAAAACCTTATCAAGGTGGAAAGTTCCACAATGATAACTTCATACGCTGCAGAGCCAATTTTATCACCATAAGCAACAATTAAAGAATTTAAAGTCCCAAGAGTTGCTTGTCTCAAACTTCTATTTGCCTGGAAATCACGAGGGAGTGATGTATAAGAAATTTAAATTAAAGCCAATAATGTTTCTAATTTCATGATATTGAGAAAAGTAAATATAATTATGAAAAACACACACCTTGCGCAAAAATGCAGTTAATTCAGCAATAAGATTCTCCAGAACGGAAGTCAAATCTACACGTATCCGAGAAGCAGCAATTACAGCAAAAGCCTGAAAATTTTATTTTGGTGATCTCAGTGATATGAAATACATAGGGTATTGCATTAAAAGGAAGATGCGTAGAGGTTTGCGGTATAAATGCCATCAGCGAGTTTTGCTTCAGTGAGCAGGAAATAGTGTTTGTGATTATTAGGATAAGAATCCGTTAACTGAATAAACCAGTTAAGACTTAAGAGCAGAGATGTACCTTGCCTAAACAAAATATAACACATTTTAAGTAACAGAAACAATTTTTAAAAATAATATAAAACACACGTAATTTGTGGCATTCAAGATGTTTAAAGATGAAAGGGTATTGAGCCCTAACACTGTTAAAATTAAGATTTCACGTCATGTCATCTACATTGCGTTTCAGAAATTATCATACTATGAAGAGCAATTTGTGATGACAAACTGGCACAGGTATGTGAGCTTACAAATACAAATAAGTCAATGGAAAAACAAACAAACCTTGACAGCAGTTAGCCTGGTTATCTCATTCCCCATACGATCAACCAGCACAGGTAGGCAGGCTGACAACTCCATTCCAAGAAGATCACCAAATGTGGATATTACCAGTCCCATGCAAGATATAGCACATTCCTTCACCTCCTGTCAATACAACAAGCACATGAACTGGTGATAAAAACTATCAAAAAATGGAAGTCAACATACTATCTATCAAAAAAACTGTTCACTCACTTGATCTTGATCTTGATTCGTCAGGCGAGCCATGATAGTATTATATATTGGTTGAACATATGGTTTGAAATCAAAAACATTAATCTGCACCTTTAAAACGTTAATGTGGTTCTTTCAACAGACGAGCAAAATGTCATGAAATTAATGAATAAACACAAAATCACCTCAATATTCGGGCGCACGATACGTATGAGCTCCCCACAAACTCGTAATGCTTCAGCCGCGACTTTGTAGTAACGCTCACTTGCAGCAGAAAGAATAGGAGCACAAAGATCCTAAAAGAATCAATTACTAAATCAATTTGAAGTAAAAAGAGGGTTCTTGACAATTATTGTAGCTCGTAAGAATATGATCAAACGATAGTGCAAGCGATTAAAATACCTGATGCAATTATGCAAAATTTGAAAGAGAAAACAAATTTAAAGTCATATATCAAATTCACATCATGCCTTAATATAAGGATGGAATACAGAAGGAGAATGTGAGGCCAGAACCAATCGTGTGAATACAAGAGCCTCAATTTTCATATTTGACGTGGATGATTTATCCTGAAATATAAGACATAATGCAAAGTCAAACAACCCTCAATTTGAAATTTGAACTGTTAAAGATTCACTGGTTACAAAGGAGCAATATCCACTTCTTCTATACTGCCATGGTCTAGAACCATAATGAAAACTTAATAGAATGGGCAAACATTTACACATGTGCTACATGTAATATACCTTTAAGCACTGATACAAAACAAGATTAATGATGACAACTACTCAAAAGGATATATAAATGTACAAAAAAATGTAGAAGTTCTTACACTCAACGCTTTCTCGATTCCTGTGATAAGTGATCCAATGTGATCTGCCAGACAATCTGGCAACACAACGACGAGTTCTTTGAGAATTGAAAATGCGCCAACCTAAAGAAAACACACATTCAAAACAGAGAAACATATGATTGATTGGTTGTATTTACATTGGGGTGATGCCGCATGTATATATTATCATTAAATAAAGTGTCTGTCCAATTTCCTCACCTTTGTCTTAACCGACTTCTCCTTGAGCTGTCTATTTATAGATCTAACAATCTTTGGAACTTCTTGCTTCAGTAGCCATCTTGGGCTGTAGCAATAAAGGATTGGCATCATTAATGCCCACGCAGAACATTAACTTACTAAACCAAAATGTACACCTTACATACACGGTACAACCCTGATAAAATGGACCGGAGTCGCAGCCAAAAAATTCATCAAACAAACCAATACAGTCTTTGCGAAGCGTGACAATCTTGCAAAATTTTGGGATAACTTATACACATTGCGAAATGTGAACGATGACCCCGAGTTTGGGGTTTAACAATACTGCAAGGATATAGTCACCCTAATGCCTTCGGGTACATTATTTGGTCTTTTAATGTTTGCATAGGCTAGGGTGTCCAATGCCAGCTAAGAATTAAACGAAATTATCTGTAAAACCTCAATGACTCTTCGTGCACTAAGCATTGCTCTATAAACTAACAATTAGATGCCTGTTTTTCTTTTGATGGAATGTATATATATAATCAATTGAATTAACAGGTCCAGTGGTAATCCACATGTCAACATACAACTTTGTGACGACATACATCAATAGTTTATCCATTCCTGAAATTGTAATATATCAAGATTGTGACTACTGACAGACACTCACTGCAATCCGGTATAAACCACGATATTTCAGTATTTTACTTATGAAAGTTGCATTCATACTCAAACGAAATGCAAGGTAAATGATGTTAACATGAATAAACTAACATGCCTCCCGGTTGGTTGATATCATCTTTATTATTTTTTTAACCCTTCTATTATTATTGATTGAATCAGTATCTGTCGGATGATTAATATGAAAACCAAAGCTGCCAAATTCCAATAAACTTTAGATAAATTCATGTTACCTTAGCTCATCCAAATCATTCTGTCCGGCAGTCGAAGTTCCAGTTTGACGTAGTAACTCGATAAATGTATTGAATATATCCATCTGTCAGAAAAAAATGTAGATTATCAGATGTTCACAACAGTCGGAAACATGAAAAGGAGCTTTTTCTAAAACAAAAATGAACTTTGCCTTGACATTTTCTTCTCGTTCTTTAAACCTGTCAATCACCTTGGGACATGCCTGTACAATAAAACAGACTAATTTTAGACAATGAGGATACCAACAACAAGCATGATAAAAAACAGCAAGGAAAACACAAGACAATTTCAACCTCAGTCAGTCAACTAATACAGGACAAAAGGGGATAAATTTTGGCATGGGAACATTTGTATGGACAACCATTTCAATAGGCACAATGAATCTGTGAATTGAGAAAACACCAAACGCAATACCTCCTGATACAATTTAGTGAGCATCTCAGGCCGAGAAACAATTAATGCCGCCAGGCACTTAGCTGCTGCCCTTCTAACTTTCCAGCTAGCATCCTCATCATCAGTGTACTCATCCGCACTCTCACTACGCAGATGTACAGTTTGATTAGGAGCAATACAAGTACCCACTAGGTGAATAGTGATGAAAAACTGAACGAAAAAAAATCAACTGATAAAATACTGACTCATCCTCCTCATCCTCGAGAGTATCTTCATCAGTATCTTCCTCCATATTATCAGTAAAGTTTGGGTCATAACTTAGATATTCTAAAGTAAGATGAAGAATCTGCTCGCAATATGAGGCTATATCTCTGGGGCACCTAAGAAGAAAACTCTCTAAAGCCTGCAGCAGTTTACATTTGATGTAAGGCAAGATATACAAGGCATTGAATTATAAATGGAGTCAAAAGGCATGCTATATTTACTGTAGGGAAGTCGCTTGTCGGTTTTCAGAGTATTGTTGTAAGTCGACTATTTCGGTGGTTTCATTCCACTTATGAATAATAAAAAAGGCATGCTATAAAACATGTGACTGTTTGAAAGCAACCAAAAGATGAAACAAAAAAGTGCTAATGATGTTAATGTATGACCTGCAAGCTATACTCACGAAGCTCCTCATCATTCTCAGATGCGCTTGTACAGTAACTTATCAATAGTGGAACAGTGTCTTTAAGATGTACTCCAAAGCGGTACCCAACCGCACGACTAGAAAACCATAACAGAAATTAGTAAAATTAAATCACCATTGCATCATTATCAGGCCACATGTCACATCAACAAAATGGGATGCTAAAGAAGCGAAGAAAGAATGTCCATGTCGTTTCCACTTTTAGTTTTTAAGATGTGGGTTGAATAGCTAAAGGAGGTGTCCGAGTTAAGCAAAACAGAAGCAGCAAATCAACTTCATTTTGAAGAATATTGAAGGCATCGTACTTTTCAGAAGCAGGTTCTGGCAGATATATAGTAACATCTCTGATTAAAATCTTTACAGTCCGTGTAAACAATACAAAAAATGCCATAAGATACACTTCAATTCTAAAAAACAAGTGTTTTCATGATTTCAGTTTGGGCGATGAATTCGGGTTTGAAGAGTAAATGGGCTTAAACCCATAAAAATTGTTGTGAACTTACTCTGTCAAAAAATAAACAGTGACTAGACCTAATAACTAAGAGAAGAAGACAACCCATGAAAGAAACACGTATGACAAACAGACCTCATAGCTCCAATCAGTTGAATGTTTGTACGAGTCAGGTCTGACTTAATGCTCTTGCTTTTCAAGTTCTTAACAACTTCCGTAGTTGTCTTGGACAGCAAATCATCAGATAAAGTCGGTGAAACAGATGCTGAAGATATATAAAAAAAGGGTTCTGTAAATCAACTTCTACTTGAGAATGATGGATGCATCATAACTTAAAAAGTGATTTATTATTTTTTGCTTAACATGCTTAGGCTACCAATTTAGTTCTACAAAACGTGAGCAAAGTAGTTTACCAGTACTGGTTTCAGTGTGCATTGTAACATATCCCAAATTTTCATACACTTACCAATGCATAAAATTGACTTCTTTCTGATGCTTGTTTGATTGGAGGTCAACTGGTGCAGCATGGCATTAAGTACCATCTCATGGTCAGTTGCCATCAAATTTCCAAATTTATGAAGAACGTCAGACAAAATATCAAGACATTCGCATTTAATCTCGACCTTCATGCCCTGCAATCGCAAGGAAAATTTATGAGAACGAGAAAATTAAGAATAGATAAAAAAATTAATGTGATTTCACCCAGAAGCAGAGTAACTTGTAAATAAAAAATATACAGATGTGGGCACAAATAACAGAAGTTGCCTAAGAACACTGTAGACTATCAGCAAGTTTAGGTAGAAACTCACTGGACCGGTTACTCCTGATATTAACTTTGGGGTAAGAGATGCAAGAACAGCCTGTATGACAGATGAGGTGACTATTTCGGATATGATCGTCTTCAAAGCTATGCTTGCTATGTCGCGATGTTGATCCTTTCCATTAAGTAATTTATCACAGAGCTTAATAGTCATCTCCATAAGCCGTGCCTCACTAACCTTTTTCACCAAAGGCGCAAGGCTGAAAAAACAAAAATTAAGGTCATACATGAGATAAGCATTCCAAGGTAACACAACCATTCTGCGAACCTCTTTGAATACCCAACGCCAGTTGACCGCCAACTGAAAGTTAGGAGTAAGGCAAGTACCAAGTGCACACTGAATGTACATCTACCACATGAAATATGAAAAACAAAGCTTGAGAAGAAAGGCCTTTAAGTCTAGCAGTCACAGGAAATATTTTGCCTCGACGCACTTTAAGATAATAAATGAAAAGGAACAAATATAAGTCACATTCATGTCATACAAAAGCAAGTTGGGTGAAAGGAAATAAAATGTATAACACGAACTGTGCAGAAAAGCAGATCCAGTAACATACCATTTGACTGCCAACGCAGAAACATCCCCAGCCGCATCATCAAGTTGTTGAAGAACAATATTTGACAATTTAATCTCCAAGTCAGCATCAGGCTTAAAGTTCTCCTTATTCAATTCATTTAGCAAATCGGAAGTTGCCATATATCGATAATCCTTATCCTTACCAGTCATCTGAAAATTAATTAAAATAAAACAGTTTACTGCAGCAGCTACAACTATCATGAAAAGGTATAGAAAATCTTTAATGACTGGAAGTACATATACCTTTTCCAAGATGCCAGTAATAGGCAAATTTGCCATTTTCTTGTCAGTTTTTATTTATGCTTTCACCTTCAGTATGTACTTGGCGAAGGTATTGTGGCCTGCAAAAATGTGTCATATAAGATCAGGGGCGAAGCCATGATTCAAACATTGGTAGGGCTAAAATACAATGACAAATTTTTTTGAAGTTTGGAATCCAGCGAAATGCTTATCCTCACGTCTTTTTTATCATACAAAAATCAAAGCACATTACATTAGAAGAACTTTTAAGCTTAGAGGATACAATTTCCCAGAATCCTACTACTGTTTTGCAGGAAAAATGTTTCATATGCCAGATTCTTGCCCAGTCTTCTACGAACAGACATATGACCAGCTTCCTTATGATCCAGAATCCAGATATGAATAAAGAGATTCAATATCACCACTATTTTCAAAAAAAATAAAATAGAAATCAAGAGCCAAGATATTCCAGTGCCACATAGCCTGTTAACTAAAGTTTCACACTGAAACAAATAAATCCCTTTCATAAACAAGCACACACCACTAACAAACAGCTTCACCCAAAAAAGAAGAAGAAAAAAGACAATCCACTAGCTACATTAAGCACACACCCCCATAAATTGAAGCCACTTCCATAGTTCCATGGGCCAAAATTCCCAATTGTTCACTGATCCACCTTCTCAATCTGACACTCCACTACCTCAAACCATCATCAAATTCCAATAAGATGGAGCAAAGTCAACAGAACGCCACTAATGACTCGACAAATGATTGCAGGAACGGGCAACTGGCAAACAAGCTCACATAGCCAAATACAGAAATTGGTACTAAGCGAATCATATCGAGGAACGGAAATAGTGACCTGTAACAGCCGAATTACCAGAGGTGAAACCGACGGTGCAGATCGTTGATTCGATCTCGGTTGAATAATCGCAGACAAGGAACGAGCAAACGCTGTGGAAGATAGAGAGAGAGAGATAGGTAACTCGGAGTCTGAAAGAAAATCGAAGAACTTAGGGTTTTGATCGGAGCGCCGAAAAAATATAAATAGAAATTAATAAAATTTAAAAATCCAGCTGGCCTATTATATTTGGTACACGTGTCAACACTGTAATCCTAACGTTACACAGATTGGTAGAGGATTACTTTTTTGAAATGTCGACCGTTGGATTTAGTTGGGGAGGGAGATCTGAGCCGTTGATTTAGGGATAGTTCATTTCTGCGTATGAGTTTACATTGAGCTACCGTTCAAAACCAGCTTTTGAAGATCAGTCTGCCTTCCCTTGTATGAGAATGTTAGCAGCTTGAAAGAGAAGAATTCAGGTGAAAAACACAGCTGGCTCCCTCAAGGACAATCTATAGCTTGCTTACTACAATGACAGAGCAGCTTAGTGATGCTTGGCAGCTTAATTGCTCCATAGAAATAGATGCAAAAGTATCTAGTCACTAATATTGTTAGACAGAGTAAAATTTCTGAAAAAGACTGTATTTGTCACTGTGATAAAGTGGATTTCATGTCAAGAAAACATCACCCATTGAAATCTTCTCATGTAAACTGAAATATTTTCTCAGACCGAGTTTACATACCCGCCCCGCCCTGAGCCGTAACGCAGGAGGCTTCATGTCATAACATAAACTTAACTGATTCATAAACAGCTTGTGAGATCTGCATGTTTGTGTAGAGCATGCAACTGACCTCATCAGAAAAAAATGATCCTGGTGGAGGGGAGCGAACAACAACACGTCAGCTCTTCACACTGTTCTGGACAATGGTGTCTGTGGAAGAGCTCTCCAGCCTATATCTCTTCTGTAAAACCCTCCTTCCCAGTCTACTTTTTCAGCAGCTTGATAAGCTCTATCTCTTGCCTCTTTGAGGTCCTTTCCTGTGGCAGTAACACCGAGAACGCGGCCACCATTAGCTACAAAGTTGCCTTCCGAATCTAGTTGAGTTCCAGCATGGAAAATCTTTACGGAAGCAGCAACTGCTTCTGCTTCATCTAAGTTCTGGATTAAAGTTCCTTTCTCATAAGGTCCAGGGTAGCCCTTACTCGCCATTACCACCACCATAGCTGACCCCGGGGACCAGTTAAGAGTTACACCACTGAGCTCTCCTTTACAAGCTGCGAGAAGAACTTGGACAAGATCTGACTCCAACCGGACCATCAACACCTGTTAAATTTTTTATAAGTGAGTTGAAGATAAGGAAACAGCGACACAAGGGGAAACAGAGCACCAACATAGCTCTTTTTCAAGTTCTTGCGACTGACCTGGCATTCGGGGTCTCCAAAACGCACGTTATACTCAATTAGCTTCGGCAATCCAGATTTCTTCTCAATCATGAGTCCAGCGTACAGGACTCCAACGAACTTGCAGCCTTCCGCTGCCATGCCTTTCACGGTAGGATTAATAATAGACTTCATAACTAACAATTCAAGTTCTTTTGTTAGAATTGGTGCTGGAGAGTAGGCCCCCATGCCGCCTGTATTTGGTCCGGTGTCACCATCACCAACTCGTTTATGATCTTGAGCAGACTCTAAGGGAATGGCATTTTCGCCGTCCACAAGAGCAAAAAATGATGCTTCTTCACCCTCTAAGAACTCCTCAACAATCACACGGCAACCTGCTTCACCAAATACCCCATCCACGAGCATTGAGTTTACTGCTTCATATGCTTCCTCTAGCGTCAAGGCGACGATGACTCCTTTCCCAGCCGCTAATCCGTCAGCTTTTATAACAATTGGAGCACCTTGCTCTTTAATATATTGCTTCGCAGCAGCTGCATTCATGAATGATTGATACTGCACACCGCAAGAAACAAGGAAATGAAACATACGGAATTTATGCGAAACCAATTACGATTCGAAAATCAGTTTGCAAACCTTGGCTGTAGGAATGTCGTATTTATCACATAAGCTCTTCATGAAATTCTTGGAACCCTCTAAAGCTGCAGCTTGCGCTGAAGGACCAAATGTAGGGATACCAACAACAGCTAGATCATTCGCAAGACCAGCAACTAAAGGCGCCTCCGGACCGATCACAACCAGCCCTACTCCCCATTTTCTACAAAAATTTATGACAGCTTGGCTATCAGATATTTTCAAATCCGACACACAAGTAGCATCACCTGAGCTCGAAATTCCAGCATTTCCTGGGGCACAAAAGACTGATGCACAAGTCGGGGACCTCTTTAACGCGTAGCATAGTGAATGCTCTCTCCCACCGCCACCAACAACCAACACCACAACCCTCTCTACATGTCAATAACACAAATCAATCAACCAACACATCACACAAGAGACTTCATTACATAACACACACAAAAAAACAAAACAAAAAAAGATTCAATTTTTTTAACCTTAATTCACCTGAAGCAGCAGCGTCGTCAGAAAGAAATTCACCAGAATTTTCTGAATGCTGAGCGGCGCAACTGAGTACAGCGGAGAAGCAATCCGACACCTCCGACCGCCGCGAATACTGTCGACAAAATCCAACCCCCGCACTTGGATTCAAAACAATTGATTTTCCAGAAAATATTGAACTTGTTCGATGAGCGGCGCAACGGCTGGCAGACAAGCTGATCGGCCGGTGATGCAAAACTCCGGCAGCGCTCGATGAAATACAAGCCATAAATACGAAATTTTCAACTGAAATCTTCAAATGGGTTCGTGATTATCCAGAAGCCGGCGAGAAAGGCGGAATGCGAAGCTCCGAGATTCTATGTGCTCGATGGTTTTTCACGCATCTAAACCCTCGTTCAACGGTGAAAAGCATGAAGATGATACCCGAAATTGAACCGGACAGCTGATCAATAGATTCCAATTGAACCATTGAACGGCCCAATCGATCCCCAGTTGAGACGAGTCGACGGTTCGAACCAATCGCTTGATGTCCTCAACTGTTTGTATTTTGGTTTGTGGAGAAGTTTCTCAGGTAATCGTAAAATGGAGGCTGAAGCTGTGAGCTCCGACGAGTCGTCGGCGAGCATCCAAACCCTAATATCATTCTACTCGAACTATGTACGGAACCGAGTTGCAAGCATCATTCCTGCAATAAATTTGGACTGGCTTCATCGGCTGTCGAATCTCTACCTCCCGACTGCTCGGGCGAGATCAAAGCGACGCGGTGTCGCTCTGCCTCTGCCATTGCCATCTAGCTCCTTAGAATCTGGGTGAGCTGCAGCTTTTCAGATTATTTTTGGATTTTTTGTTATAGATTTTAGTTTAGGCATTTGATGGAGATTTTCTGAAGTCAATTGTTGAATTAGCTGGGCTCTAATTTCCGAGGTCACATTGTCATATATGAACCCTCTGGATGTTAGTTTTTATTTTTTGTATTTCCTTATTTATTTTTGGAGGAACATGTAGCATTATATTGTGGTAGATTCTACCTGAGGTGGCCTGTATTGCTATTGTGGCGGGTTTTGAATATGCATAAAGCCTAAATAGAACATAGAAGTTGTGAGTATTCTAATTTAAGTTACTGAGTCAAAACCTAATTTCATTTTTCCTGTAGTGTTATTTCAAGTGTAAAGAGGTAGTGCATTCATGTGTTGTTTTAATATGTCTATGCAGGACTACGATCGAGGCATCTAGAGTATTTGACGTCATTGAGGATATATTAGATCATGTTCTGTCTGATCTGCATGTAATACAAAAGAATCTGCATTTTTGGCAGACACGAGCTGAGGTCAGTGCACTAGTAACTCTATGGATGTTAGAAGCCATTGTGGTTTGAGAATTGTGTAGTCTTTAATTTCCATCCTGATAATAGTTGTACTGATTCAGGGGTCGAATGGTCGTAAAATGTACTTCATGTTGTTTGAGAGAGGGCCACATGCTTTTGTTAATGGCACAGTCCAGTTCATACATAAATATGCTACTGAAGGTTCTTCCGCTAGACATATCTTCCATTCAGCATCTGCTTACATATCTGAACGAATCAGGGTTTTAACTAGCTTGAGATATTCACTTGCCGCCTTCCTTGGTCAGGTTTGTTATACATGTTCTGTAGATTTGTCGTATTTTTTTGTTATTTTCCTTTCAGTGTTGGTAAAGATCTTCCACTTTAAATGCCTACAGATCGCTTCTTCGTTTTTATTCATACGTTTTGGAGCAAAAATCTAATTGGTGAAGCTCTCTGACCGTTTAGTAACCGAAATTTTGTTGTGATAAAATCATTTTTTTTCTTCCTTCAACTAGGTTTACATTGAAGTTGAACATTTTGGTGAGGAGTTGGTGAAAAATCCTGAAAAGTCATTGCCTGCACTGCTGGTTACAATAAATGGTTTATTCTCCAATTTGGAAGCATCAATTGGTGATCTTCTTTCAACATTTCAGGTCTATTGGTACTCTACACTATCTTCTCAGTAGACCCTGAATCTGAAGATACAAATGGATGAATTATAGACAAATGAGTTTTAGTACTTCAGTCGGTATATGCTTTTCTTATAGTTTCCGTGGAATTTTGTCTATCGATTTGTTATAGCAGAGGGAATCAGCTGATGGTAACCACTTGATTCCTCTACTCTTTGAGCAACTTCCAGAAGTAAATGAAGAGGGTTCCCAGTGGACAGATTGTGAAATTACAGATGCCATAAATTTGGTATATCAAAATCTGAACAAGCTGGATTTACACTTGTCGACTATTGTAAGTGTTCCTCTACCTTATATCTGACAAAAAATGAAGATGCTTGACAAGCCTGCATGAGGTTGGGAAAACCTATTTTAAATTTTAATAGTGAGACGGTGGAGGGTGGAATGAATAAAGTGAAACAAGAGGGCTCCTATCACGAGGAAACCACTGATAATATGTATCTAAGTAAACCATTTTGATATCCCAACTGGCTGTGGGACATGTATGTAAATTACAGCATTATCCTTAATGCAATTTGGAAAGTTCTTAATATCAAATATTAGATATTCAATTATACTCGAATTAATCATTTTGATAGGCAGAATCTTCCTTGAATCATTTTATAAATGGCCCTCCTTATGTTTATTTTTCTCCTGTCAGTAAATAAGATTTCCCTACCGATAACCGTTTTATCTTCTTCTGGACTTACAGGTGGAAAAGCATCAGAAACCTAAGAAAATGGCACAGCATTGGGTACAATACACGCTTGGAGTAGTTGGGCTCTCTGTTTGTACAATGTGGCTAGTAAACCATAGCCGTTTGGTCGGTAGTCCTGACATCGACAACTGGATCCGTGAAGCAAAAGATACAACTGCTGGCTTTTGGAATGACCACGTTGAGCAGCCGGTAATTGTTAAACTGATTTTGATTTGTGGATCATCTTATGGATGATGAGTGCTTGTCTAATTCTTTCAAGTTTACTTGTGTGGTACCATTTATTAATTAATTTGTTTTCTTATCCTTTGTTTACGTTTTATGGTTCTGCATTAAAATTGTATGGTCTTATTTGGCAACCTATATAGTCCTTTGAATAAATGCTTGGCTATTGTTTAACATTTTCACTATTCGACATCATTACTAATAGTGCCAGGTTGCTACTTGTAGTATCCTTCTGGAAACCAGATAGAAATCTTTTTTCTTCTTCTTCTGATACTCAACTTTTTTGTAATTGACCTCTCTTTCACTCGTTACACTTGCGAAACTATGCCCTCCATTTAGTAATTTGAATAATTGCGTGTGGTTTTTTTATGTCGTGACATGTTCCTCTTTGTTTCTTGTTTTATCAGCTTATGGCAATAAGAGATGAACTTTTTGATACATTTAGAAAGAGACACAAGGGGGTGATGGAACTCGAAGAAGTCCAACTAACTGCTACCTCCTTACATAGGTTTTGCCTCATTATCAATTAATCCGTCCAAGTGACTATAGTTTTTGAACCCATTCCATGATTTCATTATTAACATCTTTTAGTTGCTACTTGCAAGTTGCAATGCCAGAAGTTTGCATGAGTTTAGTTATTACCGAAACAACTTCTCCCTTTACAGGATGTTGTTGGCTTTCAGCCAGCAAACGAAAGGAAAGGATATCCCAGAGAACACATCCGACCAGGAATTACTTGAAATAGTCATGAACAGGTTATTACTAACTGCAGATTGTTGTTATTGCTTGAGCCTTGCTCAATGTAGTCTGGTGTGAGATGACCGCCAGATTTGAAGGGTCGAAGTGCAGTTCCATGCGCACTTTTGTTTTGTTTTCCAAGAATATGCCCAGAATCAATTATATGTTCCAAAATTGCAGATATGAAAAGGAGCTTATGCATCCTATCACAAATCTTCTAAATGGAGAGTTGGCACGTGCTTTGCTCATCCAGGCATGACCTCCTCCTCCTTTATGATTTTGTAAATTGTTTTTCAAATGGCAGAATCAGTCCTTTGGTGACATGATTTTCAACTACAGGTCCAAAAGCTTAAACTGGATATCGAGACGTAAGTGATACGCTTCAGCTCCCTTTTGATTTAAGCAAACCTTGTCAAAAGAATTTTAATCCTGATTCAGTATTCGCTGTAATGCAGGGCCATGCTTGAACTTGATCAGATCCTCAAAGCCAATGAAATAAATTTTGCCATTCTTGCTGCATTACCAGCTTTTTTCCTCTCACTTCTCCTGCTAATGGTCGTACGTACATGGTTGAAGCAGGTAAGAGGGTTACATAACCTTTTAGCTGCGCCATTGTGTTGGATTGGAAATGCTATGTCAGTAGCGTTGTAGTTCTGTCGATTGCAATAGTGTCATCGCTAAATACTTCTATTCTCAGGACACCAAAGCAGAGGGTAGGGGACGAGTTGCTCGACTGCAGAGGAGGTTGCTCCTTGCAGAGGTCGAAAAGAGGATAATGCAACATCAGATTTATTTAGACCAAGGCCTGGTAAGCTGATAAACCTCATAGCTGCATCTTATCGTAGTAAATTCCTTTCTTTCATTATTCCTGTATACAAAAATTAGAAATATACCCTTTTTTCTGCATTTGTCTATTGAGTCTTGTACTCGTTTCATCTACTGGCTGCAGGCTAATTTACTTGAATGTATTTTCAGGAAAAGGATGCCGAGTGCATGTTTGGATTACTGTTATATAGCCTGGACTGCCTATACCGTGCTGTGGAAAGGCATGCAAGAGAAACTGGCGAGTGGCTTTGGTACGCATGCTCATTCATTGACATACGACCTCCTTTCATTGTTATTGTTAGTCATTAGTGTTGTCGCTTCCAGTATATTTGTAGAAAAACGATCAAAACTAACTAATGACCTCAAAAATTCTGCAGCTTGAGACAAGACATCATTGATTTGGCCAAGCCTGCCCTGCAAACATCTTATAAGCTCACAATCACTTCTCGCATGGAGAGACTCTACGACTGCTTGCTTCCTTCCCTGACACATAAGTAACCAAGAAGGTTAATCTATCCAAATGCATACAAGTCTCCTGCTATAGTTGTACAATGCAGCTTTAAAACCGGGCAAGCATCTTTGAATCCTTATACATATTTTAGCAGGAACAGAAAGATGAGTGGCCTTTTCACTACAATTAATGATGGATTGTTCTATTGAGCTTAAATTTCATCTTTTTAAGCTCACGTTTTCGGTTTTAGTTCGATTAGAATTCAACACTTTTATTCATTCAATACCTTTAGAAACACTTCTGATTTGAATTTTATATGAATTTATAACTTCTTCTTTTTTGTTAATATATGATTTTATAACTTAAAAGTCTATTTTATAATAATGGGTAGGGTTCAGATAAAAATTACATTTAAATATAAAATTATAAATCTTCTCAAAATTTGACACATGTCATATGTCGAAATTTCGTAATCCAACACGGAAGGGCAAAATAGTCTTTTGGTATTTTCGTAATTAATTTTGTTAAAGTTCAGACTTATTTTGTTAATGTTCAGACTTATTTTGTTAATGTTCAGACTTATTTTGTTAAAAATCAGATTTATTGTTAATGTTCAAACTTATTGTTAATGGTCATACTTATTTTGTTAATGTTCATACTTATTTTGTCAATGTTCAGACTTATTTTGTTAATGTTCCGACTTATTTTGTTAGAAAAGCAGAGTTATTGTTAATGTCCAGACTTATTGTTAATGTTCAGATTTAATTTGTTAATGTTCAGACTTTTTTTTGTTAATGTTCAAACTTTTTTTGTTAATGTTCAGACTTATTTTGTTAAAGTTCAGACTTAATATAACGTCGTTAATTTTTTTAAGACGTTTATACCCTTGCATCTGTTATGTATTTTTAAATAAGTCCGTTTTAATTTTTTTTAAATAAAAAGTGCCCCGAATTATGATTTTTTTGAATGAATGATGATATCATTAAACAAAAAGAATGTACAGGCTAACACAAAAACAAAACACTAGACCAAACCAAAAACACAAGACCTGACCCCTGCAAAACGAGGCACAAGACCACGACCAAGGCACACAAAAACAGGCCCGAAACAAAGGCAACGCTAAAAACTAATCAAAGAATCCCAGATCCCTCAACCAAGACCTATCTGCATTAGAGAACACTTCTTTTTGGATCGCTCCTAACTTCATCTTTAAGTACCATATAGTTTCTTGAATAATCAGCGCTGTGGGAGTGTCTTCTTCTCGGAAAATCTTCTTATTTCTCGCAGTCCAAACACCATTCATCACCCTAGTGATCGCAGCTGCTACCATCTTTGTTTTCAGCCTCATTTGAGGCAACCCCTTGAACCAAGGGATCAAGAATTCCCATATGTTGAAGGATGGAACAATATGCAAGAAGCCCATCACTTTAGTCCACACTTCTTAAGTGAATTTGCATTCAAAGAACAGGTGATCACGGCTTTCGTTTTCTGTCTCACACAGCGTGCAGGATTTAGAGGTTTGGATACCCTAGTGACTCAGTCTATCTCTAGTCAGCAGCCTATTTTGGACCGCAAGCCACGCATTGAAGGAGTCCCTCAAAGCGTTGAAAGCGTTCTAAACCAGCTTGAACCAATCAACCGGCTCATTACGATCAGTAAGCATATTGTAGGTGTCCTTCACTCCAAAACCTTCTCCTGTTCTTCTCCATCTCGCAGAATTGTTGGTCATGGAAACACACCTCAAACCAATTTCCTTGCACTGCATCAGACGCTTGAGGACCCAGGAGCTGCTGGCCTTAACTTCTACTTCTCACCAGTGCTTGCCTTTGCTCCAATATTTTTCGAGCCAGTCAGTCCATAAACTAGATCTGCCCAGATTCTTCCCCCATATTTGGTTAATCACCATGGCAAGGTTCATTCTCTCAATGTCCTTCAAGCCCAGGCCCCCTTCCTCCTTGCTCTTGCACACCTCAATCCACTTCACTAACTAACCACCTTTCTTGTCGCAATTACCCTTCCACAGGAATCTGGCACAAATAGCGTTGACAGCATAGATGACTGTCTTTGGAAGGACACAGACCCGAGCCCAGAAAAAAACCATGGCTTGAAGCACTGAAGACACCAAGACTCTCCTGCCAGCTCGAGAAAGAAGTCTGTTACTCCAGCACTGCAATCTAGCTGTGATCTTCTCAATCAAAAGGTCGCAGTCCTTCCTGCTCAAACTTCTCGCCGTGAGAGGAAGGCCTAAGTAACGCACCGGGAGAGGGGAAGCTCTAGTTCCCATAACCTCTTCGACCCACTCAGCTTTGGCATCATTCATACCCCCCAGGAAGAGGTGGCTCTTCTGGAAGTTGATGGCTAATCCCGAGCAACTAAGGAACTTCGACACCACATTCTTGATTGGCACTAATAGCTGAATTCCTTCCGCTGCTAAACACAATAAGATCATCCGCAAATATAATGTGGGACAGCTTGATGCGGTGACACTTGGGATGATGATACAATCCTTCCGCCTTATTTAACCTTTGAAGCATTCTGGATAAACACTCCATGGCGATCGTGAACAAAAACGGAGACAAGGGGTCACCTTGCCTAATGCCCCTCCTGCCTTCAAAGAAATCATTCAATTCTTCATTGATCATGATAGAGAAGCTGGTGGATTGTAAACACATCTCCATCCAGGCTATATACTTGATGGGAAATTTCAGGATATGTAGCATCGAGATGAGAAACTTCAAATCAATGGTATCATAGGCTTTCCGCAAATCAATCTTCCAAGCCATCCTTTCGCTAATATTCCGTCTACCATAACCATTGAAGAGCTGCTGAGCTAGACAAATATTATCCACAATGGAGCGATCTTTGACAAAAGCTCCTTGAGCCGGGTTAATAATATGAGGTAGCACTTTCGTGAGCCTTCCTGCCAAAAGAGAAGCCACAATTTTGTAAGTAATGTTACAGTAGGAAATAGGCCTATAATCCTGCGGTTTTGAAGCCTGACTGCTTTTCGAGATCAAAGCGGCATTCACTCTTTTGGGCATGGCATTGTAACGGAGACAATGCCTAACCCCTTCGCAGAGCTCCTTCCCAATAATATTCCAGTTTCTCTTGAAAAAGCTAGAGGAGAAGCTGTCCAGACCAGGAGCTTCCCATACAATTAAGAACAGACCAGATCTCCTTGTCACTTACAGCTCTAACCAGGGACCTGCACTGCTCCCCTGTGACCACTGGGCCTTGCGCAATAACAGCTGCATCAACAAGGCTACACTCCTTGGCTTGCCCCAGCAGCTCCCTGAAGTAGACTGAGAATTCATGCTTTATAATGACATTATCTGTAGAGATAGAGCCATCTTGAAGGGTAATCTGATTAGTACTATTCCTGCTTCTTCTACTCTTTAATAAACTGTGGAAAAACTTGGTATTAACATCTCCTTCTTTGATCCATTGAGCATTGGTCCTTGAACGTTGTAATTTTATGCTTTTCAAATTTGTAAGATTCGAAGGCAATAAATTGATCAAAAACAATTTATAACCGGTAAGTACCGGGTCGTCCAAGGAGCAATGTTAAACTCAAGATCACTATTCGATTTTACTACAATAAGTCTATTTCCTAACAAATGTGTGAGATGTGATTTATGACTTGTCAAACAATGATTAACGGAATAAAGAGGTTGTTTTCAAGGTTTTCAAAGACGCTCCTAGGGTACTACTTCCCTCCTTGGTGCATTCAACTCTTAACGGTTCAATTTCATGCAAGAACGAATACTGTAAATGATAGATTAAGGCGTGTCCCTATTAAATCAAATTCAATCGCTAGATATTGTTATTCGATTTAAGGAAAAGACACCTCGCACGTGGGCTTCAATCGCTAGATGTTGTTAGCTCACGTCATACTCAAGGTTCTCAATCATCAACGCTAGTTGAGTGATCGATAGCCAATGAGCGGTTTAAGATCAAGCCCATCTCAATGCCAAGATGAGTCACGCTAGTGATCATCACTTAACAAGGGTGAATCTACTTCATTCTAGAATCATTAGTCTTGTTCGCTAGAACACTCAACTTCAAATTCATGTTTCTAGTCCACTTAGGCATTTTATCAAACACTTGGTGGGCATAGAATTGACATTTAATCCAAGTAAATTCACAAATCATAACAAGTCTTCATTCATGCATAGAATCAATAGATAAATGAGTTTTATACACCAAGGAGGTCCATAGACTTTTAGAAACTAAGAGGACTACGCACTACTCATGTTCATAGACAAACAATAGTAGTGGGTTTCAAAGAAGATGAAGATAAAAACAAGATGAGTAAGGAAATAGGATGAAGGATCCCCCTATATCCTTGGAGTGCTTCAACTTGATGTGATGATCTTCAAAAACCCTTGTCTTCTCTCTAAAATTCCAGCCCCTTGTACAAAAACCCTCAATTTCTATTTATAGTGAAGCGGCAAAAATCCTGTCTTGATGACTCAACCGGCCGATTCAATAGTGTGAAGGATTCTCAACCGGCCGGTTCGATCAGGGGAGCTTGGTCGAGGACTTTCTGAGCCTTTGAACCGGGCGGTTTATACCGTGAAGGCAGTTCAGCCGGCCGGTTCGAGCAGGGGAGGCTGCTATGGGAACTCTCTGAGCCTTTGAACCGGCCGGTTCAATTTGTGAAGGGATTTCAGCCGGCCGGCTCAATACCCCTGAGAGTTCATTCCTTCTGGCCTTGACTTCAACCGGGCGGCTCGCTCCAAGGCCAATATTTCAGTCGGCCGGTTGAATCTCCTCCCTGGGCACTTTTTGCTCCAAAAGTTCGGCTTTTCTTGAGGTTTTGAACTTTGAGCTTTGTCATCAAAGGATAGCTGCTTTTAACCTGAAACGCAATAATAAGGGTCAAATGGGCATCGAAAGAGACTCGGAACGAACCAAAACATCTAGTAAAGGTAGGAGAAAGATAGTCGAGTAATCGACTTATCAGTCCTTTGCTTGTTGAACAAAAACTGATTATATTTAATCTTTGAAACTCCAAGGCCAGCCTTCTCTCAATCGCGCAGAGCTCACTATCAGTAGGGTTACTCTCAGACTTGCTTTGGGCATCCATCAACGCAGCTCTAGCCAGATTCACCCTTTTATCCATGCCTCTGGTTCTTTCCACAAAATTCTGCTATAACATCTTTTTCATAGTCTGTAGTTTTGTTTGTATCATAAACATGTTCCTACACTTATTCCCATTATTCCAAGTTCTGTGAATAGCTTCATCATAATCATCCAACTGCTCCCAGAAATTATAGTACCTGAAATTTCTAATTAACCTTTTCTCTTCGCCCCAATAAACAATTAATGGACAGTGATCAGAAATTCCCGGAGGAAGGAACAAGGCTTGAGCTCCTTCCATCTCCTCAAACCAAAGATCAATACCTAGAGCTCTATCCAATTTGCACCGAATCCTGTCCGCACTGTTTACATGATTATTATTCCATGTAAAATGATACCCACTGGCTGGGAGATCCTGCAGGCTAGATCTTGTTAGAAAGTTCCTAAAGTTTAGAGTGTCTGACTCTCTAACCCTCTTGTCATTCATTTTGTCTTTTTGATCTTTCACACAATTAAAATCACCCAAACAAATTCATCCCATATTGAACTTATCCCCAGCCTTCTCAATCTCATTCCACATCAGTTTTCTGTCTCTTTGATTGTTGCTTGCATACACAACAATAAGACCAAACCTCTTATTCTCAACTGCTACTTCACAAGACAAAAAGTAATAGTTCTTCACTATAGTACTGATCTTGGTAGTGACCCCATTCCACAAAAGCATAATGCAAGCCCAATCTCCATCAATAGAACTGAACTCCGCCTTCCACAAATCATCTGGACTGCATTTAGCAACAGCCTCTGCCCACTTATTCTCGTGCAGTTTAACTTCTAACAACGCTACCACATCTAACTTATTCTTCTTGATCCAAACTTCAGATTTCTTATAGGGGTTATTAATCCCTCTAATATTTCATGCTGCGATCTTATACATTTAAGAATATTTTCTTGGAACTTACCTCCCTCCTTCTACTCTGCACCTTCTTGACTCTGATTTCTTTTCCCTTGATTCTCATCTCCTCCTTTTTTGATTGACTAGTACCCGTGCTAGCCACTGTGTCTCCTGTTCCACTGCTTTCTCCACTCTTCGAGTTACGTTTTTCCTTTTTGCGAGCTCTCTTTTGTGCACTTTTGGACAGAACTGGAATGAAGTCTACATTATCATCCTTCCCTGTTGTCTCAACACACTTGTGAGAAGTCTTCATTTGTGTTTCAGGGACACAAGAAGACTCCACTGGCTCGATGTCATCACCTTGTGGCTCCTTCATCACTGCACTCTCCTCCTCACATTCAATCTCATCTTCACAGAAATCTCTCCTGTCCATCAGTTCCCTTTCTCTCTTCTCTTTATCCCTCAACCCTTCCAGCATCATTTCCAGATTAGGTTTCGGGAATTTGTCTGTCAAATGTCCAAAGTTGCAACAATTAGTACACCTCAAAGGTTTCCATTCGTACACAACCGACTGAACATAGCAGTTGCCACTCGGGTCCTCATACTTAATGTGGTCCATGAACTCTTGATCGGCGTATATTTGAACACATACTCTGGCGTAGTTATAACTTGAGCCATCGACCGTCACTCCATCTGTGCAGATAGGGATGCCCAGCCTGGAGCAAAGCCTACTCAGAATGATGGTGTCCGCTAGGTGAGCTTTCAATATGGGCAAACGAATCCAAACTGGTAGAGCATCCACACTTCTACAATTGTAATCCTCCTGCTCGGACCATGGCTTCAGAATCAGGGGACGGTTGTCAAACGTCCACGGGCCGCCGCACATAACCTCTGCTTTCTTCTCCTCCGAAATGAACTTGAAGAGGAATATCCCATCGTTGAGCTGATAAACCTTCACTACAGTTTCGTCGCCCCATTTAACCCTAGCAAACTCCCGCATCCGACCCAGAAAGGGTTTACAAATCCGACCAGGGCATGGTCGAACTTGCTGGTCGCCGCTCTCCACTCCTCCGCTGGGATTACAACTCGATCCAAGCCTTGCTTATGATTGGTCGAGAGTGTCACGTGTCGAATTCTTAAGTGGTTATAATTTTCATATTTAAATATGATTTTTATTTAATCCAAAACCTTATAATAATAATAGCTATATAAATATATATAAGGGTGCGGTTTAGGTAAAAATCCACTTTATATATAAAAACTAAAAACTCAATTTCAAGCTGACACGTATTCCATTTAGTCGAAATCTCGAACAAACACACGGAGGGGTATTATAGTCATTCCACACGGAGAGGTATAAAACTAATAATATTATTTTCAATTTAGTCATCGTGTTGTTAATGATCAGACTTAAAAAACAGCAATGATCAGACTAAAAAAACAATGATCCGACTTAAAAAACAATGATCAGACTTAAAACAACAATGATCAGACTTAAACCAGTAATGATCAGACTTAAAAAATAATGAGCAGACTTAAAACAATAATGATCAAACTTAAAAAACAATGATCAGACCTAAACCAGTAATGATCAGACTTAAAAAATAATAATCAGAGTTAAACCAGTAATGATCAGACTAATAAAACAATGATTAGACTTAAAAAAACAATGATCAGACTTAAAAAAGAATGATCAGACTTAAAACAACAATGATCAGACTTAAAAAATTAATGATCAGATTTAAACTAGTAATGATCAGACTTAAAAAACAATGATCAGACTTAAACCAGTAATGATCAGACTTAAAAAACAATGATCATACTTAAACCAATAATGATCAGACTTAAAAAATAAAATGATCAGACTTAAACCAGTAATGATCATACTTAAAAAACAATGATCAGACTTAACCCAGTAATGATCAGCCTTAAAAAAACAATGATCAGACTTAAATCAGTAATGATCAGACTTAAAAAATAATGTTCAGACTTAAAACAACAATGATCAGACTTAAAAAATAATAATCAGACTTAAACCAGTAATGATCAGACTTAAAACAAACAATGATCATACTTAAAACAACATTGATCAGGCTTAAAACAACAATGATCAGACTTAAAAAACAATAATCAAACTTAAACTAGTAATGATCAGTCTTAAAAAATAATGATCAACTTAAAAAATAATGATCAGACTTAAAACAGTGATCAGACTTAAAACAACAATGATCAGACTTAAACCGTAATGATCAGACGTAAAAAATAATGATCAGACTTAACACTATTATGATCAGACTTAAAAAAAACAATGATCAGACTTAAACCAGTAATGATCAGACTTAAAAAAATAATGATCAGACTTAAACAGACAATGATCAGACTTAAAAAACAATGATCAGTCTTAAAACTTGACAATGACCAGTCGTTATCGTCGGTCTTTCCTCTCCCAGTCGACATATGCTCTCACAGTTGACATAAGTCAATTTCTGTGTTTTTAGTCGACGGATGAACATTACATGACATGCCGCGCGCCCAACGTAGACATTAGCGAGCCGCGCCCAGTTAAGACATTAACAAGTTAATGTCAAAGCTGGGCGCGCGACACTAAATGCTCAGTCTTAACAAGTTAATGATCAGATTTCAAACAAATTTTAGGACGATTATACCCCTCGTATCTTTTATGTATTTTTAAATAACTCCGCGTTAATTTTTTTTATTTACAAAAAGCGCCCCAAAACGCGATAAATTCTGATTGGTCGAAATATACACATGTCATATACAAAGTGCCAATCTTAATAAAAAATAAAAAGTTATCTAAACCGTTTGATTTAATTATCTGATGGATGAGATCTAATCATATTAAAATCCAATTTTCATATTAATTGATAATCATCAAGGTTCTTCAAAAAAAAACCTTTAAATATTAACACCGTTAACATCCAAATATATCCTAATATCTTTCAAAATATATCAATCTGTGTTACAAGATTCGCATGAACCCTAACCCATCATCCGCACCAGAATTCCGCAGTCAGATCCTCCTCCGGCTCCCTCGCTCGCAAGCATCACACATCCTAGTTCGTCCTACTTCAGTTTCGCTCTGGAGTATTTCATATTAATTTTCGTTTGGGCCGAGCGTAGCTCAGAGATCGCATCGATGATGATGAGGCAGATTTTCGGCGCGGCGGCGAGGAGGATGGTGAAGATAGCTCAGTCGCGTCGTCACCGGCGATCATCTCCTTCATCTCCTTCGACGATCCCGGCATACTCATCTTGGAGCCCTACCTTGTACCATTTTTTTCACTACATCTAGCTACTTTTTCATGATCTCATACTTCTGCATCACATAACTCAATGATATGTTTGTCTTCTTTGTGGTATTTACAGAAAATATCATGTCTAACGCTAGCTCGGCTATATAAGCTTCAAGCATTTTGGAACAGATGATCAGTGTCAGTATGTGGATCAACTCGATAGCTCATGTACAAATATTGAACAATTTAAAGAAGATGAATACCATGATCCCCTATCTATACCAGGGCTTTGCCGTCTCTTTGAGTATATGTATTGTTCCTGAAACTTGGTACGTTTTGGATATCAAGGTAGCTGTATTGAACAAGTAAATAAATGAATTGGCGGGTCGTACAAGCTGTAACAACTTAAATTCGAAACACTAATCGAGCGATTAAATTTGACGGGGAACTTACAGATGACGGAGCCGTTGACGGAGAAGGAACAAAGAGCAATTGAGATGAGGTAGAGGAGTGCAACGAGCGGCGCAACAAGGCGGGACGGGCCAACGTGAGGCGAGCGGCGGCGAGGTTATTGAACGATTCAAAAATTTGCTGTGCGGACGAAAAACGAGATTAGCTGATTAGGTTTTCAAAAATCTGATGCGCTACGAAAAAGGAAATAAAAATAATATACTTAATGTCCTAATTGCCCTTAACTATATTTGAAAACTAACGGAGAAGTAACTTTTGTGATAAATTGATGGTTAATCTCATCCATTAATCTAATTAAATCTATGATTATAATCTTTTTATTTTTTATTCTAAAAATATTTTGTACCTGAACCGCTCTATATATATAGGAGCGTTCAATTGAGGATATGATTTTAAAGTGAGGACGTGGAGACATAAAAAACAATGATCAGACTTAAACCATTAATGATCAGACTTAAAAAAAATAATGATCAGACTTAAACCAGTAATGACAAGACTTAAAAAGAATAATGATCAGACTTAAAAATAATAATGATGACACTTAAACCAGTAACGATCAGACTTAAAAACAATGATCACACTTAAACCATTAATGACCAGACTTAAAAAAACAATGATCAGACTTAAAAAATAATGATTAGACGATCAGACTTAAACCAACTAAGGTTGTGGCGAAATAGCAGGATTTGAGTTGCCGGTGTCTGATTTCAGTCCATAATACCTTACTCTGAGCAGAACGGCGTGACGGTCAAAAATCACGAACTATGCTCGTGAGGTAGGGCCTTTTTTGGCCATCCGGAGTCGTTTCTTATTTTATTTTGAATTTTTTATGTTTTTAGAAATTTTTGGTTTTTAATAATTTTCGTATTAGGGCTTTGTAAGTCTGATCGTTGCTTGTTTTAAGTCTGATCATTGCTGTTTTTAAGTCTGATCATTGCTTTGTAACTCTGATCGTTGCTTGTTTTAAGTCTAATCATTGCTGTTTTTAAGTCTGATTATTGCTGTTTTAAGTATGATCATTTTCAATTTGTAGTCTTTTAGTTATCAATGTTAAGTCTGATCATTTTCTCTATAAGTCCAATCATTATCGATTTGTAGTCTTTCAGTTACCAATTTTTAAGTCTGATCATTAAGTCTTTTAAGTCTGATCATTGCTATTTTTAAGTCTGATCATTGCTGTTTTTAAGTCTGATCATTGCTTGCTATTTTTTAAGTCTGATCATTGATGTTTTTAAGTCTGATCATTGCTATTTTTAAGTCTGATCATTGCTGTTATTTAAGTCTGATCATTGCTGTTTTTAAGTCTGATCATTGTTGTTTTTAAGTCTGATCATTGCTTGCTGTTTTTTAAGTCTGATCATTGCTTGCTTTTTTTAGTCTGATCATTGCTATTTTTAAGTCCTGATCATTGTTGTTTTTAAGTATGATCATTGCTGTTTTTTAAGTTTGATCATTGCTATTTTTTAAGTCTGATCATTGCTATTTTTAAGTCTGATCATTGCTGTTTTTAAGTCTGATTCATTAACAACTCATGGACTAAATTGAAAATAATATTATTAGGTTTATACCTCTCCGTGTGGAATGACTATAATGCCCCTCCGTATTTTGTCCAGAATTTCGAATAAAATAAGACACGTATCAGCTTAATAATCGATTTATAATTTTTATTTTTAAATTAATTTATATCCGAACCGCACCCATTATTTTATTCCAAAATTTGACTCTCGGATTTATCATCCAAACAAGTATTCTTCTTTTCCGCTGTACATAATACAGTAGTATTTTCCTTCTGGACCGGGCACAAATTTCAATAGCCACGTGTCGTATTATCATTGGCTTATCGAATCTATTTCACATGAATCACCGCGCATTTGATTCTTCATCCTCAGACGTTGATACAAATTAAATTTTTGAGAGAGTTGGTGAACTGCCGAGTATCGAGGCTTTCTTCAGCTCTCCATTTCCGAGACGATTTTGGCTAACTCAGGTTCTCATTTCAAAACCCTAACTCATCACCCAAGCGTCCATTTCCGGATCATCTGGGTTTGAATTTGCGGCATTTTGTCCGCTGAGGGAATCATTATTTATGTCCGTAGTGGTTGCTGTCGTTGAGTAGATCAGCGGCGTTTCGAATCGCTAAATTTGTGGTTCGCGGTCGGATATGTCAGTTGCGTCGACGGCTTCGGAGCAGTCCGGCGGCGGCGCCGTGGATGGGCTGGTAAATGATGTATGGTGCTAGCCGCTAGGCAATTGAAATTTAGTGGCTGTGTGTTGAGTGTGTTGGTATTTGTGATTTTGTGAGAGTATTGTGTTAGGGTTTAGATTGGGAGCAGAGTCCAGAAGAAACTGAAAATCTTAACATTATCCAGCAGATTTGAAAGTGAAGATCTATGCTAAATATTTGTGGTAATAGTATTGATGTATTGTGGAAGTTTACGTTCACTATAAAGCTCTTTTAGATGTAGTAAATCCGAAACAGATATGTACATGAACAGAGAATTAGTAAGGTGTTTCATGAAAGGAATGTAAACAGATTCTGACATTAATATGCCTTTTTGTAGATAACTGCTATCACTATTGAAGTGTTAGTTAGTTAGTTAGAGCGGATGAATGCTGACTGATATTCACTCTCTTTATCTTCTTTTTTTTACTCATGCACGCCATCGCAGGTTCTCAAGAGCGGACCACTATTCATATCATCTAAAGGTCAGTAGTACAAGCATCATGCATGTACAGAACCTATGTGTTTTCGCTCCAAATACTTAAATATTGTGACTTTTGGCTGAGCTATGTTGAATGTTCATTGATGCCTTCCCTCAGGTTTAGGTTGGAAATCGTGGAAAAAGAGATGGTTTATCCTAACAAATACATCTTTGGTTTTCTTCAAAAGTGATCCTGTGAGTACTGAGTACCACATTTTATTTTACTATTACGACCAAGACTTCTGACCTCAGAATGGCACAAGCAATGAGATACATACTCTATTTTATACTTATATGATTATATCAACTCCGTATATTTTGTTGATAGGGCCTTCCCGGCACCATTTCATTCTGTTGTATCCTTTATATTCTAATTTAAATCAATTCCGGGTCATATTATTCTGTCACCACTCACCAGTCATCTAACTTGACAATGGATTGTTTCCAGTCCATCATGCTGGTATTTGTGTGCTTCGTTTCGAACAAAAAAATTAATCACCTTCATATTTAAATGGCTTCCTATGTTAAACTGTAGAGTATCATAGACCATGGAGATGGTGAAGTGAACTTATCATTAGGTGGTATCGACTTGAATAACTCAGGAAGGTATGTTTGGCCGGCATACATACATTTTGCCAATTTTTCTACATATCAGGCTCATTGGCGTTCGTAATCTACTGCAGTGTCATAGTGAGAGAGGATAAGAAGTTGTTAACGATTTTGTTTCCTGATGGACAAGATGGGAGGGGATTCACTCTTAAGGTGGGTTTTTGATGAAAACACACGAATTCTCACATAAATACAATGTTTTGACTTTATAACTTACTGTGAAGACCGAGACATCAGAAGATTTGCATGAATGGAGAGCAGCCCTGGAACATGCTTTCGCACAAGCTCCATGCACTTCTGTTATTATGAAGTCTGGGACCATTGTGGATGATGTCACTGATGGATCCTTTTATCGTTGTATGTATATTAGTAAACAACCTATAGAAAGTTTTGTTGAATCAATTTATTTGTTGTAGATGCTGACCGTCGTTTCTGTGTATTTAGGGAAAGATAAACACAAACCCAAATCTCGAGTTATGGGAAACCCTATTTCGCTTTCACTGCAAGAAGTAGATGGTGGCCCTTCACTTTTGGAAAAAGCTCTTTGTTTCCTTGAAGATTTCGGTAGGTTTCGATTGCTCAAGATTTAACTCAAGAGCACTTTTCTGTTGAACAATAAAAGGGATTTCACTTTATTCTCCCGATAGGCACCAAAGTAGAAGGTATATTGCGAATTAACGCTGATGTGGAGGAAGTTCAACGAAGAATTCAAGAATTTGAACAAGGTTCTTTCATTATTATTCCTTACTCGCATCCGTGGTTATCATCATATTTCTGAAACCAAACCTTTTGTGCTCTAGCACACAATTATTGCGACCAGTACCTCTAGCTCATTTGACCAGTGGTTTGATGTAGGGAAAACTGAGTTTGATGCCAACGAGGATGCTCATGTTGTTGGAGATTGTGTCAAGGTATGTTTTCTGATTGCTAATCTGCAGCTGACCATCTATTGAAGTTTTCTAACTTTTGTGACCAGTCTACTATGATATGCAGCAAATAATAAGGGAACTTCCAACTTCTCTTGTTCCAGTTTGTTGCTGTAATGAGCTGTTGAAGGCTTTTGGTAAGATGCATTCTCACTATTTTGTTTTGTTGCTTCATTTTGTTTAATATGGAAAGTTTGAGTGTAGTCTTTCTACTATTTGGTTACTCCTGTTTCTCTGTACTCTTCTCATATTAGAAGAAAGGTTTTTTTTAAGAGTTGTGATTTTAAATAGGCTGCAAAATGTTATTTGCGGTATACTTTTGTTCTTCATGGTAATTTCGTCTTCCTGCACTCAGTATCTTTCATGAAATCTCACGTCGATTGTCAATACAATAAGCTTTCTTACTATATCCTTGTCCAGAAATAGATCAATATGAAGCTCAAATTAAAGCCTTTCGCGTGGCAATTTTGAAGAATCTTCCTACACCAAATCAACTTTTATTTCAGAGGTAACCATGAAGTATGCCTTGGGTTTTTTTTAAATCTTTTGTCTGTCTCTTGTAGATCATCTTCCTCGCCAGTACATGGCCTTCCGTATACTGTTTCTACTTTACTGGCACATGTATTCTATGCCAGTGAAAAGGTTATCGAGTGCTTGAAATTTATAACCTGTTGGAGCTAGCTTTATCTTCTCCCTTCTGTCATATGAAATACCATTGTGTGGTATTGCACAATTTTACCATGTATTTATCATAGTTACCCTTTACTTTTGGAGGGAACCTCACATTACTTGTCAGATGGACCTATCATAGCTGATAGCTCCATCTTCTCCTGATGCTCAGTTGATTGTCTGCATAAAGGTGCATTTGTGTGTATAGTGTGTCCTCTAACATTTTCTGCATCCAGTTGAAAACTGTGTAATCATTAGCATATTTCTATAAATTCGCACATCAGTTTCTTACTCTTTGCTAGTTCTCAGAATTCTGAAGATGATGTACACAATATCTTGCACTCCTGAAAACCATATGACTCCATCAGCTGTGGCTGCATGTATGGCACCGTTGCTGTTACAGCCGATTTTAGCTGGAGAATGCAATCTTGCTGATGATGCCGAATTCACTGATGATGATTCTGCTCAGTTTCTTGCTGCTGCGTATGCTGCTAGAACTGCTCAAGCTATAATTACGTTTGTTTTGGAGGAGTATCACTACATATTCAGTGTAACGTGCTGTCACTTCTAAGTCGTATTCAAATCGTATGGTATAATGCAATGCAAAATGATGGGTAACAAATGGAACAATACCTAACCACCTGTAACATTTAATGCTAGGTGTACTTTTCCCAGGATTATTTACCTTTGTAAATAGGCTCTACTTTCTTGACAAAAAACACTTAAATGGGAATGTTATTATGTGTAATCTAATTGATAAATTATTGAATGTCCATTATGTATAATCTTATTGAGAAACTACTAAGTCACTAAATGGCTTCTGCCTATCATTAATTTAATTCTTTTATTTTTCAGGACGAGAACTCAAATAGTGGTTCCATATCAGCTGGCTCAGAAAAAGACAAAGGGAATGAAGAGTCAACATGTGCTCACACTATGAAAAAGAAAAACATTGGAAACCTTGATGCTAGGAGCATAATAAACGGTGGCAAAAATGAGAATCCTGAACCTATATTCAATGAAGAAATGAGTAGAAGCAGCATGTATGGTGGGAGTGATCTGTATGACAACATGGTAATTCATGTATCTTAATTCCTTCCCTAAGTTAGCATGCATATGAGCTCCGTGAAATATGCATGTGATCCATTATCACTTAGCTTTTAATAGATGTTGACCACTTGAGCCAACCTGAAAATCTCTCTGAGAAAATTCCCACCCTAGCAGAAAATGTACTTCATATAGCTAGTTAGTCTCAAAAGAAAACTGGAGCATTTTAGATTCTAATGGCACCGGCACGCTACACTCTTTCAACCTTTTTCTATAGCCAAATCAAGTGGCAATGTTTATATTAATCTGTATTAGATGTTGAATTGCAGGACTTCAGCCGTAATTTAGATGTTGTGTCTGGAAGCTTCAATCTTTCATCTTCAGAAAGCCAACTTGCTGAGTGTAAAAGTAATGAAAGCCAGCTTGAAGTGTCAAACTTCAAGCCCAATACTAAAACTCTCTCACCTCAGCAAAATCAATCAACTGGTCAAATATATTACTCATTGAGGCCAAAGCTCTCTTCGCTTGAAGATGAATCTTGTGTTGAAAAATCAACAAGCCAACTTGCAAGCCCTTTCAATAGAAAGACGTCTTCACATTTGGAAAAACCCTCTGTGAGTACTTTTGTGAATCTTAGCTTGAATGTGTATTGGAATATGCAAGTCCCATAATATTGTGTTGGTCTTAAATTCCAACAAAGAAAGTGCTTGATCTTTCACATGAAAAAAATGAGAAAAGCATTATTTTCGCCGAAAAATGGAAGACGGTGTTGAGTTTCTCGAAGTTCATATGATTCAGCTAGTGTTACTATCCAACTGACTTTTTTCTCATAGCAGGTGAAGAAAATTTGTTCAACGGAATCACAAGGCTCACCAGCTGTCAAAAAGTAAGAATTTCACACTATGATTGGTTTCCTATATACATGTGAGTTCGATCTTTGTAACCTTGCCGATTATCTTTGTAGGCTTGATGTTAGACAGCTTGAGATGAAAATCAATGATTTACAACAGAGACTAGCAAAGGAAGTCAGTTTACTTACTGGATCAATTCTTTTACCTTGGTTCCTGAATCTTCCTTTCTTATTACCATAATGGCAATGTTGTTTCAATCAGGCTAAAGTAAATGAGTTATTACAAGCATCCTTGGAGAAAAGGAAGCAAGCTTTGCTCGAGCGGCGTTCAATACTCCATCAAGATGTATTCCCTGTTCACTTACATGTCTGTATACACTTAAGAGAAGAATGAGTTCTTTATAATAGAAATTATTTCTAACAAAAATGCAAAAATAAACTATATTTCACGGTTCAGTGATTGCCTTCCTTAATCTAACTGTCTTATATTTATTGCGAACAGAATGGGTTCCCCGATAAGTAGATGATACATCTGTTATTTGAATTTAGTTCTGTATTGGCTTCCAGAGAGTGACTGAAACGTTGCTGATGTGTTTATTTTTAGGTTGAGAAACTGCATCAGCAATTACAAGCCGAAAGAGATCTTAGACTAGCAGTGGAGGTTGGTCTGAGTCAGAACATGTTGCCTGGAAAATTATCTAACCAAGACTACATGGTATGGATTTTTGAAAAGATTTTCCATATCATCCATTTTCGTTACAATTTCTTACGAGCTTTCGTGGACATGCAGACAAGGGCTGAACAAGAAGAGATCGCTATTGCAGAGGCTGATATAGTCAGGTTGAAACAAAAAGTTACAGCACTCCATCGTCAACTTAGTCAGCAGCAAGATCTTTATGGTTTTCCCAATGATGTTCCCTACCAGTCCCAGCACGTACAAAATGCTAAACCTCTCCAGTAAGACTGCTACTTTACACAGTCTTGATTCTTGAAGCCACTGGTTATAACATACATTATCCTGGTTTTTGAGCTGGGTTATCAACCAGTAATTTGCATTGTTCCTTTGCAGCCTTGTCACATAAGCTAAAATAAGCGGCATCTCCTATAAGTCTCATAAAATAGCTATGCAGTCAATGTCAAACTGCATGCCATTTTAATGCTAATATGACCATTTTGTCACTTCCGGTTCTCTTTAGCAGATCACAAATGTCATTTTAGACTTACAGTGGCATTAATTTGACGGGTGCATGGTGCTGATAACCTTTTGTATATTTATTTCACACAAATTCAATCCGATGTCATAATTATTAGACACACCTGGTTCACCAATGTTAAATGCAATTACTTAAACATGTCTGAGTTTCTGGTTTCCATTTCCATGCATGCTTAGTAAACATTGGTACTAAAAGTATAATCGGGGAATCAGGGACTGAATATTAAAAAAGAAGAAGATGGATTACAGCTTGTCATCTAGATCTCATTTGTATATGTACTTTATTACAGTAGATCTCTTCAGCAAGACTTTGATGCAACCCTTGCATCTGTTAACTTGGAGAGGACGCAGAAAACACATGTAAGTGCCAATCATGCCTCAGCAGGATTACTCTTTTCTTCTTTAAAAAACACGCTTTGTTATCACAGACTTGAATCAACGGGTCATATGTATCTAGGGAATTTCATCACGATCAAACAGAAGAATTGTGGGGGGAATACAATCGGCAACTACCACCACACACTACATGGATAGGAGAGAATTGGCAACTTCCACGAGCATTAGAAATTCTGAAAGTAGGGAGGTGCAATGTAACCGAATACACAATCTTCATCGCACCCCCGATTCTTCTTCTTCTTCTCCATACAGAGACTTTAAGGTAAGAGTAGTAAGACATACAGTGATGTCTGACAAAAGCTTTCAAATTTTCGTCTGTCACTTGATCTATCTAGTTGCAGACAGTCTTGATATTCTGCATTCCCAATTGAACCTCTCAATCTTTAACTATCATTTACATTGTAATATCAGCAGATCCGTTCCCTGAGCTCTTCACCCACGGCATCTTCAACCCTAGCAGAGTTGGCCAATCGAATTAGCTTCTTCAAGAAACGCGGGTCCCAACCCACTCACCAGAGGCAAAACCTTGACACACAGGTTGACTCAACTCCAACTCGAGATGCTGTCTATCAATAACCAAGTCGATCATGGACCTGAACTCATGATCTATGAAATAACATACATATCCTTTATCAAGCTCAACCAGCCTCCTTTGCTAAAACAAGCGATGCAACTACTAGCTTACACCAGTGACAGGATGTCTGGGCTGCTTAGAGCCTGTAACTTCAAACATACCAAAATGTTGGTGTTGTTCTGTATCGGCCATAAGTTTGTGTTTGTGTGTTTATTAACAAATTTTGTCAGTTCATTTTGTTATTGATGTATCATAACAACTAAATATTATTATCCTAAATAATCCTAATCCTAATCCTAATCCTAATCCTAATCCTAATCCTAATCCTAATCCTAATCCTAATCCTAATCCTAATCCTAATCCTAATCATTTTGTCAGTTCAGTTTGTTATTGATGTATCATAACAACTAAATAATCCTAGTCATCTGTGGATGTGGTAGGCAGAATCAGGAAAAGCATGTCTCTTGTGTTCAAAACAAAATAACCACATTTTTTGTAATTATGCGCCTCAAGCATATATATATTTGACTTGAAACCCTCTTATCGGTGCCTTGACGAACATATTGAAATACTGTTATCTGTTCAAGCTACTCTTCAAGGAGGTGTTCAGACGAACCTTGAACACCTTAGCAAACAGTATCTAGGACAATATATGAACAGGACACACAGTGTACTTCCCAGTTCGGTAACAGCCTACTCTAGGGGCTTGTCACGCCCTAAAGGGATATAAATCTTTATTAAATAGTATAGAGCTATACGTGGACTTACTCTTACAATCTCCCGAACGAAGATGCCTAGCCTCTATCACTACTTCACTCAGATTTATGATCTCGGCTCCCCCTCGATCCCATTCATCCGAAACTCCCTTCCGAATGTGCTCGATCTTCTCCCGAAGCTCGAATGTTTTCTCCCGAAAGCCAGCAGTGGTCACTGGTGTGTGCAGCGGTTAGTTCAACATGAACAGTCTGATCAGCACACTGAATAGACTGTAACAGTGCCGGTGATTTTCCAGTGGGGAAAGTTCAACCGGCTGTCGCTCTTCTTCTCCAATCTCACGAAAGCTCTCGTGTGTAATTCTCTCAAAAAGCGATGCTGATGTCGACGCCCTAGCCCTTTATTTATATGCATTGGCGGATCCGAATCAGCCCTAGGAAATCTTTCAAATATTTAGGAAATATTCCTAAATTTTTGCTAGATATATTTCCTCCAATCTTTAAGAAGATCTCAAGATATCTTCCTTGCCAAGCCATGCCAAATCTTCTTAACCGACTTCAACACTGATGAGAGGATATTCATTTGAATATCTAATCCTCTAATATATCGCTGAACCGACTCCAACAGATCAGATCTTTGATCTTTAGGAACTTCCAGATTAGGAAACATCCCAGCGTCTGTTCCACGATGTTCTTCAGTTCCAGTTCGCGGTTGAACTCCTGATTGAACTTCTCTAAAGACGTTTTGCCAAAAGCATGCCATTCATAGGAACATCAATCTCCCTCTTGGCATTTTTGGCAAAACCAAATCTACTAGATCTAACTATCTATTTAGGCTTTAGAGATACTTGAGGGAACAAGACAGTCACCTCAAAAATACTCCCTCTTTTGCCACAAATTGGCAAGGGGTCCAATCATAGTTCAAACAGAGCGAAGAAATGTGCCAAAACAAGCACTAAACATAAATGCAAACGAGTAGCAGAGTTCAGAAAGTGTTCAGACATGGACCTTCATGCAGACGAGATATCATCAGAGTCACCATCAGCTTCCTCAGCATCATCTTCTTCATCATCGCTAGGATATCGTAGCGTACGAACCAGGTTGTTGATGCGTTTTCGTTGCTCCTTGTCCACAGTGAGGATGATCTCCAGCTCTTTCAGCAGCATGTCCCTCTCAGCACGAGGCATCTTCAGGCCCCCAGTAGCTCCTCTCC